>OX122884.1:48714241-49314241 GCA_944738645.1 Eristalinus sepulchralis
TTTGGATGGGTGGAGTGTTGCTCCGGTAGCTTCTACTAATTGTTTCTGACGTTTGTCATTATTTTTGTCATTCCCTCTTCGATTGGGTTAAGAGCCATAATCTAATCCACGTCTCAAAGAAGTGTCAGCCCGACGAACCTTAAAAGTCAATCACGACCCCTCAGAGCGAATTAATGCCGAAGACAATGCGCTGTTTCTTACCGATCTATTTGTTAGCTTATTCAGCGCCGTTCTGTAGAAGGCTTAAACACTTGTGCAGAATTTTCCCTCATCGTTCCCGTCTGGTCTAAGTGGAGTTGAAATTAGAAATACATAGACAGGGGTTAATGGAAGATGGTTGTGATTACACGAGTCGCATGTAAACGGTTTGAAACTTTATCCAATAACTCACTGCCAGTAATTTCTGCCACCGCATCGATTTTTGAACACCAAACACTCCAAAGTTCTGTATATCAAATGAATCCCATTTCATCAATCAATTTAAGCTCTCAAATACTCCATCTGTTCCTGAAACCGAACAACTTTCCCCAGCACTTCTGCTCCCAACCCATTTTTCGGTCCCCAATAATCCTTCCTCTCACCTCATAAGGTGACCCGGAGATTTGGGCTCTTTGCAGAGCAAACACGACTCCGCTTCTTAGGAAAGAAGAACAAAAATCTCGCTTCATTATCAAGAACCATTCTCTAAATAGTTTACTCAAAGCCCACTTTCACGCGGCCTCCCAAAACTCATAATCAGCAGGCAGTGTGAAATCGTGGGATCCCATTCCACGACACGCCGCACAAATTTGGGGCATTCAACACTCGTCTCGCGCTCACCAGCCAAATCAACCAAATCAACCGAAAATCCGCAATCTTCATCGATCGGAGATCACCTACTCGGTCACCACTCACTTAAGTGTCCCATGCGGACGGGTGCTCATGCAAATGTCACCCCAATCGTCCGCTTCCCAGCCACGTCGAAAGTTGATGGTTTTCAATTATTTTCCTCTTCAAGTTTGTAAACAACAAATTTTGCGTGCGGTCAATGAACGGACACACTGGTGGCCCGTGACGGTGTGGCATTATCCGTGTACTCTTCGTCGGTGCAGCCGTTGGCACACAGCCGGGGCCGCAGTATGGTGCTCTGGCGTGGCTGACGCTGTTGCGCTGCAAGTGCACGCCGCCGAGTGCCGATGGCTGCAATTGCAAGTCGGCCATTCAGCTTTTCGGGGCCCACTTTTGAGAGCTGGCTGCTGCTATGCAACATGCATCTGGATATGGATACTGGGCCACAGACACTCGAGGCTGTTGATCTTTACTTAACAAATTTTGTCTTCCTTAATGGACGTGGATTTTTCATTTATTTGCTCGCATGCGATGACGGCGGTGATGATCGTGGCGAGAGTGCTATTTGCTCGCTTGGACGCGGTGCATCTGTTTCAGGGTGCATTCGGATTCGAGAGCCGGACTGTTGAGGCGATAGTGTGGGCAATATAGCGGTTGATTGTTTCGAGCGTTTCCTGCTTGGCGTGGTTGGCCTCTTTGATTTTTGTCGTTCCCTCTTCGATTGGGTTCAGGGCTGTGGAGGCGTTCAGAGTTCATTCCGTCAGTCGCAAGCTAATCCGCGTCTCAAAGAAGTGTCAACCCGGCGAACCTTAAAAGTCAATCACCGCCCCTCAGAGCGAATTAATGCCGAAGACAATGCGCTGCGCCGAAGGTATTCGTGTTCCCTCACCGGATACCGCAGCCCATTTGAATGCCACTCCCGGTGACATTCTACAAGTCGCGCTTGTCCAAGTCCCCGACAATTTGTCACAAAGAATAAGCGTCCAAGTGCAGCAGAAACCACATCTCGGGCGCGCATGTGCCCAGCGCCCCTGGGTGGATCACTGACGCCCGCTCCGTCCGGAGCGAAGTGTCAGACCCGCTCGACAATTAATAAATGATCGACCGAAATTCACGTTCGATTTCGAGCAATTGGCTGAAGAATCTGTGCGATCTGAGTCGCTGGTCGTGTCGATCTCGGTGTCGCTGTCGGTATCGGTGTCGCCCACTCGCAGTCACCCCAACCGCATGTGTCGGCCGGGATCAACGAAATATCCGCTCAATTGAAAGAATTCTCGTTCAGATAGATTTGCATGTAAATTAATTATCGCATGTATCTGCGGCTGAGAGAAAATGCAATTATTGCCTTTTTGAACTGGACACACTCCAGGCAGGTGGCCGTTTCTGCGCATTCTACTGCGCTGTCGGACAACTGAATGCGGTCTCATTTGTTAAACGCCACCTCACTAAATTGGATTTCGACTGGAAGCCTCTGGGGGTATTTCCCACGGAGACGAGATGGAGTCTGAGTGTTAATAAAATTTTGAGTTACGATCTTACAGGCGAAACAACTTTCCACTCGATTTGTGGAACGCGAGAACAACCTGCGCCATGCGACGTGATTTTGAAAATTTTATATTCTTAAATTAGACATCTGAAGGTCTGTAAGATCCCCGACTCGGGGGTTTTATAAACTTTTTTTTTGATGGATGGTGAGCTTGGAGTGAGGTGTGTGGAAAGTCCACCACGGCAGCGCCAAGCAGCAGCCACCTCATACGAGCAAAAGTTGGACGTTGACAGAGAAGGGTCTTCTCCGCATCGTAAAGGGTGCCATCACTAAGCTCAAGCACACTTAAGTGTTTAGCGAAGAGAACTGTGCCATTTATACGTTTGCAGTCTTTTCTATCTTCAGATAACAGAAAAGCCGTGAATTTCTTGCTGACGGTGAGCTAGAGAATCATGCCATCTCTAGTTGTGCGGTGTACCAAGAAAGCGTGTAGTTCTAAGGTGGCTTCGGGTCATACGAATGCCTCTTTTGAACCTTGCTTAGCTAGTTCTTCGGTTATCTCGTTTCCAGTGTGCCCGTGATGTCCTGGAACTCAGACAAGTCTAATCGAATTCAGTCTAACGATCAAATTTAGGGAAGACTTGCATTCCTGGACTATCTTGGAAGTGGTTAAAGGGCTGAGTAAGGTCTTAAGCATAGCTTGGCTGTCGCCCCTTCCACCTCTTCTTCAACTAACTATATTAGTTAGTGGCCACTAACTTGGAAAACCGATGCGAAATTACCCAAAGAGGTGTGAAGTCTAAAGTTGTCGTCTTCCACGAAGGCCCCAGCTCCAGATCCGTGCGTCGTCTTGGAGCCGTCCGTGAAAATCCGCCTACACTCCAGTCCCAGTTCAGTTTCTGGCCCGAGCCAGTCCTGAACACGGGGAAAGTCAACTTTGTATAAGCGACGCAGCTGGACCTGGGTGACACCGTATCAGATGGCATGTCCATCGGACTAGTGTTATAGGAGTTGATGATGCGGTGCGCGAGATCATCAAGTTGAACCAAGGAATATTACTTTTTAGACGGGGGATGTCCTTGATTGTACCATCCATGTTGTGAATGTCAAGGAAAGGAGATTAAGCAGTGCATCAAGAGTAGAGCAAGGCGTGCTGTGAAGCCAAGACAGAGCGTTCTTTGAAACTTAGTAAAAGCAGCAGTAACGTATTTTCGGGAAATCTTGTTCCACGTTTTGCTAGGATACGGATGTAACACGTTTGGACTGTTTTCTCTGATATGTAAGGTCTTAGGCTTCCTCGATTAGAATTAAAATATTACTCAGAGTCATAAAAGTTCCAGATTAGTGAATAAAAGAAACGAAGCTTGTCTTTTTGGCTGAGAGGCAAGGTCTTCTTGAAAAAAAACTTTACGTTTGTCACCTCTAGAGAAACATCCCCCCCGTTTATACAGGCTTAGTTTGAAGCGGCTTTCAAAAGCTGAATTGAGACACAGCCTTTGTTCCTTTCTAGGCGAGCATCCGCTCATTCCCACACTGTGGCTGAAACTTTGATTCGGTGGGAAGAAAAAAAATCATTGCACTTAACTTCAATCCAATAAATTTGCTCTTAAACCCACAACCATAATTTTTCTTTGATTCTTTTTGGATAATTCGGCTTCAGGTATGGCTTGAGTGGTCCAAGTCAAGCTTTCACAAGCCTTTTCCTCACTGAGCTTGATGAAATTTTTTTCGTAGCTAGACACAGGTCACCGTGGCGTAGTGGGACCTCACACGCAAAGGTCCCAGGTTCGATTCCTGTACTGAACATCTCGAATGTTTTAGATCGCCACATCTTGCAAGTTGCTGACAACACTTAAAGAGTACTAATTGTCTATGAAAACCTTCTAGAATCTCACCGTTCGGAGTCGGCAATAAATTGTAGTTCCCACCGCACAACACGAGTAGTTGTAGAAGAAGTTGCGCCCTGGTCCCTTGTGGGCTGCAGTGCCTCTTAATGTTTATTAAACGTAGATGGTGTTTCAAATCAATCGAAGACTTGAACCGATGTCTGTTTAAGTAACAACTAAAACTAATCTTCCACTGGGTTCTTATTGTTTGGCATTCCCGAGTTCTTCCTTCTGCTGATGGACTATTATCATATGTGACAAGGATTTTTGTTCGATATTCCATGCCGGAGTTGAGCAATTTTCAATCTTTCATAAATATGACGTGCATTCTCAAAAAATATTAGATTTGCACTCTAAACTAAATTCCACCATATTTGTCACCAAATCACTTCGTCTCAGTTGGGACTGCTATCACAAGCAAATGTACCCCGTATTCATAAAAACATCGGCTTTCATGCACTCAATGATCGCAGTTTTGCTACTGCTTCATACAAAAGAACAATAGCTGCCATAAATTCCAAAAAATTCACTGGGATAATAAAATGCTTCACCAACATTTTTTGAACAGCACCGAATTCCTAGGATGACTTTCAACTTTTCCATAAATTCAAATTCCGATGCTTGCCATTCCTTGATGCTTTTGTTAGGCTCTTCAAAACTGCGTTTTCAGATCATCAAAACTGTCTTACGATTTTTTGGCTAGTTACGGCTAAGTGAAGGTTTTCATTGAAAACAAGATTTTGTCACATTTTTTAGACTGTTGTGTACTTCGGCGTGGAAATTGGTGGAGCGGTGGGGGTAGACTTATTCTGACTTTGATATCTACCTTGTCTGTATGGTACCTCAAAGTACAAGTTTCTCTACTGCTTCTTAAGGTTATTTCAGAAGATCTGACGATTGGTGGAATTATCATACGCTACGGTACGATGCAATCTCAAATTTTGTCTCAACTTGGTGGCCATCCTCATTATGTCCTAGATTTAAATTTTCATACATATACTCGTACAATGATAGCCAGGCCAACTGCATATGTCAAAAACAAAATTATTATCGAAATCAGTACTTTTGTTCAGGAGATATGATGAATTTGATAGACATGGCGGACGGAAAGACAAGCCGCTTCGTTCTTTGGAAAACAATCTTTAAAAAGAAACCCTAGGCTAAATGCATGAAATCGGTCTATAGATTATAGGATATAGGAGATGTGAACACCGTGGCAGGCAGGAGAATGGGTCAAACGTATGCAAGCCTTGTTCTATGGAAATGTGAAAAAATTTAAGTTACCTCACAAAATTTTCCGCCTCTCCTTGGTCAGATTGTCATGAAACGTTGCGAAGAGATACAAAATTGGATGGCACAACAGTCCAAAAGAAAAAAAGACCTGTTTTCATCAGTAATTGCTCGTGGTGTGCGTGCTATTGTTGTGTTACGAGGTAAGGGGACCTACAGTTTGTTGTCGATACGAATGGCGAGATTTGAGAAGCAGGAGCAACAATATTTTTCAATTGTAATACATTTATAAGATGAACAGAAAATTAACAAAAGTAATAAGAAAGGGAAACAACAAACAAAGCTGTTCGTAGACAATTGGTGCTTTTTGAGTGTTGTCAGCAATCCGAAAGAGGCAGTGCGGTGAAAAATTCGAGGTGTTCAGTTCGGGAATCGAAACTGGGACCTTCGGCGAGTGAGTCTACGCCACATCTCACCGGATGGGTCATATGAAGCAGATATTTCAGTCATTGAATATGCTTCAGCGACTTTCTGCTCCTTACCAGAACATCGACTCCAGCCAGTTCTTATGGTAGATCTTGTAGGCTTGCTTTTCTTTCGTTTTTTAATAGCTATGCCGACTACTACTTTTTCTGCTCATGCTCGTTTTCAAACTTTCGCGATGGTGTCGTGCAGAAATCGAACCTGGGGTGCTCGGCGTGTAATGCACTTAACCACAGCGTAACGGCGGTCATAATGAAACTTTGACAGATGCTTTCTTAGGGCTTAGTAACTACTCTTTTATAAAAGTGGAGACTTTCGTCGCCCCATTTTTATACAAGAGTGTCTCAGATCTCTTCAACGTATTAAATTCCTTTATTTGATTTATTGAAGAGATCTGAATTAAGGCACTCTTGTATAGAAACCAGAGCAACGAGAGCCCCCACTTTTATGCAAGAGAAGTTACTATCTACTATTATTAAGGTCTAAGGTCTGAGGTCTAAGAAGAGCCAACATTTTTTTTTAAGTCCAGCTTAATTGAAAAATGGACAAAATGTGCTCCGTCCTTAAATTATGAAACGTGTCAATACAAACTTTCTCCATTCGTCCAAATGGCACTGTCGGTAAGCTGCTTCCTAAATTCTTCGGAAATACTTTAAAATTTACACAGTGTGTGCATAGAGGATTCATTTTACAAACTTAAGAGTCATCCATCTTCAGATTCAAATTTTTAGTTAACAAAACTTATTTTTGGACCAAAATTAACCAAACCACGCTTAGATCTAATATATGCTGACCTTCATTCCATACTTAAGCATGCAATACGAAGAATCTTCAAGTCAACGAGGTCTCCATCGATCGTTGACCCATTCCCCACTTTCGGCCTAGGGTCCAAAGACATCCAGTGCCCTATCGAACACCGGCGGCCTTCACACGAAATCAATCCATTTCAATGCTGTCTTGTCATTAGAATCGATTTCTCGAGACTGTCACACTGCCTCGTTGACACTGAACTCGCAAGAGGTGTGGATTGACACCACCAAGGCAAGCCCAAGTCATTAGAGAAGCGACATCAGTCGTCTCAAGTCCAAAAGGCAAACGAGTTCGATTCTGAATTAACGAATCCCCACCGTCAGTGCACAGGGCACTTCGAGAGATGGAAACTCTGCTTGACCCTGAAACCCACGGCTGCTCGAGTGCGTTCACCTGGTTCCATTTCGAGCTTAGAATTAGGGCCAGCCTCAAATGGCCGCGTTTGTGTGGAAAATCAGAAAATCAGAAAATCAACATCTCCGCGGCGGGCCCATCAAGCATATTTTATCGCTCATCTGACCCACAAAATTTACATAAGTTGAGCCGCGGTGCCCTTCTTCGCTTTGAAAGTCGCACACAACCTTGGGTACCTACGCCATTGTTGTCGTATGCTATCTGCCGGGCGCTGACGGAACATCGCATCGAGCGAACACGCCTCCTATTGAGGGGCAATCGAGTGGCTGAAGAGCTGGTGGGGTCGTCGTCGGCGTCGCCGTTGCGGCAGTCATTGAAACTGGAGTGAGGAAGTGCCTCTCCCTCTGTTCGAAGGCTAATTGCTGTTTCCGCTGACTAAAGTGAAGAGGACGGAGGCCAGCCCCGGATACAATGAACTTTTAATGGCAAGCCTTCACAACGCGACCGTGTACAGAGCAGGACAACGAGCGCATGCTCCTTCCCGGGCAGCTGCACACCGTCAGACAGTGTGCGCACCACCACCAGCACGAGGAATGGCACACTCGGCCGGCGAGTGCATTGGCTGATGATTTCCTCTGTATCTGAGGCGGGCAGCAAGTGGCGGCGGCGCGGCGGTGTTCGTCAACCGATCGCCCAACTGACTAACCGACCAACCGACCGATGGGCCCTTGGTGTCATTGACTTTGCACTGAATTCGGTTTCATTAACCTCAGGCCGCCTAGACGCAGACCAAGAGGGAGCCTGAAGCGCGTGCTGCTGCTGACTCCGTGCACGTGTTCTTGCGAATCGTTGATTGGTGTCGTTCATGTTGCTGTTGTTGTTGTTGTTGTTCTTATTGTCCATCGTTGCACTGCGCACAGCGCAGAGGAGCGATTCTGTTGGATGCAATGAACTTGAGACTGTCGGTTTATGCATACAGATGACTCAGCCAGCCTCGGCAGCGGTGATGTCGTCGGCGGCGGGGTGCGTACGTCGGGGTGGCATGTAAGAAGGGCATTGTATCCAAGGAATCCTGGGCAACCTAGAAAAATGATGGTGGCTGTCGGGTCATTGAATGCCCATTCCTCGATGGGCCTCCTTCATTGCGGCACGCTCATGTTATCAGCTCGAGGCCCCGGACGGACAAGATCAGCGGCAGTCGTCGAGGTAATAAAAACAAAACGCGAAGGCCTTCCTTTTGCACACTTTAGGGCTCTCTTAGTGCGGTGCACGAGGAATGCAGGACAGAGTCCACTGTGCGAAGGGTGAACGTCGCCCTTTGGAATTTGTTTGATCTTCATCGCAATTTGTCTGATTGAGAGGACTGGAGGACTAAATGAACTCTATGGTGTTCACTGATGTTCACTTTAGTTTTGAAGTTTTTTCTCAACCTCAAGGGGATCGTCGGTTATGTGTTGACATCTGTTTTTCTGTGGAAAAGAGACCAATAGACGACGTGGATGAGTATGGTGAATTGAAGTGCGTTCAGTGCTGCCTTTGAAACATGTTTAGGGATTTTTAATGACTTTCGAGTTGTATTCGGAACTCTTAAGAGAAGTCGCAGCACGCAGTGACATTTTAGATTTCTTAAAGTATGACGGCTTCTTCTTATAAAACTTTCTTAAATTTGGCATCTCCAACCGTTGACAAAAGGCTATCTTGTGGTTGCAGCCTCCATAGACTCTGCATGGCCTACCCATCTCAACAATACATATCCCATAATCTTTTGTAGAGTATACGCCTTCAAACGCCGCCAAGGCATAGCTCACCTATCTCGGCGACATTGAACAGGGCTAAGATTTTATAAAGCGTGATTCAGAGAGAAGTTTGATTTTTAGTTGCAAATAAAACATATAAATTTAAAAGTAAACTTAAAAGTAGCATTATCAGTTAAAAGAACAATTCATGGCAATTACTTATTGATAGTAATATCCTGCAAATGTTCGCGACGACAATGTCAGAGGTGATCCAGTCGCAAGTTCTTATTTTAAGCGACACTTTAAAACATAGCGACTGGTATCTCTCGGAGTTATGTTGGTTTCCCAAGATTTAATCTTCCCAAACCTTACATATCAACGGAAGAAATAGAAGAAGACCCTTCGACTGCGCCAACTATCGAGGGACTAATCTCTCCCTTAACATTGCGTACAAGGTCCTCTCTACCGTATTGTGTGAACGCCTGAAACCCTTCGTCAACAACCTGATAGGTCCTTATCAGTGTGGTTTCAGGCCAGAGAAGTCCACCATCGAACAAATCTTCACACTACGGCAGATCCTGGAAAAGACCCAAGAAGTACAAATCGAAACTCACCACCTATTCGTGGATTTCAAGGCCGCGTATGACAGTGTGCATAGAGACGAGCTATACAGTGCCATGTCTAGTTTTGTCATTCCTACCAAACGCGTCAGATTGTGTAGGATGACGATGAAGAGCTCTCGCTGCTCCGTCAAGGTCGGGAACGAATTCACCGAGACCTTCAATGTCAAAAAAGGTTTTAGACAAGGCGACGACGACTATCATGTGACTTCTTTAACATCATCCTTGAGAAGATCGTGCGTAACTCAAAGGTCAACACCAGAGGCACGATCTTCCAAAAGTCAGCACAATTGCTAGCTTACGACGACGACATTGACGTGATTGGACGAACACAGCGAGTCGTCAATGAGGCGTTTGCTGCCATTGAAGTCGAAGCGGCTAAAATGGGTCTGGTGGTAAATGAGGGCAAAACGAAGTACATGCTGTCATCAAGGAAGGACACACAACATCGGCGTCTCGGACAGAGCGTCACACTAGGCAGCAGAAACTTCGAGGTAGTCAAGGACTTCGTCTACCTCGGCTCCGCGGTAGATAGGGACAACAACACCAGTACCGAAATCAAACGCAGAATTACTCTTGCCAATCGCTGTTTTTTGGGCTTAAGAGGCAATAGAGCAATAAGGACTAAGTTTGCTTTATATAACATCCCAGTCCTACTCTATGGCGCGGAAACCTGGACATTACTAAAGGCGGATGAAGAAGCCCTTAATCCTTTCGAGAGAAAAGTCTTGCGTGCGATTCTTGCACCTGTTTGCGTTGATGGCATCCGGAGAAGAAGATTTAACGACGAACTTTATGGGCTGTACAGCGACATGCGCCTAGTTAAGCGTCTTCCAATACAAGGCTTAAGATGGCTAGGCCATGTAGAGCGTATGGACGCCACTGCTCTGGCTCGAAAAGTCTTCGAATCTGAGCCATTGGGACAACGCAACAGAGATCGGCCCAGGATAAGGTGGCGCACACACACACGAAGGACCTCAACCAACTTGGAGTGCGTAACTGGCGGCAGCTTGCGAAAGACCGTGCTGGCATGTTGGTTGAGGCCGAGGTCCACCCCGAACTGTAGCGCCACAAGAAGAAGAAGAAGAAAAACCTGCGACGTATCTTACCTTTTCCATAGTAAAAAAATAAAGCATGCTAGGGTTCGATTCCCGGACGGGACACCTAGCATTTTTTTTCACGGCACCACCTCTTTCGAGTTGCTGACAATACTCAAAGAGTATTAATTGTCTAAATCTCAAATCTTGCCGTTCGGAGGCGGCAAAAAACTGTAGGTCCCTTCTACTCGTGAAGAACAAAAGCATGCACAACACGAGTAGTTGTTGTAGAAGCTAGGCCCTGGCCCGTTGTGGGCTGTAGTGCCACTCAATTATTATTAAACAAAATAAAGCCTTGGGTGTTCTCTCATAAGCTTAAGCACTGCCAAGTGCTGTTAATATTACAAGAGATATTACATTCCAGAGACATCTGACGACATTTTTCGAATAGCTAGCGTGCATCACTAAATCAATGACTTCTTTAATTTGAAAAAAATGGACCTAGGAGCAAGAGAAAGATTGCATACGATGTCGGGACAAGGAAACAAGATCCACACTTGTATTCAGACGGAAATACCTCTTCAGCGAGCCTGCTACTTGTTGACGTACGTGCCTAAGGCACCGCGCGAAATCCATTTTGTTACACCTCTCTGATATTCAAAAGATTCTTAAACCGCTTCGAAAGTGTGCGGTTCAACAGAAGTCAGTGCACCCTCATCAAAGGACATCCGCTACAGACCACCTACTGAACCAACTGAACAAACAGTTCCGCCAACTTGTTAACATGTCAGCAAGCGAAAAAAAAAAACCACCACCACCACCAGTAATTAAATAAATTTGCAATCATTTCCTATCACCCACGCCCAACATCGCAGCCGCACATAACTCAACTCCTTGTCCCGGCCGCAGACAAGGCATCCAATCCCATAACTCATAACGGCCGCGGCAGAACAAGTTTTAGCCGCACTTAGCGCACACCTCCTCTCCTCGTGCGCCGGCGCAAAGGTCTTCACAGCTCTAGTCTAGATTAAGTGAGTGCGAGAAAGAGGGTGAGACAGGGGGGCCTTGACACCGCACACACAGTCGCACGAGTTACGTATGCGTCAGCGTCGCAACCAGCAGCAACACGGGTCGACAAATATGACACCTTTATCCGGTCATTGCCCATCGACCTGACCAAATAATAATTGCAATTGTGCATTTTCCAATAAGATTGTGAAATCGCTGACCTTAGGTCTACGATTACAGTACACCAAAAAATTGATAAAATATAAGAAGGTGAACTACTCGGTGTGTGAGTAGTCTCCGGTGAAGCTTTGTTTGGTATCAATCTATAATAAATCGTTCCTTTTTGTAAACTAATAAATAAAGTGTGTTTTTTTTTATGTCGGTTTCACCAACAAAATACAAAAGTGGCGCAGTCGGTAGGATTCTTATAAAATTGAGAATCCAGTGATACGAATCGAACGTCGCGTGAAGTTAAATATATCGGAGTTTCAAAAAGAAAATTCATTTTTGCTCAACCGCAATTTAATAAACGCGAATTAAGTTTAGTTGCAGTGAATATCGGCGGAAGACACATAGTGAACACAAGAAAATCGACAAAGATTAGTGTGTGCAAACTAAGAAAGAAGTTTGTTTGTTTATTTAGTTTATGAAAAGACAAGAATTACACGATAAAAATAGAAAAATGGAAAACCATCAATTGGTAGCCGAACTGGAACTCAGAACTCAACAGCTGGAACAAGTACGAGCAGCATACTTGCAACTACAACAGCGAGAGAGTCGTGAAGAGAGAGAAAGAATCCTAAAGGAGATTCGGTATATGTCCGTGTTTACAGGACAAGGAGATGTCACCATAAATTCATTTCTAAGCGCAGTAGAATACTACCTCAGTCAAGTACAGGATCTGGAATTACAAAAAACGATAACAAGGACCATCTTTTATGAAAAGATCCAAGGTGAAGCAAAGAACGCAGTCATCAACATTCCGCAAACCGACAACTGGACCATCATCAAGGAAACTTTGAGACTACGGTACAAGCCTGACACAGAACCGCATGAAGTCTACAAAAGAATTACCAATCTAAAAGTAAATACGGTGAGTGAGTTAGCAGTTGAATTACAAAATATTAAGTTTAAGACGGATGAATTGATTGTATATTATAAGGAAGAAAATTGTATAGATTTAAGTAACGTTGAGGTAATATTAGTAAATACTGCTAAGGAAATTGCACAAGGCACTTTACTAGATAGAATTTATGAAGAAAATGATCTTTATAAAATAATTTCAATAATGCGTAGAAGAAGATACGAAGATTCTTGCATCAGGCCAGAATTTAGAAAGACATCTAAACCAAAAACATATTTTGTATCAGAAAAACAGAATAAGCCAAACTATAATGACTATCAAAATAGATCAGATCACAATAAACAAAATAACCATCAACGAACTCGTTCAGGGAATTATAGACATTACCATGGTCAACACCGAAATAATTCAGGAAACTTTAGACAGAATAACTATCAGGAACAAAATAGGCACCCCTCAGAACAATATAGGCAAAATAATAGGCCAACTCCACAACCGGAACAAATGGAAGTAGATAATATTCAACGAAATAGTCAGGTTAACAATTTACAAGGTAAATACTCAAATTCAGGACACCTCAGAACACCTCCGGGCAAAGATAGCCATCAACAGGAGAGGTCTGAGCAAAGAATGAGTGTACCTTACAAATCAGTTACTAAAGGAAATAGAAACAACGACAGTCAAGAGTCTGTGTTTTTTATGAACTAGCCTCGGAAAACTTACCTCAAATTACCATAACAATAAATTCGAAAATATACATAGCATTGATAGACACAGGCTCAACCCTTAGCATAATTGATGACAGACTCTATGAATTCGATAAAATTCCTATAACACCTATATATTTCACAACAGTGACTGGTAAAGATACTATTTTGCACGAGGTCCATACACATGCACCGCAAGAATTTAAAGCCCCCTCAAATGCACTAATCAGATGGAAAGTAAAACGACTCTGCAACAGAGGTTATAAATTTATAATTGGCATGGATTTATTGAACAATTTAAACGCGCTATTAAATATAGACGAAGGAACTATTAGATTAAACAATCAAATATTAAATTTTATAAACTTTCCATATCCCTTAAATGAAATATGTTCCCTAGAACCCATTGAATCCAAGATAAATCAAATAGAACTAGATCATTTAAATGCAGAAGAACGAAAGGAAGTAGAGAACCTTTTGAAAAGATTTAGCAATCTATTTTTCAAGGAAGGCGATAAATTAACTAGCACCCCAGAAATTGAACATGAGATCGTCACAACAACCGATCAACAAGTAAACGCAAAATTATATAGATACCCCCCTAAGCATGAGGAGGAGGTCCGTAGACAAATAAAAGAAATGGAAGCTCAAGGAATTATTCGAAAGAGTAATTCCAAGTATTCGAGCCCACTCATTGTTGTTCCAAAAAAAATGGACAACTCCGGTAAAAGGAAATTTCGGATTGTTATCGACTACAGAAAGTTGAATGAAATAACAATCGACGACAAGTTTCCTTTACCAAATATTGATTCTATATTAGATAAACTCGGGAAAGCCCAATATTTTACCACGCTAGACCTCGCGAAAGGATACCATCAGATCCTTATAAAAGAGGATGATCGCAAAAAGACAGCTTTTGTAACACCTCATGGTCTATATGAATTTATAAGAATGCCATTTGGTCTAAAGAATGCCCCCGCGACATTCCAAAGACTAATGAATGACATACTTAGAGATCATATTAATAAAACGTGTGTAGTGTATCTAGATGATATACTTATATTTAGTACCACATTAAAAGAGCATATTAAGGCAATAACTACAATTTTTAAAATACTAGAATCAAAACATCTCAAAATACAAATCGACAAGTGTAATTTCATGCGAAAGGAGACCGAGTTCCTAGGTCATATCTTAACCAAAGACGGGTTAAAACCAAATCCTAATAAGATAGCGGTTATTGAAAAGCTAGAACTTCCGAAAACACAAAAGCAAATTAAAAGCTTTTTGGGCATTACTGGCTATTACAGAAAATTTATTAGAGACTATGCAAAGGTAGCCCAACCCATCACTAAATACCTTAAGAAAAATGCGAAAATAAATACTAGCGACCCAAATTACATAGAAGCATTTGAGAAATTAAAGCAGCTAATAAGTAGTCACCCCATATTAAGATATCCAAACTTTGAGAAAACATTCTGTCTTACAACAGATGCGTCTAACTACGCTATAGGAGCAGTTCTCTCTCAAGAGGGACATCCTATATGCTTCGCGTCCAGGACCCTTAACAAACATGAGAGAAATTACTCTGCTACAGACAAAGAATTTCTCGCAATAAAATGGTCAACAAATTACTTTAGGCCCTACCTTTACGGTAAGAAATTCAAAATATATACTGATCATCAGCCTATCAAATATCTTTATGCTAAATATAGAGGTAAAGATTTATCACCTCGACATCAAAGATGGCTTCTGAAGCTAGGCGAATATCAGTTCGATATTGAATACTTAAAGGGCAAGGAAAATAAAGTAGCGGATTTTTTAAGCCGCATAGAAATTAACGAGGACGTTAAATCTGAGGAGGGAGAGAACGCAGGCCCCCCACAATCTGAAAACTTTTCACTAAATTGTAATAATTCGGAATCAGATTTCATATTTAATTTAGAAGATAATGAAACTATACATTCTGCAGAAGAAGAATTAATGGACCATATTCCGATCGTGGAAGACATCGTCAACAAGTATAAGACACAACTGATACTCACAAACGATAAAATAAATGAAATTGATATTATACATGGAAAAAGAATAATCTATATAGCAGAACATGATATTAGTCGATTAGAAGATATTCTGAGAAGATTTATTAAGAAAGGAAAAATCGGAATTTACTCAGAACTGGATGATCACAAGTATAATAGAGTCCAAGAAAAAATTAGAGAAATGTTCTCCAATGATAAAAGTTTAAAATTCGTTAGATGCTCTTATAGAGCCCAAGACATAGCAACAGAGGTAGAAGTTGTGAAACAAATATCTTTCTATCATGTAAGAGAGAGTCAACATTCAGGCATACAGGAAACATACAACCAAATCAAAACAAGAATTTACTATCCAAAGTTAATGGAATATATTCAAATAGTTATCAATCAGTGTGATGTCTGTCAAGCAGTCAAATATGACCGCAATCCAATTAAAGCTAAATTTAATAAAACCGAAACACCTACAGATATTAATGAGATAATTCATATTGATACATTCGTTATAAAAAAGGTTAGCTTTCTAACGATAATAGATAAATTTTCTAAATTCGGATCGGCATACCGTTTAACAGATAGAAACCACATTACAATTATTGATCAATTAGAAGAACATTTTGCAAAATTTGGAAAACCGAAGAAAATTATTGCCGATAATGAATTCAAAGCGATTCAAGTTAAAGAGTTTCTAGAAGAAGAAGGCATTTTCCTACATCTAACGAAACCAAACAGCCACACGGGCAATGCAGACATTGAACGTTTTCATAACTCTATAGCCGAAAAGTTCAGAATAATCTCGTTTAATAAAAATAAGTACTCAGTCCAAAGGATCATACAAAAAGCTGTACGAAATTATAACCAAAGATTTCACTCTACGATTAAACACAATCCTTTAGAGGTACAAACCCGTAAAGTTGATGTAGAACTAATTAGACGGAATATAGAAGAAATGAAGGAAAAGATGCTCAGAAAGGCAAACAAAAATAGAGAGGATTATGAAGAAAAGAGATCAACAGGATTCATAAAAAACTATAAGGCAGTTAGGCACAAACAAGAACCAAAATATAAGAAAGCAAAATTAAAAAATATCGCCTTTACAAACATTAAAAGAAAATTAAAATTTTCAGGTAATGACATGGATACTACTCCTGACAATAATGATTCCGCAGACGCATTGTCGATTTCTTGACGTACAGGAAATAAAAGAACAAAATGGTTATGTAAAGCTACATTTGAATGACATATCAATTAGTAACGAGACCGACATTGTATTACATATTATTGACCCTTTAGAAATCATGGCATTAGTTAAAAATATATCATTAAATCTTAGCTCAGTACCATTAAAGCAGAGATACATGCTAGACGAAGAAATATCCAATATAATTCATAAAATTAAAACTCTTATTCCGGTGCAAAACAGGCGGAAACGAGGCTTGCTAAATATTGTAGGATCCACCGAAAAATGGTTATTTGGAACTATGGATGAGGAAGATAGGAAAACTATAGAAATATACCTAAAAGAGGTAAAGGCAAATAGTCACAATTCCATAGTTGCATTAAATAAACAAATCAAAATTAATTCGTTCTTCAATGACTCATTTCAAATTTTAAAAGATAATATTGAAAGAGATAGGGAAATAATTGAGAAACAAATGAATACAGTTCAAAGAGTAGAAAGGGAATTAGCCATGAAGCAACTATATTTTGATCAGTTATTCAAGCTTAAATACATAGGAGCCAAGATTGAACATATACAAGATAACATTGCTTCAGTAAGAAATAATATTTTACACCCGAACATTTTAACAAATGAGGAAATCGAAAAATATAAAATAGACTTTTATAAACTAAGCCAAATAAGACTAGGGTTAGCTAAGTTTGAAGAAAATTTGTTACTATTAGCCATTAAAATTCCAACAAACTATGTAACAGTTCCACTTAAACTATTACTCCCTGTACCAAACACGAATTTATTTGAAATAGAAGCCGAAAAAGAATTTATTGTTGAATACAAGAATAAATCGCTGAAATATGAAAAAGATAAAGATGTCACAGAATTATATGAAAGTAAACATTGTATTTTTAAAGAAAATTGTAAATTGTATCAAAATAATAAAACTGAACTCATCTCCATTGATGATGGAACTATTTTTGTAAAAAATATTAATACGCACTTAAATCAAACATGTGATGATAGAAACATCATACTTAAAGGAAACTATTTAATTAACATTTTTAACTGTACAATTACCCTGTTTGACAATAAATACTCTAATGTAAAACAGATAATGAAACAACGCTTCTATTATCCAAATTATAGAGAAAATTATAATTTTTCAGAAACATTGAACTTTAATAAGATCTTGCTAAAACCAATTGAAAACTTGAATGTATTAAAAGAAGTAAAATTTGAGAAAAATATATCATATAATCTAAACATAATATTCATTGTAACAATTATAATAATGTGTGGAATAATATTAATGTTATGTATACGTAAAAAGAGAATACAAATTAAATTAAGTAATCGAATTCAGGAGAATTCTAATCATAAGGAGGGAGAAGTTACGTATGCGTCAGCGTCGCAACCAGCAGCAACACGGGTCGACAAATATGACACCTTTATCCGGTCATTGCCCATCGACCTGACCAAATAATAATTGCAATTGTGCATTTTCCAATAAGATTGTGAAATCGCTGACCTTAGGTCTACGATTACAGTACACCAAAAAATTGATAAAATATAAGAAGGTGAACTACTCGGTGTGTGAGTAGTCTCCGGTGAAGCTTTGTTTGGTATCAATCTATAATAAATCGTTCCTTTTTGTAAACTAATAAATAAAGTGTGTTTTTTTTTATGTCGGTTTCACCAACAAAATACAAAAGTCACGCGGCCAGCGAACGCTCGCCAATTCACCTGTGCGCCTTAAGCCCGCCACAATCGGAACCCGCACAATCGAGAGTTCGCGCACAGCCGCTACAGCCCACCGCCATAAAGTTCAATGGCTCCGGAGGCTTTTCGAAAGAGCAAATCACCAGCGGCTGCAGCAGCTGAGATGTCAACCACCGCTGCAGCATGCCGGCTCAGAAAGAACCTTGCGCCTGACGTAAGCCAACGAACTGCGTGTATTGCTCGGTACTCGCTGTGCTCTGTGGCCAGTCCCAATACCCACGACCACAGCAGCACAACCACTTAGACGGCAACGACAACGACAACGACGACGACGACGACGACGACAAGTGAGACGAATGACAAAAACCGAAAAAAAAAAAGAAGCACACAGCAGGCAGCACCAGCAAAACGGACAAAAATCACGGAACCACGGCGGAACTCGTCGGCGGATAATTGCCCAATCGGAAAGTGTATCTGCTGTTACAGTTCAAAGGCCTGAATGAATGCGAAAAATGCGAATTCGCCGCGAGAATAGTTACAATCGCGCGGCAAGATCGAATTTTATCGCTTCTCGGCAGCCGGGTTAAGAAACTATCAAGGAAAACCGCCGCCCGCTCGCCGCTCCGCCGCCGCCTCCGCAGCAGACGAGTGCCCACAAAGACCAGCACTCACAGCTCGCGAGCCCACAAAAATAAATGAAAATGAAATCGCGAGAATGCACCGCTCCACCGCCGCACCCCCTCCGCCCGGAGCACCACTGTCCACCACCAGCCAACCACTGTCCTCGTCGTCGTCGACGGGGCTGTGGACTATTTTGCATGCGGCCGGGGCAAGGAGTGGGCGCTGCTTTGCCGCCGCTGCCGCTCTCGAAATCCCATGATCCCATACAGTTCTTCGAACTCTGCGCCTGGGTTCGCTGGCATCGATGACGACGAATGTCTACGGCAGCACTGGCGACGACGGCGATGTGGATGATGATGATGGTTCTAGTGGCACTTGTGCACATAAATTGGCTCCATTATGACTCCAAGACTGCGGCGATGGAGTGGCCCAGGCGGGGACCCACTACTGTGGCGGCGGTAGACGGCTGGTGGCGGTGGTGCGGCGATGATCGTGGCGCTCTGCTGACACGGGAGTAATGACAATTCAAGCTGCATCCCTCTTGTGCTGTGCTCTCCTTGCTGCATGGAGGCGGCGGCCGCGACGGCGTGTGGCTGCGGACTGGAGTGCGCAGATGTTATAAATAACATCTCTGCACACTGCCATCTGTATGCGGGCAAGGATGCGTCGAGTTGCCGTGTCCTCCTGGCCGTTGACGCCTGCTGAAGATGCACGACGGACTTGCGTTGGCTCTTGAGCGAACCTCTCCTCCTTAAGTGCGACTCAACAGTTCCTCCTCAGCGTTGCGAAAGGACGATGACGGCAACGTTGACTCGCCCAGAGGTGGGAACAGCACGCACTCAAGACAAGATCCTGCGGGGAAATGTTTGCGCATTGTCTTCTTTTATTATCCGATCAGAAGTAGATTGGTGGTCTGTTGGCGGTCTGCGGCGGCTGTTGCTAGGCACATGCCTAGGTACTCGGTTTCGTTTTGTTCGTTTCACTAGTTGCGTGTGTCGTCGCTGAGGTTGAGTGAATTGAGGGGAAGCACTGGCTCTTAGGGGGCCCTTCGCCTTTGTTTGGGGTTATTAAACTGGGATTCCCTGGCGTCTTTTGAGGCATGTGAGTGAATCCTTTTGTTTCTTTTTGCACGTTTATGGTTTGTGCTGAACTGTGGGGACTGTGAAAGGTCGATGGATGTGATGGGTTTCAGTGGTGTGTGGATGAGAAGACTTGGTTTGGATCTTTTTGGAGTTTTGTAGAGTTTAGAGGTAGGTAGAGTTGGAAACAATTTGTGGACCTCTAATTCGATTTGGGTGAATGATAGGTGACGTGCGTAGAACCGCCGTTTATGTCCAAAGAATTTGAAGCTCATTCAACGAAATCTGAAGCTCTGTAGTCTAATGCATCAGGTTTAGTAAGACTTCGTTGGAGTCCAAAGTTTCAGACCTTTTGTAATTTGAGGCTTGTCGAGGTTACCAATCGATGGACGAATTACCAAATCTGAAAACAATGATCTCAGTAATTGGAGTCAAAGTCGTCAATGCTTGTAACCGTATACTTACTTACTTTCTATCAGACTGGCAACCCACCCGTGTGTCAAAGCCTGACCTTATGTTACCTTCCATCTCTGATGGTCTCAAGCTCGCTGTTTCCAGTTACCCAAAACAAGTTTTTTGAGGTTTCCTTGCCTTTATACCGGTGATTCGTTCGTCCTTTTTTTCTCGAGTCTGGAGGTTGGGACTTGAAGATCTTCTTAGCTGGAGCATTTTTGTCCATTCTCTCGATTTGGGCACGTCTGTGTAGTCTACAGTATTTCGCCATCCGAACTGAATCCATATCTCGATTCAGCAAGTAGAGTTCACGATTAGGTCTTCTCCTCCATTCGTCCTCCTCACAGACAAGCCCGTAAATCCGCGGAAGAATTTTTTTTTTCTCAAAGGTCCCAAGAATCCGTGCAGCCTCTTCGCTTATCGTTCAGGTTTCTGGTCCATACAACAAGACTGATAGGATAAGCGTCTTGTAGAGCATGATCTCGATCCCTAATTTTAGGCGTTTTAACCCCAGCTGTATAGAAAACCCGAAGAAGCATCAGTTGTACCACTGGTAACTAACAACTAGGGCAGATCTTCTGTAAGTTATCGTTTGCAGAGTTCATGTTCGTGCGGAGGGAGCCCTAACTACCTTATAGCTGTGGATAGTCACGCATTGTATGTACGTCAACTTAACTTGGGCACTTACTAGGGAGAGTTACAGATTGAGAGAAATCGACAACTTAACATAAACCTTGCCCACCTCTTTCTGACGCATAAATGATGAAATTTGGGGGTAAAAAGGATTGAAAGGGAATGTATTTTTGGATGCATCAAAGAGTGCCATCACTGATTAATACTTCAACGACATTTTAACACCATCGTAGTCAACAGTAAGTGCTGCTGCTGTTTTATGCTACATTCCCTTGACCTGATATCAACGATCAAGTGCTTCATAAATGGTTCCAGTGAAACGACAAAATGCACAACACAGCGATCGCCGCTTTGCGGGGTTCAGAAATTGTTCGCCTAGCTGACGTAATGTGGCCACTAATCTCGTAAGAATCCGTGGCACTCGATGAACGTTCTTAAAATCAACATAACCGAAGCAGATTTACAAACTTGTCTAAATGTAAGTGTGAGTGGTCGCAGTTGCAGAGTGGCGAGGAGCGTCTACTCACACGCCTAAGGTGTCAGTTTCGGTTCCCGGACTAAACAGCTCACAGGCTTTCACGGCACCAACTTATTTGAGTTGCTGACAACACTCGAAGGTGCTTATTGTCTATGAAATGGTTCTCTCTTACTACCGTAGGTGTCCTCTACTCATGAGAGGACAATAGTACACACAATGTGAGTACTTCCTAAAGAAGCTAAACTCTGGTCTGTGGGCTGTAGTGATACTAAATTTTTTAAATGTATAAAACAGATTGCAGGTTAACACTTCACTCTTCTTCTCTCTTCTTCTTAGTTTTGGTGCTAAAGTCCGGGGTGAATCTGGACGTGGATCTCCTCGAAGGGCTCCTAACCGTAGTGCCCAAAAGACGTTAGACAATACTCTTGGGAAGACTCTAAAGCCTAGTGTCATGCCTAGTTCATGCAGTTTCTAAGTTCGTTGAAACTTTTCCTCTAGATGCCATCAAGGACATAAAATTGCACGCAGAACTTACTTTTTGAAGAGACCAGGGGCTTCTTCAGCCACCTTTTTAAGCGCCCAAATTTTTATGTCACAGAGTAGAACAAGGAAGATCAAGGTCTTGTTCAGTCAGGGAAAAGCCTAGACTTACCGGTTGTGAATCGAACACGCACTAACCTACTACGCCATGGCGATGGTTTTCCTTCATGACAGCCCTAATTCTGGAAACACACTCAAGCTTGAATCAGCCCTCCTCTCGCAAATAAACCTCCAACCAAACCAATACGATCCAGACCTAAGCAGACAGATGTGATATTTAGTTGCAAGTGATCATTTCCCTAGTTGGCTTTACATCACGGGGGCGATTTGCCCAACGCAAGGCTAGACGCTTAAGTTACCCAAGGTCCAGATGAGATCATATTTGAAGAGACAGTCACTCCACCTTGGTGAGGAGCGATGTCTATCTAACACCTTTGTACCCGTTCAATGCGTCACAGCACCCGGTTGCAATGCAATTTCACACTGAGCTGGGGAAATCTTCATAGTTCCCTGGTCTGGGCTCAGCAGGGTTATCAGTCTGAGTAAGACTAATCAGCACGGTTCACTTACCTCGACTCTGCCCGTAATTTTCGGAGTTTCCCCCCCTCCGCCACGACACTATGACAAGTGAGCCTACATACCAAACGGTCTGGCTGGAAGAAGACTTCAGGCCTGGAAGAAGAAGCCATTGGCCACTTGCCTCGCTGTCACTACCAGTGAGGTTCTCTTAAAGCCTGGGTCTGGGAATCAGAGTCGCAACAAATGGTCTTTGGGTCCATCAGTGATTCCGTTGATGTGATTGACGGTGAAGATGTGAATTTTAATTTTTGTGATACATAAGTCCACTCACCTCACCTGGACCTCAGCAGGCAGTCAGACAATACCACTGAGACTCAAGTTTGACAGTGCAAAAATTGAGCCTTTCATAGCATTAGTCAAAAAGCTTGGTTTCTACAGCTAGGGCCACCATAAGAGGGGCCAGTGCAAGAAATTTGAATGTTCCCCATGTTGATCGAGGCATTTTCGGGTAATTATCATCTGCGGGGTCATGAAATAAAAATGAAAAAAAGAAGAGCTTAGTGACTCTCCTCACTACCTTTGCCACTGCTCAAATCAAGTTCGAATGAGACACTCAACTGTGGTGCATTAGTATCTCACGAGCCCTATGAAACCCCTTAGCTCCATTTGGAATAGCGGGGTGACATGTCAGGAATCCCTTGAAGCCGAACTGACATTCTCATCTTATTGGTTCTTCGTGGTTCATCAGCGATCGAGCAGGGTGGACCTGATCAGGAGCACCCTGAAGGGCACGTCAGCGGATCGACTGTGCCAAAGTAAGGCGCAGTTTACTTGCCGTCACCCTTAAAACCAACAATCCTAACTCTCCCAGCCTTTATAACTAGGAGGGCGATGGAATTACTCGGTGCTCATTTTCAGTTTTCGTTTTTGACATTTTTTTCTCGAATTCGGATCAAATTAATGCCCGGTTGTCTTAACTACTCCTTTGCCTCCTTCTACTGGTCTTTCGTCTTTCCTCGGACCTTCAAAATGAGTCTGAAAAAGGGCGATGTGTGTTGGGAAGAGAACAGGTATTGTTAGGTTGACTGGCAGACTGGAGCCTGGCCGCTGTAACTCCGTCGGATGTCTACGTTGGTTCTCTGATTGTCGCTCCACCCCTATGAAGTGGCTTAAAACGCTCATAGTGTATGGATCGAAAAAGCTCCTTAACTTTCATCGTCGAGATTTGGCATTAAATTGTAGTCCCCTTTCACTGATAAAAAAAGAATATCGTGGACTGCACGTGTGGTTATTGAAGAAGCCTAGTTTATGGGTACTTTTGTACTTTAGTCTAGTTTGAGTAGTCTCAGGTTAGCGTCGATTTCTTAGCATTTGTTCAAACATTTCTAAAATCTTTGTTACGCGGTTCATCATGTTGAACATTACCTTAACAAACACTAAAGTTACATCCAAATGACTGTTGTACAGGGATGTTTGAAGTAATCACTCATTTAAAGGCTGTCAAAACTACCGCGACCATTATCTTAAAGCTCTAACTCTCCACCCCTTTGGCACGAAGTCTTTAACCAATTGCGCTCTTACTCTATTCAAAAATCAAATCTCATCTAAATACCTCAAAAACTTTTCACATCTCTTCTCCAAGCCTTCCTAAACCTCCCTTACAAGCCTCTTAAAGATCGTTCCTCTTCACGTCAGTTCCGCTAAAGTTCCCCAAGACCACCATCACGATGTACCCCCGTCAAATCAACATGCAAACAAATTCTAAAGCCAAGTCAAATTTTCGTGAATTATTCACCATCCGTGGCTTCGCAAGGGACCGTCCGTCCGTCTTTCACAGGAAGGCGACCGCTCTGCGCCGACACACGCCCGAACGAAGGAGGTAGCCTTTCGGAGAGCCGCAGCACCGTTCTCAATTCGTTTCGTTATTTAATACTCATTGCTCATGCTCTCAATTCAGTTCTCAGCAAACTGCGTAGAAGGCAGTTCCGTTGGTAGTGTCTCTCGACAGTTGAGTCGCGTCTTACGGCTTTCGGCTTTCCCTTTGTCCGTTGTTCTGTCGTTTTTCTGCAGATCGCGTTCGTTTTTCGGCTGTTTTTCGAATTTATTTCATCGCGTTCCCTGGCGTATCGGTCGATTAATCGGTTTCTCAGACGCTGTCGGTGATTCATTAAATTGATCGTCGAGAGGAGCAGAAATGTATCTGGCCGTGGTAAGTCACTCTCGCTTTCATCGTGTCGAGAGGGAAATCGAGCTTAGAACCTATAAACGTCGAGACAAGTGTCTGCCTGTGTGTGCCTGTGTGCGCTGGTCTTTGTACTTATTTCGCAACAACGCGAGCTCCAAGAGCTGGGCAGCAGATCACCGCCGACTGGGGCCTTCCTTCAGAACAACCGTGATCACGAACGAATCCAAAGTGTAAAGTGCTGATGAGTCAAGAATACATAATTTGAGACCGAGTACCTGGATAGACACAGACGCGCACGCACACTGGCAAACGCGGATTTGTGCTGGCCGCGGCTTCGGCTGCGGGCAGTTTCTGCCTGCCGGTGGTTGGCGGACCTCATGTTTATGGATCGCATTTGAAGGTTGCGATGTTTTTCGCTGGCTCCTCTTTGCTCGTTCCTTCGTTATTCCGAATGCGCTGTTGCTGTTCGTGTCCCTTATGCCGCATCCCTCGGCCATTGTTTGTTGTCTGCTGCCTGTCCGCGGTTTTGTTGCTCGTTAATGGTGGTGGGGCGGAGGGATTTCCAATTTATTTCGAATCGCCGTGTCGTCGCATCGGTATTTCGGTGCTGGTGTGTCGAGGGTGGGAGCAGGGATGTTCAATTTTATGGATTTGCCTGGGTAATTGATTTTATTGACAGCTTTTTCGAATTGCAGTAGAATGACTTTAAGACGTTTCGTAGACTGTTGCCAAGCGGTGATTATGTCATGCACTGATCGTTGTCGATCTTAAGCTAAACAGCTTTAATGTGAAATGGAAATACTTTGATCAAAGATGGGGATTGCTAACCTGGGAAGGAAGTTTCTGGCCATCGCGTCTGTTGAAACAATTTGTATCCACGTTCTGGAAGATGTTTGTAATTTTTATCAGTAGTCTGAATCTCCTAATCTTTTCTTGATATCAACTGAGCCATTGTAAGTCGTTGTTTGACTTGAGTCCATATTTTTTAAGCCACCTAGTTTTAACTTTCAGGAATCGATAAGTATTCCCGAAAGTTTTTTGAATCTATCATTTTTGATTAATGAAAGGAGGGCTTAGCTTGTTAAAAGTCTGTTAGTGGAAAAGTCATAGAAGATTTCAACACTTTTTCTCAATTTTGTAAACATTTGGAATTTCAACTACAAAACACTACTAAGTGGTGTCTATAAATTCAAACAAGAGTTTGCGGACTTTAAACGGGAAAAGTTAAAGTCCTGAAATGCCCAAACTCCCCAAAATTTCCAAAATCCCAAAAAGTCAGAAGTGCCTAAAATCTCGAAAATCTAAAATTTCCAAAATCCTGAGCCCTCGAATGGTCCAAAATCACGAAATGCCCAAGAGTTCAGAAAAGCCGAATTCCGAAATGGCAAATTTCCGAAAAGAAGAAAGTTTCTAAAAACCAAAAAAAAAAAATGCCCGAAATCCCGAAGAGCTAAAATCCTGATTTGCCCCAAAATTTCGAAAATGATGAAGAGCCAATATCACGAAGTGCTTACAATCTCGGAAAGCTCCCGAAATGCCCGATCTTCAGAAATGTCTAAACGTCGAAAAGACAAAATCTGAAATGCCTACAATCCCGAAATGCTCTAAATGCCGAAAAGCCAAAATTCCGAAGCGTCAAAAATTTCAAAAGTCGAAAATCACAAAAACGAGATCAAGAAAGAACAATTTTGGGAGGTATAGGGGCTATGTTGTTTCTTGCAAACTCCCTGCTTACGGTTTCAATAGGGCTGGCTGTATGTGCCATATATGGATAGTTCCAACTTCTCTCACATACATTTTGCACAGAATTGTATGATTTTTGAGTTTTCAAGATTTTAAGTATTTCGAGATTTTAGACTGTCGGTGTCTTGGATTTGGGGATACTGTCCGTCTGCCCTTTTAAACACGTTTGTCCTTCCGAAACTTTCATGGGTAAACCTATCTCGATTTCGACTTTGTGTCTGTGAGATGGTTACAACTCAAATAAGTCGAAGTCCACTTCTCTTAATTTTTTGTTTGCCTATCCTGCCTTTGGAGTGATCTCAAATAATTTGTGTTTTTTTTAAAGTTGTAAAAAAATTCAAATTTTAGGTCTAAACAAGCCTCTTTAAAAATTTTTTTAAGTGTATGAGTGCGTGGTTGTGACTTAATTTGTCATAGAGATATCGCATATTCTTAGAAAAAATGTTCTTTTCCTTGTACAGCACGGGTGCTACGTCCACGACACGCTGACCTGTATTGGTCTAGGGTATATCTGATTGGAGTAACTCAAAAATTCAAACTTCTTGCTTTATGGCCTTAATTACCAGGTAGAAGGCCCTTCCGTCTACTTTCCTTTTTTAGAGGGGGACTTCTAAAAATGCGCCGCTTTTTCAGTGGACTAGGTACGTTATGCTTGCGATTTTTGGTCCTGTTTGCGTTGGCATCTGGAGAACAAATTCAACAACGAACTCTATGGGCTGTACAGCGACATGCGCCTAGTCAAGGGTCTTCGAATACAACGCTTAAGATGGCTGGCTAGGCCATGTAGAGCGTATGGACATCACTGCTCCGGCCTAAATAATTTTCGAATATGCCATTGGGACAACGCAACAGAGGAATGCCTAGGCTAAGGTGGCGCACACAAGTGGAGAAGGACCTCAACCAACTTGGAGTGCGCAACTGGCGACAGCTGGCGAAAGATCGTGCTGGCTGAAGAGGCATGTTGGTTGAAGCACAGGTCCACCCCTGACTGTAGCGCCGGGGTACGAAGAAGAAGGTACGTCTTGTGGTCGTCGTGGCGGACGGGTTAAGTGCGTCGACTCACACACCAAGGTTGCAGGTTCGATTCCCAGACGGAACACTTCGAATTTTTTCACGGCACCACCTCTTTCGAATTGCTGACAGCACTCAAAGAGTACGAATTGCCTATGAAAAGCTTCTAAAATCTCGGCATTCGGAGTTGGCAGAAAACTTCCTTGTACTCGCATGAGAGCAGTAGCACGCCAAATACGAGCAGTTCTTGTAGAAGCGAAGCTCTGGTCCCTTGTGGGTTGTAGTGCCACTCAATGATTTTTATTATTAGGTATATTTTTTCCCCATTCGTTAATCAGTTTTTTAGCTATGATCCTTTGGACTAACTCCTTTCAAAGCAGTGCCCGAAGCAGTCCTAGCGAGGTTATCTAGGTGTACATTTGTGTCGGGTGACCCAACTAAGTTCGCATTTTTGTATTTGACCAGAGTCCAGCTTGGTGCTCCTTTATTCTAACGCACTTATAACCGTCACATCTAGCACAGAATTTAATGAGGTGGATTTCAACTTGTAACTTTTTGGAATTGATTTGGATTTCACCTTCTGGACTTGACCCCAGCGGTACAGAAATCCTAGTGTCGGATCCAAAGATTTTATCTTCTACTCCATCCGCTTGTGTTCAATTCTCGACTGTTTGGGTCTAGACTTGGGGCACCATTGGACCGGTATTCGCATACAAACATTCAAAATGAAATAACCTACCGAAACAGTGTTGCCTGACCATAATGACCGGCATTGTGGAGAACTTCTCTCTTTCGGGTGAATTGAGTTGAATAACATACGCTGGCCCACTAGATCGCCCGGCTTGAGCTTGCATCCCAGATGCACTTTTATGGCACAAGTAGCAACTGATAAAGTTCGGGCTTACACCCAGGCTTTAGAGGTTTTGTGGGACAAGTGCGAATTGCACCTGCTGTAGCGAGTGAGGCAACTTGTGGTATATCGTCGTATGTTGAACCCCAGTTTCTTCTTTAGAAAGGAAGTGGAAGCTGGCGTCAAATCCGTTGCCTTGAGCTTGAGCCCAAAGAAAGAGCACTTCGCAAGAGTGATTCTGTCCCAGGAGTCTAGGTGAACGAAGACTTCGACTGCTTTCACGTTCTACCAGAGAGACGTCTATGTTGTGCCTACTTCGATTTCAGCATAAGTTTTTGTTTTACCTCGCTTATCGCCAGACCCATTTCAGCCGCCTACCTTTCAATGTCAGCAAACGTCTTATAGAAGGCTCGCTGTCTTCATTCGATCACGTAACAAGCATTAAGACTTTAGGAAGATTGTGTCTCTTATATTGACTTGGAGTTTTCCAATATATTCTTATGTGGATGATGTTGAAAAGGTCCCAAAACAGCGTCTTGCCTTGTCTTAAACCTTTTTCTGGAATTTGGAAGTTCCGGTCTACTCAGAAGCGGTCTGGGTGGAGGTAGAGATGCCCAACGTCATCTTAGAAAATCTGACAATTTTGTAAGGAATGCCAAAGATGCCTTGTCTGGGCACACTTCTTCATCTATTAGCAAATAGGTGTTGGATGTCGATTTGAACTCCTTGAGCCTTCCGTCGTAGTGTGAAAATGTGATATACAGTGGACATCCCCTGGCTTCCAAACCACTCAAATAAGGATCAATCAGATTGTTTTCGAATGGTTTCAGGCATTTAAGCAAAGGAGAGGAGAGTTTCTTTAATGCGATGTAAAGGAAATCTGCCTCTCATTGTCTCCTTTCTCGTGGTTTAAAAAAATGACATTTAAATTCCACTCGTCGTGCCTGCTTTCGTCTAACCGACATTCCTTGCAGATGGGTTGGTCTAAGCACCCAATCAGATCATCTCCAGCAGCCTTAAAGAGTTCTCTGGATAGTCCGGCACCAGAAGTTTTCTTCAGTTTCAGTCTCTAAAAGGCCATCGTTCCTCCATTCCTTCCATCCTAATCTATGCTAGAGGGCTGCAGTTCTTGTCTATGGTCGTCCAAATTGAGTGACCTATTCTCCTTGACAGATGCATTTAAGTCGTTATCCCCGTTTAGCAGACGATTGTCTAAACTCTGAGTATACACTGCGATTGTACCAAAGGTCGTATGTTTTGACAAGCAACTCGATTCCTGAGAAAAAGTTCCCAAACACCTTTTCCAATCGTTCCACATCCTCACTCCAACAACATTCCTTTACAGAAAATCTTTGTGAATTGAATTCTTTGATTTATTCCACAGCTTATCCTAGTCCTTACCGGACTCTTGATCTACAAGTTCCACAAAACAAGAAACTACCCCCCCGGACCATGGGGTGTACCGATCTTGGGTTACCTTCCATTCCTCAACCCTAAAGTCCCCTATAAGACGCTCGAGCAGCTCTCCAAGAAATACGGCTCCACATACTGCCTCTCCCTGGGTAACGTCAACACGGTCGTCCTCTCCGAGGCCTCCGTCATCCGTGACTTCCTTCGCCGAGAAGAATTCACCGCCAGGGCTCCGCTCTACGTCACACACGGCATCATGGGTGGACACGGTAAGAGATCCCAAGCAGAAAAAAAAGAAACCCAACGCGAAAACCCCTTCTTGGGAATGAATGCGTTGTCAAGGCGATTACTCACTGTTTTGGTCCACCACATGCAGGTATCATCTGCGCCGAAGGCGTGCTCTGGAAGGATCAGCGCCGTCAAATCATCGACTGGCTCAAGCGCATGGGAATGGCGAAATTCGGTTACTCACGGACCCTGCTCGAGGCTCGTATCCGTACGGGCGTCGAAGACTTCCTCAAGGTTAGTTGCTTACTCATCCCTCTAAAACGTGCGTCTGACTGATATCACTTTCAATTTCTCCTCTGTCCGCTCTGTGTGGCTGTGTGTGTGTGTGTGCATGGACACAGACGATTCATGACAAATGTGCGAAGCGCTCAGAAATCAATCCCATGCACGCGCTCCACCACTCCATGGGTAACATTGTGAACGATCTCGTCTTCGGCATCACATACGCGAAGCATGATGTCACCTGGATCTACCTGCAGGAGCTGCAGGAGGAGGGCGTCAAGCACATCGGGGTGTCCGGCGTGGTGAATTTCCTACCATTCCTGAGGTACGTTTGCGCGTCCATCATCCGCTGCCACCGGCCGGATATGACGCAATAAAACCGCAAAAAGCCGCTAAAAAAAATCAACCATCTAATAATCCTGCGAATCTTCCCGCCCTGCCCACAGATTCCTGCCGTCGAACCAGAAAACAATTAACTTTCTGCTGGAGGGCAAGAGTAAGACTCATAAAATTTACGATCGCATAATTGATGATTCCTGCAAGCGACTGGACGCGGAGTCACACGAGGAATGCGGTGAGAATCCTGGACGCTTCAGCATTCTGGAGGGTTTTTTGCGCGAGAAGAGGAGTCGTCTAGCGGCTGCCGATCACAGTGCGACGATGTACAGTGACGAGCAGTTGAGGCATTTGCTGGCTGATTTGTTTGGCGCTGGGGTGGACACCACTTTGACGACGCTAAGGTGGTTGCTGCTGTATTTGGCCAAGTATCCAAGGTATCAGAGCATGCTGCGAAAGGTCGGTAGAGTGGGGGTAGGTGTATGGATTGGGATAAATTTTGATGAATTTTAGGAGCTATCAGCATTTGATCGAAGCACTCTGGGGCTGAATGAGATTGAGACCGTGGAGTTGATGAAGGCTTGCCTATCGGAGGTGGAAAGGATACGCGCGGTGGTACCTCTGGGAATGCCGCATGGAACGGTGAAGGTGAGGCTGGGTGTGACTTTCATCGATTTGTGCTTGATTGTGGGATTTTTCCGCAGGACACGATGGTGAATGGATTCAAGATCGCCAAGAACTCGATGATCATACCCCTGCTCTGGGCGGTGCATATGAACCCCCAACACTGGCCAGAGCCCGAGGAGTTCAATCCCCTCCGATTCATATCCCCCGAGGGCAAGTACTTTTCTCCACCGCAATTCATACCATTTCAGTCAGGTGAGTACAGGGCGGGTGCGGGTGAGGGTAAACCCATTCAGTGACTGATGTGTCTGTCTGTTTAGGAAAACGAATGTGTCCCGGAGAGGAGTTGGCCAAAATGCTGATCTCCCTCTTTGTCGGTCTCACTCTGGTCCGGTACGAGATATCACTGCCTCCCGGTGAGGATATCAACATGGAAGGCGAGTGCGGGATCACTCTAACCCCACCGCAGCACAGTCTGATCTTCAAGTCAATCCCCATGTCTAAAGAAAACGATCGTGTTTCAGTGTAATAATATTCATTTTTTGTTTTCTTTTTATTTCAACGATTCTCGCATTAGTTGCGTGATGCAAAAAAAAAACATATAATTAACAACATTTAAAACAACGTACAACTACACCTAACCTAAAATATATATTTTCTTGTTTTCTGTTTTTTTTGTTTTGTCTGCTTTTTACGAACATAAAAAAACGAGTTAAATACAAAAACTATTGTACAACGGATTCTCTTTCAATTGGCACTCAGAATTGTAAAAGCAAAAAAGGTACATGGTTTGTCTACATTTTTTTGTCTTTTTTCTTTTAAACTTAAATTAAGATTTTCGAGATTTCTTTCGATTCAAAATCAAATTTGTAGTTTTTTTTCGACAAAACAGATTTTTTGTTCTTCCAAGATGATATTTTTTTTCATTTGTTTAAATTAATGACCGAGAAATGTTATATAACGTTATTTAAAAATTAATTAATAAAAATAATAATTATTACTAGAACCACAGAATTTTATTTTTTGTTTAAAAATTAAACTGAACACAGCGCGGGGGTGGAGAAAATTGGTAAGCGCCTTCGAATCGCCCTCTTCTATGAAAATGAACATGCGTGAGTGTGTCTGCGTGTGTGTCTGCGTGTGTGTCTGCTTGTGTGCGTGCGTGTTTGTGTCAGACGGGCAGATCAGTATAAACAGAATGCCAGAGTCTTTGGTGACTACACAGAGCCATCTACATGTGAATGTGGGCAAACAACAAAACTGTCAAAAATCATGTTGGTTTCGTTTGATTTTTCATATATTTGTATTCTTTATCGTGTTTTGCTTTTAATTCCTCTCTTCTTTCGTGTCATCCTTTTACGTATTTCAATGAGTCAGTATGTATGTGTGTGAGTGTGTGTGTGTTGATTTAAATGCAGTTTGTGTGTGTGTGTGTGATTTTTGGTAGGAACAAGACCGTGCTCTGCATAAATAGGGAGCCACACGAGTGAAGTATGCCTTTGCCATGCATGACATTCGACAGCTTCCCTCTCTTGATTGATGGATTCATCTGACGTGTGGCGCTTTCAATACGAGCCAACGTTTCTCTGATGCAATGGCTCCGGGGTGGCAAGTGTTAGCGGCCGTGGCGTTAGACAGACTCTGAAGGATTCTGGTGTTATGGTTGCGCCAACGTTGCCCTTCAGACTGGGCAACGGTTGTCCCTCGGGCAGTGTAATGTTGAAGCAATGCATGAACGACGAGAAGAACAGGAAGAGTTCCATGCGTGCGAGCACATCGCCCAGGCACATGCGGCGACCCACACCGAATGGGATGAAGTACTCGGGCTTGCGAACTTTGCCTTCGCTGTCGAGGAAGCGGCGCGGATTGAACTCCTCTGGTTTGTCCCACAGATTGGGGTCCATGTGCACGGAGTTGATCAGCGGGATGACATGCGAACCGGCTGGGATCTTGTAACCATTCACTTCGACATCTCTGTTGGGGTGAAAATAGAAGGGAAAGAAATTTTTGATTAGTTTTGAATTTTTCGAAAATCTTTGTTGGGGGAGAAATTTGTTTCTTGCTTCTGCGCCATATTTCAAAAAGAGTGTCAAAATTTTGAAAAAAACATGGTGTTCAAAATTTTATTTGATTCGGTGGCCGGTTTTGTACCAAGAGTCTAAATTTCTGGAGTACCGAAGCATTGAACTAAATCCAGAGAAAAATTTTTAAGTAAATCGAGATTTTTTTACAACATTTCTGGTCAAGTTCAAAAAGATTCAAAATCAGATAAAGTCCAAACATTATAAGTTTCCTTGGTGTTTTAGGACCACCTGAATGCAGGCACAATTTGGAGCTTACTTCACGACAGCTCATCTATCTGATCTGTCTTTGAGTAAATTCCAAATTTTACCATTCATCTAAATAACCCAAAATCTGATCCAGAGAAATTTTAGTACTCTACAGGAGTGTTTTCGGAACCTCATTGAATTGGACATTGGACAGACTAAATATGTTTGTTGGACAATTCTGACCTAATGGAAGTTCAAAAAAGTGTTACGGTTCTAAGAGGGTACAAAATTTCGTTTAGGTTTAGATCTCTCATTGAATAAAATTTCTGTACCGAGGCAAGTTCAAAATTGTCTCTTGTTCCCAACGACCTCAAAAATTAAGTGAGGTAAGTTTTTGGAGCAATTTTAGGCACTGTTCGAAAAAATATGTAACAAGTTCAAATTCTGTTTCAGAAAATGTATTCAAATGAAAATTGTTCCAAAAAAGTTTTAATCCTCAACTTTCTGTATTTGGTCAGAAAAGTGTTTAAATTTTAAAGCGAAGGACGGTGATCCAAATTTTGTACAATTCGCATTCTTTCTGGATTTGGTCAGAAATGTGTTTCAATTTTAAAGCAAAGGACGGTGATCCAAATTTGGTACAATTCGCATTCTTTCTGTATTTGGTTAGAAAAGTGTTTAAATTTTAAAGCGAAGGACGGTGATCCAAATTTGGTAAAACTCGCATTCTTTCTGTATTTGGTCAGAAAAGTGTTTAAATTTTAAAGCAAATGGCGGTGATCCAAATTTGGCACAACTCGCATTTTACTGACAATTTGAAGCGCGTTTTACAGGCTGAACTGTTGGTACACTGTACTTGTCTTGTCTGTTTTTGAAACATTAGAAGTCGAATGAAATCATAGAAGCGCCATAATAAAGGATACTTTTAAGATAAATTTTGGCAATTCGAAAACAACTCATTTTATGTAGAAATTGAAGTGGAAAATAGTTGGTGACGCAAGCTGTAAAAGCCTGAACGAAAAAAGATGCAAGAGTTTTCTCAAATTGAATCCAAGTTGGACAAAATTCTCCACTCCTCGACTCGGATCTGAAGAGACCAAAGATTGCTCCACTACGTCAAATAGCTCACACATATCCAAACGTTACATCTTTGCCGCCAGAATTGCTCAATGCATCTTTGAAAGATCGCCTACATCACATCAGACACTGCCGCCAAAAATACGAAAGAAAACAAAAGAAAAGGCTTTTCAACTTTCATTTGGGCACATTACATCAACGTCCCATCCATTGACCAACAGCGAGTAGTAGGCATTGTCTCCGACAACCAAAAAAAAAAAAAAAACAACAACAACAAGTAACCTCAACTCAATCACTCTCCAAGCGTATAAAAGCCTTTGTGAAGCGCACACAAAACTCTCTGTGATATCATCGCAATCTTCGCCGCCACCGCCACTCCACCCCATCCGCTGTGACTGGGCCATAAAGAATACTACATCACCTCACCGTCGTCGCCACCCTCGGTCCCCGCCCCAGGCAACAGCCACCACTGTGTGTGCACTGTGTGTTCGCACTTACTCCACACGCCAATTACGCATTGCACTACTCATACCAAAGTGGTTTGTCTCCATCTGAATGGCGCGTTTACATAATTCTTTTTTTTTCCTCGCCTTTTCTTCACGAATATCACCGACCTATGATTTCTTAAGTTAAAGTGGAACAATTGGCCTGATTTTAACACACAACTACGGCTGTAAACACAGTCGGCGGCGGCGCAGAGCCGCACACAAGCGAGGCAAAACGAACACGAAAAATCAAAGAAGAAAACGAAAACTCAACTTCTATGGCAAGGCAGTTCATTAAACTCTTGGCGGATTGCATTTCGAAAGGCATCGACAAGCCACGACCATATGCATCTCTGCGCACGGCTACGCACGCCAGCCAGTGGCTCTGGCAGAGCCGGTATGATAATTGGCAATAGAGTGCACACACCGTGCATATGCACGTGATCAAATATAGATTAAGTGATTCTCATGCACTCCCCGGGCACTACGACGCGCACGGAGCAAGACGCAAGACGCATGAAGCGCGCGCAGAAGCAACAAGCAAGTAAATAGAGAAACAGAAACAGAAACATAAAGAGTCCGGGCGTATCTACCGGACAGCACTTACCTTGTTGGCGAATGTGTTGTGGCCAGTGGTACAATGCTCGAGCGGCGCATTGATTCCAAAATTGTCGACTCAGTCACGGGCAAATATTGCAAATCCTCGATCGATGGCAATCGATGGCGGCCAACAACCTGATCCAACTCTTCTTGAACTCGACGCATTTCTTCAGGGTTGCGCAGCATAAACACATTGATCCACAGCAATGTGGTCTTGATCGTTTCCATGCCGGCTGAGAACAGATCGATGATGACTTGTACGATTTGCTCTTCTGTTGATGTGGATGGGATAAAAGAGAGAAAGAGAGAGAGAAAAGAGATATTTAGCATCCTGTTTCATAATCTGACTGAAATGTTTTGTCTCTCGCGAGTTGGGTCAACTCGCAACTCACCGTGATCTTTGCCGTCGAACAGCTCCTCGTCGCGACCCTCCAGCTTGGCCTTTTCGATTTCAGCAATGTAAACATCGATCAGGTCACGGATGTTGTCCTCGTCGTACGATCGCTTATGATCATCGATCACGTCCCGATAGAATCTCTGCATCTCTTCACGGTTCTTGGCGATCTTGTTCTTTGCGTTCAGTACACCGGGGAAGTACTGCACGGTTGGAATGTAGTCAACGGTGTGGATTTCACCGAACAGTCGCATACCCTCCTCGATGAGGTAGTTGAAACGGCGGAATTTCGGATCATCAATGGAGAATCGTACCGACATCATGATCCCGCAAATCACATTGCTGACGGCCACAGATATTGCCGGGGCCATGTCCATCGGCTGACCATCGGAAATGTGCAGATTTCGGATGTACTCATGCACTTCGGTCTGTGAATGAAAGAGAAATGGATGATGGGGGTGTTTGGTGGTATGGGCTGGCTTGGGGGTGGGTTGCGATCTTTGAATGGGAGGGGAGGTGGATTTTTTTGTCTTGAACTCACCATAATTCTCTTCTCCATCATGTGCTTGCCGTTGCCCATGTAAGTCATTCCCAAGTGGCGGAGTTTCTCGTGGAGGAATCGTCGCTGATCTTTCCACAATTTGCCAGTGCTATTGACAATGCCTAAAAATATACAATCAAATGGGAGAAAAATAAAAACTCTGTTCGCGTGAAAAGAACTCTGGTCGAGGAAAGGATGAGGATGTTGACTGATCACTGATCTTGTTCCGGGTTTGTTTTTCTTTGCCAAATAAATTTCAACACAACCGTTTTCTCTAGCTTGCATAATGATGTGGGAAATTAGCACTTGCCTCAGTGAAGGGACCTCAGTGTTGCCAAAAACGAGGGAAAGATGAAGCGAACGAAAAAACGGTCAAAAAATTAGCATCTGTCAACCGGTGGAGAAATTTTTATACATTTTGTTTCGCTTGGTCGTGTAGGCCTAATAAATGAGTAAACATTTCTCCATAAGCGCAAAAAAAAGAAACTCCTTTCGCGTAATGATCGTGAGTGAGAAGAGCAAGAAAGCAAAAAAGAGGTTTGCCCATAAAATAAAGGCGAGATAAAGATGACGGTGTTTTTTTCGTTTTTGGCAAAACAAAAAGACAGAGCCAACGGAAAACTGCCTCTTTGCGATTTATTCTCTGATTGTGCAGCGGGAGGGGAGCAAAAAAAAAAACGAACAAAAATCATAACTCCCTCGTCCTACTTTTGAATATCGCACTTTAATTGCATTCCCATATGTTCTCGGAATGGATTTTTTGGTTTCTTTTGAAAGGCAAAAAAATTGCATTGCAATGCGGAACCAAAAAATCGCATGAACACCAAAACATAAACTCAAAAAAATTGCGGAAGACGACCAAATGAAAAAAAAAAATGTTGCTCGGTCAAAAAAAAAATGAGTTTCTTTTTCTAGGTTGTCCGTTCAGTAGGACACAGGCATACGAAGGAGAAAAAAAAAACACAAACACAGAAAAAAAAAATCAAAAAAAACTTACCAAATCCATTCAAAGTCTGCATAAACGGTGTATCCGGACGTCCCGTGAACTCTTCACGACGAAAGCACTCTCGTATCAATTTATAATCACTCATCACAACAGTCAATTGGGTGCCGAGACGGGCGGAAAACAGTGAACCGTAACGCTTTGCCAATTCCATGAAACGCGTATGCTTTTCATTTCCCATAAATGTTAAGTATCCAACGATTGGAAAGCCCCAAGGACCCGGTGGCAGGGATTTTTGTTCTTTGTATAAATTCACTAGCCACTGAATGATGCTTATGAACGAGATGACGGTGAGGAATACGAGCAGGGTATGCTGTAGATCGTTTGTTTTGAACTGACGAATCAGTAATTTTATAAAAACCGAATCTGTTAGCATTTTGCTAAAGTTTGATGAATTTTTTTTTTTTTTTGTTTGCTCTTAAACTCTGTTTATTTTACAAAAATCACTTTAATTCAATTTGTTTTTTTTTTAGTTTTACGTATCTATAAGATACAATTTATTTAAATTTTTTTCAAACGAAATTTTCAAAAAAAAATCACTTTTTTTCAAAAAAAAAAAAAAAAATTATTTAAATATTTTTTTCCTTCTAGTTAAGTTAATAAATATTTATTTTGAATTTTCTTGCGTTAAACAACAACAGAAATTGTGTTTTTTTTATGTTTGAGATAGCGTGCGGTATTTAAGCTCTAGCATCGATACTGCGCTGCGTTAATAATAGATTTCGACTAATGTTCAGTTCATATGTCCTTGCTACTTTTATAACAGCCGGCGCACACGATCGAGTCAGTTACTACTCGCGCGACGATCGTTCGTCGCTCGTAGAGGGGGCGCGTAAATAAACGACGACGATCCGCACACGGCCAAAGATGTGAAAATCGTAGGTAAATTCTCAGTTGAGAGTTTTTTTGAGACCCATAAACCGATCCAATTCCAACCAATACCAGCACAAGTGCTCGCACGTATCTCCTGTACACACGTACACACGGGTCCGTAGTAAGATCACTTCGGGTTCGGTCGGTCGGTCGACTGGTGTGGTTTGTATTTCAGTTGAATACGTTTTTTTTTTTTTCTCACAATTTTGTTTTTCTTTTTCTTCTTGTTGTTGTAAATTTAATTTTCAACAGAGAATTAAAACACTCTCTCGCGCTCGCGCTGGTTGATGTGTCGGTTCTCTTATTCTTCGTTGAAGATACACCCGATCACGACAACAACACGAACAAGAAAAAAAAAAACAAAAACAAAAAAAAAATGAACAACAACAACAACGACGACGATGTGACGACGATGACGCGAAACCCGAGATAGATTTTGAATTTCACCGAACACCACACCACACTACACCACAGCACAGCACAGCACACAGCACACAGAGCACACCAACAGTTGCAACGTTGGTGTGGTGCGGTGCCGCGACTACGGAGCGCACTCGATCATGGATCTTGTCCAAGCCTCGATCGAATGGACGGCCAGTCTATGGGGGCAGATGTGATTCGAAGCGACGACGATGGGTTCGTCGTGGACGTTTCTTTGCCCGTGCACACACCACCAGCCTGAGCAGAGAGTGTAAGAGAAGGACTCTCGACTTGAATCGAATCGAAGAGAGGAGTGCGCTTGTGTGAGACGCGTGGTGGTGGTGGGGCGTCTCCGCTAAGATCGTAGAATCGGGGAAATGCAGGTGCTTACGGGTTTCCCCTTTCGACGGGCTACGATCTTCGGTAGAATTTCATTCAGAAAAACCCCCCAAAGCGAAGAGAAAAAAAGGTTTTGGCCATGTGCGCGCCGCTCTGAGAGCCCGTCGCTCAGTCTGTCTGCGGCGGCGGTGAAGTTTGTTGCGGTGGCTTGGCGGCGTTATTTGGTGGAGGGGGCCTTATCAAAACCCGATCGAGGCAGATACAATTCACGCGCACGAACGTGTAAACAATTGGTGATTGTCGGACACTTGGACGATGTCGCTCTGTTGCCGCCGATTCGCCGATTCGCCGCCCCGCCACCGTGCCGCTGTCACCTGCTGTAAACTCCAATTTGTTACTCAATTTGTTTGCCAGAATCGTCGTCGTTATGAATGCTTGACAAATATTTACAGTTTCGCGTACAGCGTACGCTTTTTATGGCTTAATGTTGTCATAATTTATTGACAGATACGTCGCCCGTGTGTATCTACACCTGTGTGTCTATTTTGTGGTTTTATTGTCTTCTTCTCCTTTGCTTCGCCCAACTGTGGGCCGACCAGGGGTGCTGTGATTTAATTTGATAATTTTTTCGATTTATTGTGTTGATCTACCGGGTGGCCTTCTGTCAGTTCATAAGCTTCTCGTAACTACTGAACGTGTGGCGTATCGTCGTCGTTGTCGTCGTCTCCACAGCGTACAATGTACAAGTTGACATGACACAACGCAGCGGGGCGTTGGGGATGAGATATTGACGACGCGTAGGGTTCATGAACTGTATCCAGTTCATTGATAGGCAGATACACTGGTTTTGCAGTTGGCGACAAGTGTCTTGTCTTTTGGCGCGAATTGGCATGCATTTGGGTTATGTTTGCATTGTAATCGAGATTTAAGATCCGACCGCTGACTGCTGTCATTGACCCAAAATTTGAGCTGGGGCTTCTTTTTGCAAATGAAATGCTTATGCAGATAAAATGCAAGATACATGCCGCTTCCGTTTCCGATACACCGTAAAGTTTGATGGGTGCCGTCTATTTTTCAAACTTCCGTGCAGTTTTTTGTTTGCAATTTCCTTGTGCAAAAAATTTGGTGTGCGTGTGTGTGTTTGAAATTTTAATTGATTTTGTTGGAGTTTGGTTCTGAATTTGAGATCGAATGGCTTTAGCTTTGTATGCATTGAACGCGGGAGTTTTGAGAATCAACAACTTGTTCACAGAACTTTTGCGGAAGGTTGGTTGGTTGGTCAGTGGCATTGGAAAACTGGCCAGGGATCAGCGGTTTTTGGGAACTGGAGGCGTTCTTGGTGCCCCTTGCTGACATTCACCCGTGAGATATTGTGGAAGCTATGCCTGTGGAAGTCAAGGCTTCGATTTGATTCTTAGCCAGATCTGACGGCTCCAAGACGACGGAGGGGTCTGGGGCCTATGCTTTCGTGGACAGCATTAGACTTCACATCTTTTAAGGTAACTTCGTATCGGTCTTCCAGGCGGAAAGGTTTGCGAGCGCCCGCTAACTATGTTGTGAAGAACAGGTGGAAGGGGCGAAGTATCTGCGTCTGTAGCGACAGCCAAGCTGTGCTTAAGGCCTTAATCAACCCTTTAACCGCTTCCAAAATAGTCCGGGAGTGCAAATCCTCCCTCAACTTGGTCGGCAGACTGAATTCGATACGACTTGTCTGGGTTCCGCGACAACACGGGAAACGGGATTACTGATGAACTAGCCAGGCAACGTTCTAAAGAGACATTCGTTGGGCCCGAACCTACCTTGGGACTACCCGCTTAGTTGGTTAGGGCTTCCGTCGATGGTTGGGTCTGCTAACAGCACAACCAGAGGTGACATGACTCTCCAGGATGCAAGCTGACCAATTGCATAATCCCGAATGTCAGCAAGGAATCCGCGGCTTTTCTGTTATCTCTGGACAGAAAAGAGTGCAGAAAACTTGTCGGTTAACAAACGGGACACTTTTCTTTCGCTAAGCAGCTAAGTCTTCTTGGGCTTATCGAAGACACCCTCTGTGACGCCTGTGGCGAAGGTGAAGACACTTCAGAGCACTTTCTCTGTCAATGTTCCGCCTTTGCTCATGTCAGGTAGAGGCTGTTTGGCGCCGATGTGGTGGGAGCTGAAAACTTAAGTTCTTATTACAGAAGCGCCTGGTGGTCTTTTTTTCGAAAAATCAGAAAACTACAGTAAACGAGGTTACTGCCTGGTAGTACGATGGACCAGTTTTTGAGTCTGAGCGGTCCAGTGCAGTGCATACCAACCTCAAAAAAAATCTCAAGGCAGGGGCTTAATTAAAGTCAGGACAGAGACACTTTGTTCAATATATCTTTAATGGCGTCTGAAGAATGGACCGATCAATGTAAATTGTCTGAAATGGCCTTTCTAGTCAAGCCCGTCACTATGACTGAAAAGTTATCAATCATTGGCCATGTTAGGTCTTAACAGGCAATCAAAAATTTGTTCGTGTGATTCAAAGCTACAAAGTAAAACCTCCAAGAAAAGATGGTAAGTTTTCTGAATTAAATCTACTTGCGAGAATCATTTACTTTTGTGTACCCGTTTGTTCACGGGAACTTTAAAACGGAGAACGAACTTGTTGTCAAGTGCTGATGACAGATGGAAAAACATTGCACCCTATCAGCAGACTATTGTGTAAACCTCCTTTGGATTAGAGACAATGAGTCCTTAGCGGTGACCATCGTGCTGCTTGAGGAGTGTCGCAGCATCGCTATCTTGGTGAAGACTCATTGACAAACGTATGCACGTCCAAAACTGCTCATCCTACAATCCTGTTGAACTCATACCAGTGTACTTTTCAAATCGACTATTTCTACAACGGATTAGGAAACTCTTACAGATCTTTGAGGAGTAACGAGCCTGTAGGCTTAAGATCGCAAGATGGAGCACTAAAGCGCCATCCTTAGTCCTAAGACTGTATGATCGTTGTAGTCCCCTGCGATTACATGAATAATTAAGTGATTTGGCACGTGATTTTGAAACGTCTCACACAAGGATCTCGCTATTACCAAGACTGTCTAAGAGAATATTCCAATGAAGGGTGGACTCTAAATACCGGTTTCTTAACCTTTTTCATCTTCTTTGGGAGGCGTTACAGTCCATGGTGGATCTAGCCCTCCATCTAGCACATGCCTCTCCATCTAGCACGATCCCTTGCCGGCTGCTTCAAATTTCGTACTTCAAGTTGATTGAGATCTTGCTTGCGCCATCTTAGACAAAGTCACCCGTCGATATGGCTTAGATTCAAAGACTCTTCGGGCCGGAGCAAGTTTTAACTCACTTCCATTAAAATGAAATAAGAATGATTTCGAAAGTAAACGAATGAAAATTCATGATTAGAGTGTCATCCCCAAAGGCCATGTAACTGGTGTTATCGAGTCTGTAGCAACAGAAATGCTAAGTATCTGTAGAAGTTTAAGATCTCATCAACACTCCTCTGCATCTGATAGACCTTGAAATTTACCTCAAGAAGCATCCATGATCAGAAAATGTGCTATCCTTGAGTCAAATACAATGCTTGATCTCATCTTGAAATAGGAAATGACTCAAGAAAGCATGGACAAGGAATTTATTTACAAAAGCTTTAGATAACTTGAGGAGTCTAAGATGCAATTATTGGTGTATCCTGCACACCAAGACTAGTCCACGAATACTGCTATAATCCGGGCATGAACCACATCTCCAAAATCTGATCGCACGTTAGCCGTAGCCTATAGTACACATCTAGCCTTGTGAAGGATCTGTTGAGTGTTTCATTCCAACGCTGGACGTTCTTTAATTCTTGGTCAACTCTAAAGCCGTCTGGCGTTGTCCTAAGTGTGGTTGCCAGCCACTCTAACCTCAGGTTTCCTTAAAAAAGGGGGGAACGATGAAGGGTCTGGCGCTGACGTCTTAGAAGTGGATCTGACAAAGTGTCTGTCTATGTACTGAGAGCTAAGCTGTGCTTATGTACTTTTTCACTCCCGTATCCACTGCAAAGACAGAACATTGTATTTGATCGGTGGCTTTAGCTGACTAAGACTTGTTTGGGCAGTCACCACGTAACCACGGGAAATAAAATCTTCAATAAACTTTTAAGAAAAAGATCAGGTAAGGAACTTTAAGGACTCAAAACTGCGTTTGGACTGCCAGCGTCTTTGTTCTCTCACGAGTAGAAGGGACCTGCAGTTTCTTGCCTACTCTGAACGGTGAGATTTCAGACGCTTTTCATAGACCATTGATACTCTTTGAGTGTTGTCAGCAATTCGAAATAGGTGGTGCCGTGAACAAATGCGAGGTGTCCCGTCCGGGAATCGAAACTAGACTTTTTGCTTGGCGGTCGACGCACTTACCACTACGCCACGGTGACCGCCTTTTCATTCATACATCTGTTGCAATAGCCGTTGTTTGATAGGCCTAGTTTTACGGCGTGTCTCATTAGTGTTCCTAGTAGTATACTTTACTTACTTCTGCCGGACGCCGCTGAGAATATTTGTGGTATATCAATCTTTGGGGATGTTTGCCTTCGTTATATATAGGTGCTCCAGTTTCTCCATCTCTCAAAAGACTTGCTGATAGTCAGCTCTGAGGTTTTCAAAGTTTCCCATTTTTATTGTTTTGCTCTTCCAGTTCCCTTCTTGACATGTTCGCCCTCTTTGCGATTATCTGGAATTTATCTGTGTCCAGGAACCAAACTCAACAAAGGAATGCACGTTTTTTATACCAGTCATATCAACTTAGATATTATGAATGGTGATACGAGTACTTTAATTGGTGCTTGCCTGTCAGTGTAAATGATGATGTCCTTAACTGATCTCCAACCATTCGAGAAGAATTTTCTTCAGGCAGGTTTTAGTTAATTTTAGTTGGTGGCATCTTCTTTTTCTTCCTTAAGTCACATAACATCCAATATCGCATCATAAATTGGTTGATGGCATCTGAAGGAGAATATTCAACAACTGTATAGGCTCTGCGGCAGGATCACTCGTACCAAAATAAAGTTTTAGTCGCAAACAGTTCAAACATCAACTACAATCAAAAAAATCGAAACGACGTCTTTTTCAAAGCCGACCCCCAATAATAGATTTTGTTAGAATAGAAGATTAGTCTGTCCAGTCATTTTATCTGCTTCAACAAACAAACAATATTATTCAATAATTCACCACAACTTTGTTTTGATTGAATTCCCCAGATTCATGCTGCGTTTGAATACACTTGGTCTCGGTGAGAGGGCAGAGGTTATCGCAGAGAAATACTCGCACGTCTGTTTCAAAAATTTTTTGGCGCTAGATGCTAGATTTGTTGACGAAAGCATAGACGGTAGTGTTTTTGAGGAATGGGTGATTAAAGTTCTCCGTAATCAGAATAATTAGTCATTAGTCGCTCGCCACTAGTTATCTAATGGATGTGAAGTATTCTTCTTAAGAAGCCACTTTAAACATAATCTTATGGAAATTTCGCCTGCATATTGCAGTGCCTCCAGGACACGTACTTTTAGGACTCCACATGATCATGCTCAGTTTGCTGTAATGAATGAATGAAATGGAGTCTATTTCAAAACTCCTACTAGACCTTTTATAATTGAGGGACACAATGAATTAAATTTTGTTTTCAATTGTAATGTGTACTCCGAAGGTGTTTGACTACACAAGAGTACTCAAAACTCAAAAACTTCCCCATTGGACCACCAGCCGGCTACTGCCTTTACTGTAGTTTCATGTTCCTTCCAGAGGTATTGTATATCAGCAAGGACTTCTGTGACAATGGGCCTACCTCATCGGCTTTTCCACAATCAGCGCCAAATAGCTGGCATCTTATTATGCCTTTTGCAGTGTCATCGTCCTCTTCACTGGTGTCGGAGAGGGTTTCTCCGCTTAGCCACAGCACACTAAGGTATTCGTGTATTAGATCCTTTAGTGCCTCGTCGTTAAGTTGTCCGCGACGTTACATTTGTTTGTACAACAGTTTTATCATCCAAGTCCTCCTTCGCGGCGCAAAAACTTCAACGCTTTTAAAAGCGGATGAGGAAGAGCTTAGTCTTTACGAGAGAAAAGTTCTGCGTGCGATTTTTGGTCCTGTTGATGCGTTGATGGCATCTGGAGGAGAAGATTCAACAACGAACTCTATGGGCTGTACAGAAATGCGCCTGGTCATCGTCTTCGGATACAAAGCTTAAGATGGTTAGGACATGAGAGCGTATGAACACTACTCTTCCGGCCTGAAAAGTCTTGTTATCCGAACCATTGGGACAACGCAACAGATGACGGCCTATGTTAAGAATGCGCACCTAGACGGAGAAGGGCCTCAACTAACTTGGAGGAGACGCATGTTGGTTGAGGGCCAGGTCCAGCCGGGTCTGTAGCGCCAGTAAAAGAAGAAGAAGAATTTCTTAAAAATGAGTCCTCCCTGACATCGATTTAATCACTTAGCCTTTCTTTGATTTCTTCAAAAGACCCGAACCTGTGACCACCAAAATAAATTGCATAAGTTGAAAAAGCCAGCAGCCAGAAGGAGTAAGGTTTGGAAAATACAGTGTGTTTGGTAGGACCTCCCATTTCAGCCTTTTCAGGTAGTTTTTGACAATATCAGCTACGTTGGGCCAAACGTTATTATGTTGCAAAATCTCCTTGCCATGCCTTTCAACCGTTTCTGGTCGTTCGTCAAGCAATTCACAGTTCGAACGAATTAGTTGAAGTCGATTCGTGGGACCGTGGATGTTTTTCCTTCAGTCACGATCCGGTGCAAAAATTCCTTTCATTGATCCAAGGTCAAAAGTCGCCATTCAACTCATACGGCACCCGATTTCCGTGCCGTTTAATAAATCAAAATTTCTTTAACTGAACGGAAATTGTTTGCTGTGTCCCTTTCAACAATTCTGAGAGTTCACTTTGCCCTTGGCACTAATCTTGATCCAGAAAAACCTCCAATTCCTAAATTTCAAAATTTTTGGGCTGGCCACGATGCTCTTTGTCTTCGATGCTAGAATCATCACTCTCGGACCGTCGATACCACTCTCTGCATGAATTATTGGTTGAAACAGATTCACAATGAACTTCTACAAGCACTCGATTGGCTTCAGCTGCACTTTTCTTACGATTAAAAGAGAAAATCAAAACTTCGCGACCATTGACACGGATAAAAACATAATTTCCAAGAAATTCCCTACCTCCTGCTGGTGGACAAATGCCTCGGAAGCATAAGTTGATCTCATCACAGCGTGCCCTTTTCGGAACCGACTTTCGCTGATCTTCTTTCTCAGAACTCAAAACCCTTTAGCCGAACTGACCTTTTTTTTTCAAATCCACCAGCTCATTAGTGTCGTGTTGCTTGTAAGATGCCAAAAAAGAGGCCAAACTCAGTCCACCATCATAGATAATGAATTCCATCCAGCTGTAGTCACCGCAAAGACCTTCGCGATAAGCCAGTTAATCCCTTCAAGCGGCGCATTCATGTTCCCATTCAATCTCTGTCGAGAATCAACACAAAGCCGTGTTACCCAACTATTGTGTCACGTAGGCCTCTAGAAGATTCACAAATCCGTCCCGCTGCGTCCCAACGCCGCTCACTGCCACAATCAGATTACATTCACGCCTCTCGTGAAACCATTCCAATCAAAATGAGCTCAGGGTCAACGAACAGTCGAGCAAAATACAAAATATGTTGACCCTGGTCTTCGCTGCATCGCTTTGAAGAAGACAAGTCTTCGCTGCGAGACGTAAACATCAACAAGCCCTCGCGAGGGCTAACCGACTCCGTTGAAAACACAACATCTCCCCTTCTCTCTCTCTCTCTTTCGCGCTCCGTCACTCTTTCTACACACTCTACCGCTGCTGGGGTAAACAGGCGTGATTCACAGCCACGTTGTCGTCAAGTCGAAATCTGGAAAACCAGATTGCCTCACCCGCACGCTGTGCGATTGTCCTTAACCCGCGGCCGCCTCCGGCCCAGTGTGTAACGCTGACGAAAATTGCAACACCGCCCAAAAGGCTGGCTCGCGTCAGCCTCCCTATCTATCATTGGCGGCGGTCGCGTGCATCGCCGAGCGAGCGTATTGTTGATTTTCTTAATCGCTGCCACTTTCGCCCGCAGGGCAGGCCTTATCGCCGATTACGTTAGATTCCATGGAAGTGTCATAGGAATTGAATGCGTGCTCCGATCGCAGCCTCAACGACGCACATCGCCGATCGCCACTATCTGCGACTACAATACGCGCGGCGTACACTGCGGCGATTTCCGCAGTTGCAGCGGTGGCCTTGTTTTTCGACAACACCATTCCGGCGCGGCCCAATTAACCTGTGGACCCCGTGAGTACGCGACTCGGGTGCAAACTATTTTCGGGAATAACGCATTTCGCAGCATTATCTGCGGAAGCCTGCGCCGATCCACCGCCATCTGCGTGCATAGGAGCCGCTCTAATCTGCCTCGCCCGGCCGTGTGTGTGTGCGCGCGCATGTTTATGAACGTGGCCATAGATGGCCGGTTGGATGTTGTTCGGTTTGACGTAAATCGATTCGAATTTATCAGCCACCGCCGAGGGACGTGGCGACGCGTGCAAATGCGTTTTGGAGGCACGCCACTCTCTCCGAGGAAAACAGCTAATTAAGTGTGATTTTGATGAATATCGCCGCTGAAACAAGGTCAAAGAGATTTGATTCTCGTTTGCTAATCGGGGTGGAGATTGTGGCCGCACTCGGCTCGGCCATACTGGTTTGTGGACGGGATCGGGCGAATCGGTGGGACACTTAAACGCGATCCGATCACATGACACTGATTTGTGGGAGAATTATAATTTCAAAGTGTTTTGGCGGTTTGCTGAAGTGTGGTCTGAGAGACTGGTCGAGCGGGAGCGGGAGCGGTGCTCATGGTTGATGTTAGTCTGGAAAAGCATTTCGTCAGCATTGCTAAGTGTGTGTGGTCCACTGGCTGAAAGAAATTGTTGCTCCTATAGAAACGGGACGTTATCGGCGGGGAACTTTTTCTGAAATCTTGGAGCTTACCCGTTTCGACAGCCTTCTCCACCTGTCGAAACGGTGAGAGAGATGAATATCGCCTATAAGTCCTTTATCGTGGCAACAAGATTCAGAGCTTATCTAAGAAAACTACACAAAGGAGAAGTTTTGATAGTGGACTCCTCGGCACACAGGGGATGACCAGGGCCTACGAAGAGCAACTCAGCGGGAGACTGTCTTCTTGTGGCGCTACAATCCCGGGTGGACCTGGGCCTCAACCAACATGCCTCTCCAGTAGGCACGGTTTTTCACAAGCTGCCTCCAGCCGCGCACTTCAAGTTGGTTGTGGTCCTTCTCCACTTGTGTGCGCCATCTTAGCCTAGGCCGTCCTCTGTTTAGTTGTCCTAAAGGCTCAGATTCGAAGACTTTTCGGGCCGGAGCAGTGGTGTCCATACGCTCTACATGTCCTAGCCATGCCTACGTCATGGATAAACGTCGGTTCTATTGCTACTCATCCACTCAAGAGGTAACACAGGCCACCTTAGCTACAGACTGGCTCTGACACGAAACCCAGATTATGATAGAGGGTGAGAGCAGAAGTCGTGCAACCGAAGGGGCTTTTAAAAAAAATTGCTCCAACTAAGAACTTGGGCAGCCCCGGAGGAAGGTTTCTCGTTCTCAATAATTCCGACGAGTCTAGGCTAAAACAGTTTCAAGTTAAAAAATATGGCTTAGAGCCTGACAGCAGACTTCAAGAAAGACACCCTGGCGCTTCAAAATTGTGTGGGTAATCGCATCCCGTTACTGAAAGACAGGCATTGTCGATGTGTTAAAGCAGATTATTCAACAGCAAGGACTGAGGAATCCCCAGCTCCAGTCGATAAGGAGTACTCCCTCCCTGTCTTTTAAAAGCCTGTGCAATCTCTTTAGAGCTTTCAAGAAAATGGAATCCGTGCGTTCCAAGCTCTTTAAAGATGGCAGTGTTCTAGTGGAAAGCATGCACCAGATTACATTTAAAAAAGTTGCGAGGAACAAAGCAAGCCCGAAGACATGAATACTAGGTCCATTCATCCACAAAGGAGGCGATCCTTCTTGCAACGATTTGGCTGCACTATACTGGATGTGACTAAGCACCATTTCCAGGAACTGCTTAGTGGGATTGACTCGGAAAGAGTTGCAGGAAACTAAGAAATCCCAACTCCAGTTGGGACAGTAAAAAGACTTAAGAACGACAAAAGCCGCAAGGTCTGATGGATCACCATTGGAGCGCCTCACGGCTGGTAGCGATGAATGGACTATCAGCTCCTCCACAAAAAAAACCATCCCACCTCTTCCCTGCTCAACGTCGCCTACAAGGTCCTGTCCAGCGTACTGCGAGAAAGTCGAAAGTCCTTTTACACAGCACTAATCGTCACGTCTCAGTGAAGTCTTTTTAATCGATTCTAAGGCGGCATACGACAGCGACACTGAATCCGCGATACACAGTACAGAAGTCATCCGACCCATTTGAAACGTGTTCCAGAATTTCGATGTACTGTCGTTTGATTTCTGCAAATAAAGAAGATAATGTGGCAGGGAGGTGTAAACAAGAAAGGCACTATCTTCTACGTCAGTCCAACTGTTATGAAATGCGGACAACATCAATGTTTCTGGGCATTTCCAAACATGTCCTTATGAAAACTTTCATGGTGATTGAATAAAAATGCAGAATGAGCTGGTTCTGCAAGAATCAATCGATCGCTGACCATCTGAGACAAAGCGTCACTATTGATGGCTATTATTTTGAGGAAGTAAATGAGTTTGTCTGCTTCGAGGCAGACGTGAACCCCACGAATGATATCCTAGTGGAGATCTGACGTTGCCCTTGCCAGGTCTCAAGGCCCCTGCTTCGAAGGATTAAAGTTATGCTCCACAAAACACTTATTCCACCAGTCGTGCTACATTGGGCAGCTGGCAAGCTGAACGATAATTAAACTGCACAGATGATTCTTGGTGACTTCAAAAATAAAAGTCTGCGACGGGCATATGGGTCTGTTTGTGAAAAGGTGAATGCAGAAGAATATATAACAGCGAACTCTGCAAGCTGTAACAATATGTGGATGTAGTCAGGGAGGCAAAAATTCTTCGACTGCACTATTTCGATCACACCAAGCACATAAATACCAATACTCCAGCAAAGAGGATCTTCGAATCCGATCCTTCTGGTCCGAGATCGATTCTCTGGTATAAATTTTAAATTATCGCGGACGTATGACACATTGGTCTTGATGATAAAAAGCGGCGTGCACCAGGCCGTTAATGATGGTAGACAGCGGTATTTCCTTAGTACGCCATTCATATCTGGTCTGGTGCTCCAAAGCCCTCTTCTCACCCGTTGGATAAAATCCAAAAGCGGGCGACTAAGCTCGTTGGAGACAAAATTATTGCTAAGCCGATTATTTCTTTCTTTTTTAGGGGGGAGGGGGGTAAGGGGAGCATGGACCTGTGCACACGAGGCAACATCGTTGGTCGCACTAAACATGGCGAGCTGCCAACACTATCCTCGTCCGTGCACAGGTCAAGTTGACATACAGCCTCCTCGTGGCGTCCCCTGGAAAGCCATCAAAAGATCCGTTGTGAGGTAAACCAATATATGCAGCGAACGCCTCTGTTTGAGAGCTAAATAATGAGCCTGCCCTACCAGCCTGTGGGCTGTGCTTGAGGCTAACTCCCTCACCACGTTAGAAAATGAAGTTCAGAAACAGCAACTTGCCTCGGATATGGACGACAGCAGCAAACGACTAAAGAACAACGATTTTCGGTTCTGCACGTGGAATGTGAGGTACTAATTTACGATACGTGCATTCTGCGCCTTCATATGAGTCCTCACATTCTGAACAAAGGGAGAACGGGGATTTTCAAAGTGGATAACCATAAGTGGAAATGGTGCGCCGGGCTAGAATATGAATTATTCGATAAGTGTATATGTGTAAAATTAACCAAGGTGTTCCCAAAGTAGCAGCAAAGCTTTATGCCAACATTTCGTCTTCTTTTAGAATTTCATTTTTAAATAGTTTCACACCACTTTTAACTGTTTACGAAACGAATATCAAACACTAATGAATATTTTCACGAACAGCAAACTCGTGGCGTCGAGTCACATTCTGGTGGTCTCAGGTTCGCCTGAGACATTTTATCTCAGAGATAAAATGCGAGGTGTTCTGTCCGTGAATCGAACCTAGACCTCTGCATGTGGGTCGACGCACTTACCCACTACGTCACGGCGACCAACCTGTCCTACCAATGCTATTCGCAAATTTGAGTCTCAGTTTACATTAGTAGGTTTGAGTGCGAAGCGAAGATGATGACCAATGGTGCTCGCCCTCAACAGCTGGCCATTTTAACGGGCTGCATGGTTCCTGAAGTAATGCACATGGTCTTGGTGCACCCTGGTTTCAACAAGACGGTGCTAAGAGCGAGCGCTACAATGGCCTTGACGACTTGAGGATGGTTTCACATTTTGAGTGCTCAAAACCGGCCGGATATGTTACTTAAGCCCATTCACAATTGCCTCTCCGTTTGTAAATTAGCAAACTTTCCACTTTTAACAGGCCAAAGGTCTACTGCTCTCCAAGCTTCCAGATGATGTGACATATCATATCCGTATCACTATTATTAGTGTATACGGAGTCACTGATGGAGCCAAAGTCCATTTTGTGGCGGAATGGCGACTACCAGACCCAGGTGTTGAGGGAACCTGACTGGTAGTGATAGTTCCGGTGCCATGGGAGGTCAGTCTGATCGTGCGGTAGGCGGAAGTGCGAGTATCCTGGTGGCTGTGGTTTAAAACCCAATATCGCGAGCAGCCTCGAGTTTAATGTACTGTGCTGACTGGTCTGAATTAGATTGTTTACCCTACGGATTCAGGCCGGGCGGTCAGGGGACTTTCTCGGCTCAGTGTGCAGTTGCATTCTCAATCGAGTGCTGCGTCCCGTAGAGCGGCAGAGGTATTGGAAAGGCCTCGCTCCATACCAAGGTAGGGTGATTGTCCCTTAAGCATGATCTCATTTGGTACTTGGGTAACTAAGGCGTCTAGTCTTCCGTTATCTTAGACTTTTGGGAAATGGTAATGGCAGGTGATCAGGGAAAACCAAATCCCACATCCGCGCACCAGGCTGCAGTTCCAAATGTTCGACAAAACCAACTAAACTGTAACATTGCTTGCACAAGTATTGTTAGCGCTGCATCGCTGATAACTTTTTTTCCAATTAGTCCTTCCGATTGTCGCAAAACGAACTCCCTCCCCCTTCTCCGCCCAAATTAAACACTGAATAGAAAAATTTGCTCAATCATCTTGCAATACGTAATTTGCATCACACTCAACTAGAAATGACGCCTTACGCAGCGGCAGATACAAAACGGAAACAAAGGCCAGGCATTTTCCACTCGAACACTATCGTCTTAAACAACAGCGTCCGCGAGTGAGCCGCTGCCGCTATCATCTAAACGATCGCTCATTGTTTCGATGCGGATTCATTGCACTTTGCAAAGTCCACAGTCTTTGTGAAATCCGCTAGACGCGTCCTCTGCCAGCCCCCGATTTACACCTCGTGGATGCTCATCTCTGCACAGCAGTGCAATGAATTCCTCGTTATCGCCGCCGGGCGGTATGATTCACAGGCGCGCTCACAAGGTCGCCGCTTTCCCAAATCGCTGACGGTGGAGCATCGCCGCAGTTCACTGAAAGGCCTCAAGCTCGTTCAATACTCCCACTGGTCCTAGGTGAATGAAATCTCGCTCTAACAACGGCGGCGGGCTGTGGCGATATCACGTCCTGAGCGCGCTCCGGTCATTGCCTATCAATTTCGAGTTTCACTTGTTTACCATTTCTCCAATCCCCCGTGCCGACACTAGAGATGCCACCCCTTGCGCCTTCCGGCCTGGCACATGGAGAATACCTTTTTCCCACGAGTTCAACCACTGATAGGGGAGTTCAAGCCGGCGACGTCAGATTCAGAGCCGATGACTGGAGCTGAGGCAGCGTTTTGCGAGTGTCGACGGACGCGGCAGGAGGAGGGGGTTAATGGGGACCACCTGCGACTGGGTGGGAAACGCACCGCTTGCGGTCGTTTACTTCGAATGCGATGCGTTGCACCTTGAGTGGAGTCATGGGCGCGCTGAGTGACACCCCGGTCGCAGACCTCCGCCTTATCTGCTTCGGTGTCACTTGCGGGGGCTCCTGTGTAAAATTACGTCTGGTTTCTAAAAGTTTGCGATTTTTTGGGAAAGACCTCCAGCGACAGTTTCCCACGTCGCTGGCGGTGGCGGTGGCGGTCACCAAATACCGCAACCGTCTAGACGGCCCTTCCTCGCATGACACTCACATGGCCGTTGTGTCAGTCGTAAAATTACCAGCAGGGCCGATGAACCTTATGCAAACTTATCAACCAAAGTTAGCAGTTAGCACACATGCCACCGGAGCACCGCCTTTGGGGATTATTTAACCGTCGTCGCCGAGAGCGGGGCGAGCATCACACATTGCATAACGGAATTGCATGGAGGAATTATCACCGCAATGCACAGTCACGGCTTACGATTGCATAATATTTTGAATTAACTTCGGCCAATGATCTAAGAATGTTCTAGCTGCGTTGCACATGTCCCCGGGGCGTTGCGCGACTAGCGGCGATTGTATAATCCTCGCTCGCTCGAGAACTCTTTGAATAAGCAAAAAGCGCGTGTTGCGCTTAATCAAGTGAGCGTCTGTTAGCTTATGCAAGCTCTGACGTGAGTTCTGGTGTGAAGATCGACGAAAAGATGTTGAATTTGAAAGGGGGTGGAGATTTGGTGTTTATTTCGCTTAGATTGTAGGAATTGCTTAAGAAAACTATACTCTACGTTCTGTTGACTAAGTCAGGGGGATGGCTTAACATTTTAGTCAGTAAAGTTGGTCAACTTTAACGAGGACCGATTCCCTCTGAATTCCACCGAAAATGTAAGACCGTCCTGGGTGTCACTTGAAATGAATCACCAATTCGACGAAGACAGTTCCAATGTGACGTTTCCTTAAATAACTCGTTAGCAGTCATCTGCACCTTGTTTGTTTGGCGGTACATGCCGAGGTGGACCTGAGCTTCAACCAGTATGTTTGAATTGGGACAAGGCGTAGGACGTCGCCCCTTTTGACAGAGAAGTGGTTGTCCATATATTGCACATCGACTAGCGCCAGATGAATTCGGTTCTGTCATCAGGCAAATTACGAATAAGGTGAATAAAGCCTAGCTTGTTCAGCAATTATAGTTGTTGTGAGTGTGCCATTGAGAGAAGGAGACTCACAGTTTTTATTTTCGACTCTAAAAGGCGAAATTAAGAGTGCTTTGCCATAAAAAGGTGGTTCCCTAAAAAATACACGAGATGTTCATGTTTATCTAATGAAGCTTAAGGGCTTTCTGAAAGGGACAAGAATAAACATTTCCACCCTTGTTTTCTCCAATGAGTTCTTTTTTTAATTCTATCCAACTCGTGAGAAGATAACTTTGGAGGACCAGACCAGATATGAACGTTGTACTCAAGATAAGGCTTCGGGCACGCCGATTCTAGTGATGAATATTTCTGCTTGACTATTGGTATTCATGTGCTCGATGTGATGACGATGGGTGTGATCGCTACAACTTTATGGCGAGCAAGAGCAATCAAAGGATTTTTTCCTTCTGGTCTACATCCTGGTACAGCTTGTAGAGTACGCGGTTATATCTTCTTCTGCATTAACCTTTCGCGCAGACAGAACCATGCGAGGTCTGTTCATAAAATAAGGAATTTTCATTTGTTCTTTTTTTTTTTCCTCCAAGTAGTTCCCGTCAAACTTGTGCCCACACCCGTAGTCGGTTTTTCGACAAAATGATTACAAACTGTTGAGAAGGTGAAGAAGCATAAGAATGAACTTAGAGTCTCAGCTGTAGCAGTGTTTTGCACAATCACGTTTGTGGTCTTGTGTCAAGGAACTGGTTAGGTTCAAGCCTTGCGCAGTTCCTTTTCCTATTTTATATGAATGTCACCTTCCTTGATAGTATAGTGGTCAGTATCTCCGCCTGTCAGAAATGTCAGAAATGTGATCTCTTTCGATGCTATCAAGCAAACGTCGGATGTTAGGTTCGTTCACGGATATGTCCTCAAATGCGTTTTTTAGTTTCATCTGTCATCTGTCCGGTCCACAACACGGAAGACCCCTTCGACTGAGCCAACTATCGAGTGATTTTTCCTGACAATGCAGTGGTTATAGGCCAGGGAAGTCCACCATCGACCGAATCTTCACACTACGGCAGATCCTAGAAAAGACACAAGAAGTGCAAATCGACACTCACCACCTATTCGTCGATTTCAAGGCCGCATACGACAGTGTGCATAGAGACGAGCTAAACAGTGCCATGTCTACTTTTGGCATTGATTCCAAACTCGTCAGATTGTGTAGGATGACGATGGAGAACTCTCGCTGCACCGACAAAGTCGACAACGAACTCACCGAGACCTTTAATGTCAAAAACGGTTTTAGACAAGTCGACGCACTGTCATATGACTTCTTTAACATTGTTCTTGAGGAGATCGTGCGGAACTCAGAACTCAACACCAAAGGCATGATCTTCCAAAAGTCAGCTCAATTGCTAGCTTACGCCGACGAAATTGACGTGATTGGACGAACACAGGGAGCCGTCAATGAGCCGTTTGCTGGCATTGAAGCAGAAGCGGCATAAATGGGCCTGGTGGTAAATGAGGGCAAAACGAAGTACATGCTTTCATCAGAGAAGGACGCACAACATCCACGTCTCGGACAGAGCGTCACACTAGGCAGCAGTAACTTCGAGGTAGTCAAGGACTTCCTCTGCTCCGCGGTAAATATTGACAACAACACCAGTACCAAAATCAAACGAAGGATCACTCTTGCCAATCGCTGTTTCTTTGGGATCAAGAGGCAATTGAGTAATAAAGCCCTCTCTCGAAAGACTAAGCTTGCTTTATATAACACCTTAATCATCCCAGTCCTACTCTATGGCGCGCAAACCTGAGTACTACTATTAGCGGATAAGGAAGCCCTTAGTCCTTTTGAGAGAAAAATTTTGCGTGCGATTTTTAGTCCTGATGGCATCTTGAGGAGAAGACTTAACGACGAACACTATGGGCTGTACAGAGACATGCGCCTAGTCAAGCGTCTTCGGATACAACGCTTAAGATGCCTAGGCCATGTAGAACGTATGGACACCACAACTCCTGCCCGAAAAGTCTTTGAATCTGAGCCATTGGGACAACGCAACAGAGAACGGCCCAGGATAAGGTGGCGCACACAAGTGAAGAATCACCTCAACCAACTTGGAGGTTGACTCCCAGGTCCACCTCGGATTGTAGCGCCACAAGAAGAAGAATAAGAATATAAAGTGGTCGCCGTGGCGTAGTAGTTATGTGCGTCGAAAGTCGAGGTTCCGGACATATCGCATTTTTTCAAGGCACTACCTCTTTCGGGTTGCTGACAACACTCAAGATTTCAAAGTGAAAAAGCTATTTAAAGCTCGCAGTTGGGAGTCGGCAAATAACTGTAGGTCCCTTCTACTCGTGATAGAACAGTAGCACGCACAAGACTAGTTGTTGTTGTGGAAGCTAGGCCATGGTTCGTTATGGGCTGTAGTGCCACTCAATTATTATTATTAAACTTCCAAACTTAATTTCTAGACTCTCATTTGGGACAGATCGCCATAAGGTCCCAATTTACAGCGACTTTTTCCTCAAAAATTCATCTGTATGAGGATTCAAAAACAAAATCAAAATGTTCCTCCTCATAAACACCTCTCTTCAGTGAGATGTCTCTCTTAGTCAGAATTTCAGAACGATTTCCTGGTTAGTAAAAAAGCTCAAAAAATCCATTAAAGCAAGCCAGGAAATACCCCCGTTCTGTCATTAACCCCAGATTAATCTAGCTTCCCTCGCGCGGACGCACACATGCGCCGCACCGCAGTGAGTCACACGGCCCCGTGTAACTGATTTAAGGGCAAAAACCAGTTTGACGCGCACGTTTTTAGGGCATTTACATGCATTCGCGGTCTTGTGGTCCCACGGCTTAACGATCCCAGATCGCAGCGCCGATAGTGCGTGTGTGTACCGCGACCAATTCACAATTTCCCCGCCGAAGCTAAAAACCACTTCCAAGCCCATAAAGATAGCCATCAGCGCGCACCGAACGGACCAGCACACCATCGCACATTGCGATCGCAGTTTGACAGGTTAACGAATTCCGCATGGCATTCCACTTCCACGTCACGACTGCCGGTCATCGCCTCCGGGTTAGAGATCTGATAAGTGTCGCTCAATTGAGATTAGAAGGTCGGCCATTGAACTCGACTTCCTCCTTCGCGCCCCGACACTTCTGCGCCGAATGGACGAGGCCTATAGCGCGCTGGACAAACAAAACATTGCCGCGTTAGCACCAGAAACGAGCGTTCCGAAGTGCGCACATCCCGCCCGCTGCCACCTATTGTCAAACCGGAGGTTATTTACACCTCTACGCAGAGCGGCGATCAATGAGCTGCTCTGCTACAACTCGGAATTCGGGGCGGTCGCACGCCGAATATCGATGTGGCCAACCTCTTCGGCTCCACGATTCTACGACGACGGTTCTCGGTCTTGGCCTCGCCGTCCACGTTGCCGCGCAGCGTGCGGTAGCGCGGCTCTAGAAAGCGATAGTTTCGCAGATTTTACGGTCGTGAGAATCATCACACTCACTTTCATGCGCCTGCGGAGGCCGCCGCGCCCGCCGCGGCTGTCGCGTCGACGACGAGCAGGTGCGACCGCCACCGACCGGTTGTCGATAGCGCGGGATCGCTCCCTGCCTCGCCGAACTGACGCACAATGAATGGGACACGGGCCGTAAGCGGGTTGTTTCAGGTTCTTACGATTTTCGCAAACCGCGCTAACGTTGCGAATACATTTACACCGCGCGCTGCCCCCCGGAACGCCGTATGCTAATGGACTTGCGTAAAGCATTAGCATACAAGGAAAACATTTGGATTCGCGAAAAATTCTAACGTGTTCTCGCCCGGTCTCGGGCGGTTGTGTAATATTGCCGCGGCTAGGGGCGAGGCAGGAGCGCGGCAGGAGGGCGGCGCCTGGGTGGGAAGGGGTTTTCAAGGCTGATCCGGGTGTACAATGACCCAGATGAATGATGATCTGCCAGAGAGCGGTGGGCTGCGTATCTCTCCTGAAAGTCAATCGATTTACGCGTTTGTTTTTTTGTTTGTTGACTATTTTGGTGGTTGGTGGCTTCGGGCTTAGAATGGTACGCGCTGTGGAATGCTAGAGTGGCGTTGCTTGGTCGGGGAGCCGCGTTCTGCGGCACTGTGGGTCCGTGGCTCTTGTGACCTCGAGGGTGCGGGTTATTCACCGTAAGGCGGCAGCAAAAAATTGTTTTCATGTTCGGATTCGATTATGTTGTCGAATTTCGTGTTGTTCCTGCTGTCTAGTGATTTGGCCAGAAGTGGAATATAATTATGAGCAAGTGTTATCTTGGAGCTTGGAGCTTGATGAGGGTCCCAAAGAGATTCGGATGATTACGCAGATTGCCACTGGGGAAGGGGTTGCTTCAAGGTTACACTTGTGTTCTGGGCTTGGAATGGAATTTTTTTTTTCTGAACAACGACGGACGGTAGCTCTGTGGGTGGACGAGTTTTGTGGTGGTTTTCAGTGGCACGTGGTTGCGCAGGGAAAATTGATTGGCTGACGAAAGGCGAAAGTTGACGTTTGATTTTCAAGGGCGATCCAAAGTGAGTGAAGATCGGCACGAAATTTTTTGAAAAAAATATTTTGAGTCTAGCTTTGGATGGATGTAAATAGCCTCCTGTAGTCCTTCAAACCGAGAGTCTATGCAGATGTGTGGCCTCAGGCAACGATTGTCGTCTGTCAATGAGCTTAACTCACGGCTTGAAAGCCGGCTGCGTGGATAAAGCGATTAAACAGAGCTCATTTCCTGAAAGGATTAGCTTATGCAAATGATCCCGATTTCTCCACACAACACGTGTAACGAAAGTATAAGGCCTTGTCGCAATTAAGCCGCTTAACACACTCTGGTGCCTGTATCTGTGAAATGATGTCATCGTCAATTTAGCGAACAATTTGCACAAATCCGACCGGAAGCTGTATTATAGTCCGATTCTATTTCTGTCCGAAAATTAAGATGCAAACATTTGGAACTGCGTAAAAAAGGACATCCATTGGATTTTATTCACTTTTTACGAGCATACTTCAGATTCTTGGAAATTTAATTTTGGTCTTAATGAATTCTCAGCCAGAAATTCGAAATGTTTGGGGATTTTTTTTTTGGCAGAAATTTGAATTTTAATGAAATGGTCTTAATGTCACACTTAGGCAAATTAAGACCCCCTGCGGTGAGTTGGACTGACGTTGACGACATGGGACCGGATCGTTGCAGGAGCTGTAGGAATCGAAGTTAGGATAGAAAAGAAAATTGATTCAGTTCGAAGAGATCTAGTAGGACGGGGCAGTTTAGGAAGCAGGGGTGTTGCGCTAATCGAGAATTATTGAAAATAGATACCTAATTTGAAGTGAGGACATGGGTCAAGGTTTTGTTCATTAATTAATGGCCGACAACTAGAATAGAATAACTTCTGCCCATTACCCAATAGGGTTTAAAAAGTAAAGCTGTCAAGAAGCTGCCTTGCGATAATCCCTTGAGTGCACGCTTTATGTTCATACCAAATAAATGCACAGTCGAGCATGAATCCGAGATATTTAAAATTAGAATATATTATAAGAAAACACACTTCCTTAAGCACGGGCCCTGAGTTAGAAATATCAGTGTGCTTATAAAGAATGTGTCTCAGTCTTTTGCAATAGAATGTATAATATGTAATGCCCGTTACCTCCTACCTTTCCACGTTGACTAAAATGAATGATCCTTCTCTTGTCGCTTAGTACTAATTTATTTAGCCAAAGCCAATAACTTAGTACTTCAAGATCATTGTTAACCAGTCACAGAAAAGTTTAAAGCAGAGTCCGCAGAAATGCCACCAACCATGTGATCAGCAAAAACTTTTCTGAAGCGTTTCTATCAAAATGTTAGTTACAAAAAAAAAAAAATTAAAAAAGTTAGGGTCAAAGAACAGAGCCTTGTGGAATGGCAATAGAAACTGCGCTATCTATAAAAGGTTTGCCAACTAGGACTTGATAACTTTTGTTTTTTTTTTTCTTTAAAATAAAACTCCAACTATTTGAGATCTTTCGAAAACTTTATTATCGGCTTAAAACTCAAAATATTTATGAATGAAACCCGACTTCTTTCATGTAGCCATCGTGGAAATGTTTGCAGCATTCGCTTCCTTCCATGAAATTGTGAACGACTCTGCTACTCATTTCGGCTGGAATAACTGCTATTTCACGTTCACTGTTTACTCTGAGTTCTTATAACGTCGTCGGATTGTTGGTATAAACCAATGACTCAACGTAGCCTCCCAGAAAATAGTCAAAGGTCGTTAAATCGCACGAAAGGGACGTCCAATCGACTGGCCAATTTCTCGAGATAACACTCTCACCATTCTCACTCTTCAATAAATCGATTGTAACGACTGCTGTGTGGCTTGCGGCACCATCCTCTTGAAGTCATATGTCGTCCAAGCCTATATGTTTCAATTCGGTCCAAAAAAAATCCATAATCATGGCGCGATCACGTTGACCATTCACAACAACTTGACGATCGTTTGATCAAATATGGCCCAATAACGCCGCCGGAAGGCAAACCGCACAAAGCTGTTATTTTTTGTGGATGAAGTGGTGATTCTTGAGGCACATGACAATTTTCATCCGATCAATAATTCATACTTTGCGTACTGATAAACTCATGGAGCCGAAAATGAGCCTTGTCACTGAAGATGAGTTTGGAATCAAATTCATCATCATGGAGAATTTTCTCCAGGACTCAAGTGGAGAACGTAAGTAGCTTTAAATGGTCCACCAACTTCAATTCTTAAGTCAGCTTGAGTACGCGACTAGGATCCTTCAGCAAAATGTGTCCAAATGCGGTCTGAGCGGTGCCCAATTCTTGAGAACGTCGTGGATCGACTGATTTCGACCATTTGCTACTGAAACGGACACTTCAACGAACCCGTTTTCTTGCTGACAGCATCGCATGTGGACCTGGACTAATATGTCACTCCAGCCAGCACGATTTTTCGCCAGCTGCCGACAGTTGCGCACTCCAAGGTAGTTGAGGTCTTTCTCCACCTTAGCCTGGGCCGTTCTATGTTGCGTTGTCCCAAAGGCTCAGATTCGAAGACTTTTCGTGCCGGAAGAGTGGTGTCTATACTAACCATCTTAAACGTTCTATTCTATTCTATAAGCATGTCCCTGTACAGCTCATAGAGTTTGTCGTTGAATTTTCTCCTCCAGCTGCCATCAACGCAAACAGGACCAAAAATCGCACCCAGAACTTTTCTCTCAAAAAGACTAAGGGCTTCCTTATCCGCACTTAGTAACGTCCTAGTTTTCACGCCGTAAAGGAGGACTGGGATGATCAAGCTGTTGTGTAAAGTCAGTTTTGTCCTTCGAGCCCAAAAAAACAGCGATTGGCAAGAGTGATTCTGTGTTTGATTTCAGTACTGTTGTCATTGTCAAAGAATTGGAGCTATAACTAACAATTTTAGTCCTGTCTCCTTCTTTAAATAATGATACAACCTCAACAAGTTTCTTTGGATCAGGAAATATACCACATGCCAAACTCTTATTATAAAGGGTGCTTCATCTTGGGGTTTGATTTCGAATACATTTTTTTTGTCAGATTACAAGTAAATCCTCTCAAACTGCTTTACCATTTTTGCTTAGTATCGCTTGGCAAGTCATCATTGAAAGGCTCACACTGCAATAGCGTTTTCAAAACAGATAAACAGTATTACAAAAGTCGAGAAACCGACAGAGCGGATAGGTTCTGTCATAGTTGGATAGGTAGAGGTGACGCAACTACTATTGGCAATACCATTCGAAAATTAGAGTCCCCCTTTACTTAAGTGGATGCTATTCGATCAGCTAGACATATCGAGCACATAGTGAGGACACAGCATGCTAATGAACTCAGTGCTTCCTAAAGTTTGTAGTCTCGATAAGGTTTGGTTTCAAGAAGACGGCGTTACAAACCATGCAGCACGTGAAACAATGGACTTATTGAAACACCATTTTGTTGAGCAAATAATTTCATGTTATTCTGCTGTAATTTTACCCATAGATCATGCGATATAACAACATTGGAAAATTTGTCCTAAGGATAAGGGATAAGGATGATTCCTGGCATCAGTTTTCAAAAGAAGGCTTAACCTGTAAGTTGTGGCTGATCTTGGAAGCGATTGCCTACTTTATGGAAAAGGTGTGACATGACATAATTTAGTGCATCAGAGTCGGTTGTAGAAAACAACATTGGTTTCTGTTTCTTCGAAAATGTCCGGATTTGCCTTAAGTAAACAGCATTTGCGGGAAGTTTTGATTTTCTCTTTTGATTCGAAGAAACTTGCAGCTGAATCGATGCTGCAAGACATCGAATACTTGTAGAAATCTATGGTGACCGATAACTCATGGTTTCGGCGCTTCAAAAATTGTGATTGTAGCGTCGTAGACAAAGAGTATCTGGGTCAGCCCAAAAAGTTTGTAGATGAGGCATTGGAGGCTTTTCTGGATCAAGATCCGTGCCAAACGCAAAGTGAACTCGTAGAATAGTTGGTAGTAACTCAGCAAACAATTGCCGTTTGGTTTGGATTTGGATTTATTGAAAAGGAAGGAAATCGAGTGCCGTATGAGTTGAGAGCCGAATTTTCACCTCGGAACTGCTTCTTGAAAGACATCAAAGAAAGGGATTGTTGCACCGGATCGTGCCTGGAGACGAAAAGTGGATATACTACGATAACCCCAAGAAGAAGAAATACTAAGCAAAGCCTAGTGAACTCGCTCCATCATTGTCTACATCGACGCCAAAGAAAAACATCCACCAAAGATCATGCTCATCATATGGTGGGACTCAGTTTAGTTTAGTTTGGTGTACAATGAGTTGCTAGAACCGGACGAAACCATTGATGGGAAAACGTTAACGACTGTAAGTAATACGTTTGAGCTGTGAATTGAGTGAAAAACCGAGACAAACTGCTTGACCGCCAGAAACGGCTTAACCGCCACAAACGGCTTGCAGGCATGATAAGGTGATTTTCTTTGTTGGTCTTACTCCTCCCGCTGTATTCTGCAGAACGTACCCTTTCCGACTACTGGCTTTTTCAACGGTCTCTAAGCGATTCGGGAGGTCACTGGTTCGGGTCTTGTAAAGAAATTAAAGAATGGCTCGAAGATTAGATTTCTTGGAGATGGTATTCGAAATAACTAAATAAATAATAATTGAGTGGCACCACAGCCGACAAGGAACCAGGGCCTAGCTTCTGCATCAACTACACGTGTTGTGCGTGCTACTATTCTCTCACAAGTAGAGGAGACCTACAGGTTTTCGACTACTTCGAATGGCAAGATTTGAGAAGGTCAACATAGACATTTAGTTCTCTTTGAATTTTGAAGGACACCACTGCTCCGGACCGAAAAGTCTTCCAATTCGAGCCATTGGGACAACGCAACGGAAGACGGTCTGAGGAGAATGACCACAAACAACTTGGAGTGCACAATTGGAGACAGCTGGCGAGAGATTCTGCTAGCTAGGAGAGACATGTTAGTTAAGACGTAGGTCCACCAGGGACTGTAGCCCCACAAGAGAAAGAAGAGTATTCTAAGCAACTTGAAAGATCGAACCTGGAACCTTGGCGTGTGTCGACGTACATATCCACTACGCCACGGCGACACACACCTCGAAAATTATCAAAGGAATGGGAAAAAGTAGTCGCTTCCGATGGACAATACGGTGATGTATTTTTTGCATTTTTTCAATAGAAACACAAAGAAACCGAATTAGTCCCAATAAAATCGCAGATCTTCAGAAATAAGCCACCTACGATTGACGTTTCAAAAAGCAATATAACTCATGTGAGGCTTAGGCTTTAACGAGTCGCCCCAAATCGGTCCATCGACATTCCCTGATGTCCCCTTTCATATATTCGCATCCGCACATATTTAAACATCGGCATTCGCAGCATCGCGCCTTAAAGAAGTATTCACTCAGCATACCCTACTTCTCCGATATGTCACTTGACCTCTTGACTGTGATTCTTCGTCCACAAATTCAATTTCTATTTTTAACTTAAAAATCTCTTACATCTGTCTCTCACTGGTAATCGAATTCCAATCATCTTCAATTTCTTGACAGTAGTCCTTTTCGAAGCAGATTAACGTTCGCATCGGTCATCGACCTTTCCACCTCCACAAACTACCGAAACTGACTGTTTCCCGCCATGTGGTAGTCCCAACATTTAGGCAGAGGACGCTCTGCCTACCCTCAGAAATGGAAACTATATCTCCTCTGGCAATTTCGAGACGCTGTGACCTTTCGTAGGCGTCACGGTAATCACAAGCATTGTTTGCAGAGACAAGTCACACCAGAACAACATCGTTTTCCAGGAATTAAGGATTTTTCTTTTGGAGGGAAACGCTTGTCCACGCACACCATCCTCTTCACACAGAAACCGATTTCCCACCAAGAGGTCAATGAACGCGACGAAGGGAAAATTCCAGATCCAAGGTCAGCAAGCCACTCCGCGTCAGTGCCGGGTCGACACACAGATGCACTCACATTACCGTCGCCGTCACCGCCACCGCCACCGCCGCCGGCAGGATCAGATCAACCACCGTGATCAGTTCATTGACCTGGGCAATCTGTTATGTCGGCGACGACGACACGACGATTCCCTGAAACCATTCGTCGTCGTCGTGGTCGTCCCTGTGGCGTGGGTTCGGTGAAGGAAACGCACAAGACAAAAGCAAAAGTCCCCGTCGCCGCTGCCAGTGCCGCTGCCGCCGCCGACGGCCGGCTGCAGAGCCATCAAGTGCATCCATCAATAGAAATTAAGGTCAATGGCACAGTAATAGGTTGGCGGGTATTTGCCACACATAGGAACCGACAAAATCGAAACAGGTCACCGCCGAGAAATGTCTGCGCGCTGCGCTCCCTCAAGGAGCGAAGAACTCTGCGCTGCCGCCGGCCTGTGACGATGGCGGTGGCTGTGTTTACCCACAAAAAGAGAGTTCTAGGAGGCTGTTCTCAGAACGACAATGATGACGACGATCGTGGAGGCAACAGCAGCAGGTAGGCAGATAGGAAGCGCCTCTCGGAAGAGCAGCGCAAAATGTGAACAACCTTCTGAGGCGAAGTGTTGCTTCGGCTCTACGGGGACATCATGCGCTCCACGCGTGCCCTTCCAACTCGCCGATGAGTCAGTTCCTCGTCCATTCCCCGCGGCACGCACCAGAGCCTTCTAGATGAGCGCGGGCATGTTCGTCGCTTTTCTCCTCCTCCCTTTGTCGCTCGGTACAGTTTACATTCGCACATGACGGATGAATGAATGAAACCGAACGTGTTTTATTCCCTTTTCGCCCCAGGCAGCCAATTGATGATAATGACGTGCCGGGCACCGATTCGTTGGTCGAGCGGTCTACGTGCCGGTGGGAACGATAGCACTAGACGCTTCCAGATCCTAGATCCCGGGCGTCATTTCGAAGAAAACATTTCTATTGTGCACGAATGTGGGAATTTCCTCGTGATGCTGGGCCTGCTGGTCACTGCCCAACATCGGGACACTTGACCATTTATCTGCGATGGCTTTGTTCTCGCTCTTGTCTCGTATACCTGGCAAACAGGCAGGAGGACGCGTCCGTTGTTCCCAGATACCAGCGAATCGCTGACCTACTTTCCACTCTTGGCTGCCCAAATGGATTTCCGAGAAGAGGAGCGGACGCTCTTAGCGGTTGTGGGTATCCACTTTCAAAACAAATTCTTTGGCAAACTTTTGAAATCCTATCCAACAATAGATTCGGGAGGCGCTCTGAACGAACTGTCTAAACAATTTTTCGGTGCAGTGACCGTTTCGCTGGGCGTATCGTGTTGCAGACTCCGCTTTCAGTTCTCGGTACCGGATGTGGTCATTCTAATTTCTTGGACATTGGATATCCATACCAGCTAGTGTTTGTGAATTTTTATTGCCTCTGGTTAAGGGCCATTGTGAGCAGAATTCGGGCATTGGGAGTGAATTTCGGCTTGGGATCAATGTTCTGTTTGAGAATTAAGGGACGGAGTTGAAGATCCTTTGTCCCAAGGGGTCAATGGTCAAGCGGACAGATGGTTTCTGAGGGTTCTTTGTGAAACTTAGGTTCACTGGGTACTAACAAAGGAGGAGGATTTGCATCGATTTCATGAGAAAGTACAGAGTGCTCCAAAAAATAGTCACTGTCGATTTGTTTAGTTCAAGAGTTGGAGACGAAGTCCTTGAAGTCCAATACCCTCAAAATGGCCAAAATTCTCAAAGCCAAAAATTACAAAATGCTCAAAAAATTCAAAATGCCAGAAGTGCAAAAATGGGTTCCAAAAGGATCCAAAATGCAGAATTTTGATATTGCACACATTTCTGTAGAAGTTTCAAGTGCTACAATTTCTGAATTTTGGGCTTTTCGGGATTTTGGCATTTCAAAATGTCGTCTTTTTGGGATTTTGAACATTTTAAGATTTTTGACTTCGGAACTCTTTAGATTTAACAAAACTTCGAATTTGGAATAGTTCCAAATTTGGGCTTGACAACTAACAATTTGTACCTTAAACTTTTTAACGGCCCTTCTTTTCCTCTTCGTGGCCTTAGCTGTTGAATGTTTCCTAAGGTGGACGATGTAGACGATGATGCAAAGTTCAAGTCAAGGAATGCATAGCGCATTAACAGTCTAAGATCACATTTCGTCCTCGTTCCTGTTTTGCACACACTTTATGCACACACCGTTATCCCCCTGATTGCAATTTCAGAGACAAAGACCTTCGCTCCAAAAAAAACACTCATCGCAACAGTGACACGTTTCTTAACCGGAATTTTTTGAACCCCAATTCTTGACGTCATTTGGTTGAATGATAGCAAGATGAAATGATTTCAGTAATTCTCCTTCAGGTCATTATTCTAAACACGATGAAGTTTATTTCAAGCCAGACATTTCTGTGTTTCGTCTGAACGTCTCTTGGACGCAACTGAGACACTTGACATCTCAGTTTGAACTTTCAGCATGTTTTTCAAGTTTATCGGCCAAGTGAGTGCAAGTGCAGGTGTTGTCACCTTAAGGCACTTTTCGAGAAAGTTCAATTGAAACGATTGAAGCAGTGAAAGTTTTGTGAATGGGAATGCGACCAGTTTAGGGAATGGAATTTGTGATCAGTTCAATGATCCTTGGCATGAAGATGTGTTTTGGCGTTGAGGTGGTTGCAAATTGATTTGTCAAGGACACGCTATGTGATGCACACCTACAAATGTTTTGGCCCTACGCGGAACATAAGTGTGTAGTTCTGTCGGGGAGATCCTAGAACGATCAACGATCATTTTAGAAATGCATTGGCTCGACTCACAGTTTAATTTAGACAGTCTTGTGATTGTATTGGAGCAGTGGTGTTCATACGCTCTACACGAAAAGTCCATGAGCCATCGGGACAACGCAACAGAGGACGGCCTAGGCTAAGGTGGCGGACGTAAGTGGAAAATGACCTCAACCAACTTGGAGTGCGCAACTAGCGGCAGCTGGCGAAAGATCGTGTTGGCTGGAGAGGCATGTTGGTTGAGGCCAAAGTCCACCCCGGATTGTAGCGCCACAAGAAGAAGAAGAACGATTGTGCTGACAGCAAGCAGGTTGTGGCCCGCTTAAGCTAATCAATATCTTACTATGCATCATTTCTGATGGACTGGTTAAGACGTTTGTCATTAAATTCATCTAGATTTTCGAAGAAGGGCATAACTGGAGTAGATGAGGTTGTCAATGCTAGGGAAACGAAGTCTGTGTGAAAACCAGGGGTGGTGACTTATACCCTGATAGACATTCCACAAACCTCGTTTGGATGGAGTGATTACTGATGGTTACATGATATGCAGCCCAAGAATCAATTCTGTTAATTCGCAAAGTATTCTTTGATCGTAAACTTGGCAAATGTGTTGTCTTAAGGTACGTTTCATACCTAGAATCAACGAGAAGGAAAGAAATACCGTTAACAAAGAGAAGCAACAAAGTTTTACCTATCAATTCTAAATTTCGATCTGTTTCAAATTCGGGGCTTTGTTGAATTTTAGGAGGACGGACAGAATTTCGAAGTCCAAAACCTCGAAATGCTCAAAATCCGTAAAAGTCGAAACTCAGAAATGCTAAAAAGACACGTGAGCCTTCAACAAAAAAAGGAGGTTTGATCAAAATTCAGCTCTTCCATCACATCCTATGGATATACCAAGCAGAGCTGTTGCAGAGAGCAGGGAGCATGCCTGCCATACCCACTCCACAGAAATGCTGCTTTCTGGATCCAACCTTAGGGGTCTTGACTTTTTTAAATTTTGGAAATTTGGGGATTTTGCGTTTTAAAATTTTGAGAAATTTAGGATTTGAGTAATTTAAGACCTCGTCCCTCTTATAAAGGGTTTCCCAACAAGACCGCAAGATTTAAATTTGGCGCCGTTCGAATTGTCACTGTTTGACATTTGAACAATTATTATTGTTTGTTAGAAGAAGATATAAGTTTAATAAAAATGGAGCGCTACACGAATGAACAAGGCGTTCTCATTGTGAATTTGTTTTACCAAAATGGTGAAAGTTTTGCAGCTACAGTTCGCAAATTGCGATCAATTTGGGGTTACAATAATGCTGCTTGACTGCTAAATGCAGTCAACTGTAAAGCGATGTATGGAAAAATTTGTTGAGATTGGGTCTGTAACTGATGTAAAGACAACAACGCGCCTTCGACCAGGTCGATCGACCGAGAATATGACAGCAGTACGTGATGATGTCGCTCAAACTCCATCCACCTCAATTCGACACCGAGCTCAGCAAATTTTGACGAAAGATTTGCATCTTCATGCATACAAAGTTCAATTGAGTCAGAAACTGAAGCCAGCTGACCATGCACAGCGAAGGGAGTTCGTTAATTGGGAGTTGGAGAGACAACATGAAAATGCTGATTTTGCCGATAAAATCATCTTTAGTGACGAGGCCCATTTCCGTCTTGATGGCTTCGTCAATAGGCAGAACTGTCGCATTTGGGGCGAGGAAAATCCTCGAGTGATTCACGAGAAGCAAATGCATCCTCAACGTGTCACTGTGTGGTGTGGATTTTGGGCTGTAGGAATCATTGGACCATTTTTATGAAAATTAGTCAGGCAGGCAGTCAATGGTGTTCGGTATCGTGAAATGATAACCAAATTTTTCGTGCCTAGAATTGATACGAATGTGGAGGAGATGTGGTTTTAAAAAGACGGCGCCACATCTCATACAGCCAGAGAAACAATTCAATTGCTGCATCCGCCATTTCCCCGTCGTGTTATTTTGCATTTTGGAGACCGGAACTGGCCGCCTAGATCGTGCGACTTAACACTATTGGACCTTTTTTCTTTGGGGTTTTTTAAAGTCGATGATTTATGGGAATAAGCCGACGACGACTCAAGCCTTCAAAGAGGAAATTGGACGCTGCATTAATGAATTACCGCAGAATTTATGCAAAACAGTCATTGAAAATTTCATTAAAAGATCGCGTATGTGCCAGCAAAGCCGCGTCGGCCATCTGGCAGATGTGTTATTCAACACATAGCCTTTGTTGGAACAAAGGATCGCCGACACTATTCGTTAGTTCTCAAGGAGATCTGGCGCGACATAGCTGAGGGAGTAGAAATCTTAAAAGACATGAAATTTGCAGGCATGAGGAAACTGTTTGCGCAAGGCATGCCACGTTTGCTCACCTCGTAGAAAAAGCGCACAATCCACTTTAGACCTTACCTCACAATAGTGTTTTTTAAGCGCAATTCGAGAAGAAGTTTCTGCATGGTTATGTGACCGTTGATGAAATCTGAATTGACTGGTTCGCTAGGCGTGTGTGCTGCGAGGAAGAGGAAAAAATAGGATGTTCACGGTTTTTGAGAGTCACGAGGTGTGGTTTACATAGACTGTCCGGAGAAGGGTTTAACGTTCACAGGGATCTTCTTTGAGGAATACTGGGCAAATTCGATGCCAAATTGCAGAAAGTTTGTTCTTCTACCAAAATTAGGCGCCAGCTTAAACCTTTAAGGTCGCTAGGAGAAGATTATTTAGTTTATACAACGATCTGCTGTCTTATCCAACTTGGCAATGGGCCAGAGTTTTTTTTCAAACTTAGAAAAGTCATTCGCTGAGCAGAAATTTGAGTTTGTTAAAGGGCAGGAATCTGGTCACGGTGGAGTAGTGGATAAGTGCGTCGACCCACACGCCGTAGGTTTGAATCCTGGACGGAATTCCTTGCATTTTTTTACGGTACCACCTCTTTCGAGTTGCTGACAACACTCAACTATCTATACAAGCTTCTCAAATCTCGCCGTTTGGGGTCGGCAAGAAAATGTAGGTCGCTCCTACTCGTGAGAAAACAGTAGCACGCACAACACGAGAAGTTGTTGTAGAAACTAGGCCAGGATCCCTTGTGGGCTGTAGCGTCACTCAATTTTTATTAAATTAAGGGGCAGATCGCCGCCCTGGAGAATTAGTTTGCAGACCTCCAGAAAACGTATTTTTCAGACGGCCCCCAACGTCTACGGATTAAGTGTATACACCTAAAGTGTTTTTTTTAACTCTTTGTCTTTCTTTTGTATACCAGGATCGTACCACCCTCATACAGCCCTTGCCTCTTCACTTTTTTCATGCCTGGCTGAGAGTGAAACGTATTCTTTCTAGTTCAGCGTATCTCGTCAACACCTCCATTCGTCGACTACTTACAAGCCCTCATATCCTTTTATGGGACTGTCGCCCATTTTCAAAATTCCATCCAAATCGAATCCAGTCCAAAGTTGGCCACTGATTCCACTCTACTTCAAAGCGCATAGTCACCCACGAACGTGGAAGATTTTCGAACAAATTCATGATATAATCTCTAGAGCCAGCCAAGTACTTTCGTGCAACTATAAGCGTCTCAAGCCGCTTAAACGTCTCAAGCCGCATCTCATCGGCGACATTGTAATTGCACGCTAATTATCAAGAGTTTTGTTATTCCCTCTCAATCCGACGCCAGATAGCCAGCCAGCGCCGAATAAGCGCGTCTTCCTTCGCACTGACCAGCAGCTCTTAACGCCGCCACCGCCGCCACAGTCAAGTCATTCACCGCAGCCGCTGCGGTCAATTCAAAACAACAATTACGAAATTCCGAGTCAATAAAAGCGATTCAATTCACTAAAGATGCGAAATCACGGCCTGTGACAACCGGTTGGGCGGGTATCGCTTATGCAACACACGACTCGCTTGTGCATCTCGGCCAGCACATCGCAGCTCGTCACAACTCCGCATGCCGCAGGCTCCCTTTTCGGCCGAAACAAAAAAAAAACCCAAATCAAGTCGAAGTGTCGTGAAACTGAACGGTCAACCTTTACATAACAATACGGCCGCCGTGCGCTTGCCCCATCCCTTCGCGGACTGGTAATGAACTCCGGCCCCGGGGAGGGTGTGCAGACGCTGCAACTTTCCAACTTTCAGGCGGAACAATTTCTGTAGCACGCGGTCGACGGGTGTTAGTCACTCCCTGCGCCTACTTGGACGACATCAGCCCTCACTGTACTTAGCGAGCATAACAACAACACTACCTCCACCGCCGGCTTCAGACAAACAAAAACACCAACAACAACAAGCTCACAAGAATCGCGTTTCGTCAGCAGCTAAGAACGAAAAAATTCCAAAAAAAAAGTCCAAAAATAAGCAGCGGCAACTCGAAACTCTTCAAGGTCAACACTCGACGTTGTGGCGGTCGGTTGGCGCTGGCTGACGTTTGACGTTCGCGCGGTCGTGAGCGTGCTATCTATTCGATGAGTGTATCATCGCGCTCTTGTAAGCCCCCACGTTGGGGTTTGTTGTGATGATGATGGTGATGGGGCTGAGTCTTGTTGTGTTGTTTTTCGGGCCCCGAGAGATAGGCGGCTCTCGGATGTTGAATTGTTCTGTGGGAACAGGAATTCTTCGGCGTGCGACAGTTCCAGGGAATGGCAACCGCCTGCCGGGCGATGCTTGCCAATTGGTTTTGGCCGAAACGGGTCAACGGCACATATAGCCGCAGTGAAGTCATAATCGGTTTGGGGCTTGAAGTGCCCCGCTAATGACGACCGAGGTGGAGTGGGTAATTGTTGATTGGATGAGGTTGGTGTTTTGTTTTTTTTTTTTTTTGCTTGCTCCAGCTCCTCGGAAAGTCATTAAGGATCTCCGTAGACATCCGGTTGCAATTTCGACGGAATTCTAATCTGGACTTAGCGAGAAATGAATTTAGATGCTGCGGCGTAGTGGCACGTGTTGGGTTCGTTTGTGGGGAATGCTAGGGAATGCTAGGTAGCGTCTGTGTGAGTCATCAAGTGCAGAATGGGACGACGGGAGAGATGGATGACTCATATGTAGGGAGGAACGTATTTCTAAAGAAGTTCTAAGAAGATGACAGCATTCCTCCCTCGAGTCAAGCTCTGCACTGCTTGAAAAGCTATCTGCCAATCTAGAAGAGGTTCACACAACCGCAATGAACGGCGTGGCACAGCGGCTACTGGCACTGAAAAAGGTATGTCTGTGCAAAGATCTTAGACAGATTGGGCTTGACAGCCTGCGTCTTGACAGCCTGGGTCTTGACAGCCTGGGGCTTGACAGCCTGGAGCTTGACAGCCTGAGGTTTGACAGCCTGGAGCTTAACAGCCTGGGGCTTGACAGCCTGGGGCTTGACAGCCTGGGTCTTGACAGAGTGGGACTTGCCAGCCTGGAGTTGACAGCGTGGATAGAGACAGGGTCCTACCAAACAAATCGATGACAATGGAGGACCCTCGCTGCTCCATCAAGGAGTGAACTGAGCTGATGAGGACCTTTAAACTCTGGTTTGTCATACTAGGTCTTTGAAAAGGGGATGCTCTGTCATTTGACTTTTTCAAACATCACTACTGGGAAAATCGTGCGCCAGACGCAGGTCAGCACCACAGGCACGATCTTTTAAATGTCCCTTCGGCTCCTGGTGGATGGCATTACCGTGATTCGAGAATCAAGAAGGCCCTTACTGGCATTGAAATCCAAGCATCCGAAGTGGACCTGAGGGTAAGAAAGGGCAAAACAACGTAAAGGCTGTCATCAAGGAAAGACGAGCAACATCGGTGTCTCAGGCAGAGCGCCACATTGGACAGCAAAATGTTTGAGGTGGTGAAGGACTTCGTCTATCTCGGTTCCGCGGTAAATAGGAACAAGAACTCTTGCCAATCAGGTGAAAGAAACAGACCTTAAAAGACAATTGAGGGAGAGAGAGTCCTTTCGAAGGACGCAGCTTTCAAACAACTGCTTGATCATCTCCATCTTGCTCTTTGGCGTAGGAACCTGGACGTTGTACGAATGAGAAACATTTCGAGAGAAAGGCGCTGTGTATCATTTTTGGTCCGTTTAGCAGGGCATCTGGAGGCGAAGATCGGTCGAAGATAGAGGATGCATGGACGTATGTGTCTAGCGACACAGCGCCTAGAATGGCTAGACTGTGTAGATCGCATGAACAGCACAGCTCCAGCCGAAAAGTCCTCAAATCTGAGTCATTGGGACAACGCAACAGAGGACATCAATGTCTACGATGTAGAAGAAGCTCTACTACTGCTTTCTGTCTGAAATTGAAGCCAGTTGAATAGCATGCCATAGAGGCGCCATCGTGCCGTAAGGAAGTGATTTAGAGACCACCCTCGTAGGTAGTAGGTTTGGCTTGCAAGTCGCAAATTTGTTTGCTTTTCTTCGACGCGCCCTTTTGGTTGATTCCGGGACTCTCTGCGTCAGTCGACTAGAATTTTAGTCGATTTAATGGTGTCTCAGAAAAGTCCCTCTTTGTCGTCTGTTAAACTAAACTTTTCCATTCCATCCATTCCCGTCAGTCCAACCACAATTAATAATCTTCCATTGAAAGTGAGAGGCGCTGAACGAACAAAAATAAAAACGAAACGCCATGTTCCCACCGTCACTCGCTGCTGGCGTGACCACAAGAATTCACGAAATCCAGTTCCACTTCTCAGCGATGACTGGAAATTCTTTCCGTTTCACAAATTGGCCCGCACCAATCGAACCATTTGATATGCGTCGCATAAAATTCTCCACTTATCGACGCGACGGTTCGTACCACAAAACAAATTCCTGAGAACTCTTCAAACAAACCAAACCGAAACCCCTCTCCGCCAGTCCCTCTAGGATGACGCACTGACCACCGACCATCGACCACGACCCAAAGTAGAAAAAAAAAATCGAATCTAGCCCGATCGGAGCAGGAAGTCCCACATCCAGAGGGAGGATCATGAATGGATCCGGATGATGAGTTGTTTGTTTGCTTGTTTGTTTAGATTTGAAGATACTTGTTCTGCGGGAATGCTGATGAGTCCACGGTTCTTATTCATGGACCATGGACTCATCAGCATTCCTGCAGAATTGCCATTTAGTGGAATTTGCAAGGATTTTCGGTTTTTGTTTGGGCCGCGCTTGGAGTGGCGCCATTTGAATAATGGGTCCGAGCACAACAAACAACCGCGAAATTTATTTGTTTATCGCGAAGGGTGCTAATGCGTAGCGTAGAAATTATTTCAAATTATGCGCGACCGCGTGTGGATGCCCTGCGAGGCTGCTTGTAAACATTTGAGTGATTGGCGCGAAACCTGATGCGGAGTTCTTCAGAATTGGGTGGGCTCTGGGCTAAGATTGTTTGTTGTTTTGAATTTGGCGAAGCGGGTTTCTGACTCGGGCGAATGACGGAAATCGAAGAGGAGGTTATTGGCTTCAGTTGGCCTTGAAGGCGGAAAGATGAGGCAATGTGGAGATAATTTGATTGAAGTGTTTGTGGTTGTGAAGCGTGAGGTCAAGGAAATGAACACCTTCTGCAGTGATTTTGATAGCTGTTTGAGACAAACATGGCCCTTTGGATTTGAGGCATAAGCTGCAGGACCCCATTTACTCGTGGTAAGGGAGAGTTTCCATTCTGTTGGACTGTGATGAATTTTTGATTTTTTTTAAACGGGTACAGGTATTGAATGATCGCTTCTTCACATCCTCTTGGCACATGCATTATATGGCGCCATTCATTCCACGGTTTCGAAAGTAAACCTCAATAAATGACACACAGCGGTACACTTTTGATTAAAGTCTCAATTTTTTATAAAGTATACACTTTGACATTAAGTGTGACAAGCAATTTTTTTTGAAAGTCCTTTAGGAAATATATGTAGCCCGATACTTTATGACTTTTAACCACCTTTTCGCACATTTTGAGGGGTATCTCCTTTGTGACTTGAATAATATTGCTTTTCAATGCGTCAGTTGCACAGTTAGGAGGCTATTCTCATAGACAAGGTCTCTTTCATGGCTCCAGAGTTAAAAATCTAACGGTTCGCATGATCTTAGTGGCCAATTAATGTCACCAAAACCTTAGATTATGCGACCAGGAAATTTGTCTCTCTATATAGTCACAATTTGTTGTCTTTTTTGGATTGTTCCACTCGTTTGTTAGAAAGAAATGTCATCAAAGTCATAATCTTCAATCGCTGGTCAAAACAATTAAATTCTACGAATCGACTGTAACCGTCCGCCCATTGACATCTACGCAGAAATACAAGACCAATGACAACTTTCGATCAAACAAACGTAGTCTTCAGACCACAGACCAACCAGATCCTCTGCCATCTTTAGTATCTTATTACCAGCGATGCCCATGCAAATCCGGTGGAGCTCTTGGACTTAATTAACCACCGCGCCCTAGATCTGTCAAGTGGTCGGCAACTTGTCGAATTTGCTTTCCGAGCACACCTCAGAAGTCGTGATGGGAGGGATTTGTCATCAATGGATCATTCTCAGTTATTTTTTTGGAAGTTTGACATTTTGTAAGTGACGATGAACTGTTGAAAAAAGACACGAAAGGGATCCCTTTTGAGTAACTCAGAGGGTCACATTTCCAAAAATAATCTTGTAGCGACCATGCGCCTGAAGAAGTGGTGTTTTGCTCCATCTGCCGGAGACCCACAAGATCCACGATCTTAGACAGAGATTTGTCTTCTATTCTGTGCAACACCACCCACCAGATGATGTGACTAGGCTTATGTACCACATGATTCAAAATCTTATCCGTATCACCATCAGAGTCAGTGATGGAATCAAAGACCATTTGGTGGCGTCTACCAGACTCTGGTGTCGAGGGAGAATGACTGCTTGTGACTGCTCCTATATTCTGATGCTAAGAGAAATCAATAGACGTTAAAATTTTATTTCAGCCTGGTAGGAGTAGTAAGGTGGCTGTCGTTTAACCTGAAATCGTGGGCAGAGCCGACATGGTTTGGTGCTGACTGCTTAACAGCTGTTGGGTTCACACTATTCACCGCTCAGTATGGAGTTGTATTGTAATTGTTAGCCACAGAACGACAGAGGTGTTAGAAAAGCCTGGCCTTCTACCTTGACGGTTGTCCCACAAGCATGCGCTTAGGTTGGTACTCGGGTAACCGTGGCATGTTGTCTTGCATTAACTAGTACTCTGAAGGACTCAGTGATATAAGGTCGTTAAGGCAGATGATCATATTAATAAAAATCCAATATTTGTGCAAGAAGACCAAAAAAAAAAACAAAAACTTCGTTTGCAAGTACTCAACTTTGGTGCTTGTAAAATATTTTGATTGTCCTTTTGAAGGATTTCTTTCGAAACATTCATTCTTGTGAAGTAAACTCTGGAGAGCCTGAGTACGAGAGGAGCCCGATAAGTTTTTAGCTTCAGCGCAACACAAATTTGCTATTTTTCGTTCAATATTCCAGACATCTCAGACATTTCAGATTCAGACGTAGATTTGCTTTGAAGGCGTCTGGAAGCGGGTCTGTTAGCGAACTTCAGAAAAAAATATAAAAAAACAACATCATAGAGGGCTTGGGCGTTGCATACTGTCCTTCTTCTCCTTCGAGGGCGACAGTCAAAAATAGGCCTGACGAGTTTCGGCATGGTCGCTTCTTGCTGAGTCACATACACGTGCCCCGAAATCGGATATCACGAGGGTTACTATGGCGAAATTTTACGATTACGTATTTTTTTTATTGTTGGAGTAATATCAGACTACTTTACCCCCTCTGATCTGGCTACAATTTACAAGGCCTACATCCGTCCTAAGCTCGAGTATAACGCTCCTATATGGTCTGGTGCTCCCAATACGTCCTTACACCTACTGGATAGAATAGATAGAATGGAAAAGCGAGCGATAAAATTTATAGAAGATAACAATATTGCGAAGTCGATTGACTCGTTAGAACACCGTAATGTCGCGTCTCTGTCACTGTTTTGTCGCTATAAAAAATGCTCAAACGAAATAGCCAGCTGCATTCCTCCCCTTCAAGAATTCAATAAAAAATGCTCAAACGAAATAGCCAGCTGCATTCCTCCCCTTCAAGAATTCACACGCAATACACGCCTCGCTAGGAATGCTCATCAGTTCACCCTTAAGCCCACCTTCAGACGCACAGTTAAGTATAGAGACTCGTTCTTTAGCCGCACCACACGAATATGGGATGCTATTCCCCTCTCATTACAACGCACAGACATTTAAAACCAATGTGCACCGTTTCTCTTCCTCTATACCTTCGGCCCGTACTGTGACTTAAGTCCGTAAACTTAAGGGTAGTCGTAACCACTTTAGCGCGCGCCAACTATAAAAAAAAATTTAATATCAGATAGTAACCGTAAGCCGCAGATTCGTTACTGAAGTTTGGGAGCATCGTTTGGTCAGTCTAATAATAATAACTGAGTGGCACTACAGCCCACAAGGGCCCAGGGCCTAGCTTTACGTGCTACTGTTCTCTCACGAGTAGAAGGGACCTACAGGTTTTTGCCGACTCCGAACGGCGAGATTAGAGAAGCGTTTCATAGACAATTGAAACTCTCGTACACCTCGAAAGAGGTGGTGCTGTGAAAAAATGCGAGATGTCCCGTCCGGGCATCGAACCTAGACCATCTGCGTGTGGATCGATGCACTATGCCACGGCGACCACATTTTGGTCAGTCTGCATCAGGGAATTTCTTGCCATCTCTGGTTGTGCTGTCTAGAGACACAACCGTTGACGGAAGCCCAAACCAACGACGCGGGCAGTCCCAAAGTGGGTTTTGGTCCTATGAAAGCCTGTTTTGAACCTTACCTAGCTACTTTATCGGCAATCTCGTTTCCCATGATCCCATGGTGTTCCGGGACCCTGACAAGTCTTAGCGAATTAAGTCTGCCGACCAAATGTTTGTATTGGCAGAGCATAAGCAAGATAGTGGAAACTTATAGCACCGCATGACCTGCATGAAATATTTGCCTCGGGAAGGCCCTATCATGATTGTCGGTGAACTAAGCATTCACATCACATCAGACTGCTTCAAAATTTTTTTTATAATTAGCCTCACTTCAAGAATTCGCTAGTAATTCATGTTTCCACAGTTCACAGTTCTTTCGGATACACTATCACGAATATAGAATGCTTTTTCCAACTTTATGTTTTTTCCCAAAGCATCTCTCCATATGCACCTCTACCTCTCTTCCTCTACACTTTTGGCCCGCGTTGTGACCTGAGTCCAATCACGTAGGGAACTAGAAGTCCTTTACCATTAGAAAATAAAACATAGGACAGAAGGAACAGTCGCAACATTAGACTTCACCCAGCGAACAGGCTCCGAAGAATGGGAAAAGGATCATGGTTACTGGCGTCTTGAATTCACAAGATCTGATCAGCAGATCGGCTATCTGGAGAAGTGCAAGCTGACCACAGAGCTTCACTATGCAGAATAATTGTGCCAATTCGACGGCGAATTGATAAACAACAGATCCATTTGACGAAGGGAGGTGCGCTCATTCACCATCAGAAGAGACCGGCTCACATCTCTTCCCTTGCGAGATTGGCCAATTAAGGCCATGATCTGCGACCTCATCCACAACATTCTCCATTTGGCTCACTGGTCGACTTCTTCTTGTCTTAAGTTTAAGAAAGTCACTCATCGGGAAGAGGTCTGAGTCGATTAAGGGGGTAAGCACATGAATGAAAACCTACTTTGCAGATGTCCAGAAAATGCATTTTTCAGACGGGCTTAAGAAGTTGATACCACGCTGGGTCGAGAGTGTCGAGTTGTTGAAGAAATGGCTCCTTTTCCAAAAATTTCGTTCTTCTTTCGGAAAAAGAAAAGAATTTATGGAACGATCATTGATCGCTTTTATTTCAGTTCTTAAGAACGCATTTGGATGTTCTTATAGTCTAGGCCAATTCGTAAAAATAGGCACCACGAAACGAATCTTTGAGTCCCCGAAAACATCTCAAATCTCCAAACTTGCTTGTCCCAAACTAAGCACTCACTAGACTTAGTTACAGAAAGCAGATCAGTGATCAAAGCATTCACTGATATTGTTAGTAGACATTTTTAGACAATGTTGGCAAGCCTGTAGACTGTGTCTTCTCTGAGAGAGAACTTTTGTAGGAATGAGGAGAAAGAATAAAACGTACCTCATCTACATTGCTCATGCGCACCATCTACAACCTCCAACAACAACAGCTTGCCAAAATCATACTTTATGTGACCCGAATTGGCTTAAGGGGGAAAAGATGGTTTTGGTCTCTAATCCTCACGGAATCTCACTGGACATCAGTTTGTCCAAGAGTTATCCATTTTCAGCTGGTTAGGTACAGATGCTTAGACTGTGTGAGGTGCTATTTCGATATGCTACCACAAACGGGCCTTAAGTTTTGTTCAATCCTAACCAAAGGAGGCTTTTGGCAAAATTCCTCACTATCATGCAGACAATGATTTCATTTCACAACTAAAACGCATGAAGATGACTAAACTTTCTCATCCTATACACGAAAGATGAGCACTTGCATAACCGACTTCAATTAGAAGGATTTTCTTAGGGCCTTCCCCGAAATTTGGAAATATCTGACCTCTCTTCGTGTGAAACTTTGAAAAAGCCGGTAGAACATTGATTTCTAAGCACACACGCTGTGCTTGAGACTTCGAATGACCTCTATGCCGCGTGATCAAACAAGCACCCAATCCAACATGATAAGTGTCCAGCGTTACCCTTTTCCAAACTTCAGCATCTCAACCAGCCTTTCAATCTTCCGGTGCACGTTGCCTGGACGTCAATCGAAACAAATCCAAATCTCGTCTAGCCGATTGCATCACTCAGCACCCCGATTGGACTCCAGACCGGAGTTTCTGTCTTTCGGAAACATCAATCATCATCAATTAGTCAGCGGCGACGACGCCGATAACAGTTCCCGTGACCCTTCACCGCCAGCGGCGCCCATCTCTCCTCCACACAATGCGGTCCTTTTGACCCGCCTATCGCGACACCAATTCCATTTCAAAACCAATTCCTTATCATGTCACGCTGTTACACTGCAATTATCGACGATCGCCGTGACTATCATAAGAAGCAGAAGCCCTGCCAAATGTCACTTGCGGCAGCATAAGCTCAAGGTCGCGCACGCGTTCTCATTATCCCCTCGCCACCCCACCCGACTGCCGCCCCAGGCACCCACTTGCGCTGTGTGTTCTTTTGTGTTTCGGTTTCGTCTCGTTTTGATTTCGCGCTCCCCGAAAACACACTCCGCTTCAAGGTCCCCGGGGTGACTTCAGCGCGCTGTGCATCGCCACATCGGCAGCGCCGCGTGCCCGCACACTTACAGACCGGCAAAACGGTCCGACACCAATCAATTATTATTTAATAAGAAAATTATTCAATACCTATGAATGTGTGGCATTCCTGAGTGTAAGCGGCGAACCGGCGCAAGCTCGTTAAGATTTGAAGACGCCGAGCCACAAGTCAACATAAAGCAATTCGTCGCCGCTATCTGGTTTTATGAACGTAATTAATTCGGATTCGCTCTGGAGTGCAATCCGGATACGAACAGACGGGCGGTAAGGGGTTGCCCCTTAAAGATTTCTGGCTCCTCTGAGCATGTTCAAGCGGCTCCTATGTTAGCACCCAAGACAGGCGCACGAGCACACATGTGCACATGGTTTGAGATTCACTCGGAACGTTCGATTTCATTAGCTTACTGACCTCCAACAGAGTCATTCACTTGGCGCCCCTCGCCGCCCAACCGGCCGCAGATACGTGCCAAATATGAATGAACTGTTTCGGGGCGTATTTATGCAGAAATAGACTTCCAGCGTTGCTGGCTGTGGGTTTGTGCGCGATTAGATTAGAATAATCGTTCGATAGCCGGAGTCGAAATGGTAATGGCATTCCGTGAGATAGATGACATCGAGACACCGCGAAGTACACCCGAGAATGGGATGCGACTGTGTGCATGCGCGAATCGCGGATCTCGCAGCAACAGTAGCGGCGCCATGACATGATTAACAATTAGATGGGCGCAATGCTCAGACGACCGATTGCAGGGGGAACTACTAGACGGGAGATGGGTTGAGTTGATAAGTATTCCATCACAGATTTGAAAGCTTGAACTTGCTTCACAACAAAATTAAGGAGCTCTGATAGTCTGATTGAGAGTTTGAGGTTCTGAGCTGCGAAAGAGTCCTTCATCCTTCCGACTATGAAGTGGGAGTTCAGTCATTTCAAATGTGACATTTTGTGTAACATTTCGACGGGTGGGCCCTACGGTACGAGGTGTACTTGGACATGCCTCGCCAGTTGTCTCCAGTTGCGCACTCTAAGTTGGTTGAGGTCCTTCTCGAGTTGGGTACGCCATCTTAAGCTAGGCTGTTCTCTGTTGCGTTGTCCCAATGGCCAGGATTCGAAGGCTTTTCGGGCCGGAGCTGTGGAGTACATAGGCTCTACATGGCCTAGCCGTCTTAAGCGTTGTATCCCAAGACCAGGTGCATGCCGTACAGACTATAAGGTTCGTCATTGAATCATCAACCTCTCTCAAAAAGACTAAAGGCATCACCTGAAACAAAATCCCCGGTGTGGCAGCCCCGGCAGACTCAATAGACATCTGCAGCAACCCATAGAACCCATGGAACACCTTCAATGCAGGTGTCAGGCTCTATAGGTAAGCACGATAAGACACCCAACGGTAGGAATGGACTTCTTCAATTCATTTAAGGACATAAGGGCTTGGACGGTGCCTACGGAGCCTGTCCGGAGTACGATGTAAAAATCGTACAGGCAACGGCTTCCGACTCACTGACTTTGCGACAGGCCGTAATATGGTCGTTAGTAGCACAAGATTTCCTCGCAAAAACATTCACACTGCAACCTGGCGATCGCCGGACGGCCGAACCGCCAGTCAAATCGACAATGTGCTCATTGACAGAAGACATGCGTCAAATATCCTGGATGTAAGAACATTCAGGGGGGCAAACGTCGACTCTGACCATTTTCTCGTGGCAGCAAGATTCAGAGCTCGACTATCCAATGTCAGAAAGCTGCACCAGCCAACAACGAGAAGATTTGACATTGGACGCCTGAGTTCACCGGAGATTGCCAGAGCCTACGAAGAGCAACTAAGTGAGAGTCTCTCCGGTATGCCTACGTGAAACACAAACGCCAACGATATGTGGTTGCATTGCCGCTCAGTCCTTGATGACTACGGAAGCTACCTTAGGCTACCTACCACCCCCGACAAGAAATCCGTGGTACGATGGCGAGTGTGAGCAGAAGAAACGTGCAACGGAAAACAAGACCAACGCAAGAGGAGTACCGGGCTAGAAGACGGGAGGAGAAAAAGCTTCTACGTCTGAAGAAGAAGCTTTTTCTCCTCCCAGCAGATCCAGCTCAAGGATATCGAAGAGTCTAGGGACAAACATAAAATACGAGCCTTTTATAAAAAAGCCAAAAGCCTGGCATCAGGCTTTAGGAAAGGCACCCCGAGCTCTTCGAAATTGCGAGAGTAATCTAGTTACCGACCCGCAGGGAATAATGGATGTGTTCAAACAGCATTTTCAGTCGAGGCTGTCGACTAAGAAACGTTCCGTCACACACCACCTAGGACAAAATGTAACAATCGACAACTATAATTTTGTTGTCTACCTCGGGGCAAACGTTAACTCCACAAATGACATCACAGTGGAGATCCGCCGTAGAACCACCCTTGGCAACCGATGCTACTTCGGTTTGTCGAAACAACTGGCGCTAAAACTCATGACTCGAAGGACCAAAGTCTTGCTCTACAAGACCCTTATACTGCCAGTCCTGCTTTATGGAGCTGAAAGCTGGACGATAAGCAAATTCTTGGTGCCTTCGAAAGAAAAATTCTACGTCGGATATATGGTCCCGTCTGTGAGGATGGTGAATGGAGGAGAAGACATAACCGCGAACTCTACGAGCTGTACCAGGATGTGGATGTATTCCGGAAGGCAAACATCCGTCGACTACACTGGCTCGGCCACATCGAACGCATGGACAGCAACGCTTCAGCGAAAAGGGTCTTCGAATCTGAGCCGCCTGGCTGGAGAAGAAGAGGACGCCCGAACCTCCGGTATAGAGACCAAGTCATCGCGGACGTAAGACAGCTTGGCCTTGATGACTGGAAGCAGCGTGCCCAGCACCGTCAGCGATGGAAGGCAGCAATTGCTCAGGCTCTGACCCTTCATGGGTCGCCGGCCTGATAAGTAAGTAAGTCAGATGCCTTCACTTTTGTGACTAAATCGCAACTACACTCCCAACAAATTAGTCTTGCGTCCCTTTCATCCTTTATCTTCCACCCCCACACCCAGCGCATCCTTCCTTCAAGCAGAACCGATTTCCAAAAGCCCACCCTCCCACCAGAACATCTCAGCTAATTCACAATAGAGTACTTTTTCCCCGAAGACACATTGGTTGTGTTCTTTGCTGTGCCCAATATTTCCTCCTAGATGTCGTCGGCTGCTGCAGCGAATGCCAGAACCAGAACTATTCTTGAAACAAGTTGAATGCTGTCTTCAACTAGAACTGAACCGCATTCACTGAAGGACACTTGTTGACACCGCAATTTGCAAATCTGCACCCCAAAGGACGACGAATTCGAGCTGTTCCTCTGAGCAAGCAATCAGTCATCCATTTAGGTTGAAGTGTGAATTTGTTTCAAGAGCATGGCGTTTCGGGGCAAAGTCGTCTGTTGGCAGAACATTGTGTTCAGCCTTGAATTGGAAATGCGTGCACACAAAAGAAAGCCCCATTCCACCATCATGTCCTTAAGGGATGTCGCTTTTATTTGTGACCGAGCAACCGGTTATCGGCATTGAGCCCACAGCATTCTGACTTCTGCTGCATCACGACAGACCACCATTCGGTTGCATCATATCTCCAGCAACGATGCACTGCGCCTCAACTGTTCAGTGAACTTGAGGAATTCCGAGAAACCCAAAATGGCCACCAGCGCATTCCTAGGAATCATTGGAAGCCATTGCGACGGCTCAATGTAATTGGTCAAGGGAAGTCGGCGCAAATCACAGTCAAGCGCGTCGGCTGAAAAACAAGCAGCGACCGAATACAATTCGCTCCGTTACGCAACGCGATTTATCCAGAAAGTGTCGGTCAACACGATGACGGAAGCGCGCGTACTTGACTTAAGTGCTTACCGAAGACAACAACGCGGCGCACAGCTAAACATCGGATTGCAACGCTGCTGTCCTTGAAAGCCATCGCCACCGTCGCTGTGAGGATTTCAGTTGAAAAGTGTCCACTGCATGACAAGTGGCATGTTTGCTGGTGCGACCCCTCGATTTCGGAGAAAACAAATCCATTACATCCCCCGGCCACTCTCCCCACAACGACGACGACGACGACGACGATGGACACCACGCCCTCGGCAATCCACTATTAATTACCAATATGAGCGGTATTGGATTGCTTCTTGGATGAGGCCGCCCGCTCCCGTTCCGCCTCTGGCGGACATTGACTGGGTGCACTGACACTTGCCGAAAATGAAGCCGAAAGCGCACACCGAAGACTTTCGAAATTGACCATGATCTGGATTTCTCTGTGCAGGCCGACCAGTGTGTACCAGCGGTCTCGGCTGTGGTATTCACCTACTTAGCGAGCGTCTGCAGAAAAGGGCGGTCGACGACAGTGACTGACTGCTTCACGTGAAGCAACCGACCGCGCTGCGATAGCCAGAGCGCGCCATGCGAATTTCAAAGTGGTCATTACCATGTCACATCTTCTCCGGCATTCGGCGGGACTTAATGGAGTCTGTCAATAGGCAATCTGCGGCGGCAGGCGGTGGACTTTGGATGTCAATTTGAAATTCATAACTGGCGCGAGACGTGAACGTGAATCATGCGCGAAATGTGTGTCAGTGGAGGTGGGTTTCAATTGAAAATCAACTCAAAGTCTTTGAGAGGGAGGGGGTGTCAGAATTTTTGGCTTTCTTGTGAAAACTTCGATTGTGACTAGAACTTTTTTCTTGACCCGGTTGTTATTACTCCGAGAGCGACCTGACTGCGGATAAAGTTGTGAGGGGTCATCCAATTTTTAGTTTTCGAAGGATACTTTCTTTGTGAAAGGGAATGGAGAAGGGAACAGAGAAAGGCATAGAGGGAGAAAGAGAGAGCGATGAAGTGATAGAGGAGATGTTAGGCTCTAACTTGGACGTTGTGCCTAACAGCCAGGGTTGCCGCTGAAAGGGAATTTGCACCTTTTCTGGTGGTGAGAGATATTTAGAAGACTGACTGGATAACCTTATTTTTTGGAAATTGTATATGGTTCTTAGCTTTTTTGAAAAGCGAGCCCGTTATAGTCTTAGTATGTCCGTTCGATGCGCATCTCCCAGACTTGTAAACCAAATTGTACGAAATTTTGCATTTCACATAACAATGAACACTTGTGCGGGAAGATGCTGAGTTTGGAAATAAATAGAGGTGGCTCTAAATCGGTCGGATCGGCAAAGTAAATTGGATTGTACACCCACGATATGCACCACTCGACTTTTTTCGTGATTTTTTGCTACAACATGCCATTACAGAGATTTTATGTTCCGAAATGGAGAGGAGAGGTTCTTCACTCGATGTACCCAAAAATTAAAAAATCCTGAAGAGTGAAAATTTTTGTTCACATTTTGCTTCCAAGACCGTAGACGCGAGAAGAATACGCGGTAAAACACGCCAAATTTGCAATTCTAAAAACGCATCTTTGAAAAGCTCCCTAAGGACATTCGGAAAGCCGCATATCGATATATGCATTCATTCAAAATTTTGAAGATGTGACAGACATAAGATTAGTTGAGGTAGTACATCAAATCTCAACTGAAGCCAATGATTCACATCGAATTTGAGTAGAGTCCCACATCTACAATTCAAATATTAAACGCAGACTTATACACATCTGGCTTAGGATTGTGCTACCTTGATAGGTCCGAAGTAGACATAGGTATCCGAGTGCCTTAAAAAACAGAAAGAAGAAAAATAAGTGTCTTCAAGAGGAAGTAAGACTGTGGATCTACAACATTATAGGAAAACTCAAAAAGGACTACAGAAGCAAAACATTACGAGAGCTAGCGGCTGATCGTACGACTTGCCATAAATGTTACTCTACTTGCGATCCAAATAAGGGCCAAAAGTGAATTAACCGAAGGAGCCATCAAAGTGATACCATACAGAAGACAAAACTTGAAGAAAAGCCTGACTTAAGTGTGAATTTTGTGAATTTTACATAACATGTTCCTCGGTGTGATCGGCGTAAGTGCGGTAAGTGCGTCGACTTCCGGAAGGAACACTTCGAACTTTTCACGATACCACCTCTTTCAAGTTGCTTAGAATACTCTTGTTCTTCTTGTGGCGCTACAGTCCGAGGTGGACCTGGGCCTCAACCAACATGCCTCTCCAGCCAGCACGATCTCTCGTTAGGTGCCTCCAGTAACACACTCCAATTTGCTTGAGGTCCTTCTCCACTTGTGTGCGCTACCTTAGCCTAGGCCATCCGCTGTTGCGTTGTCCCAATGGCTCGGATTCGAAGACATTTCGAGACGGAGCAGTGGTGTTCGACAATACTCCGAGAGTACTTTATGTCTATGAAAAGTTTCTCAAATCTCGCTGTTCGGAGTCAGCAAAAAACTGTAGGTCCCTTCTACTCGTGAGAGAACAATAACACGCACAACACGAGTAGTAAGGCCTTGGTCCCTAGTTGGCTATAGTACCACTCAATTGACTCAATGAGCGATGTCCTGTCTTCACTTCGGGATGTTCAGATCCGTGTGTCGATGGTGTTCCTTTGTGATATGGGGTTTCTGTTAACCGGGCTAGTCGCTTTTCCAAAAAACTCACGTGTATTTCACAATTAACTATAAATATGTATACATAACCAAAAGCCCAAGTCAGCTTGTTCACTATTACGGAAATTTATCGACTGCGGCTTCCTGCACTTGACATGAAACATATTTGAGCTCACCGCACAGGAGAGACTGTTGCAGTTCACCACAGGTATAACTACTGGAGCAGGAATTGTACGACTCACATTCTTGGGATGTCGGGGGAAAAATATCTTCTCTCAGCATATTTTGTGCGTTAAGGTATCGATTTACGGGAACTGAACTCCTTAAGTTACTGATGATTGAATTTGGATGGCATCCAGTTTCGTCTAGCAGCTTTATGAAACAATTACACCAGGCCTTGTTGTAGACCCTTATATTGCGGTGGTGTTTCATCCGATTCTTGTTGGTAGTTTCTCCATGCTGCTCTTGGAGGTGATGGACTATATGAGCCGTTTGTATAGAAGAAGTTTCGTCTACCGGATCTCGTGGCATCAATGGGAAGCTGCCTTTTGAAGAGTCACTCTGGAGTGGGCAATTAATAAACTTCAACCGATCAGCGAAGTTTACTTCACGATACTTAGCCTTGTCCGCTGTTACTTGTACTGTCCCATCGGTCAGTACTGCCTTGATGTTCATTTTGCATTCTAACTTGAATTTCGTTTTTCTGCCGTTTTTGCTTTATAGGGAAACACTGCTTCATCTCCATGGAAGAAAGTGAAAAAAGGGTGAATTCTGAATGTCATCCCTATTGGGCTCACCGCTAGCGCACTTCACCGTGTATGCTCCTCCCCTTTCTTCCGATTTCCCTTGAAGAGTTTTCGGTATTTCGTTTTCATTGGTGAATTATATTTTTTCCGTATTTTGCTTTTCAGGAATTTTGGCATTTTGAAATATCAAAGTTTTGGGATGACGGTCTTTTAGAATTTTGGACATTTCAGACATTGGATCGGATTTTATAATTTCGTCCCCAACTCCTGTTTGTTTGTTTGAGTAGCACTACAGCCAAAAAGGGTCCAGAAGGTAGCATCTTCAGCAACCACTCGTGCAGAGGAGACCTGTAATTTTTTTTGCAGGTTCCAAAAAAGGTCTTAAAAGATTTTCATTAAAACTTAGTGCACCTTAAGTGTTGTCAAGAATTCGAAATTGGAAGTGCCGTAAAAATGCGAGATCAAGCCTGGGACCTATGGCGTATGAGGCGACGCATTGACCCACCATGTTACAAACCAACTCCAAGCCCTGAAGTGCCTTCAAAAAGGATGAAATGTTGTCTCTACTAGTCAATCGGCAACCTGCTGCCATTTTATGCTTTCCACATAACGTCTACTAGTCTAACTCTTATGTTGCACCAGGAAAGGAGACTTTCATTCAGTTTAGCTCTTGCAGCTTCTCTTCGGGCTTCTCATGGTGAAATATCTCTGCGGTATTTATGCAGTCCAAGAGTTTCAAGATCTCCGCCCGAAGGACTCACGTGCGGGAACATAGCATTTATGGCATCAACCAAATTTCAAAATGGGGTCAAACTCATTGAACGTGAATTGACTTGACTGACATTTCTTTTCCTTTATCACGCTACTTGGGAGCACGGGGCTTCCACTTGGAATCTCCATCTTACTCTATTCGTTGCAATTGTTTCTATACTGTTCCAAGCGAGATTGAATTTTTGCAATTCCAGGAGTATCTGTCGTCTCCACGTGTCTTGGGATGACCTCTGGGTCTTTTGCCATTCTAATAATGCTGTCAGCTTTTTTCTGATGGTCCCCTATATCGCTAGTTCTTAGCAAATTTGACTTAGTTCTTTTCAAAGCTATAAATAAACAATCATCATGAATATGGGCAATGCAGTGACCGTGTGCTTTGAATTGCTTTTTATATCATTGTTTTGTAATTTGGCATCCAACGCAACTGGGGTGGTGGATGTCAAATTAAAGAGGGTATCACACATCACCCTTCTGCTTATCAAGGAAGCAACGATGCAAGTGCGCACTTTCCTCCTCCAAGAGCGTTCACCTGAAAACTGCAGGAAAGACATCAAACGCACAATACCTTACACTTCCCATCCGCTGGCCCATGTAAGTATGTTCGCTGACCTATTTTCATTCCCCATTCAGTATTTTTAAATCAAACCAGGCTGAAAACCTCCCCCGAGTACATCTACGGCTCCGTACCAGCAAGACAAATGTGACTAAGAACTGTGAAGGGGAGAACTATGATGAGGAAACAGCGAACTTCCCATCTCATCAACGCGTTTGCAAGCGTTTCTCTTGCGTTAAATTGAAACACACTTGCTCTTGTGATTTTTTATATTGTCTCCTTCTGAGTTGAGTGTGTGTGGGGGAGGGGGAGAATGTTTTCACAGGTGTTTGTCTTTTTCAAACGAAGGATGAACTTGAATTTGATTTTATTGCACCGTACACATATATGTGTGTCATTTGAATGTCTTTCCTTAAAGTCATGAGTGTTGCTCAACTGACAGCTGTTATGTGTGATTTAGTTTTTATTGAAAATACGAAGAGAGAGAATTTCCAAGGAAACTTGAAGGTTTTCATATTTTTCCTCGTTTTCATTTTACAATTCCGGGATGGCATCACTAGTCTGAACAAATAAAGTTTTGACTATGTCCTGACTAGGGAAGTTTCCGAACAATTGGGGGAAAAACACCTTCGTCACACGCGGAACAAACAAAATGGGATGTCCAGTATAATAATTTCCAAAATGCACATTGTAGTGTGACGCTTTTGAGCAACTAGCTTCAACCCACAACTGCCGTCAACACATATTGATGCTCATCACATGCAGCAGGAGCAAAAACACACATCCAGAACGACAAATTCTGTCACAGTACCACAATGTGAGTCCGCATAAGTTCCTTCACACGAAGTTGCCGTCAGCAGCAACAATATTGTTCATTTGGGAAAACGCGAACGAGAAAGCTCCTGACAGAGTTACAGCCCTTTTCATTGGATTCTTCTAAGAAGTACTCCCAACAATAGACTCCTACTGGTCACTCCTACTGGAACATACTTCGAACTATTACTACTAATGCAACTGTTCCAACATGATAATGTAGGCGCTTATTCAAAATTTCTGAGTATATTTTTTACTCACCTGTATCCTGCAAATGGTTGTCAATCTTTTCTTTAATACACATATCGCTCCTTCCCTTCGATCGTGTGATCTACGCGAAACAGTGAATTTCCAAATCATCCTCAATATAAAAACTTGTGCACTATAACTTCACCCTCTCTTCAGTCTGTAAAATAAAGTCGGCATACACACAACAAGCGGTTGATTTTTCCTTTTGTCCATCCACTTCTCCTAGCTGACAATAACAACGTCAACGCTGTGGACACAGCAAGCAACATCATAGCGCCAGCATCGTCAGCTTTAACTTTCTCCAACTTGAGGCGCATCGATTTCGGTGGGAAGTTCTACAACTACCTCTTCCCGTGCACGAACAATTCATCACAAAACAAGAAGTGCTTCCAGAACATCAGTTAAAAAAAAGAAAACATTTTCGGCATCTTATCGAAGGACGTGATTTTACAATCCTCGCTGACTGCAACCCTTGGTCTTCGCTTTCTACGGGAAATCTGATCACGTCTGTTATTGCGTAACTAGGATTTTTAGGAGATAAAATGTAATAGCAGATGAATACTCGCGCTTGAATGTCATCAACATTCGCATGCTGTCCGGTAAGCATAGTCCATAAAGCAAAGGACAATAACGCGCTGCCTTTTTTTTTCTTTTATGATTCCTTGTGAGGTTTGATTTTCAATAGGCATTTATTGTCAGATTACGCAGTTTCAGATTAAAAACTGCTTTGTCATTTTTGTTTTCTATTTCTGGCAAGTTGTCGTAAGAAGACTCAAACAGAAACAGTGTCCAAATTGTTCAGCTGTACTCAGTCAATGTCCTGTCCGCAATGTTTTTCATGCGACTTGAGGAACCTACGATGCGCTCAATCGATCTACTGAAACCAATATTTCTATCACCAATAGCAAATTTGAGGATCCAGTTAGGCTACAGTCAGCACGTAGTAAAGAGCGAGTGTACGCGAAGACCGTGACGCAGTTTGGCATCACTAATTGACTTTTTTTTTCATTAGTAGGTCGAGACTAAAGGCGTAGAAAATTCAACTTCCCCGAGACTTTAAGCCAGACGACTTAAATTTCCGCAATTTTTCAGTGAATGGGCTCTGGAAACATTGATCGGAAATCCAGTGTTCCATAATAAAATTTTGATCTGGAATTAAGCCCATTTCTGGCTCAAGGGATATGTTAATACACAAAATTGCCATATTTGGGCAGATGGGCAACCCGAAGAGCACCGAGAGCTAGTATTAAATCCATTTAAAACAATGGTTTGGTGTAACTTACCATCATTGGTCTATTTTTCATCAAAAATGAGGAAAGTCAGGACAAATGGACCAAGCATCGGTTATATTGATGACATTGTTTTGAGTGGCACTACAGTCCACAATGGACCAGGGCCTAGCTTCCACTAAAGAGTGATTTTTGAACGGCTGTAGGAAGGTTTTTCAAAAAAAAAAAAAAAAAAAAACACATAAAATTCAGAAAATTGCCTGAAATCATTATTTGAATCCATTTTACGGCCCATATAATTTAATGTTTGAAGATTATTTCGCTTAGTCCAATTTTGGCGTACTCGCCGGTATCTCACGAATAAATGCTTCAATGTTGTCTTCCAGTGCGTCAATTTAAGCGGACTTGTCTGTATGGACATGAGCTTCAACATAGCTCTATAAAAAATAGTCAAAAAGCGTTAAATCGCACGACCTAGATATTGTTCATTGTTGCGCGTGCTGTGTGGCATGTGGCACCGTCTTGTTGCATTTTGGGCAAAAAAAAGTTGGATATCATCTCACGGTAGCGCTCACCATTCACCATTAAGGAGGTACGGTCCAATGATGCCACCAGCCCTTAAACCGCACCAAACTGCGACTTTTTTTGGATGCATTGGTAGCTCTTTTAATGCTTCTGGCTGATATTCATTCCAAAATCGACAATTCTGCTTATTTACGTACCCATTGAGCCAAAAATGAGCTCGCACAACAGAGCACGCATTTTGATAATAAAATTCAATAATTTGCAAGCGCTGTTCGTTTGTAAGACGATTCATGGTTAAATTACAGACCAAACCGAAGATGTTTGACAGTGAAACAAAACACGAAACGTGCGTCAGCTGCTTAAACCAGTGTTGCCAAAAAAATAATAGCTAAAAAATCACCCTTTACAACTACTTGTGTTGTGCCATGCTGCTGTTCTCTCACGAGTAGAAGGGACCTACAAGTTTTTGCCGACTCCGAACGGCAAGATTTGAGAAGCTTTTTGTATGCAATTCGTACTCTTTGAGTGTTGTCAGCAACTCCAAGAAGGTGATGCCGTGATAAAATGCAAGGCGGCCCATCCGGGAATGGAACATGGGACCTTAGCGTGTGAGCTGACGCACTTATCCACTAGGTCACGGCGACCACACACGTTACGTGTTTGTAGCTCTATGTAGGGAAGCGACAACGCACACAATCTCTCGAATTTCAGTGATGGATCTACGGAGCAAGTCCTAAGCGGTAAGAAAAATGGCATAATCTTATGGACCAGCTTTTGCAGCCAATGCCAACGAAACGACATAGGCCGACATGTGAAGAACCTCCCACAACTTATTTCAGTTCCAGTTTTCCACATGTCCACATCGACGTTGTCATAATACAGATTTTACTGACGGAGATCGAACAACAGAAGTCATTCCCCCCTCAAGGACATCTCCTCAGAAACATTCGTCAACACGTTTTATGCGAGATGGACTTGGGGATTTGGTTCGCACGTAACCATCACCACCGGCATGGAAACGCTCTTCGAATCAACATTCTTTGAAGCCCTAAGCAAACTCGTTTAGAGAACGCGCATTCGGACACCAGCTTACGATACAAATGGAATGATCAACCAATGGAGCAGATCGTTAAAATCATCATTCGAGTGTCACGAGGCCACAAGCTGTGTGAGTGCTGTTCCTACAATTTTGATAGGATTACGAATCAGAATGATACTAAGGCAAGTGCCGCAGAGCTCGCCCTCAGATGTACACATAGTTTGCCTGGCGAATTTTTTACACGTGAAGAGGATTTGTCAGACCTTCAACTGAACTGTGGAAAAGTTCTGAGAGCCCTTACTTACTTCCTTATCAGGCTAACAACCCATGTAGGATCACAGCTTGAGCTAGTGTTGAACTCACTCCTTCACGGTCCCAGAAACATTGGTTTCAGTCATCCAAACTAAGTTCCCTTATGTCGGCGATTGGTCTTTATACCGAAGGCTCTGTCTTCCTCTCCTCTTCTCTAGCCTGGAGGCTGAAATTCGAAGACCCTCTTAGCTGAAGCCTTGTTGTATGTTGGCGCGATTTGGCTGAACTTGTGTAGTCGACGGTATTTTGACTTCCGGTCTTCACGTCTCAGCAGCACGTAGAGTTTGCGGTTGTGCCTTCTCCTCTATTCATCCTTTTCACTGACAGAACTTTAGATCCACCACCTCAAAGGCTCAAGGTCCTCTTCATCCTCTTGCTTATAGTCCCGGTTTCTGACAGCACAAGCGACAAGTTGAATTAACACTTGGAGATGGATTCATGCACAAAATGCTCCACAACTGCATGGTTGTCGCTGCCAAAAAACTCTGTGTGTACCTTTACGATGGACGGAAACGCATATCCGACTACGTTCTCAAAGTCAACTTCGATGGAACACCGAAAGGTCTCCCACGCGGAGACGAAACTCTACTCCTCAGTGAACCTGTGACACAAATAACTCGGATTCTAAAATTTAATTAGAGCACAAGCTCCACAGCCCAAACTCAATTTACAGAAACAAAGAAACTGCTGGAAGCTAAGACTGTCCTTTGTTCTCGATGGCATCTTGCAGACGCCATCTGCGCCCCACCCACCCCTTTCCAAAAATACAACACAACGTCTGTCCTTTGCTTTCAATGGCATCTTGCAACACCCACCCACCCCCACCCCTTTTGAAAAAAACACAAAAATCTTCTAGAAGATGTCTTAAACCATAACAATTTATTATCGTAAATCACCATTGTCAGAAGATACAGTACAGAGTTTGTTTATTTACAAGAAGCCGGCCACAGCGTGCCGAAGAGAACCGCAAAGTGAACGCACAACAAATGGAATCAGTGACAACCCACTTGCATTTGATTGGAATACAGTTACTTAAGCCTAGGGGAGAAGACATTGAATTCATTGTTTGAGAAACTCCGAATGCCAGTTGACCCGCTCAATTGACCACTCCACCGCCCGCAGCGTGCACGCGCCTAATGTCTCGACTGAATCTTGGGACTCTCCAGACTGGCATCACTGGATGCGTGCTGCTTCCGCCAGCATCTGCCTGCCGAGTGAATGCCCTTGAATGTGTCCAAGAACGCCCGACGAAAGCCGGCATTCATGAAGCAGTACGTGATCGGGTTGCAGCAGCTGGACGAGTACGCCAGCAGTTGAAGGAAGCTAATCGCTGTGTAGCCCACGTTCTGATAGATAAGGGCCGGATTGAAGAGTGTCATCGTGTTGATGACGTACAGTGGGGTCCAGCAGATGAAGAACTCCAGGACGAGGACGAACAGCATTTTGACAACGCGCCGCTTGCTTTCTAGGTTCTTCGTTACGTTTGATCTGTGAAATGAATCGGGTTAGAAGGGCTGCGGTTGATATGGAAGTCATACGCACTTTCGTAGAATCGAGTCGTGTTTCAGTGTGGAGTTGGGTGTTGATTTTGGGTTTTGCATCATTCGTTGTGCCGTCGCTGTGCTGTTTCCAGTTCCGTTGAGTCGCCGCTCGAAGGACTTCATCGACGTGGACCGCATGCAGTTGGCGAGCCGTGTGTCTGGGTAGATTTTACGTCTCTGTAGGTCATCTGTAATGAAAGGGAATATCAAATGAAATCTTTGATAGGTGTGTAGAGTCGATGAGTGAACATGGGGTTTTCGATGATTTTCTCGGGAACTAATATTGAACGAAGTTCCTAATTGGATATGACCTTCTGGAGTTCGTGGAGGGTGAGGGGGGGTTGCATTGTCTGAAATTCAAATAGAATCAAGGGCAGGAGCCTTGATTTCAACCGAAACCGCAGAACGTCAGTCATCTGGCAACAGAAGTCTGAAATCATGCAACGAGTGCCTCTTGCGAGTAAATGACTACCCAACAGACTCGAAACCTTTCCATCAAATGAGGCAATCCTACACAAAATTATCAAGTCCCGAAGGACTAATTGAACTCAATAACAACACGAGAAATCGTTTTTTTGCCCAACAACGTGGAAACTTTGAACATCCCCGCGTCAGTGTTGAAGAACCAAAAAACGTCTGTCTGGAGTGGCATTAATGGCTTTATCGACACTCTATCCTTTTATGCTGCTCCCGCCGCAAATTGCCGGCAGTCACTCCCGCACAGTGATTATCTGTTCTTTGTCCGTTTAACTGCTCTGTGCCATCATTAAACTGGATCCCCATTTGGAGTTTTAACGCTCGTAAACTGCCCAACCCTCTCAGCTTGTGGAATCCTTTCGAACCGATTTCGATTGCAAAATACATTAGAATCCAGTTTTAGGCATCTCCAGCAGTGCAAAGCTGGTCGTTCTGGCCTTGAACTGGGTCACAGCGTGTCGATTTCAATTGTAACCCACCCGAGACAAGTGAGACGATACCCTCAGCCCAATCGTTCCTCCTCCAAATTGACCCAATTTATTCCTGGCATCCTACAGCCATTCATAAGAGGCACCACGTTCTGTCGAAGCCACATCGCCACACTTTCAGTTTCAGGCACTGCGAATAACATTCCCTCGGCACATTGCCCCGGAAACGTATGGAACCTGTTCACCAAGAATCCTTTGACGATATATTCTGGAGCACTCGCCCGTGGAACGATGTGGTGGCCTGATTAAATTGCGCCTTGATATCGTCGACTGTGAGTGGTTGGCGTAAATAATCGAATTTCTCTATCCGCTGAGCTCGAAGGTTAAATCCGATATCGACACGACGACGGTGGATATCGGTTTTGAATTTCCCTCATCTGTGGCCCGGAACGATTGCACAGAATGCACAGATTGGGTTGTGATTTAAACAAGGAGCAGCTGCGTTAAGCAGTTTTGAAGGCACGACGGCCTTTGGGGGGAGAAATTGATTCGGTTGCTTATTCTCTTCCGGTTTGCGTATCTGAAATGAAATCTTCAGTCCAGTGGGACCTGGAAGGGGCGGGAACAGTCGGCTGTATAGCAATTTGGGTGAGTGTTTATGGGCAAGCGGGCAATACTCGCCCGGTTGAATTTGCGGCAATTGACTGGTAAGTTGTTGAATGGGGGTGCTGTGGTTGCTTAGCATAGATAAGGATAAGGCATTCTGTGGGGAACTTAATACAGCAGCTAACTTCAGATAGGATAGCTGGCAGAAATAAAACCCAGTGCCTTGAGAAATGAACGCAAATAATTTCAAAGTTTAAATTTTGAAATATTGCCAAATTTGAATTATTTCTTTTTAAGTCCAAGAACAAATTCAGGCAATAAAGGCAAAATATTGAAATAAAAGGTGTTGCATGCAGTTCTGCAACAGATGGCGTAACTTGATTGCTATTCCAGTTAATCACCTTTCCAAATATTTTCTGGAAAGTTACTCTTATGCAATTTTCCATACTGAATGTTTCATCTGGCTGAAGCGAAAAAAACAATACTTTTAAATTTACATCACGTGTCTACTTTCGTGCCAAATAATGTGGATTTTTTTTTTAATGAAGCAAGCGGACGTCATGGCTATTTTGTCCTAGCTGAGTGAACGTGTCAGAAGTGAAGCAAAAGTGATAATTGGGACATAGAAGATGAAAGACTTCACGAACTGTCAAACAAGTTTTAAGGTAAAGAATTGGAGTCAATGCAGATGAAAATCCTTCTCAATCCCAAAAAGAACTTGTAACTACAACAAATAATTTTCAATAGTTTGGAAACAAATGAGGTGATCCCATTGAAACATTGCCATTGGTTAAGGGTAAGTAAGTACTTAAATCACATTAGATTGAGCTTAAGGATCAAAAACTCTTTGAGCGCGACATCATACAATAACCAAAAATGTGGATAAATCCTGGTATATGGCAGGCCAGTGTGGCTTGGCTCGAGTCCTGCCACAACGGAAATGTTGAGGGTATTCGAGAAGCAGTGGCATCTGCACACTCCAAGTTGGTTGAGGTCCTTTTTCACTTGTGTGCGCCATCTCAGTTTAGGACGTCCTCTATTGCGTTGTACCTGTGGTTCGGATTCGAAGACTCTTCGGGCCGGAGCAGTGTTGTCCATCCGCTCTAAATGGCCTAGCCACCTTAAGCGTTGTATCCGTAGACGCTTGACTAGGCTCATGCCGTCGTACAGCCCATACAGTTCGTAGTTGAATCTTCTCCTCCAGATCCCATCAAAGCAAACAGGACCACAAATCACACGCAAGACTTATCTCTCGAAAAGACTAAGGGCTTCTTCATTCACTTTTAGTAGCGTCCAGGTTTCCGCGCCATGAAGTAGGACTGGGATAATCAAGCTGTTATATAGAGCAAGCTTAGTCTTTCGGGAGAGGGCTTTATTACTCAATTGCCTCTTAAGCCCAAAGAAACAGCGATTGGCAAGAGTGATTCTGCGTTTGATTTCCGCACTGGTGTTACTGTCCCTGTTTACTTCGGAGCCGAGGTAGACGAAGTCCTTTACTACCTCGAAATTTCTGCTGCCTAGTGTGACACTCTGTCCGAGACGCCGATGTTGTGTGTCCTTCCTTGATGAAAGCATGTACTTCGTTTACCACCAGACCCATTTTAGCCGCTTCCGCTTCAATGCCAGCAAACGCCTCATTGACGGCTCGCTGTGTTCGTCCAATAACGTCAATGTCGTCGGCGTAAGATAGCAGCTAGTAAGCTTGAACTGACTTTTGGAAGATCGTGCCTCTGGTATTGACTTGTGAGTTACGCACGATCCCCTTAAGAATGATGTTAAAGAAGTCACATGACAGTGCGCCGCCTTGTCTGAAACCTTTCCTGACATTGAAGGTCTTGGTGAATTCGTTCCCGACCTTGACGGAGCAGCGAGAGTTCTCCATCGTCATCCTACACAATCTGACGAGTTTGGTAGGAATGTCAAAACTAGACATGGCACTTTATACCTCGTCTCTATGCACACTGTCATATGCGGCCTTGAAATCCACGAATAGGTGGTGAGTGTCAATTTGCACTTCTTGGATCTTTTCCAGGATCTGCGGTAGTGTGAAGATTTGGGAATCAAACTATATACGCAATATAAAAAAGGATCCCAGAGCAAATTAAAAAACATGTGGCGAAAATGTTTTTTTGCAGAATTCGTATTTTGCTCATCCCGTCAGCCAACTGGATTTCGAGTCAGAAGAAAACGATTTTAACACAACAACAGAGAAATCGAAAGTAATGACTTTCATCCGTTAATTCTCATCAACGGCCTCATGAAGCTACTTTAGCGTTCAAATGCATATCCGTGAATTTCAGCAATATATGTGCTGCGTACTCGCACAAATTCGTATTTCCATATTTCTCGTCCCTCCCATGAATACATGATTTTTTATGTTTTCATTGTGAACTTTATTCAATCTCTTCGGAAAGCAATCACAGAGTCAGAGAAAATGTTTTTTTTTTCATTGAATTGGTCATTTGACAGGATCCCATTGATTCCCCGCGCAATGAAGTTATAAATTCATGAACTTTTTTACAATGTATCGGTAACAACGTGGAACACAGACCTTTACAAAGCCAAACTGGTAGCGGTTGACCTGCCGGTTCTCAGCTACATGCTTTAAGGAGAAAGAAATCATGTGATCAAGAGTTATGATGATTATTGCGTTTTGTAAATTGTGTTCTGACGTCTGCATACTCTAGCACTTAGATACTCTCATCTAGAAGCATTTCCTGTAACAGCTATCAAGGGGATGTCGATATTCCTTCCCATATCATTTTCCAAAATCTTTCTTCCTTCCTTCCTAAGACTCAAAAATTGTTCCACAATCAAACTTTGCAACAATATTCATCTAAGTCCTTCCTCAAGCAAGTCATCAGACTGAAGCAAAGCCAGACAAATGGGAATAAATAAACGCATGACGAAGGACCCCACAAAACCGCCCCGTTTCAGACAGACCGACGAGCCGCAAAATATTTGACGTGGTGAAGGACTTTGTGTACTTTGATTCTGCTCCATATTGACACAGCAGTATCAGCTCGATCATCAAACGCAGACTTACTTTTCTCAAAGAAGATTCTTTTTCTCTCAAAAGGGAATTGAAGTCTCTAAGAATTGAGATTCTTAGAACAGGGTCGTTCATTTTGTGGTTTCAAGTTTCCAGCACTGGCAGGTGACACTTGCCAATGTCAGTCAGACAATTGGATATGCCACAAAATTGGCTAAATATTTGCCATTTATGATAGTGCTTTGAGTGATAGTCGAAAATTAGGTTAAGCTTACTAAAACTAACTTCAAAAGTGGCGATTCAAACATAGCCACTTTCCAGGTGTTACCAATTGTATATAGTCATCATAATCGACCGACAACGCAAGCAATCTGTAAAATTGTGGAAAAATTTCAAAAGAGTGGAAGCCTTACTGGTTTCGTAAGGACTGTGAATCACCGTTATATACGGTCAGTAGAAAATATTGCTGATGTAAGGATAATTCTCCGAATAAATCGATTTTCTGGCATTTGCAGTCCTATGGCACTATGGCATTTGGATTTGCCTCTCCATTCTTAATTGCAAGGCACTACAGCCCACAAGGGATCAGGGCCTAGCCTCTACTACAACTTCTCGCGTGCTACTGTTCTCTCACGAGTGGATGGGACCTACAGTTGCACACATTAATTTTCCACAATTTCTTAGGAAGTGCCGCTACAAGTTCATTATCTTTTCATATCCATTATCTCATTAAGCACAATCAACAACTGTGCAAAACCATTTAATTTTCATTCAAAGTTCATTCGGGCCAACACAAATCAGTGGGACCACATTTTCATTCCCGATTTTCCAGTATCCGATTGTTATTGGCTTTAGCTTCGTAATTTAATTAGGGCTACCATGCACTTTTTGGTAAGCCCACGTCCATCCCACTAATTAATTTTCGCATGTAATGAATTTCAAAAATTCTGTTTTTGATGCTGCGTTTGGTTTTGAATTTCTCTTGATCGGGAGATTTGTTGAATAAATTAATTTTTACAATAATCGATGTTTTGAAGAGGGTGTCGGAAAATAAGTTTCAATAGAAAATGCACATGTTCCATTACATACGGGGCACTTTTCACTAATTGACTTTGGTTGAGTAATTTGTTCCACAGTTTTCATGTTAGATGTTTGACGCGGCTTACCTCCCGAACAGCTGCACGAATTAAAATGAGATTTGGTACAAAGATTGGCTGTAATCTGGATTAGAATATGAGCTAACATTCCATTGATGCCGTTTTTGACTTTACTCAAATTTCGCGCAAGCTGATGTTGTGGGAAAAAAAAAACTCCCGACATTCTCGAACAAAAGTGACTGCCTTTGATATTTTTCTGCTCACACACCCTTCAAAGGGCGTTGATTCAAACGAGTCCCTAGAAATCGGAAACCAAGTGGAAATCATTCAATCAAATTCCAAAGCGTGTTTAAGTGGCTCTCTCCACAGGATGCGCTCAGCTGATATCAGCAAAACAGTTCCTCGCCCTCGTCGTGCCATTAATTAGTGAAATGCAGGCATCCGCCCCCTCCCCATGGCTGAGCACAAGAAGGATACACTTCTCCATCCATTATGCGATGAGCAGCCAAATGAGTCCTTTATTTCCTGTCGCAAGCATTTTTTTCGCACCCGATTACATCTGCGACGGGGGGAGATGGCGAGGAGAGGAAATTGATTGGCTCCTCGTTCTTGGCAGATGTAATTTTTGCCTCGAATACCTTCACACTCCCACGCACCATTTCCCTTTCAATTTAAGTCCCCCCCCCCCCCCAAGACAGCCCCGCTTCTCAGAAAATGGAAAAAAAATCCTCTTCCTGTGGGAGTTCGCCGCCTCGTCTTCGCCATCAAGGAGGGAACAATTCATTCCGCAGAAATCATTCACTTGACAGCAGATGACAACGTTCCCCTGATTTCTGAGTGAATCACTGAATCCTGCTGATCGGCCCGGATATAAGCGGGCGCTGCAATATGTGCCCCGTTCCAAATGACTTGTGAGACTCGAGCGAGCGCGGCTGTGCCACGATTCCATTTAATTCGTGCCCCCAGCAGAACACGCTCCAGTGTCGGCGAGGAGCGGCGCATTTGTTCTGCGAAATGGATTCAGTTGATTTGTTTTTTGGCCGCGATGCCAATGGCCGTGGTGGCAGAATGACTTTTGGCGTTGGCGACGAGTCACCTGTGGGAGCGGTGTCATTTGTCGACGCGAAAATATTGAGATTCCGATGGATAGCACGTAAAATATTCCCCGGGGGGGGGGGATGCTGCTCGCAGGTGCGAAGTAATATTCACATCCAAGGTGGATTGTGGACGTGCTGCAAGGAGGGGGCGACAACACCGCTGCGGCACAGCAACAGACAGCAAACTGTATTAGAAAAAGTTTTGGGGGGGGGAAATTTTGGCGTGGGTGACGGTGGATGTCTCGAGTTGGGAATGCGCGCGAAGTCCTAACTCGACATCGGGCGAGAGATTTATGAGACGCCTGGCTGAGGTGGCTCTAAATTAACGAACGGATGATTGATTTATGCGCCAGGGGTGCGAGTGGCCTGTGAATTCACGACTGGCTGAGAATTGAATGCTGCGCTGAATTTGAATGGTTCCGAGTGTAAGAGGTGAAACGTTTCGAATCGATTCAGTCAACTCGGCTGTGTCTGCTGTTGCTCGTGTATAGTTCAGATGTCAAGCGTCACGGACTCTTCCATGTCTCTTGAGCTCCGGGGATTTCTCAGCAATCAGCAGAGCCACGAGAGAACATTCCTCATCCCCTTCCTCTAGGTGCAATTTCTTGCTTAAAAGGACTTAACATTTTCAAAACTTCTTGACGAAGAGACTTTTGGGGAAACTTATCGAGAATGTTGCAAACTATCAAAACCCTCTTGAGTGCACTCACATTTTGTGCAGCAAGAGGAGGAAGCTTTAATGTTTTCGTATCGGAGAAGTAGCCCCCAAATCCTGCAGCCCATACCAGGATTGCAAACTGATTGAGGGCAAATGAAAAACCAATATGTGATGGGGCTTGAAACTTTTTCCTCTGCTCTGAGAACTACTTTTGTGTAGACGAACGTACTTTGCTTTGGTTTCCGCAAAAGTCGTCTGTGGCTGTAGAAGGGGTTTGTCCATGGAAATCATTTTGTAATTACGGAAGTCTGATGGACAAGGGATTGCAAAGGAGTAATTCATTCTGAAGGATATGTTAAAGTGGACATGGATGGAAATGCTATTGAATTTAGAAGTATGGTGCATTTCAAAATTTTCAATGGTCAGATGTTTGGCGTAAGTCATCTTTTGAGGAACGGAATGTTTGTCGATGGCAACATTTTGGAAATAATAGCATTGTGAGCAAAAGGTAAATGGTTAAAAGACCACAAATAATTGACGAATCCTTCTTCCCTCAACAGTTAGAGCAAAAGGGAGGAGCTTTGAAACAGAATTAGGAAATAACTTCCACTTCTATCTATGAGTCCTTCCACCGCTTGTTCGATCAATTAATTAATTAAATTGAAATAGTTTGTTGGGGGACATAACCAAAGAGAGTTATGTTAAGTTTCCACGTACCCGTATACGAAAGACGCAAGGCTTAAATCTTGTTTTCTTCTTCTTCTATCTCAGCATTACACTCTTTCTAACAGCTTTCTTCTTTCTAGAGCTCATAACATTGAGTAGTAGTAGTAGTAGTAGTAGGAAATCAATACCTTTCACCGTGGGTCTTGGGCTTCGCGTCTTGTCACCTCTGCCTTTGTATATATAAGGTTGTCAAATATCTCCCTTCCGCTTGTTTGCTCTCCATTCAATGCTTCATAAAAAGTTTTACAGTGATCGGATTTAGTTCATAATCTCATTCCATCTAGACGGCAACTTCATAATACCCCCTCGTTCAAGCCCCCCCCCCCCCCCCCCCTTATTTGCGAAGAACTCAGACAGCCACTTTTCACAAGCCTCTTTTGAGTTCAACTTCACACCACCAAGGGCGTTCGCCATGGACAGGAGCAGTTGGTAATCACTTGGAACTATGTCCGGGCTACATGGTGAATGCGATAAAACCTCCCATCCGAGCTCCCGTAGCTTCTGACGTTCGCGTTGTCCTGGTGGAACACTACACCCTTCCTGTTGGCCAATTCTGGACGCTTCGATCGCCTGCTTCAAGCGGTCCAGTTGTTTGCAGTAGATGGTCGAATTAAGCGTCTGGTCATATGGAAGCAGCTTATAGTGGATGATTTCCTTTCAATCCCACCAAACACACAGCAAACCCTTCCTTGCCGTCAATCCCGGCTTGGCCACTGTTTGGGACGATTCACCGGCCTTCAACCACGACAGTTTTCGCTTGATATTGTCGTATGTAATCAATGTTTCGTCGCCGGTTATCATCCGCATCAAAAATGGGTAGAGTTCGTTCCGCAGCATATCGTAGGCGTTGATTCGGTCCAGTAGGTTTTTTCGCGTCAAATCATGCGGCACCCAAACATCAAGTTGTTTTTTTTTTTTGTATTCAGCCTTCTGCAGATGGTTTCAAATGGCTTTGTGACTAACTCCCATCTCCTGGGCGATGTCACGAGATGCCTCATGCCGGTCTAACTCGATGATCTCCATGATTCGATCGGTATTCGTCGTCACAGGTCTTCCGCCGACTGGCTTATCCATGGTGTCATTCTCACCGGCTCTGGATAGTCGAAACCATTCCTCCGCGGTTCGAAGTGATACAGTTCCATCCCCCAAAACACCATTAATCTCACGGAACGTTTCTTTAGCGGATTTGCCTTTAACGAAGGATAACATTAAAACAGCTCGAATTTCGGCGTAAGTGAACTCCATGTTTACACGTCTTTAACTATTGAACGCAATATCCAAACAAATCATACATCGCGTTGTTTTGTAGGTTATGTCAAAACCTTTCAAATGATGTAGAGTATTGCCAGATACGAGCTCTGTAGCGCTTTGTACATAGCCGGAAAATTCAAAGGACAAAAAGGCCGAAGGGAGATATTTGACAACCTTATATTTACATACATAACTAACGATCGAATCACTGAACCCAATTTTCAACGACTCGACCAGACAATTTCGGTCGAAATGGCCTCTATTTCGCGTTCGATGTTTGCTTTGAGATCTTCAAACGTTAGTATAAGCCAATGAGTTAAATTAAACTCGAAAACAAAATGGGCAAGCGGCGTTAAGTCGCACGAACGAGGTGGCCAATTGACTGTCCTATTTCCTGAGATAACACTCTCACCATACTTACTCTTCAATAAATCGATTGTAACGTGTGCTGTTTGGTTTTGTGGTACCTGTGATACCATCTCATTGAAACCACATGTTATCCAAGTCCATATCTTCCAATTCAGGCCAAAAGTAATCGGTAATCAGGGCGCGATAATTCCGACCATTCACAGTAACGTGACGTCGTCGTGTAAATGGCCCACTAATGTCGCCGCCAACAAACTGCACCAAGCAGTAATTTTTTGTTTATGATTTGGTGATTTATAAAATTTTCATCCGAGCTTCGTCACTGAAGATGAATTTGTGATGAAATTCATCATCTTGGCACATTTTCTTCAGAACCCATTCGGAGTCACTTTAAGTGGTTCATCGGCTTCAATTCTTCAGTCAGCTTGATCTTTTATGGGTGTAAACCAAGATCCTAACGCAAAGTACGCCATAATATAGACTGAGCGATGGCTAATTCTTGAGAACTGAAATTGACTGATTTTGATCGTTTACTATTGACAGCGGCTGTGGCAGCAACATTTTTGACACTGTGACCAACCCATTGTCTCACTGATACGTCAACATGATACAACGAATATGTAAGCTCAAATTTTTTTATCAAACCTATTAGGGCCAGAATTACGACCGAAAATGAGAGTTACCCCTCCAAAAGTTGTACTCGTAGTCACTGACTTCCAATTTTGGTAGAAAATTTTTAATAATTTGCAGACATTGCTCGTTCTGTGATACAAATGTTGAGTTAACTGAAAAAATGTGTAGTTAAGTGGAACTACAGCCCATAAGGGACCAGGGCCAAGCTTCTAGATCAACTACTCCTGTTGTGCATGCTACTGTTCTCTCATAAGTAGAAGGGACCTACGGGTTTTTGCCGACTCCAAACGGCGAGATTTGAGAAGCGTTTCATAGAAAATTGGTACTCTTTGAGTGTTGTCAGCAGCTCGAAAGAGGTGGTGCCGTGAAAAAATGCGAGGTGTCCCGTCCGGGAATCGAACCTAGACTTTCTGCGTGGCGGCCAACGCAGTTATTACTACGCCAAGGTGACCACGAAGTGAAACAATGCCTTCACAAATTAAATTCAAATCAAATCCCTATTGGAAAACCCCATAAAACTGGTTCACAGCATTAACGTCTTTCAACCAACTCTAGGCTGTGTACATATAAGCACCTACCAAATTGACAGGAACAACGTTTTAAATGAAGACCTTGTCTCCTGTGGCCTGCATAGATGAAAATGGTTCTAAGTCAGGTGCCCCAAAAGAACTGAAAATGTTTAGCCCAATGTTGCGTTTAATGGAAGGGCATGCTGTTGAAGAAAAAGTCAGAAGTCCTTGAATTATCTCAATCTTTACACAAGCCCTGAATAGTTGTTAGAAGGAAGATAAAATACTAAAAATTTGCAAAATCTGTGAAAGCTTTGTGGATGAAAGGCAGATTTCCCAAAATGGCTAGAATTCCTAATCAGACGATTCTCATCTGAACAGAACATAATTTTTATCAATTGAAATTGTTGATATCCGTGTACACCCGCACAATTATTCCTCAAAGCACCGCACCGTCATCATGAATCCTCTCAACGAACGTATTCACAATAATTGTGGATCCCGGTTAACCGAACAAAAGGAATTTCAACAAACGGTCAATGAATGCATTGCCATTATGAAATTTCATTAAATCTGTATTGAGTGGCTTCCTCTTCTCGTCCTTCTCCATGCCATCAGCCTTTGTAACAATTGAATGAAAAGTATGAAATTACGACAAATTGTCCCCGTGTGGCAGGATCTCTAAAAACAGCAGACGGTCTTATGCACCTCCTCCTACAGACATAATTAATGTCAGGTGGCCATTAGTGTAGTATCTGTGAGATACGATAATTTGATATCAATTAGGAGCGAATTCGTGAAAAAAGTTCAAAACATCTGCGCTGCAGAGTGACTAATTTTTAATGAATTACAATGGAAACCATTGCTGTGGTACTCGGGCACTTAAGTGTGCTTTGGTCATCCTTGTCATTGTCCGCCCACTTTCAGTGGGACACTGTGGAGTGGGGCCATTAATTATCCACACATCAGGTAATTAGTGAAATTTGCTGTAAAATTCCGTGTTGCACTTTTACACAGGATGACATTTTTGATTTAGTTTCATTTCCCTTTGGTTAAAGTTTTCAACGTTTGAAACCACTTCACAGGACAACAAAAACTGCACAGACACGTGCTCTCCCCTCCTTTAAAAACCCCAAATGTTACATGGGAACACAGAACACGCGAAAGTCTCTATTTTCAGCTTGAAAGGACAGATGTCAAGGGACACCGCAGCAGGAGCGCACAAAAAAATGCTGACGTGCATTTGCAAAAAAATCCCATTCCGCATTCGCGCACCATTCACGTGCAATTCGGTCGTGCTCTTAACGTGCTTTGCTTCACAGTGAGCGCAAATCGATTTAACGCGTCTCCTTGTTGTGTGAATTCATGTGTTGTAAGGCAGGAGTTCATTGTGACATGAGGTTTTCATTGTTTAGTAGGGAAACCAATTGAATTTTACGACGTTACGACCCTGCAGCATTTGCGACAATGTTTCGAAAAACACCATTTGCATCCAGCACATGTGTTCGGTGGGTTGCGCATTGTGCCTCATAAAAGCGTGAAAGGAGGCGTGTTTTGTTTCGGCATTCTTTTTGTAACCCTTTAAGGGTTATGTCTCAAGGCGAACACCGACAGCAAAAAGTGATGGATTTAAACTTCAACAAAAAGAAATTGAGTGGAGTTTTGGTTCACAGGGATCCAGGGTCGACCTCTTGAAGCAAGAACTCGTGGGGGCCATTATTGTGCCTCGCATGGGGGAGACTTGCAATTTGAGGGGCTCTACAGTTTACAAGGAATCAGGGCCTTCTTCACTAATTTCTAGCGTTGTGTGAGATATTATTTGTCATTACAAGGGGGCACATAACATCTTTATTTCTAACAGAGTCAAGGACTTCATCGACTCTGCAGTTTAGTGGGCCAACAACATTAGAACCGAAATCATTGAACACTCTTACCAAACCCTTCTTTTTAAGGCTCAAGAAGCAATTGAATGACAGAGCTCTTTTTGTCGAAGGACCTAATTGACACTCTAGTCGTCTAAATCCTCCTTTATGGTGTAGAAACGTGAACTTTATACAAAGCGGATAAGGAAGCCATTGATCATTTTAAGAGGACGGTGTGTGTGAGCGCTTATTCTTTCTGTACTGATGCCAGCTGGAGAAGAAAATTCAGCTTTCCGGCGGAGTGCGCCTAGCCCATCGTCTAAGAATATCACGCATAAAGAGTCTAGACTGCTTATAGCGTCTTCTTATAGTCTTCAAGGCTGTCAAGGCACAAGGAGACGTCTGAATTAGAGCACAAAAGTGGACCTCAACCGAAATTGAAAGAAACCATGTTAGCTGTACTAGCTTACGCCGACGACATTGACGTGATTGACGAACACAGCGAGCAGTCAATGAGGCGTTTGCTCGCATTGAAGCGGAAGCGGCTTAAATGGGTCTGGTGGTTAGTTGAAGGCAAAACGAAGTACATGCTGTGATCAAGGAAGGACGCGCAACATCGACGTCTCAGACAGAGCGTCACACTAGGCAGAAGAAACTTTGAGGTAGTCAAGGGCTTCGCTTACCTCGGCTCCGCGATAAATAATGACAATAACACCAGTACCAACGTACAAGGCAATTGGGTAACAAAGCCCTCTCTCGAAAGACTAAGCTTGCTCTATATAACAGCTTGATCATCACAGTCCTACTCTAGGCGCGGAAACCTGGACGCTACTAAAAGTGGATGAGGAAGCCCTTAGTCTTTTCGAGAGAAATGTTTTGCGTGCGATTTTTGCACCTGTTTGCGTTGATGGCATCTGGAGAAGAAGATTTAACGACGAGCTCTATGGGCTGTACAGCGACATGTGCCTAGTCAAGCGTCTTCGGATACAACATTTAAGATGGCTAGGCCATGTTTCAGATCCACCCTGGACTAAGCAGAGAAGAACTAAACTAAATGACAGCCCAACTTTGTTGGTTTTACTTTTAGTTTTTTAGTAAGATATGAGGAACTGCTGTGCCGTAACTGCTTTGTCGACCTTGGATGCAAATCGAATGTAACGAGAATACTTTCATAGCTACTTAATTAACAATGGGCTTGGGAAGGTGGCTCTTATTACATGCAGATAGAACGTGGTCAACAGTAGGCAAACCTTTCCCTCGAATCCGTATTTGCATGTGTCTCACTGGTATTTTGATGTTTTTTTTTTCATTAATAAACGAAATAAATAAATTTGGTGCCATTACAGCCTACAATCTAGACCTAGAGTGGCCATGACCTAGTTTCATCAGCCGCAATTTGTGTTGTCTACTCTTTGAATGTAATCATCAACTCAAAAATAGACAGTGCCACGAAAAATGTAAGATGTCCAGTCCAGGAATTGAAATTGGAACCTTTGTCGTGTTAGTGGAATTTTGAAGATATCACGATATTGGACACGAGAGCTTATCCTTTCATTCCGTTTTGAGAAACCCATGTTTTGAACTTTATATAAGCCCACGATGAGAATTGGAAACTTGAGGAAGTCACCTCATAGTTACGCGAAATTTTTTTTCCGCATCATAAGCTACAGCCCTTGGCCTACATTAATTGGCGATGAAAGCGCCTTGAACCGCTAATTGAAGCGCAAAGAACGAGAGCAGCCCGATAGGCTTATCTCCCCTAAATGACGCTACGACAATATCATACACAGTTGACGCACAAAATTTCAGTCGAATCTGACTCGTAGTTTTGTTTGTTCATTCTACGGCGGCGGTTGTACTCGCGGATCTTAGAAAAATGTAAATAGGGGAATTGCGGTCGCTGACTAAGCTCTTTTGCAAAGAAGAACAGTTTTGAACTCAGTATTTGTTTCAAGTCTCAATCATGGTCATGAAATTTAAGTGATGACCGAAAGATGGATGCCCCCTTCATCATGAATTCAGAGACGTGTCTTTGATACTATTCCACTAGGTAGGCGACCGCTTAACAGACTACAAGTCCTGATGAGGTGTAGGCGATGGTAAAAGATCGAGCGGCTAGAAGGTCGCAAAGGCCGCGACTCCTTTAGTGCAACATGCAGGTTACAGAAGATGGTGATGATGAGGATGGCGAACGCCAAAAGCTGGTTTTGATGAGCCACATAAATTTACATGATTCACAATCCGCCGATGAAAGGTGCACGAGATAGCTGAGATAGTAGGTATTTTAAAATGCCAAGTTGGACGTACCCTGCATAAAATGTTGAGCAAGAGGAAGTTGTCTACACTTTGGGTTCCAAGTTTGCTCACTCCAGTTAACAAGCGCAACCATGAGACGCAAACCGAAGGAGTGTCTGAGTCGTCCCGTGCTCCTTGACAAAGCCTTGCTTTATTGTAACACACCAGAACTCGAAAAATACTTGAAATATTGAACTTCACTAGGCGAACGTACTCCGAAGAAGCTAAAGTCTGTCGTAACGGTCTTAAAAGGTGATGACCACACCTTTTTTCTAGGGAAAACGCTAACAGAGCTGTATTATACCAATTTGAACTCGATGCCTAATAGCCAAAAAACGGTCCCCTTTGGCTAAGAAAAAAAAAAATAACTCTTCAACCATAACCACTCTTCGGCCAACACCTCCGCCGTCGCCACAGCCAAATAGGCCATAATTGGAAATCTCCTGACTTAGCCCCATGTTCGGTATAACATTGGAGCGATTAGCCGCCCGATAAAAAATTTAATTCGAATGTGACTTACAAAAAACTTATTTTCTAAACGGGTTTAAGGAGGTGAAGCCATACTGGGTCGAGTTCATCGGTCAATCAGAAATTAAAAGTCACCTTTTAACAGGAAAATGTTCATTTGCCTTTGTAAGCTATATGCTTTGTGTAAAGTTTCTTTCCAATTGGTCATATAACCTACAGTACAGCACAGTTTTAAGAGACTCTTCGCATGTTTCCACACATGTAAGATCTCATTTGCTACCTGGTTCGTGATTAAGGCGTCATTCAGCCTCTGTATGCATGGCAAGGACCCGTCATCCGAGTGCATACATCTTGCAAATGAGTACATGAGGAAGAAAAGGAAACGCCGGTTTTAGCGTGAATAGAGGGACAGCATTCCAAAACACCGAAATCCCGAAAAGTCAATATACGGAAATTTAAAAAAAAATACAGATTTTCGAAAAAAAATCCAAATTCTGTACCGACATCAAATTCTGGATTGTGTTTGTTGGCGGTTTTGGGCCTTAAAAGATTTTGAACTTTAAATATTTGGATCATGTTTTCGAATTCACTCTCAACTCTTCCAATGCTTGTTTCACGTATGCCTTCTAAAGAACGAGAACGAGTTGGAAGACTTATCCCAAACAGACGCCACAATCTGACCTCCCATCTCGAAGTTAAATCATTTGAGAAACAACGCAAAAACGCATAAGTCGAGACTTCTATTGAACTGCGTCATTGCGGAAAAACGAAATAGGAAGACAATTGCTTTCTGTTCACAGTTCATCAAACCCTATACATCATAGATTTTCAATGAGTTCGAAAATGTCCCGTTGAATGCGTCCACCGGAATGCAAGAAATATTTTTTTGCGAATTTTCTTTACTCACGAGTCATGGATCGAATACTTTCTTCCTTCAGCGCACCGCCCACGAATCACCACTCTCACGGATGTGTACAACCAGTTGAAATAACCATTTCATAAGAAATAATGGAAGCAGGCACGTCGACGTTGCACGTCAGTAATTCACCTCTTTTCTGCCTTTTGAAACGTAAAAAAAACGCCTCCACGCCAACACCCCCTACACACGGAGTCCTTTGTTGCGCGATCTGACTGCGAATTGATGCACCCGTGAATGGGAGAACCCCTTTTCAAGAGTTATCTCCTCACAAACGATATCAATTCACAAGTGCCCGTCTCTGGCAATTCCCAGAAGGAGCAACAGAATAAGTCCCCAGAGGAAGAAAGGTTTGTATCGTAAATATTATTGATATCGTCGAACGACGCAGCAAAATGAAAAGAAAACTCTTCTCTATCCCTGATTCTATTGTTTGGTTACGCCTCTCTGTATCGATTCTCTCCCACCCCCTCCTGCGAGAGACTGATAACAAGTCAAGTGTGCAAATATCGTATCATTCATGGATTTGTGTGTTTGCAAGGGCAGCTCCACACCAGAAGGAGATGGCTTCGTGTGCAAATTTGACACACAGCCACTTTCCAGCAATTTAAAGTGGGCCGTGCTTTGAAAGGCGTTTCATATTCTGCGAATATCGGCAAAAATGAGGAAAGATTTTTTTTCTTGAAAAAAAAAAAAATGCATCGTCAGGGCAACGGAAGCAATTTAATTTATTTTCATCTGCCAACTTTTTAATTACATACTTCAAAGGACACAAACAGCAGTCTGACGGACTGAAGGTAATTCGAATCAGCAGAGAGAAACGCGGAGAACGTTTCGGCGAATACGCAGCGCATAGTTGGTAGTTGGACTTGCGGTCTGCTTTGAAGGTTTTGAAGGGTTTTCGCTGAGCAGAGCTTCAGTGCTTCAGTTTTTAACAGTTTCTGCGTTGGATATCGTAGTGCACGCGGAGACAGAGGACTTTCTATTCGAATACTTTTCTTTTTTAAATGAAAACTGTTCTTTGCTTCGTTTTTAATTGGATTGCTGTTAAGGATGCAAAGTAATATTTTTTCGCCAGCACGGGCTAAAAAGGACGTTTGCGGTCAAGTTGACAAACGACAAGAAATTGTAATTCTACAGCCAGCGTCGGAAATATATGCACACGTATTTGATAGAAATTAATTCTCAAAAGTAGGAGTTATGGAGGTCTTCGAACTGATTACTCAATTTAAAGTACGAAGTATGTAAATTTAGCTGCGATGAGACCCCATTAAGTACCCCAACTACCAAGGGATCAGTCTCCTAAATGGTGTTAGCGTAAACGCCTGAAACCGTGTGTGAATAATCTTATAGGGCCCTGTCGACGTGGTTGCGACTTTTTCGACACTGCTTAAGTCCTTGGGCTCACGCTGAGTAGAAAATTAAGCTAAGGACGATATCGATGAACGGCTTTGAACCCTTCACGTGGAAGAGTGCAAGATGTTGACTCCAACCGCATAAGTTGTCTTGGATCCACACGGCTGTCGTACGTCCTATTCTCCTATTTATCGAGGCGACATGGTGCCTAGACCCTCCTCTCACTACAACACTTTTAGGAAAGTCCAACGTCTAGTATCCATATGCATATGCAAGGCTTTTAGAAAAACTCCCTCGAATGCACTAGGTCTTCAATTTCAGATCTTAACAGTTGTCGGCAAGTAAAGCCTTGAGACTGATCTCTTCAGCACAATGATTTGCGACCGACGGACGCTAGAGAATTCTCACAAAATACATGTTCTGTCAACACACCTGATACACTCAGCCCCAAGGTTCTGAACTCTGAAGTAAAACTGTCTCGCCATGCTTGTTTGTCCCTTGACCAGAGTCTTTTCAGAGGCTAGTGGTTCTACCTCTAGACTGATGGCTTCAAAACAAAAAAAGGTGTTGTATGTGGCATATACTCAGAGGATCTTAATTTAGGATTATCCTACGGTTTTTTCAATCACCGACATGTACTCCAAGCTGAAGGAGCTGTAGGAACTCTGGCTGGAATACCTCAAGCATAGTCAGGAGGGGCTTTGGTCAATCTCACTAGACTCAAAGACAGTCACTGATGAGATGACTGAGCAATTCATGCTGTGTGAAAGGTCAGACAGGCATTCCAGGGAACTGTAGAGTTGATTAAGGAAGACGAAGCCCGAGGAAAACCTCTCGCTACATGTACGTTGAAACTTCATATCGATGCGATCATCTTCATCAATCAGAGTTGGTTTTACTTCTTTCGCGTTTCGAAAGAAACGTGACCCTGGCTTCACATCAAATACTATAGTTTGCTACAACCATTCAAAAGATCCGACAAGACTGATGGTGGGATTAATAGCCCGCCAGTTTCTGTTTGGCGAGCAATATAGTATACCGGGTGTTCCCTCGAATGATAGCTCCTTGATGTACGAACAAGGAGAAACCAGAAATGGTCTTACATTTACTTTACACCTTGTTGGTGGTCATGATGGAAGTGGTGGTGGTGTTGGTTCTGTAGCTGATAGAATTTGAGCTGTTGCTGGTACGCCCTCTACGCGGCAGTTTAATTTGCGGTAGCATCGGTAGATGTCGATGTACTGTCGTTAGATCATCCATCGGAGCCATTTGATGTCATCGAATGCCACCATTCGATCATTTGAAGGGGAATTTGAATTTCTGCTCTGTCTGTTGGTTGCGGTGGTCACTTTCACTCTCTCTCATGCCTAAAAAACAAATGCGAAGGCAATTATTTTCTCAGCGGTCTGCACAATCTCAGAAACTCGTGAAATCCCTTTTCTGCTCTTAATGGTTATAGTTTCTTAAAGCTTCATACAGATGAACATTTTGTGGAATTGTAACACAACGGACAACGAAGCTAACAGGACCGGGGAAAATCATGGTTAAATGCCTATAGGATAATGCCGAACGGGATTCTTGGCTGTGATTTTGCAACCTAAGCCAACCTTCCCTAGAACGCCATCGACTCTGTACTTTTTTCTGGGGACTTCCAATTTGATAAACATCTTTCCAGAAATAAGGAATTTCTCCTGCACGACTGCGGTAGGTGATTCTCTGACCTATCAGTGTGACTATAGACCAGAAAAGTCCACGAGATCAGAATTTCTTGATCCTGAAAATGTCGCTTTCCGATTTCAAGGCCCCATATTGCAGCGTGCATAGAGACGGTCTATGTATAGTTTTGGCTTTCCTACCAAACAAGATGAGAATGAAGAACTTTCACTAATCCTTCAAATTATGTAATCATTTCGCGGTCACCTTCTATTTCAAACAAAATTTTAAAAAGAGTGGCGAGCTCTCACTCGAAATTTTAACAACCTTCTTCAGCTCGTTCGAAACTCACAAGTTAGTGACAGAGTAGCGATCTCCCAAGCGACCGTCCAGCTGCTGGCTTATACGGAGGACAAGCTACTCGTCAATGGGGCGTTTGCTGGCTAAGATGGGTGTGGCGGTAAACGCGGACAAGGCAAAATATCCACATTCTGTCATCACTGAAAGGACACACAACATCGATGTCGCAGACAGAGCGTCACAGCTGAAAACAAAAACTTTGAGCAAGTCATTTGCATCGGCCCCGCAGTAAGAGGCAGCAACAACGTCAGGCCTCAAATCAAACGTGTTGTCGACTGTTTCCCTGAGCCCTTTTCTAGAAGGACCAAGTTTTCTCTGCAGGGTTAAGCCATTCTTGTCCTGCACCATATCCTATAAATATTGACGTCATTAAAAACGAATGAGGAAGCCCATAATATTTTCGAAGGTAAAGATCAGAGGAAGATTCAACGACAAACTCTACAGACTGTGAGTGCGTGAGACTGACTTCGGGTTCAACGCTTAAGAGGGTTCACGTAGAGCGGATGAAGAGCACTACTCCAGCCTAAAGTGTCTTTTAATTCAACCCAGTGCTACAAAGCGACAGAAGACGAGCCGATTTGAGATGGAAACACCAAATTGGGAGCCAAATGGGATCTAGTTGGCGAGAGAGAGAATCTGGTAGGTGAAAAGGACGGACTCGGCAATCCGGCGTTGACCTAGGCCTTAACTAAAAACCCTCTCCAGCTGACACGATATTTAGCCAACTACCTCCAGTTTCCCACTTCAAGATTTTTTTTTGAGTGGCTCTACAGCCCGCAAGGAACCAGGGCCTAGTTTCTACAACAACTACTCATATTGTGCGTGCTACTGTTCTCTCACGAGTAGAGAGGACCTACAGTTTTTTTGCCGACTCCGAACGGTGAGATTTGGAAAGCGTTTCATAGACAATTGGTACTCTTTGGTTGTAGTCAGCAACTCGAAAGAGGTGGTGCCGTGAAAAAATGCGATGTATCCAGTCCGGGAATCAAATCTGCATGTGGGTCGACGCACTTAGCCACTACGCCACGCCCACCACCACACTTCAAGTCGGTTGAGATAATTTTTCACTTATGCGCTCCATCGGGTTAGTGGACATTCTCTTTGGCATTGTCTTACTGGAGTTCTCGGACTGGAGCACTGTTGTCTATGCGCTCAGCATGGCCCAACTATCTTATGCGTTGAGTCAGTAGACGCCTGGCTTGAGTCTTCTTTTTCAAAAAAACGTCAACGAAGTAGGCTTAGTTTGCCTACATTTTGGAGATTCATGCCATCTTTGTATGCTAGGGACGTGGGCAGCTCTAACGTGGATTCAAGTTCTAAGAACACCTCCACTTGGCAAGTTCATCCAGCCATCTTAACAAGTCTTGGCGAATTTAAATTGTCTTTCAAATTGAGAGATGTGGTCAAGAGTTGAGCAAGGCCTGAAGCACAGCTTGATTGTCCTCACAGACGCAGATAATCCGCCCTTTCCACCTATTATTCTCTTCACATTCTTCGCAGCCATTTGAAACTAATTTTCGCCTTCAAGGCCGATTTTGTGGCATGTTGTCTTCCCCACAAAGTTGCTGGCAACTGACAGTTCACTGGTCTTAGAGCCGTCGAAGAAGAATAAAATGCAATCCCTTCCTGGTTCAGATACTCTTTCTCTAGCCGCCAGCACCCAACCCTTCACTGGTCTTAGAGCCGTCCTTTCCTTTTCTGGCACATATGCTGGTCCAAGCGAGTCCCGAGTGAGGGGAAAGATAACCTTTTAGGTACGTCGTAGTTGTATTATTGTTGTCTGTGTCTTAAGCGGCATGTCCATGAGACTAGATTCAAGGGAAATGTTTTGCGCCAAGCCATCAAAACTCCAGTGCTGGTCGAGAGGAAGATCACTTCAAATAAACTTGTGTTTGGGAATTCTTGAATTTTTCAGAAGTGTTCCACCAAACGTCTTAGGTTATGACTTCACAGAATTAAAACAATGTTCTTGCCTAGATCTTGAAATTTACTCCATTTCAAACGAGGAGTATCTTCCCCAATTCAAGTCGTTTCAAATGGTCTAACCAGATGCAGTTTAATTCTTCGTACATGAATGTGGAAAGCACCATGTCCTTCTCCAAAGCACAAGCAATATTTCAACTAAATTGCATCCGCTTCCATAAAATGCATTCCATTCCAGAAGAAATTTCCGCTTAAAATGCACATTTCTGCATGTGTGTCGGCAGCCCACTTTCCCTCTGGGTCGAGTGTGGCTTTTATATGATTATCCATAACGTCGAGGCGTGGTGGTGGTAATTAAAAGAAACGATCTTTGTGGAGCAGCTGAAAGGATTCGTAAATTCACACCTACAGCTCTCTTGAGCTCTTATAATAATTTATTCATGACAAACCACGCAGTCAGTACCATTCAGATATCCCTCCAACGCGATGAGTGTAAAATAAAATGGGCTGTGAATTTGCATTTTTTTTTCCAAACCCTTAAAGCCTGCACAACACGTCCTCTCGCATCGGGAACGATTACCATCTCTCTGTCATTATCTACAAGGGAGCGCAAAAAAAAAAAAGAGAAGCAAAATCAAAGAAATCCTGAGAAATGCCCCTGAGGCTGGCGAATGAATTTTTATTGATTTCGATCAGAATTACGGGCACTTCCGATGGAATTTGTCGTTGATTTTCGAATTATTTTGGACAGGCATTCCTTATTTGCGAGTATAATGTGAGGAATTCGAAGCCTGGAGTGATCGAATGACAGTGTTGAGTGGCCCGAGGATATGAGGGGGAGGGGAGGTGTGGAATTTTTGAGGGAATGCTGAAAAGAATGGTATAAATAAATAATTAGGCAACGTCAGAAGAGGATATTTGCAATTTATGAATCAGAGTCTGAGAGTCCTGGGGCGTGAATCTCTAGTCGATGGATTGACTTTCCATTAGCGTTCGATTCGGATGTTGTTGTTGTGGCTGAGATTGAGAGGGGTTGTGTTCAGTGGAGGATTTGTTTGCAGACGCACGTCGACAGTGTACGTGTTGTTTTTTTAGGACACATTGTGATGTGGAGTTGACTGCGTTTTTGAGGGAATGGCTTGAGGCTTTTGGATGCCAGAAAATTGGGAGTTTATGAATATTGGGTTGTGTTTGTTTTTATTTGAAGAGGCGTTCAAGAGGTGCTCTGTGTTGCCATGAATTCGAAGTGAAATTGCTTTTTCAAGTCAAGAATTTTCGATTTTTCGTTTCTATTAGAGGAAATCTTTCAAAATATCCATTCGTCTGTCATGTCTGTTACACCTGATCAAATGAAGTGATTTCCACAAAAATTCAGATGCAATCTTGATCCGCCCATGAACCATCTATTTTGGGAAAGGATTGGGATGGCTCCCGTATACTGGCTAGCCGTCAAATTATGAAGTAACTTGAGTCGCAGGCGCTTCTTATTTCTTCCTCAACTAACCATCTGATGACATATCTCACCGAAAAGTGGGACCTCTTCTTGCACAATGGAGGAGAAAGGCATATTGTTACGTTTTATATCTAAAGGGCATTTGACAGAGTCTAGCATCGGGCTATCGTGTCGAAAATCTGAAGGTATGGCTCCGGGGGTCTCTTTTTCTTTGGATTGGAAGTTACATTTGAAAATTCTCTGTTGCTGTGTTTGGTCTAAGACATAATTTCGATAAATGATCTCTTGACTATCACTTCCTCTCCACTGCACTCCTTCGCTGATGATAGCACTGTCAAGTGTTTTTATTTGTTCCTTAGTTCATTCGTGTCGTTGAAGCTGAAAAACTTGCTATCCGCGGTATATGCATCAACTCAACACTTAGTTGTAACGATCACATATCTGAGGAAGCCAATAAATGGTGCAAAATGTCTAGATTTCTTAAAACAAAGCAACAAAAATTTCATCCCCCTCTGATTTGGTTGCAATATTTAGGATGATTCGTCATGAGGTTCGATTTTCAATACGCTTTGTTTGACAGATCACGAGTGACTTGTATCAAGCTGCTTTGTCGTTTTTGTTCACTGTCATGTGGCAAGTCGTCATTGAAAGAATCACATGACAGCACCATCACCAAGTTGTTCAGGTTTATTACAAAAATCAGCGTTCTCTGAAAAATGTTTTACCCGAACCGTGGAAGTTAATAATAATAATTGAGTGGCACTACAGCCCATAACGGACCAGGGCCTAGCTTCTACAACAACTACTCGTGTTGTGCATGCTATTGTTCTTCACGAGTAGAAGGGACCTACAATTTTTTGCCGATTCCGAACGGCGAGTGTTGAGTGTTGTCAGCAACTCGAAAGAGGTGGTGCCGTGAAAAAATGCTAGGTGTCCCGTCCGTGGAAGTTACGGTGCGTATAATTGACTCGCTATTGTCCAACTCTCAGTTAACTTTAGTGGATGATATTCCACGGAGAAGGCCACGTCCATCAAGTAGCAACTGTAACTGAGCGAACGAACGGATTCGTCGTCCTCCTCAATGGCTTCGCTTGGAGTATTCTACAACTTGGTTTCAACCAGACGGCTCTGCAAGACATACTTCATGTGAATCTATGGACTTGTTGTGGAATCATTTTGGTTAGCACTTAACTCCTCGTTTTGACACGGCACATTGGCCACCTAAATGATGCGTTATCGCACCTTTGGACTATTTGCTCTGGGGATGTGTAAGGCCTCAGAGCTTTTCGAATAACTAAGCAACGATTAAAGCTCTGGAAGCAAACATTCCTCGTGTTATCCATGAGATACCAGCCGCTATGCTCGACCAAGTCACCCAAAATTTTACCTTCAAAATAGGCCACCTCAAACATAGTCATAGCCAGCATTTAAATGCAAACAATTTTCAAGGAACTAAAGGCCATGAAATGCATTTTTTACGGAAAGAAGCAATTGTAGTGCCACTTTCAAATTTGTGTGTTAAATTTGACTTTATAAATCAAACCTCACGATGAATTGCCCGCAATGATGCCTATATACGTCCTAAACTTGAGCACAATGCCCCTATCTGGTCTGGTCCCTCAAAGATTTCTTTTTACCTACTGAATGGAATCCAAAAGCGAGGGATAAGAATCATTGGGGTAATTCAATCGCGGTCGAATATTTTAAAAAACCCACGAAATGTCACGCCTTTGACACTCGTGTATCGCTATTTTAAACAAAGGTGCTCCCCCCTTTCAGGAATGCTCAGATTTCGGGAATAGAAAAGAGTCTATCTGCTTGAAATTCAAGTCTTTTAGTGCAGCTTGGCTAAATGAATAATACCGTCTTTGATACCTTTAAGGAGGTCATACCCAGCCCAGATCCACACAGATTGTGTGGATTTCAGCTTCAATCAAAATGGGGATTGACCTCATCCGTACAACTACCCTTGTGTCCGCTTAACCACACTTCAGATGTATGTGATCGAAAAAAAACTTCACGCCCCAACCGCAGAGTCCTGAAACGCGAACCATTAAGTTTTCTTGAAGAAAATTGAACAGTCATCCCACATGTGTCGTTTTCATTTCAAAAGACTTTCTTCATTTCGCTCAGCGAATAAAAACAACAAGTCCTCAGCGTATTTTACGAGACTACACGTTTATGCCCACAACAGCACTCGCCGAGTGTGTTGGAACTTACACGTGAAGGAAAATGTCTTGGCATTTCATTGGCCTTCTGGGAGCCACACTGAAGACAGATTGATGGAGAATATCAAGAACTTTTCTTAAGTGAATCCAATTGAATGATGGAACTTTTCAGCGGCAGGTACTCCGCAAGAAGCCCCCCGCCGACCGCCTCATTTGAAATGATTAATGACAAGCTCAGGCTGTCATTCTTCTAACAACGCCGCCGTGGACCGGGATACATTTTCAACAAATTGCCGGCATCCGCAAATTCATAATTTCACGCGCAAATGACTCTCAAAATGAGCAATAAATTAAAACGCCGCCGGCGGTTTGTTTTTTTTTACATTTTTAATGCATCCGCCGGATGTGGTGATGATGGTTCAATTTTGAGCCTCATTATAGATGATCCTTCATCACGTCCGTTGTGCCACTGAATGGGAGGACGAGTGCTTTTGGTTTCTAAAGTGCTGTTCGACTGGTTGCAGATTGTGTTGAGAGGCTTAAATCGGATTTTGAACTTGCAATTAGGCACATTAGGCAGACTTTTGGGGAATTTTTTGGCAATTATTCAACTGATTGGGTGATTAGGCCACTGCCTGAATTTGGATGATGAGAGTTTGCGACTTTGATTCCAGAAAAGTTGGCAATTATTGGCATCAATTGAAGAATTTCAGCAATCTTCAGAGATCATGACAATAAACCTCTTCGTCGGGGAATGTTGTCGAACGACGCAATAGCAATCTGAGGAATGAAATCTTAGTCCATTGGTAAAGACAATTAATTAAAAGCATTCCTTTCCCTAAATAACTCAAACGTTACCCCAGACGTACGTCAGAAACCTTCATGATGCCATGCCATGTACAAAGATGACAGAGGAATGCCCCTACCTAGTGTGGTCCTTTCTGACGACCGACCTAAGTCATCATACATCGGAATCCTTCCACCGGACATTCCGTAGCAACAGACGTGATAAGTGTATGTTTAAGCCATTTTCATTTGCAGACGTGACCAGTGTTCGGTATCCGCAATGGATTCCATATTCCCATCACGTAACCAACGTGAGTGTGTCCTTACTACGATGGACTTCTTCTTCTTCTTCTTCTTGTGGCGCTACAGTCCGGGGTGGACCTGGGCCTCAACCAACATGCCTCTCCAGCCAGCGCGATCTTTCGCCAGCTGCCGCCAGTTGCGCACTCCAAGTTGGTTGAGGTCCTTCTCCACTTGTGTGCGCCACCTTATCCTGGGCCGTCCTCTGTTGCGTTGTCCCAATGGCTCAGATTCGAAGACTTTTCGGGCCGGAGCAGTGGTGTCCATACGCTCTACATGGCCTAGCCATCTTAAGCGTTGTATCCGTAGACGCTTGACTAGGCTCATGCCGCTGTACAGCCCATACAGTTCGTGGTTGAATCTTCTCCTCCAGATGCCATCAACGCAAACAGGACCAAAAATCGCGCGCAGAACTTTTCTCTCGAAGAGACCAAGGGCATCCTCATCCGCTTTAAGTAGTGTCCAAGTTTCCGCGCCGTAAAGCAGGACAGGGATGATCAAGGTGTTGTACAAAGTTACTTTGGTCGTTCGGGAGAGGGCTTTATTACTCAATTGCCTCTTGAGCCCAAAGAAACAGCGATTGGCAAGAGTGATTCTGCGTTTGATTTCGGTACTGGTGTTATTGTCCCTGTTTACTGCGGAGCCGAGGTAGACGAAGTCCTTGACTACCTCGAAGTTTCTGCTGCCTAGTGTGACGCTCTGTCCGAGACGTGGATGTTGTGCGTCCTTCTCTGATGAAAGCATGTACTTCGTTTTGCCCTCATTTACCACCAGGCCCATTTATGCCGCTTCTACTTCAATGCCAGCAAACGCATCATTGACGGCTCGCTGTGTTCGACCAATCACGTCAATGTCGTCGGCGTAAGCTAGCAATTGAGCTGACTTTTGGAAGATCGTACCTCTGGTGTTGACCTGTGAGTTACGCACGATCTTCTCAAGGATGATGTTAAAGAAGTCACATGACAGTGCGTCGCCTTGTCTAAAACCTTTTTTGACATTGAAGGTCTCGGTGAGTTCGTTCCCGACTTTGACGGAGCAGCGAGAGTTCTCCATCGTCATCCTACACAATCTGACGAGTTTGGTAGGAATGTCAAAACTAGACATGGCATTGTATAGCTCGTCTCTATGCACACTGTCATATGCGGCCTTGAAATCGACGAATAGGTGGTGAGTGTCGATTTGCATTTCTTGGGTCTTTTCCAGGATCTGCCGTAGTGTGAAGATTTGGTCGATGGTGGACTTCCCTGGCCTGAAACCACACTGATAAGGACCAATCAGGTTGTTGACAAACGGTTTCAGGCGCTCACACAATACGGCAGAGAGGATCTTGTATGCGATGTTAAGGAGACTTATCCCTCGATAGTTGGCGCAGTCGAAGGGGTCTCCTTTCTTGTGGACCGGACAGACGACACTGAGATTCCACTCATCGGGCATGCTTTCCTCCGACCATATCTTACAGATGAGCTGGTGCATGCGCCCAACCAGGTCATCCCCAGCCGCTTTGAACAGTTCTGCGGACAGTCCATCCGCTCCAGCAGCTTTATTTGACTTCAGTCTCGATATTGCTATCTTGACCTCGTCTAAGTCGGGGGGACGGAATTCTTGTCTATCATCGTCCAAATTAAGTGGAACATTCTGCCTAACAGCGGGATTTGGGTCGTCATCGCCGTTTAAGAGTCTGCAGAAATGATCTTTCCAGATTCTCAGAATCGATTGCGACTCTACTACTAGGTTTCCGTTTTGGTCCCGGCAGGCTTCGGTCCGAACCCTGTATCCACCGAATAGCTGTTTCACCTTTCGGTAAAACTTTCGGACTTCATTCCTGCCATAACATCTCTCCATCTCTTCGACCGCGCGCTTCTCATGCTCTCTCTTTTTCCTTCTGAGAAGCCGGTTCTCTTCCCTTCTTTTCTGTTCGTAGAGCTCACGAACAGCTCTCGTTGTCCGACGATGGACTTGACCAGATTAATTAGCCACCGCCACCGCATGAATCCCACACCCAAACAAGTTCCGTGCGAATGTCATCTATGGCAACTATGAGGTCAATAAGTAATTGAATTTCAAAGCCGTAACCTTGGCGTGTCATGTCAACGGCAGGCCGGAGGTAATTTTACGATTCATCACGTTCGGTTCTTCGAAAAGTGAGAATCAACAAGGAGAACCAACTGCTGTCCCCGGGATATGTGCGATGTGGAGAAAAGTAAGCTCACTGATGATGATGACTATGATCTCTGCCATTTTAATTATGTGCGTTCCAGAAATAGAGTGATCGAAGCTGTGTGTGGGGAGGGACGAGGGGGTAAAGTCGTATTTGGCAATCAGCGAACGCACCTCACCACATGATTAAAGTTAGAAGGTCAAGGGATGACGTTTTTGTTGGGATTACATAACGAAATGAATTCCTATGCGCTGCGTATGAGTTGGGCTTGTAAGCTAATATTAAGTGGTGAAGGATGACATCCATAGGTCTTCTCATGTTCCACAGTTTTTGGTCTCTGAAGATGATGTGTGATTCGTGACGCACGACACGAGAGAAAACAAAGGATTTGCAGGTTGGGATATTTCCCACGTATTGTAACATTCTGGAAAACACACAAGATAGAACGCTCGTACTTGAAAGTTGCTGACAGAGAATTTCAAATTTACTCTTTTACTGGCGCTACAGTCCGGGGTGGACCTGGGCATCAACCACCATGCCTCTCCAGCCAGCACGATCTTTCGAAAATTAATTGGTGCTTATGGCCAAAAAATCTGAGGCATCCGTTTTTCGCAAGCTTCTCTTGAAGCAAATTTCTCAAAAGCCATACCCTGAAGCAGGTTGTAACCACTTGGGTCTAAGGCCTGACTACACGGTGAGTGTATAGTCACCTCCTAACCCAACTCCCAGTGCTTATGACGCGTAACTATCGACGTGTGTTGCCGTGATGAAAGACAACTCCCCTTCTGTTGGCTAAAGCCGACCGCTTCTGAGCGATTTTGTCCTTTAGACGGTCCAATTGTTGACAGTACATAAAACGAGTTGGGCGGTAGGGAAGTAGGTCAGGGTAGATGTCAATCCCACCAAATACAGAGCCAAAATCTTTCTGACAGTCAGCTCTTGCATTTGAGCCTTAAATTAAACTATCAGAATTCTGATTTCAATGAGATCTCCCCCCAAACGGAAACTCTCCTAAGCTCGAAAGGGAACTTCTGACGGCAGTGAGAAATTCTCCAAAGGAATACCATGGCCAACAAGAACTTTTGCACAGCCCAGCTACACCGCGTGAGTAAGATGATTTACTTGGAAAGACCCATCGACGAGGGTAATCTATAACCCTTTACCACAATGCCAGACACCAAGTATAATGTTCCAATTGCAGGTCCTTCAGCATCTGCCCCATATTCTCAACCTCGCTTATTACCATCCTGTCACTGCACTGTCAGGGCAATCAGGGCCTGGATTCTTCAGTCATAAGTTCCTTTAGACCATAAGCATCCCAGTCAATTGGCTAATAATTGTGATACTGTGTCATACTGTGGCGTATACGTACCATTTCCCCCAAATCCAGTTTAACGCACTTTGCGCATTGAACATATTTTTTTAAGTTCTAGGACTTTCTAGTTGAAGTACGTGCCAAGTGTGTGGCCACAAAATTGTTTTTTATGTTACTCCTAGCATAGTTATCAAATTTCAATCAAACTTCATGCTGTTGGCCATCAGACCACAAGATTGATAAAACTTCAATTAAATGACTGGCTTGACTATTCACCCAACTTATCGATTCAGACTAAAATTTTCTAGTTAGACTCCGTCAGTTGTCTTTGGGGATTCCGAAATTTCTTTAAATAATTTAAATGACTATGACCAGGGCCAGTCTGGACCAATTTTGAAGCAGTTTGGTACTGAGGCAAGCTCAGGATAAGGAAGAAAGGCCGAGGTCGGTGACAAGACCAAGCTATATGATATGATTTTTACTCAGTGTTTCTTCCAACTCTTACCAATGGTCATGGAAATGACCTTGAGCATAAGATCGCGAATACCGGTTGCTGGGTTGAGATCTGTCTGTGCCATTGTGGAACTTTTTCGCTTGGATAGGCTGAGAAACGCTACGGTGCGGGGGAACTCAATGTTGAGCAACTACATTTTCGGATGGGAAACGCTTTATTCCGTTGGTTAAGCCACGTGGAATGGATATCCCCTACATCACGGCTTCAGAGACGTGCTTTAGATACAATTCCACCAGTAAGGCGACCGGAAACTGCGTTGTTCATCCGCTCCACATGGCCCAGCCACCTTAAGGGTTCTGTCGTTAGATGCTACACCAATCATACAGAATAAGGAATAAAGTACTCTAGGGATATGTGATCATTTTACAATTTAGAATCCAAGGCTTTTAAAATTGTTTTCCAAATATCCTTTTAAGATAGGAAACCATGAATTCCTACAACTTCTAAGGAATTAACTCAAGCAGCAACCCACACCATCCTTTGGTTTACATCTATCGGTGTTTATGCAAGGTAGGCTAATGAAAGTGACCACAGTCTAGGCAAACGAAGGAGTTGATAGTTGCTTAGCCTCACCGCCGACTTACAACAGTACTGCAAAAGGATAATGTAAAATTTCAACAAAGTCGCGCTAATAGTTTTGTTTTGTAGAAAGGCAATTGGGAACGAACTCACAGAGGTATTCAATTACGAGTAAAAAAAAGGTTTAAGACAAAGCGATACGCTGTTCTATGCCTTTTTCAACCTCATTCTTGAGAAGATCTTGCGAAACACAAATGTCAACACCTGAGGCACGATCTTCCAAAAGTCAGTTTAACAGCTGGATTACGCCGACGTCATTGACGTGATTGACTAACACAGGGAGCAGACACTGAGGCGTTTGCTGGTATTGAAGCTGAAGCGGCTAAAATGGTCTGGTGGTTACTTGATGGCAATACTAAGTACATGCTGTCCTTAAGGAAGGACGCACAACATTGACGTCTCGGACACAGCATCACACTAGGCAGCAGAAACTTCGAGGTAGTCAAGGACTTCGTCTACCTCGGCTCCGCAGTAAACAGGGACAATAACACCAGTACCGAAATCAAACGCAGAATCACTCTTGCCAATCGCTGTTTTTTTGGGATCAAGAGGCTAGTGAGTACTAAGTACTAAGCCCCCTTTCTTGAAGGACTACGCTTGCTTTATACAACACCTTGATCATCCCAGTCCTATTTTATGCATATGAAACCTGGGCGTTGCCAAAAGCGGATGAGGAAGCATTTACTCTTTTCGGGAGAAAAGTTTTGTGTGCAATTTTTGGTCCTGTTTGCGCTGATGGCATCTGGATGAGAAAATTTAACCACGAACTCTATGGGCTGTACAGCGACATGAGCCTAGTCAAGCGTCTTCGGATACAATGCCTAAGATGGCTAGCTCATATAGAAAATATGGACTCCACTTCTCCGGCTCGAAAAGTCTTTGAATCCGAGCCATTGGGATGACGCAACAGTAGAAGAGTAGTCGCACAATGAAAGTGAAGGTTGACTTCTTCGGCGGTGACCATCAAATATTAGTTTAACAAGCCTCAGCATAGCCGCAAGTTTGACGTTTAAGACGGCTACCATGTTGGAGAAGGTGACAAGAATTCCCGATCTCGTTATGGCTCCGATTGGGTTATATCCTGCATGAGACGTTGGGCATGAAAAAGCTGTCTGCGGGACGTTTGCCACGTTTTATCACTTTGAAAAGCAAATGTAATCGTAAAGCCACCTCAGAGCGGCTTAAGCTTAATCCGAAAGAGATTCTGCATTCTATTGTGACCGTCAGCTTAGTATGGATCAACTTGTGTACACCAGGGACTAAGAAACAGTCTAGGAAAGCGATTGTCGGCTAGAATGATTATACTCGCACCTTCCTAGGATTCACAGGATGTAATCTATCTCAACTACCTGTTCTCTATTATGCAGCTCTACTCTGCCGATTCGACTCCGAAAAGAGGAAAATATGGTCCATTAAGCATTCATGCTCTTCTGACATGATAACTGCTTAGCCGTGGTGGAGATGTCCACGTTTTTGCTGCCCAATGTGTTACATTCAATTGCCGACTTCGAATGGCAACATTTTGGAAGCTCTTAATGTATACAAGCAATTGGTCCTCCTTGAGTGTTGTCAGCGACTTGAATGTAAAGGGTAATGAATATGAAGACAGATAAGCTTTCAGTAAAGGAATGTAACCTACGTTTGCTGCGATGGGACCTCATTATTAAAGTCACTTGATCAGGATTTATATTAGTGCCACAATACCACCTTAAACCTTGTTTGAGCCTTACTGTATGATAGGCTCCCTTGTAGAAGAAATAAGCCAGCTATGGCTTGATACTCAAATTCACGAGCAAAGCCCAGTCAAAACTACGGCGCTGACTGACATTGACACTCCACTGTGTGGCGGCTCGGTATGAAGTTGCATTGCAATCGGTTGATGTGGTCCATAGAAACCGCAATCCGACCATTTCCTTGTGAGAACGGAACCTTAAAAGTGCAAACAGTCACCTATTAACTTTCAGAAAAAACATCAAACGTCCATATTTCTTAAGGTTTCAGTTCCACGAACCCCTAATGACTTCATCTTTTGGAGTCTTTGGTGACTGCAAACACTCCTGAGTATCATTCAGAAGCTTATTCTACGTCTTAAGTGAATTGTTGGCCCAACACGTCCCATCACCGAGATGTTGCTCCTCCATTTGCATTTTCTTTGCTTCACATTTCCACACATTTCCATTCAAGACAAACGACACGTGAAATGTTGAACGACGTTTCGAAGATCCTGCAAGTGTCAACCTCCTAGAAGCCACACACCGAGATAGTGTACCGAGAGAATGGAAATCCACAAGCATTGTATGCAAATGCAAAAGTTGTTAAGTTCCCAAGTTGTGTGCTTGTGGAATGAACAGAGTCTGAAATGTTAAATGACTCGGCAGGGGGCGCCTAATTGAAATATTTTGCATTTTAAAGTTTCCCCAGACTTTCCTGTCTACCTCTGGCCGCAGAGCAATGTCTGCTTTGAATGGTGTCAGCCGCCGGGCGCTCTTGATTGACCCACACCCTGAGGTTTCAATATGCCAGGGACACTGAATCGAATTAAAGTTAGATGCGATTTCGGGTGAGGGACAGACTCAGACATCAAACTGTTTCGGCACGTCCCCTCCCAACACGATGTGAATTTCAAAACTGTCTTCCACGAAGGACACAATCGGATCGATGGTGGTGCTGCTTTGCCGTCAAATTAATCGTGTTCTAATTGCTGTACGGGCGCATGTTCAAATTTCAAGAACGTGACTGCCTTCCTCCCTGCTTTAAGAGGTGAGGGTTGGTGAAATTGAAAATTCGAGTTATCAAATTAGTTTTCAGTGATGGGGATTACGCTTTCAATTTTCAATATTTCCGGCTAATTCCCACAAAGGGCCGCCCTTTCCGCCCTCATTTCCCGGCCCATGCCACTCGCAGGACATACAATTTAATTTCTCTTCAGCGTTAAGTACTAACCTTGGAGGGTGATACTCGTATCGAGAGTAGAAATTGTTGCCGTGAAGCAGACATCGGTGAACAAGGAGAATCGGTGTGGCAACAGGGGACCAGGAAAATGTAACTAAATCTGTTTTACGGAAGGACAAGGAAAGACCCTGAGAGGATTGGCTGGCTGGCAAGGGAAACAGTGTCCTCGAACGTGCGGCTTATGGTATTACTTTGAGACTTAAAATTACAAAGTTGACTGGGAAGACTTGCTTTTTGAGTTTGAACTTTTAACCATGCTTCCCTCATGCCTTCCACTGCATCAATAATTCATATCGAAATGGATGCATTTAGTGCATGAAAAGCTGAGGATTTGGTCTTTGTTTGCAATAATTATGAAAGCGAAAGGAACTACCCAGAGCAATCTCTAGTTTTGGCAATCCTTCCAAGCTCGTCTGTATGTGTAGGAGCTAATGGAAATTTTTGTTCGAATCGGTTTTATTGTGTGCTGTGTTGTGTATGGTCAGCAGACTTCAACTGTTAAGCAAATAAGAATGGAGATGTGGTCGGCGTGGCGTAGTGAGTAAGTGCGGCGACCCACACGCTGAACGTCTAGGTCCAATTCACAGAAGGGACACGTCGCATTTTTCACGACACCACCTCTTTCGAGTTGTTGACAAAACTCAAAGAATAGGAATTGTCTATGAAAAGCTTCTCAGATCTCGCCGTTCGGAGTCGGCAAAAAACTGTAGGTTCCATCCACTCGTGGGAGAAAAGTAGCACACAAGAAGTTGTTGTAGAGGCTAGGCCCTGGTTCCTTGTGGGCTGTAGTGCCTTGCAATTAAGAATGGAGAGGCAAATCCAAATACCTTAGTGCCATAGGACTGCAAATGCCAGAAAATCGATTAATTCGAAGAATTATCCTTTCATCAGCAATATTTTCTACTAAGCGTTCATAACGGTTGTTGAGTTAACTGAAAAAAATGTGTAGTTGAGTGGCACTAAAGCCCACAATTGACCAGGGCCTACACCAACTACTCGTATTGGGATTGCTACTGTTCTCTCACGAGTGGATGGGTCCTACAGTTTTTTGCCAAATCCGAACGGGGGCATTTGAGAAGCTTTTCTTAGACAGTTGATACTCTCTGAGTGTTGTCAACAACTCGAAAGAGGTGGTGCCCTAAAAAAATGCGAAGTGTCCCGTCCGGGAACAGACCTTCTGCGTGGCGGTCGTGGCACTTACCCACTATGCCACGGCGACCACATTAGGAGCAACTTACAACTGAGTCCATCTACGTCTACCTGCCTGAAGTGCTTTGCCTAATACAAGAAACCACTTAAGCAAAAATGTAATTCTGAACAATATCGTCACCCAACACCCCCGCCGGATAAGTGTACAAACAGTCAATTGACTGAATTCCCCAAGAATGTGAATGAAGTCAAGGAACACAAAAACAATTGCGGTCGTAATGAGCATTCGCAGAACTCACCTTAAGGCAAACTTCCCAGACTGCCACCATCTGTATACATTCGCAACACAAAAAGGCCCACTTATGCGTCGTCGAAGCGCAGACATTCCCAACCAATTGCCCCATTCAACGCACATCGCGAACTGAAACTTTCCCAATATAGAAAATAAAGTTCTCCCCACCCCCCAGTGTTATCCTCATTATTTTCGAAAACAGCTGTCAAACGAGTCGAGATCCCTCGGCTCGAGGGCTGCCGCGCGGCCGCTTAATTAAATCTCTATTCCGACGCGGAATGCGATGCTCGACTTACAACTAATTGCCTCCCCATACACGGGCCATGAACTTTGAAATTACTTCAAAAAATTCCACTCTGTCTGCTTGCTTCTGCCTGCGCCTTTGTCGTGGCGAATGAGCTTGGCCAAGTGCACTGAATGGGAGTAAGGTGGTTCAGTGGACACAGTTTTGAGGCTGCCCTTGCTACGTTTATCGTGGTGGGAACGGCAGAGAAGCGTGGACTTTTGAATATCGTTCGAATAGTTTGTAAAGCGTTACAGCGCTTCCGAGTTATGTCACCTCCCAGCGAGAAGGCAAACGAATTTAAACGGGTAAACAAAATTAAGCAGATTTCAGCACGTTCGGCTTACAAATGAACGTCTTCCGCGAATGCACGCATTTCCATCTTGACATCCTCGTTGAAAGATGGAGAAACTTTCCTAATCGATTTCAATTTCAACTTCCTCCAATGGGCCGTCTATTTCCGTAGGCTACCCAACCGAGGCACGCTCCGAACGATGTTTTCTTCCCACATCCGCCCGCACTTCCTTCCGAGAACTTGGACGCTACTGTCCGTGTGTCGAGACTCTTTAAAAGAGCCCATTTTTAGGTCCCCTCTTCATCTCGTAATCTCTTCAGCGTCTGGTGGGCGTCGGTGATGAGATGCTTGGATGAGTGGTTAAATGAAGACGTCCTCGAGGGATGAAATCTGCTCTGGAGTGTTCAGCTTGAAGAACTTTTCCGTCAAATAAATGAGCTGGAGTATCGAAACGGAGCCCACTTCTTGCTCCTACGGATGTGGGTACCTCACGGGACACATGCACCTCTTCATTAGAAATGAAACGAAAACCACTTCTTCCCCCTGGTTCCCCGGTGGATGTGGGTGCCTTTTCGTTCACAGGACACATGCACCTCTCAATTAGAAACGAAATTTTGATTAGTCTTTGACTTGGGCTCGTTGCTAAGCAGTCAGTTTTGTTAAGGAAACTCACACCACCGTAGTGCGTTCTTATCTTCAACAAATACAGCTCGTGGAAAAATTCTGATCAAAGTGGCAAGCGCCTTCTGCCAGCGGAGATCCACAAAAGCCTGCTAATTCCATTCGCGTACACAGTGTCCTTCGCCGCCACACGTCATACCAACGGCATTACTCCAAGCCTCAACCCCCGCATAATTCTACAGCGAGTCTCCCCGATGGATTAAGACCTCATCCGATGATGTGATCTCCTCCCCATCCGCACACACACAATCAACTCAAAAATCACCAATGACCACACACACACATATCCTCTTCATTCTCACATCTAGATGCTAGTGTCGCATGCTGCCATTAAAGTGAGCTTAACACAATTTACGCTGTGGACCCGTAATCCTCCGCTCAGTACGTGGCCATAAAGCGGATATTCTGCCTGATGATGGGCATCCCTTTGATTTATGACCTCAAATCGGTTTCATTTTTATTAAAGCTACTTGGCACTCCGGAGCGCCTTTTCGATTTGTGAACTTCACTCAGTTGAGAGGTGAAATGTATTGTGGAGCGTTAACGCTTGTCCCGGGGGGTTTCCGTTGTTTGATGGTGAATGTCGGGAGAACACGTGTTGTGTGTGTGCGGTAACGGTTCTCTTTGTTGTCCAGGTTTTCAGTCATGTTTTAACAATGACTTTCATTCACTTTGTGATGGCGTGGCTTTGTGACGGGGTTTTGTGGCTTTAATGTTGCTCCTCGAAACGAGTGTCCTGGATAACAGAGTGTAGGAGAATGTGAACAAGTTTTGTTGTGAATGCAAGGACATTCAACAAATGGTTTACTTAGTGATTCAGTTGGTGGTTACAATTTCACTCTTGAGTTAATCGAATTCAGGATTGAGAAGGGAGTCAGCTTTTGATGGGTTTTTAAGTGCAAGGAGCAGTCGTTAAGTTATGGAATCCTTTATCTTGGATATGATGGATTCAGTTATGGTTTTTCACGCCAGATAATAATCTCCCGGGATTTCTTTCCTTGTGAATGCTAATTGCTCGGGCAGGGAAATGTCAGAGTCAGCGTTCTTTCCTTGCCAACTCTCCATTCAGGCATCAGATGTGGAAGTCTTGGTGGGATAATCCATAATCTTGCAGCGTATGTACCCATTGCGTAATGCCCAGTGAAGAGTCCCATAGGGTTACTCAGCATCTTCCTGCCTGTGCTGAGGATTGAGATCCCGTCTCATCTTCATCTCCATATTTGGCCTTTCATGTATGGCAGTATATCGAACTCCCACAAGAACACCCGATTGCTTGTTCAGAGATTTTGGTTTGTTATGTTTCTAGTGGCACAGACATCCACTGAATGTGTGTGTCGAGAAAGTGTTGATCCCCGTTTGGCTTGTTCGTCTGTTTCACAATCCTCATTAGACTGGCTGCGTTGTCTATATACCTCCTTGCGAGAAGGCAGTCGTACCAATGTTGAACTTGAAAATAGTGATTCGAGGAACTGACGATGGAGATTTTAAACACCTCCGTCCATCGGTGTAGAATTCCGCAGCGTTAAACAAAATTATTGGTCGATGCTACAAGCTTCTATAAGGACTTGTATAAGGACTTGTGTAAGAACTTGTATAAGGACTTGTGTAAGGCCTTGTGTAAGGACTTATACAAGGACTTGTACTAGGAATTAAACACGGATTTGGACAAGGAGTTGAAAATGAACTTGGAAAAGGAATGAAAAAGGACTTGGTCCAGAAATTAAAAAAGGACGTTGACAAGGAAGCAATCAAAGAGATCAACCAGGAATTCATTAAGGACTTGCAACAAAAATTAAACAAGGAATTGCAGAAATACTTCCACCCAGAATTGAGCTAGGACTTGATTCAAGAAATAAACAAGAATGTGAATCAAGAATGGAAAAAGAACATGAACCAGGAATGGCACAAGAACTTGGACCATGACTTGATCCAAGAATCGGACATGATCAAAGAATTGAACAAGAACTTAGGCAAGGAGTTAGAAGGAACTTGCTCTAATAATAGTAATTGAGTGGCACTACACCCCATAACGAATCAGGGCCTAGCTTTTAAAACAACTACTCGTGTTGTGCATGCTATTGTTCTTCACGAGTAGAAGGAACCTACAGTTTTTTGCCGACTCCGAACGGCGAGATTTGAGAAGCTTTCCATAGACAATTAATACTCTTTGAGTGTTGTCAGCAACTCGAAAGAGGTGGTGCCGTGAGGAAATGCTAGGTGTCCCGTCCGGGGATCGAACCCAGACTTTCTGCGCCGCAGTCGATGCACTTACCACTCTTGCTCTAGGAATTATAAAACGACTTGGTCAAGGAAGCAGTCAACAACTTTGAACTGGAACTGAACGAGGGTTTGGTCCAAGAGTTGGCACGATAGCACGCGTAACACGTTGGCGGAAGAAGGTAGGTATCGGTGCCTTTGGGCTACAGTGCCACGCAATTTATTTTTACCTCTCTCGAATCGACCAAGAACCCTTTCGTCCATACTTTATATTGCCCATGTTTTAGTGCCACTTAGCAGGGCGTACAAATGTAGTCCCTTCTGTGTAGCGAGAGGAATTACCGTTCCACAAGGGAGGATCCTAATTTTCGATTGCGGTCTACGCCTAAATCTACATTGGTTTGCAGGAATCATCCGTCATTCTGTTTCTGTGGTCATCTCCGTTGCTCATTGCAAAGCCTATGCAAAAAAGCCTCCTTCGCGTTAAGATTGTCTTCATTTCACCCAAGGTGGCCGTAGAGACCGTATTGACATTGTCTTACCCTTATTCATCGTAAATCTCTCTAAAATGAAAATCTGAATTTTGAATGAATTTTGAAGCAAGCATGACTTCGCTTCTTCAACAAACATTGTGCCCCCACGAGCGAAAAAAGCTTGCAGTTCCATACCGACACTGAACGTCAGTATTCGGAGTTTTCCTCGCTCTGACTGCTTGAAAGGAAAAGAAAAAAAGTCGCGAAAATATGCAAAATAAACGAAAACCTAGGCGAAAATTCGACCCAGGAGCACGTACATAGAGCCGATGCACTTACCCACGACGCTGCGGTGGTGGTGACCATGGCCCTTTTGGTATATTTGTCGTCGACGTATGCCACCATTTATTCTGAAATGTGAAAGATCGTGCGTCTGGTGTTTACATCTGAGTGCCGTACGCTATTTCCTAGGGTTATGTTAACAATGTTACATGACAGTGAATCACCTTGGTTAGGTCGCCTTGGACAATGGAATGAATAACAAAATCTTCTGAATTAGTGCACATACGAGGAGAAAGATTTTAAGCCACTTGATGTGGCAAGAGACGCGCGGTCAGCTGAAGGGCCATTGATTTAAGCACCAACCAAAAAATGAGATGAAGACGTTATTTACCCTATTCATCATCAAAAGATGCGAGTTCTATTCAAATTATTCCATCTGATAGTTTCCTTTATCGCAGCCAATCCCAGCTACGGGGAAATTACACTCAAACGGGTTGAATTCAATTAAACTGAAATCTGCCTCCGGCAGGCATTCCATTTGAAAATTTTTCCATTCCCCGTCGTCCTGTCGTCGTCATGGACATCCGCTCATCACTCCACTTGAATTCAATCAAAGGTTAGACACTCAGTTATCCAGCTCTGAATTCCCACTTCTCATCCCCTTCAGTCGGCTAAAGATAACAGAGTTACGTTCGCTGAAGCTCACTCAATATTCATCCCCGCGAACCCTATAAACAGCTCACCTCCTAATTACGTATTTCTTCCTCATTTGCAAATAATTTCGCCCTCAACAAGTATCCCCTAAAGCTACGGCATTTCAAGTTTATCGCCGCATCGCACAGCCCATTATGCTCTGTCCCACCCCCGACCGGGCGTGCGTACAGAGACTCCACGAAGTTGCCTATAATTAGGGCAGCTCATTGCTGGAAAGTTATTAAGCAAGCACTTCAGCGTGTCCTTCCCTGTGTGTGTTGAGAGTCGTCGTCCTTCAGTTGGGGTGTAGTCTTTCATACAGGAGAGGGTCACATAGAACATCTCCCAGCACACCCCTCTCCGGACGTCGTTCAAAGTAATTGATGCCTGCTACATCATCAACGCTATCGTCGTCTTCAAGGTTTACTGCTTGTCTAAGGGTGGCCCGTTGCGAGGGGTTGAAAGGTCTTTTGATAAATCACCCATCGCCACGATGATTGCTGCACTCTCCTTCGCTTTGAGAGGATTTTTCGGTCGCCCTGCCCTGAGCTTGATTTGTTTTCCGTCTGGTTGCGACTTCGAGTGGACCCGGTGGCTGGCCCAATTAAATATTGACCGATCCCATCGATTAATAATCAATTACCGGCAACTGTCAGGGGTGGCAGAGTTCAATCGGAAGTGTGTCTCTCTCTCCACTTCTGAGCATTCGGCGGGCACTCATTTGGCAAACATTTCCAGGTGATGGTGGGCGGTGATGGCCTTGAACAGGACGAAGAAGAACGAATCCAGGATGGACTTACAACATTGCTTCTGATTTGGTGTTTTGCGGTGGACCTTCGTCTTCGTATCCTTGCACCTTTTTTCTCCCGGTGATTCCGAAAAAATAAATCAACGTCTGCCGATGAAATTATTCCTGTCAGCTCCTGTTTATCGACGGAGATCGGCGTGGGAAAGAGTAAACAGACGAGATTTATGGCAGCGACGTTTCTTTTTCCGGTTGATTGGAGGAAATCTTGTTATTTGTTGTTATTTGCGGACGTGTGGGTTGGCCACTGTGACTTCTGGGGGCAGGAAAAGCGGATCCACGTTCCTCCGGTGCGGTATGAAGGCGTTTGATACCAACTCTCGGCATATTGTATGAAGGATTGCCCTTGCAAGGAGGACACGCAGCCAGTTGTTGGCTGACAGGAGGATTTCATTGTCGCAGAGCAACGACTGTCGCTTTTATTGATTCCACTGAATTTCATTAGAGGTGTTAGTTTTGACTGGGCGTGGGTTGGGGTCGGAATAAACTGGTTTTCTTGGGACATGTATACTCTAGGGATGAGGAATTAGGGGGCGAGTGGGGATGGAGTGAGCGACTGTCTGGTGATGGGTAAATTATTTAATTGGTCGTTAACTGTGTTCTGTGTTCCTTTATCGGACAAAATTTCGAGATGTGTCTCTTTGACGGGGTGCTATAATGGGGTGTATCGGAACGTCTTCGTGGAAGGGTGGTAGGGGCGGGGGACAGCCGTCTTTCGTGCGATAACGTGGATATGACCGGGAAGGAAAGAAATTATCGACTGCTGTCTTTCGACCACATCGAGCGAATCATCATTAACGATCCTGAACTGACTGAGTTGGCAGTGATTTGTTTTATGTTACAGGACTGCAGAGAGTATGGTAGGGGCAAGGATGTGAGTAAGAATACTGATCGAGACGTACAACAATTTGGACCAGATGAAGATGTCTAAACAGCTATAGTTACAACCACAATATACAGGGGGATGAGAGAAAATGCCGGCACCATGGGGGAAAGTTTGACCATCACTTTTGATAAGTGCTTAAAGTGGATACAGATGATGAACTGACTTTCAAACTTAAGGAACCCTACACCGCACAGATCATATTTTGCAATAATTTTTGGGCATGAGAAAGTTTTTTTTTTTTTCATTTACATGGGCGTCTCGTTTGCTCATTCCAAATGACATGCATAATGGTAACACGACTCTTAACCGGTGCTCTGCGTTACATAAGCATCGAATTTTTGGGATCGTTTCACGAAGGTCGATGGAATATGGATCTACTGGTATAAACCGGAGACACCAGTGGAAGGAAATTAAGTTTATTTGACGACAGCGCTCCAGAAAAGATGAGAAGTTTCTTTTTGACTGAAAAGGTGATAACTACACACAATATGACTTATATCGAGTACCCGGAGAAGGGCAAAACATTCACAGGGTTTTGTCGAATTCTAGAAAGAGACTGGTTAGGAAAAAAAGATGTTCTTCTACCAAGATCGTGTTTCCACCATCGCCGTTGCCACAGCCAAATTGGTCAAGTCAGACCCATCCACTGTGCCCTCCAAATTTGGCAAAATAAGCAAATGGACTTCTTTTTGTTTACAAACATCAATTAATCACTCGTAGTAGCTAACGTAGCTAACGAATCTCTTAAGGGAATTCGTGAGAAAAACGCGGACGGCGAGGCAAAGCCTCTCTTCAACTATCCGATTAGTACCTCGAAAAGACTTGACAAAAAACAAATAAATGGCGAACGATCTTCATTGCACTACCAGCTCAACAAGAATACTCTTGACGCCAACTTAAAAAGAAATTTACACCTATGCCCATATCCGCTGGGCAGCTTTGATTGCATTTTCTAGCCTGGTAAGGCTTCTTAGCTGGATCATGATAGATCGTGAATGCCGTGTATCGTATTGCAGTCAGAAGGTTTCCCTTTCCGCTGGGGAGCCTTAAATTCGGATTGGTTTCTGATTTATTAATGATAGAGTAGGTTCTCATTTGCCGGACGTGTGTCAGGGATATGGGGAAGGCCGAAATTCTGCATGTAGCAGATGGAGTGAAGCTAAAGTCTTCGCCAAGGGGCTATGTCTCACAGATTCACAATGGTCATGTCAACTATATAATGAGGGGTGAGAGGGCGACTTGTGCCAACTACGTCAGGAACGCGCGGGAGTTCTTAACGAACCTTTATGATGGAACGACGCTGGAAGCGCATTGTGTCGTAGTGGGATGAAGTTAGGTAATTTAAAGTTAGTATAGGCATAGAGTCGGCCTAGTTTTAAGGTAAATATGTTACTTTAGGCTTAAGATCGATCAGTTAGCTAAGCCCCGCGGGTAACCTTTCGGTCTCGTTCAGTGGTTAGGCCATAAACCTAAAACACCATTCTTTTGTATTCCGCCCCACTTCTTTTCCTTTTCCGTCCACTGTCAGGTTATGGTATTCGGCTTTTTTCGTCACCTTTTCTTTCTCTTCCCTTCTATCTACATTTAGCTAGCTTAGGCACGGTATTTTTGTGTGCAATGGATGGGTGATGTGAGAGCCCCCTAATCTCTCGCACACCCACAAGAATCACCCCGTCCGACGAGCTAAGTCGTCCTCCTTGTCCTCATCAAAGCTACCCCTGTGGCTAACCCTCCTGCAAAAAAATGGAAAACAACGTGTTGACTGAATTTGAATCGAATGGGGATGGTATTTCCATTCGACCTCCATAAAAGGAATTTTTCGGAAGTTCTGATAAATAGATCACCACATTTCTAATATATTCATAATTTTTTAAGGCTACAGGACTATACCTGGAGGATACTAAGCGAGCGTACTTATGGCAGATTAATTCAACATGTGTGAAGCAGATGTCAACATCGTCAGCATTTTCAGTGATCCTCATTTTCCCCACTCCGCTCGTGAGGCTATGCCGCTCGATCCGCCATCGACGAGGCGAGTTTATGAACTTGAACCAACCTCCTTTCTCTGGGTCTGTCGAGTGTTAGCGTACCTGATAGAGTTGCATCTAGAGCAGGCCTCGGAAGTCGTGTTGAAGGGGGCACCTGTACGTGGCGGAACCAACGTTTCCATTCGAAGAAGTAATTGCTCAACATTGAGTTCCCCCCACAGCGTAACGTTTCTCACCCTATCCCGATGAGTAACTCCCGCAAAAGAGAGAGAGAGGAGAAATCTCATTTCCGCAGTTTGCTTTCGCATTTTATTTTTTGGGGCATTACCCAAATTTCAGGCGCAGAGGTGTGAGTTGGAACAAGCACTGATAACACCGTCTTGCCACCAATTTCGCCCTCTTCCAAGTTCCTTCAAAGTTGATCCAAGTTGGCCGACCCACCAGACAACTCAGCGTTGCGTCTCCCATTACCTGGAGGTACTTAAGCTTCTCCACCTATTTCAATGGGACTCCTCTAAAATCTAGAGTGCATTTGACAGGCGTTCCAGAAATGACCATTACTTCGGACTTGTCCACGTTCACCTTCACCGGCCACAAACATATCAAGCGCTCGCTGGAGCTCCATCCGAGAGGATGTGAAGACAACTTAGTCATCTGCGAAGAGAAGATGACTCACCTTCAAATCTCCCTTCGTCATTCCTCGCCTCGGCTACACTTCTACATCCAGTCCCTATATATGCGCCATGAAAAGGAAAGGTGAAAAGACGCACCTTTGGCGGAGCCCAATGCCCACAGTGAAAAAACTTGATTTACTACCGTTTACCAAAAAAAAAAAAAAGCTGCTACAGTGGGTGTATAGATACTAGCATTCAACAAGGGACCATCAATCCCATACTTCTGTAGAACACTCCTGAGTTGCCTCTTCAAATCTACGAAACAACCGTTTGGCATCCTTCACAGCCTCCTCCAGTACCATTCTTAGAGTGCAAAGCTGGTCGATTGTACTTCTGCGGGAACGAAAGCAACACTGATCGTCTTCCATTTTGGATGATGTGACTAGATTTATAGATCACTTTATTCAAAATCACATCCGCAACACTATGTAGTCTATACGGAATCTCTGATGGAGCCGAAGACCACTTTGTGGCCGAATGGCGGTTACCAGACCCAGGTGTTGAGGGAACTTGAATGGTAGTGACAGCATGACCAGAGGCTTTCTTCTGATGCCGAGGGAGGTTTGGAGCCTCTGGAATTTCGGTCTAGCCTGACCGTGCGATACACATCGTCCGTGTCTTCCCGGCCGTCTGGTAGACCCTCTTGGCCTTGCGATAGACCCCTTAACCGTGCGATAGACCCCCTTGTGATGGCTCTGGTTTAAGACCCACCGTCGCGGACAGAGTCGAGGTTAGTGTACTGTGCTGACTGGACTTCATCAGGTTCAGAGGTCTTAGAGAAACCTCGCTCCAAACCTAGGTGTGATGATTGTAACTCAAGCTACAGGTACTTGGGTAACTAATCTACGACGATTGGGAAAATGGATATAAGCCGTAACGGCAGGTGATCACGTAAAACCAAATTCCATATATGTTTGTTCCCTAAACCGAGCCTTGCTAGGGAAAATTAAAACGGACTTTATGTCTGGTATCTTCAAATACAAAAGAGATCTTGTCCCACTAAGCCACAACCGTCGAAGACAACAGTTTCGAAGCGGCATCCGGCTTGCGTTCAAATTTCGAAAAAAGTGAAAAATTAAACTATTGACCTACATTTTCGCACCAGCATGAGAAAAGTTCCTCTCATTTGCATCCTTCCCCAAAACTGTGTCTCACTCCATCCTCTAACCACACCATCACATCACCAGCTCAATGCATCAACGTGCCTGTGCTCCAGCATGGAGCTGTTCTAGCGTGAAATATTGTTACGGGAATCTGATTTATTTCGACCACCACCAGTACAAGGCTTCCTCCACCATATAATCCACTTTGCTAAACTAAGTCCCCTGCTGATGTGCAGACAACACACGCAGCTCATAAATTTCCATCCCCATCCCCATCTCTGGCGCACATTCCGGAGGGGGGGCGACCGGAACACCGCCAAGCTGCAACATTAATTTGCATGAATTATGAAACGAATTAAAGGCGCGCTCATGAAAACTTAAAAATTAAATGCAGACGATGCTTCATCCATAATGAACCAGGCAACTCTGTCCTGACGGATGTGGCAGCCAAAGAGAACGAACGGTGCGATGGCATGCACTCATGCAGTGACACGGGATGCTCCGTGAGTGCTCAGCGATAAGCGATGCTTAGACACTAGATTCCGCGTTGAAAGCTGTTGGCCATGGAAAACTGAAAAAAAAATGAAAAATGCGAAATTGTGTTGCAGAAGACAGGAGCTGTACTTTGAGTGGAATTTTAATTAAAATCTAGTCTAGCGGAGACTGCTCGTGACGGGGAATGGAATACCGCATGTCGCTGGGCGTGTGGATTGGCATCTTTGGCAACAGTTTCTAGCTTATTGATTTAGCGAACGAGGAATTCCGCTTGCCAGGGAATGCTTCGCGGATCACTGCTGTGAATTATGATGAGAGTCTCCCGAGGCATGGCAAGAAGATACCGGAAATTTCTTCTGTAAATTTTCCACGGATTAGATCGCATATCAGAGACTCCTTTAGTGCAACGGATACCTTATTATGCTTCGCTGTGCTCTGTTCCGCATCAGGAACTAATTAGAATATGCTTTTGAGACAAAATGAATTTTTGATCGGATTCAATTTCCTTTCATCGTCCTTTAAAATCTCTCTCGCTCTTTGTTTGAATGTAATATCTCCACGGATGTCCTTTCGAACGACACATCTCCATATTTGAGGTTCCTTCGTCAATCTAATGAAATTGACGATAATTTGGAATGTGAACAGTAGGAACAGTGTACTCCGAGAAATCCCAATTATCCTGCGGTCGTCATAACTGCTTCCATGCATCCTGCATTCGCTCTTCATTTCCTATTTGTGATCTCAATTTGAAGCACAAACGTAACAGCATTGTGCAACACGGACATGCATGGGGGTGTGTTGTTGGATCCTGAATTCAATTCGAAAAGAAATAGCGCATAGCCACAGTCAAATGAATATCGACGGAGCAACGTGGGTAACGTTTGATTTCCTGGTACATTGTGCAACACCCAAATGCATACGGCTTCTTTCCACGACTCAATTGTGTGTTTGTGTGTCCAGTTTATTTTATTCAATGATTTGGGAGCTATCCAATAACCATCTTCTTCTTCTTTCTTTGGCGCCACAGTTTGGGGCGGATCTGGGCCTCAACCAACAAACCTCTCCAGGCAGTACGTTCTTTCGCCAGCTGGCTAAAGTTACACACACCAAGTTGGTTGAGATCCTTCTTCACTTATGTGCGCGATTTCGTTTAAGAACATCTTCTTCTACATTCAGGTTCGGGTCAAAGACTCTTCGGGCCGCTGGCCATTCGCTCTACAGGACATCTTAACCGTTGGGTTCGAAGATGTTTAACTAGGTGCATGCCGCCCGTAAAGCTTGTGGTTCAATCTTCTCCTCCAGACGCCAGCAAAGCAAACAGGGTTAAAGATCTCACGTAAAACTTTCTTTCAAAACGGCCGAGAACATATTTCTTCTTGTTTTTGTGGCGCTGCAGTCCGGGGTGGACCTGGGCCATCATGCCTCTCCAGCCAGCATGATCTTTCGCCAACTGCCGCCAGTTGCGCACACCAAATTGGTTGAGGTGGTGTGCATACCCACGGGGACATATTTATCCACTTTCAGTAGAGTTCATGATTCAGCGCCATACAGAAGGATCAGGATAGCCCGAGTGCTATGTAAAGTCAGCTTGATGTTTCGAGAGATGGCTCTGTTACTCAATTGCCTCTTGAGCCCAAGGAAGCAGCGATTGAAAGAAATTGGTTCTGCCCTCGATCTCTGTACTTGTTGTCCTTGTTTGCGCCAGAGTCGCTATAGCCAAGTCGTTGACCACTTCAAAGTGTCTGATGACTATTTTAAAAGTCTGTCTGAGACGTCGATGTTGTGTGTTCTTTATTCACCGCTAGACCCATTTTAGCCGGTTCTTCTCAATGACAGCAAACGCCAAATTGCCAGCTCACTGTGATTGGCCGTCCGCTGTGATCACGTCAGTGTCATCCTTTTGGAAGACCGTGTTTGGTGTTGACATTTGAGTTTTGCAGGATCATCTTCAGAATGAGGTTGGAGAAGGTAAAGGATAGCGTATCACCTTGCCTAAGACCTCCTCTGACATTGAAGGTATTTGTGAGCTTATTACTGACCGGAGTTCTCCATCGTCATCCTATATAACCTGCCGTGTTTGGAAGGAATGTCAAAACTAGAAATGGCTCGTCTCTATGCACGTTGTCATTTGCAGTCTTGAAGTACACTAATAGGTTGTGGCTTTTTATCTGTGTCTATTGAGTCCTTTTTAAGATCTGCCGTAGTGTGGGTAGATGGTGAACTTTGCTGGCCTAAAAGTCCTGTACTGAAAAGTACCTGTCAGATCCTTAACAAAAGGTTTCAAACGTTCACACGAAACGGCAGAGAGGATCTTGTGTGGATGTTAAAGAGACTGATCCGTCAGTAGTTGACGCAGTCCAAGGGGACTCCTTTTTTGCGGACCGAACAAGCGACGCTGAGATTCCACTCATCAGGCATGTTTTCATCTGACCATATCTTACAGTGCTTGCATCCAATTAGATTATCTTTGAACAGTTCCAAAGACAGTCCGTCTGCTCCAGGATCTTCATTCGACTTCAGTGTAATCGCCGTTTACTTGTCTGAAGAAGTGATTTCTTCAAGTTCAAATCAAATTACGTCACCTCAAGGGGGTTGGACAATTTCTTAGAATCTGAACTCCCAAATGAGTGCACTGCGCCTCTTGTCCTAAGACACTGAAAGTGCTCTAAAAATGTTCCACATACGCCACAGAGTTCAAAAATGCTCCATTCTAGAGCTGGAATCAATTCATAATAGAGTAGGAATCGAACTATGGACGAGTGGACGACTGAATTTACTTGCACTTTAAGTTCTGTTCTGTCCGGAAAACGGGCTGATAGTGACCGCCGTGGCACTGGGGCCAAAGGCGTCAACTTTCTCGACGGAGTTTGGTTCGATTTTGTGGGCTGGACTTTCATTCGAATTGAAGGCAACCACAGCTAGAAACACCCGATGATTTGCATATGCCTATGACAGCTTTTTTCGACATTAGCTAAAGTTAGGCTAGGCTAGGCTAGGTTTGTGTGGCTGCTTGAGTGGAGCTGCTGAAACACTCATAGTTCACAAATGCCAAAAGACGGGAGGTTACTGATACTATGGAATCCTTCAGCATCCTTTCCGTTCTTGCTCGTGACTCTAATTTGTTGCCTGAAGGAATTTAATTATTGTGTCTGCTGTGACATCAGCTCGCTCACCAAGGCTGTTGTGGAACTAGGTTCCAATAGTGATCTCTCTAGAAGTTGCCAGAGATGGGCTGGTTTCTGGATGTGAATCACATTTTTCCTCCTCCTTGTCTCGGCCACCTCTACAGAAGTTGTTGCATGGAATGTCCTTCTTCTATTTCAATCCGTCAGGCAGTACCCAGACACTTGGCCTGTAATAAGTGATGATGTCGTCTTTTGTCGGTGTAAGACTGATTTTAGGCCATTTCTGAGGTAAGGCCCTTATGATGACATTCCTTTTTTTTCCTTTTACTACTTGCCTGGAGGTTGAGTGTGGTTCTTGATTAGCTTCAAGCCTCTAAAGCTACCACTTTTTGCTACTTCATTCATTCAAAGTTTTCTGCGATCTTATTGATGTTGACTGTAGAGTCTCTTGACTCTTGACTGTCTATGCACAGCAAGATAACCATCCAGCGACTCCTTAAATAGATGGCGTTCAGTCTCATAAAGGACTCTAATATCTGGCTGGACGACACTGCAATGGTTGGGGTAGATGTCCCTCTCCCACTTTAGAGAGTTGCCTTTGTCAGCAGCTCCAGCTAATTTTAAAGTCCTTGCTTTGAAAGGATTTGCAGAAATTTGTCATTCAAATTCCCGGAATCATATTGTTTCAGGCGCTTTTTCTTTGGCACTGAGTGAATGGTTAAAATGAATTTCTCGCAATTAATGGTTGGCAGATGTGGCGTATGGAAGAGCAATTTTTCCTTTTTTGGGCACTCTAGCGTATGTGGAATTTTTCCCATACCCCGAGCGTGGTGTTAGGTTGTGTCACATGCATTTCTCTCAGTTGAAAATAAAAAGTCCTCCCCGAACAGCTGTGGGAGAACGTTTAATTTTGTTTTTCTTTGTACACAAAGTGGAAGGTGTGCATAAGACCTTCAGGCTTCGTTGCACGTATTGTCATTTGTTGTCATAAGGAATTATTTGCCATGCTCAAGGCAGTCCAATCCTTTTCATTTACGACCTTGATATGTAAAACAGTTCGTTGTTGGAAATTAAAACAAATTGATGACACATTTGTGGACTTTAGACGAAAGCATTATGATGGTTTGGGAAGCTCTGTTTTAAGGGATTTTGTTTCGGAAGTGAACTAATACATGGGACACCGGAAACTTTGGTTGACAACCATTTTTTAAGATTCACGTTGGATTAGGATCTGTAGAAATGCACGGAAGAAATTGCCTAAAGCATGTTTTCTAAGCGTGGTCGCCGTGGCGTAGTGGTAGTGGACCGCCACACAGAAAGTCTAGGTTCGATTCTTTGACGCGCTTTGCTGACACCACTCAAAGAGTATCAATTGTCTAAGAAAAGATTCTTATATCTAGCCGTTCGGAGTCGACAAAAAACGGTAGGTCCCATCTACTCGTGAGAGAACAGTAGCACGGCACAACACGAGTAGTTGTAGTAGAAGCTAGTCCCTGTTCCTTGTTGGCTTAGTTGTTATTATTATTATGTGTTAAGTAATTGTAAAGTTGTTATTATTATTATGTGTTCTAAGTGTAATTAATTCTACACACTGCTGTCCAAAGCGGCCAGAACCTGGTTTCTTCAGCAACTACTCTTGTTGTGTGTGCGGTTATTTTCTTACGAGTAGAAGGAACCTTTTATCAATGCCGACTACTTACAGAAACTCGAAGGAAGTGGTTAAGTAAATACATGCAAGATTCGGTGGAAAACTTTAAAGTATATTACTAGAACCGTTCCCTCATAGTAAAAGAGAATTTTAGTCAGTAAGACCATGTCCTTGACATTTGAAACTCGTCCAACAATTCTGCTTTTTTGGTAAGGACACATTTGGTAAAAGATTCTTCACTAAGAGTTCCAAGTTTCATAGTTTCACCTTACGTATGAATATCTGTATTACCGGTAAACATTACCAGAGTTGCCCACTTACTGGAATATGTCCAGTCCCCGAATTTAAATAGAGACCATCGGTGTATGGGAAGAAAGAAAGACTGTAACACATACAACCAAATCAAGCACCATGCCCATACTCTCAAAAATTGTCCAAATCCCAGAACCATAAGCTATCTTTAGCAATCAAACAGCCACCAACCGATCTGAAATCATGCGCTCAGTGGTCAGAAATGGAGCAAGGCTTTGCCAAAGTTTTCCTTAAAAATTTTCTATGTACACCCAAAATAAGAGTACACCTCGGTATATCCCAGGGGGAACATCAAAGACCTGATTGGAGTCAGACACTTCGTACAATGATGAAGCAATACTTCGAAATTTACAGACGGATGGCATAGGAAAGCGGATTTTTCTCCGATCACCTAAATTTTAAAAAGACTACTTCGTTTTCTAATCTCTGTAGTGTGTTCCATTTGAAAGTTCAACGCAGGGGCTCCGTCGTCGATGGAAGGTGATATCAATCCATGGTATTTATAACATCAGCCATCAGGTTAGCCAGGGAGCAAATAAAACTCTACCTTCATTCTCAAATCAAATCAGTAATCGACTGTCGGTCATCTCTGCACAGGATATCCGGGCAGTTCAACACACGACGTTATAGGAAATCGTAGAACTGTTGAACTAGCTGCTGAACTAGCTTAGAACATCACATAACGTCGGCTAATGACATTCATTGCAATTTAGGTACTCCTGTAGGTTCCTTCTAGTTACAAGCTAAATATTTTAACCAACAAAAAACATAAATTAAAATCTGTAAACAAATCGGGCCTTCCTTCGTCTAATATCGTTGAAGAGACCACAAAGCAGCACTGTCACGGGGGAAATTATAAATTTTCATCCAAGGACTAGATTTATACTCTAAGGAGGTAGAGAGCATACAATTCCACCCATCCACCCTTAAGCTACCCAACCACCTGAACCTCAGTGGGCGTAAAACGTATGCCATGATCCTCACCATTATCCACCCACTTATTCTAACCAATCTCAGGTATACTTTTAGGCGAAAACCTTTCGACCGAAGGAAAATCATAAGGTAATGAATGACGTTCCATAAGATAATCTATATAGAGTGTACGTACGATCTACGTTAACCTACCTACCAACCGTCATATTTTGGGTAAGGTTAGGCTCTGGTGGCTGCTTAGCTGGTCTTGTTTCACTAGTGGACCGATTGTGATGCCACTTAACCGGAGGGACTACGTTCTCGGATTCGTTGAATTCCACCTATTCTATAGTGCTACTTATTTTGTTTAATTCTACACCTAAACTGGCTTACGGATGTCTAGTACGTCACCTAGATAGAGGCAGCGCCTTCGAACTTGTCGACAGACACAATTCCTGGCTTCCTGCCACCAGTCCAGTGGGTTTGATTCTCAAACAAAGCCAGTCTCAATTCACTGGGGACCTGCTTTGCTCACAACGCCATCGTAGTCCATGGCCTATATATAAACTAACAGCGAATCGCAGGATGTCAAGACGGAAGTTTTCTAAGCTGTTGCGGACACCGACACGGCTTGAGTGCCAACTATATCGGCGTGGAGGAATTGGGTCCCATAAGCAAAAAACATATAGACGAAGGGGGGATCTAAGGCGAAGTCAGGGGCTATGGGATGAGGCTTAAGCTTAGAACAACTACTTAAGGTTCTCTTCACCTAAGAGAGCTAACGCACAACATGAGTGTTTCCAGAAGAAGCTAGATCCTTACTTTCCTTACAGTCCACCAGGCACCAGGGCCTGGCTTCTACCACAACTACTACTGTCGTCCTACTTTTCTCTCACGAGTAGAGGGGACGTACCGTTTTTTGCGGACTCCGAACGGCTAGATATAAGAACCTTTTCTTAGACAATTGATGCTCTTTGAGTGTTGTCAGCAACTCGAAAGAGGTGGTGCCGTGAAATGAATGCAAGGTGCCGCGTCCAGGAATCGAACCTAGACCCACTGCTTGCGGGTCGACGCACTTATCCACTACGCCAGGGCGACGCAACTTTACTGATAGAAGCCTCGCTGTATTTCGTGGGCATCTTAGGAATCTATTATCAGCTGAAGAATCTGTTTTAGGAAAGCTTTCAAAATGTGAGTACTGCAGTAGTGGCAAGTACCTCTAAGAGACAAATGTGTCTGAGGAAGTACCTGGTTAGTTGTTTGGTTTGTGGGTAGATAATCCTTCATTTTGTCCTACGGGGACCTAGTAGGAAACTGCCTAGTATAAGTTGAAAAAACTCGGTTACTAAAAGTACCTCTCTCTGAATCAGTTTCTTTCAGATTCTTGAAAAAAAATAACAAAAAACTGGTTCAGAGAGAACTGTCCCTTTCTTTGATTTCCAAACTGCCATACCACTTTATGTATAGTTTGAACGAGTTCCCCATACCACTCTAGGCAAATTCTTAAAACAGGGCACATTCGATGTGAAGGTTGCAATAGGCAGGCAGGCAACCTTTAAGCCATGCTGAGCTTCTGAGAACGACAGGCACACACATAGTAGTGTGGTGCTTCCATCTAAATTGATGATCGCTCACTAACAAAACTTCTATCGCTGCAGAGAAGTCTTGTGCATCCCTGTCGCAGATTCCAGAGCCGTTGCAGCCACTCAATTGAATCCGATCACTGAGCAGAGATTTACTGCAGCTTCTTCGCTTGCCCAAACTTCCCTAAAAGTTACCATCTCTGACAGGTGACACGGTCACACGCAGCAGACACTCCCTCCAAACATTCATTCTCTGTAGAGAATGAAACCAAAACTTTATGCCCAAGTTACGCTTGACGGCAAACCAAAGGGATGGCTGCAGCGACGTGTTTGAAATTGTAGACCACATCCGGACAACGAGCATGCAACACCGAATCTAGATCTCGCTTGGAATCCTATTTCTCTCAGAGCTTACCTCCGACAGAAAATGTGTTGCAGTTCGGAAAGTTTAAAAAGTTCGCCCCGGTTCGAGTTGGAGAGACGGAGACACATTCAAGGACACCTCGTAAAATCACGTATGTTGGGGTGAAACGTTTTCTTTTTTATGTCCTGCAGTGTTCTGCCCCATAGAGGTGTAATCAGTATTCATTGAAGGGAAGCAAGGCGAATGGGATGTCAGAGGGATTTCGCAATCCTTTCTATTCCGCCCCGGATGGGCCAATTCAAAGGATATCAAAATAACCTTCGAAACGAGTTTGTAATGATTTGGAATTAATCAAAAGGATATGATCGGCTTATGGCACGTAATAAGAATATGATGGAGGAGGACGTGATTTACGATGTGCTGCCCGGCACAATGATGGACTCATGACCGAGTGAATGGCTCTTCTGTCATTACTCTGAGTGGATGACAAACCGACCGGAAAGGAGGAGAGAGCCACCCGTCGGGTTCAATGGAAGAGTATCATCTCAACTCTTGTGCTCGCCACAAGGGTGTAGTTGCACTTGAACAAATTGCCGTCTATGACGGAGTGATGGACATGCTGGTTTGCGGAAGGACAATTTCAGAAAATAGATAGTGGCGCCGGAGAGCTTGGGGCGAAATGCGACAGAAAGTTGCAAGCTTGCGGTTTAGCGGCACCCACAACGTGACCAAAATTTAAATAATGTCCTTCCCGTTGTATTCCCCTCCTCCACCCACTTCTGTCCTTAATCCTGCAAACCGAGTTTTTTTTTTTTTGATGAGGACAAATTATGAAAATTCAATTAAGCCATCACATTCCGCCCCATTCCGAGGTAACGATAAAGCAAAGCAAAAGTGCCGCCCCCAGATTGCTCGTAAAGCCGAAACTGAACTGCGTGTTAAATAAATTCACCATTGTGGGGCGTAAGCTCAATGGTCGTAAAGAAACCCATCAAGCGCCGCCCTCTGTCACACGCAGCCAGCCCGCCCAACAACATCTGACTCCATTCATTTTGTCTCCGTGCCCACTTTCACCTTCCTCTCGTTGGGCCATTAGGAGATGGCGTCCTTAGGCCACATTAATTATTGCCAAGGCCATCTCTAGATAAATGGCCAACAAAATGTCCCGTAATTTAGTGGGGCTGGAACTGCATGCACATTCAGGGAAAGTGTCTCATTACAACTTACCGTACTGCTGAAAGTCCTCCTGATCCATGGCGCCGGCACCATTCTGGCGAAAGGACACGGTGATGCTGACATTCAAGGCAGTATTGGAGTTCTTGATGATTTTTTCATTCCGCATGCCCATGTAGAGGGTCCGTGTGATAAGTATGTACGCAGCGCACAGTATCATCAGCGGCAGGACGAGCAGTATCAGATCCAGCAGGATGTTGTAGGTCCGCTCGTAGACGATAGCATCCTCTGGCCAGAACTCTCGGCATTTCCGGAGGCCTGCAAAAACGGCGGGAATTGAATAAAAATACCCTCCCACTCTTCACTTTTTGCAAAACACACACTCACCTTGACTTGTGGGTATCAGTTGACTGAAGACAGCAATCGGAGACATGCACACGAAGCTGCCGATCCAGATGAAGCCAATAATCTTGTACGCGTGGTTAATTGTCTGCCACGTCCGGGATCTGAGCGGATGACAAATGGCATAGTACCGCTCACAGGATATTGCCACCAGAGTCCAGGACGACACCGCAACAGATGTGGCTGCAAAGAAGCAAACAAGCAAGGACACGACACGCGAACACGCGTCGTGCGGATAAATTTGCATGAGAATGCGATGCCAAGGATCAAACGGATTAGATGCGAGATAAACGAGAAATGAATGTCCCTAGATGCGAAATGTGATATTTATGATACGACAACGACGCCGCCACGACGGAGATTGGCTGCGGCGAAGAGTTATGCTCGCTGGCGAAAGGGATAGGAAACGAAAACGAGAATAGAAACGGATTAGGGATTAGGACGTTTAATTTTACGAGCAGAACAGATTTAATGCCCATTGATGCTTGGAGCTGGCTGGCATTTTGATGGTGATACGTATCAGTTCCCTCCCCTCAATCGAAGGGGAGGGAGTCTATTTTCGGCGGCCGCCAAATGTGACGAACCTTTTTCGGGGTCTCGAGCGGACAGTTGACAAGTGAACGAGGAGTGCGAAGGAAGGAAAAAGTTTCAAGTCTCGGACTCTGCCGGTAAGTGGGCAAGTGGAAATCCAATAAATTTAAAAGGACGCGAATGATTTAGACGTTAAAGGGTGAATTTGAGACCTTTTCGGGGAATATATGAGAGGCTGGTTTTGGGTCAGGTCACCGAGATGATGACAGTTATTTGAAAAGTTAAGACTTTTGATTTTTTTGTGTTTTGTGTGAGTTTTGAAAGTTATTGACTGAATTCACTGGGGAATCGTGTTGAAAACTAAAACTTGAATTGACAACAAAATAAAAGAGAATATTTATTTGTACAAGAGAGATGCGTAAAAGGGAGTTTTCTTGGTGACTGCGTACCCAACACTACAAACTTTGGGACAAAAGCAAACGCCCGTGCAGGGTGTCAGTGGATCAAGCAATTTGAATTGAGTATGGTTTCTGTTAAAATTTTCCTTGTAATCCTTGTCTAGTTACAATACTTTTCTGAAAGGCAGTCATCTGTGCTGAATTTGTGGACATATAACAGGAAGTGCGGGGGCATCACTTTGTAGACAAAATAAAGCTCAATGAGCTTCCAATCACCAAAGCAAAGTTTGGCAAATAAATGATACGGAAAACAGAGGAACCGCTTTTTGAGTAAAATGAAGGACGATCATCTTGAAACTTGTACAAGGAACCTGCCGCACATCGTCTGTCTGGTTTACAGATCGCAGCTGAGCACAAATGCGTGTGAAAAAATGTGGACCAACCATTGTGCACGATGGTAATTTTTAAAATGCGCCTTACCGTGAAGTTCCATTGGCCCAACTTAATTTGACACTTCTTTGCTTCAATTTTTCAACAAATTAAATCATAGAGATGTGGTCGCCGTGCGGTAGTGGGTAAATGGGTCAACCCACACGCAGAAGGTCAAGTTTCGATTCCCGGACGCGGTACCTTACATTTTTTTGCACGGCACCACCTCTTTCGAGTTGCTGAAGGTTCCTGCTACTCGTGAGAGTACAGTAAAAGCTAGTCCCCGGTCCCTTGTGGGCTGCAGTGCCACTCAATTATTATTAATCATAGAGAGATGACTAGGCCATGTAAAGCGTACGGACACCACAGCTCCGAAAAGTCTTCGAATCTGAGCCATTGGGGCAACGCAACAGAGGACGGCTTGGCTAAGGTGGCGCAAACAAGTGGAGAAGGGCCTCTACCAACTTGGAGTGCGCAAATGGCGCCAGCTGGCGAAAAACCGTGCTGGCTGGCCCCGGACTGTAGCGCCACAAGAAGAAGAAGAGATGTACACAACTGAGCAGCACTTGAAGATTATTGAAGCCTTGTACGAAAATGGGAAATGGTGTTTATCCAACCACGTCAATGTCGTCGGAGTAAGCTAGGAGTTAAAATGACTTGTGCCACTTGTGCAACTTGGCACTGTGTAGCTCTACGCTGTCATATGTTGTTGTGCAAATCAACGTGAGTCTTTGCTTTTTATTTTAGATGTGGTTTTAAACAGCGTAAGACATTTTTACACTAACAGCCGTCAAATTCAGATTTCAAATGAAAACCTTGACAGAGAGTCAACATCATACTGATTGATACTTGATAAGACAAAGTCTCTCTTCGCTTCAACAACGTTGGTAAGTAATGCAAGCTTATTTTCAAATGGCCCAAACAGTAAACTTTTTGAAAAAATTATGCCTTGGCCAAAATGAAGCAACTTATCTACACACAGATAAGAATGTGACGGTGGGACTGTGAGACTCAATTCACAAACTTCAATTCGCTATCGATCTTAACAGCTCAATATTTCACGCATTACAGAGTGACAAAAATCTGTGGCCGATCTATAAAAACACCCACTTGACTCAGCAAATGAAGGCGAGCGACCGTCCGTTTCCTTATCGCCACCCAATTTGGTCAGCTTAAATTGGACAACGATTTCGGCCGTCGTTACGTTAGCAAACAAAATATCCACGACAGTGAGCACGATGTTGTCTAGAAGTCATAGAGCGGCAATTTGATTTAAATTTTGGAGTGGCATTGAAGTTTAATTTGTCGAATGTAAAGCTAGGGAAAGCACTTCGTTGGGCGTTAACCAACTTTTTCTGAAATTGAAGATTTGGATAAGGATGACACTTGATTCAGAAAACCAGCATGCCACGCCATGTATTTTTCATTTTACACGAAAAGGTTGCAGATGGTCCACCATGTACTGGCACCATCTTTTAAAAGCCCAAACGGACTCTTTGACACCAAGAGAGCTAAGATTGTGTGAGGAACGGAATGTACCATAAATGAGGCATTTGTTGCCATTCAAGCGGAAGCGGCTTAAATGGGTTTGGCGATGAATGAAACGCTTCTGTCATCAAGAAAGAACAAGGACATAATGTCGACATCTCGGTCAGAGAGTACCACTAAGCGGCAGAAATTTCGAGGTAGTCAAGGTACATTGGCTTTGTGGTAGTTAGGAATAGCAACGCCATTCGAAGAACGACAATCAACCAGAATCTGTATGAATTGTAGGCTGTAAGCTAAAATTGGCATAGTCAAACACACTGCTTACGATGATTGGGCTATGCTCGTTTGTAGAATAAATTCAATCAACTTAAATCTTGAGTCTTGTTTCGGATGGACAATTAAAAAGTATTTTTTGTGCGTTACAGCGTTGCGTGTACTCCATATGCCATAGGTCCAGGTTCAAATTGGACTTTCTTTCTTTTTCATGGTCAACAAAAGTAGTTTAAATTTTTGCCATTCGCAGTCGGCTTACATAACACTCACTACCAAGAATTGAAAAAAGGAACTTCTTCTTTCCAAACTTAGTTTTCAACCTTTCTTGGCCCTTATGACACCATCTTTCGCCTTCCACAACCACACAATTTCCTCCGCTTGACCCACAAAAATTCTTCTACATTGCTACCTCTGCAATTATGCAAACAAAACATCCCTTCTGTTCATTCCAATCAATGGGTTTCCTTTCACCACCAAAGAGATCCTGAGAGAACTGATTGCAAAATAGGGTCAAAAGCGCAATCATTCAACAACCGCAACTCTGTCAACATCCCACCTTTGTCATCTTGCTGGCGATACTTTTGTCGCCCAATAAAAACACACCACACCCTCGGCCCCTCTGAAGGGCTGAACGCAAATAATCCAAAAGTGACAAAGTTAAGGGATCGAAAAAAAAAAGAAATTCCTTGACAAACTTTCCCATCGTGACCCTCTGCATTTCTCCTTCGCCCTTCACTTGAATTTAAGTTGACGTGAACCATTCTTTTCAATTTTCACTAAACACCGAATGTCTCATTATTCATCAGCGCCCGCGGGAGAAGGATAAAACGCCTCTGATTAGCTGTGGCCGCAAAGTTTTCTTCACGCAAATTTTCAATCAAACTTTTTTTTGAGGCCTGCCATCCTCAGCCCCCCACCCCACACCACGCCTCCATCGGATCGTTGAAAGATTTATAATCCGACGAAGGTACCGCCCCCTTCCCCTCTTCATCAGCCGCGTAAATACTTTTAACGCACATTTCACATTTTCGTCGCACTTAACCGAGTTTAGTCGAGTCCCATATCCGCAGAAAATCACCCATCCAAGTGAGGGCATTCGTAACGAGGTTACGGACTGAAACGCTGTCGTTAGGCGCCTGCGAAGCGCTCTTCATTAGCGCCGCGCCGTGGGATCCGTGAGCTGGGGGATAATAGAATTTTTAATCTCACCCACAGCGGTGACTCAATTTAATGGCATGACGAAAAGGGTCGGTGTGTGCGTTTTTTTTGCACTTTTTCGCGGATAAGGGCCGGTAAGTGAATTTGTGGAAAAGTTGGAAGAGGCCATGTCTGGTGGTCTGGCGAAGTGTTATTCCGGGATGTAATTGCTTTCTCATCGACGACACTGCGCGGTCATTGAGCGGTGGTCGTTTATGAGATTTACTTGCAATCTAAGTGAGTTTTGACTTTTGGGCCTGATAAGGAGCAATTAAAGTCACCTCTGGATGAACATTTATGACAGGGCTTGGCTTGAACGGTGGGTGCGGAAGTTAATTGGCTCATAAATTGAATTTTTATGTGTTCTTCAATTCGAGGAGAATTTCAGCTCACAACTTGTCTCAGAATAGGTGCATAAATGTGGTTACGATGGAAGGCATTTATGACATAGAGGATGTCGATGTAATTATGCGGAAATGAGGAGGCAATCAAATGTCACTTGGATTTATTACAATTTTCAGATTAGTGGAGAATTAAGGCACTGGGGCTTTGAAAGAAAATCTATCTATTATAGCCTATAAAAGGTAACGGAGCGATGAATGAATATTGGTTCCCAAAGAGATTTCTCTGTGTTCCATTCTTCTGTGCCCCACTTCCCTTTTCTCCATCTTGTGTGTCATCCCCCTGTGTGCCACCTCCTGTACTCCATTCCCTGTGCTCCCTCTTACTGTGTTCGACCCCGCAATATTCCATTCCCCTAAGTCCTATGGTCCTGTGTCACAATTCTTTCTGTCCCATTCTCCTCTGTTTCATCATCCTCTGTTCCATCCTCCTCTGACCCATCCTCCTCTGTCCCATCCTTCTCTGTCCCATCCTCCTCTGTCCCATTCCCATATCTCTCATCTTCCTGTGCTCCATCTCGTTGTGTTCCATTCTCCAATGTTACATCCACCTCTGTTTCATCCTTCAATGTTCCACCCACTTGTGTCTCATCCTCCTTTGTTCTATCTCAATGTATCCCATCCCCTTGTTACCAATTCCACAGTGACCCATCTCACTGTGTCCCATCCCACTCTGTCTCATCCCACTATGTCCCACATCACTATGTCATTTCCCACTATGTCCCATTTCCCCATTTTGCGTCGCTGTTGTCCAGTCATTTATCCCACTCTCCTGGGATTGAAATCCCTTAATATCCAACCTCTCTGTCATTTTTTTCCTGTGTCCCCTTTCCAGTATCCCACCACCATGTGTTTCCTGCTCCTATTTCCCATCTTCACATCCCACCTATCACATTCCCTTCTGTCCTATCCTCCTGTGTCTCATTCCCATGTGTCCCGCCACTCATGTTCCATTTGAACGTTTTCCATCTGAATGTGTTGCATCCTCCAGTGTCCCATCCCCGTGTTGCATGCTCTTGTATTCTGGTTTTCCATCGCCCTATATCCCACCTCTCTGTGTCCAATCCCTTAATACTCAAATATCCTTTCATTCATCCCATCCCAAAGTGTCTCATCCTTCAGTGTTCCATCTCACTGTGTCCCATCTCAATGTGTCGTATTTCAATGTGTCCCATCTCACTGTGTCGCATCCCCTTTTGTTCGATTCCCCCGTGTCCCATCCACTTCTGTTCCGTGACTGCGTGTTCCTTTTCCATATGTTCCATCCCACTATAGTCTATTCCCCTGTGTTTTATCCACCTATGTCACGTTCCATCTCACAATGGACCAGGACCTAGCTTTTTTTGCTTATCTACTATGTGGCTACTCGTTAATTGTCGACTGAGAATGGGGAAATCTGAGAGAAGCTTCGAGTAATGTCAGAAGTGGTGATGTGCAAAATGTTGTTCAGTCTGAGAATGAAACCTGAGGCACCCCGAGTTGACTAAACAGAAGTGGACTGAACATTTATCTTTTAAATTCTTCACTCTTTGGAGGTCCTGACAGCACTCAAAGTGTACTAATTCGCCACCGGGAGACCTTCATCAGCTCACGATTGACCAAGACCAGGAACAATGCGAACAGTTGCTTAAGACGCTAGGTACTGAAGAGGATCTTTATCTCGTTGACGATTGTTGTATATTATTACAATCAATTAATACATATCAGGCTGGCTGTAAAGGCTTACGGATCGAGGCCAAGATCCACTCCGAACTTCAGCGCCAAAGAAAAGAGAAGAATATACACATCAGTAATTGGTATTGTAGCGATTTGAATGGAAGTATTTCCTACTCCTCTAGATACCGCATAGCATACCGACCAACAATCGCATGCCAACCTTTCATCAAGTAAAGGTGATGACAGCTTCTTCATCGGCTTTCAATGGCGGCTTCGCCCCTTAAAACAGGCGAGTGATGATCAACTTGTCGTTCGAAAGGACAGCGTTGTGTTAATCAATTATCTCTTGAGCCAAAGGAAACTGCGATTAGCGCAGTGATTCTGGGCTTGATTTAGTTCTTAGGTTGTCGTTCTTGTGCGAAGTCCATGTCAATCTCATTTATTTAAGCCACCTTCCATTCTTTGCCCACACTTTCAGATGCCCCCTTTAACACGAAGAAATGGATCCCTGCTTGGAGGGCCAACTCAAGCTCTGTACTAATCAAATCCGCATCAAAATAAACCTCGAAGTAATATCCTCGCCATCAAAGTACACAAAATTCAAAAACCGAAATCTGTGTGCATCTGACCTTTACAATCAAAGCAGACTCGCCGTAGATTTGATGCCTCTGACATTGCCAAACATATCCGTGACACGTGCTCAGTTTAAGCAGGAGTGTGTGGTTTTGAGAGGGCATGTAATACAAAATTTGCTGTAGGGCATCGAGCATGAAACGCGTGCTTCGACCAAGGTGAACCAGAATTTCCAATTAGTGACACTATGTCTGCAGTTTGAATAGATCTCACAGCTAAGAATGTTGTCAGACACGAACTCATGAAATTTTAATCCCCAAAGCTCTGCGTCCTTGTGACAGGTGAATGAATGTGATTTGGGTTGTCTTCTGTTTTAGTTTGAGAATGTCAAAGACCAACGCGACCACATCCAGTCTGTGGGGAATAAACAAAAATAACACTCTGGAGCATGAGTCTTCCAAAATGCGAACAATCCTCTACCGATGTCACGGAACACAGAGAACGGGTCAATGCCTCAAGGGTCGTTTGAGAGCAACATCTCAGGTGACATACAAACTTTGCAAATCGATATAAATCAAAGAAGGTTAAAGGAGTGAGGTGGAAAGGCTTCCAGGAAGAGTTCACAATGACAAGCACAGGTAGACCGGATGACAGGACGTCCCCAAGCAAGCACTGAATTGAAACATCATCACTGGACTACTGCTGAGTTTGAAACCAATGGAGAGGGGGATTTGCAAATGACTGGACTGAGACAATCAGTATGTCTCACTTGCTCCAGGACTAAGTCATTGCATTTCAATCATTGGATCATCTCTCTGGCACCACATCCTCAACCCATATCCAACTTCCTGTGAAGCAGTTTGGAATTTAATGAAAACCATCATATCCTGCTCTTCTTCGGCCAACATGTTGGGAAACTTGGCACCAAGGAACTGCAGATTGATCTCAGAACGCTTATCTGGCTTCTATCCCTGTGCCCCCTCAAAGTATGCAACGCCTACTATTCTCTCCTTTGTGTGTGCATGTGTTTCCTAAAGCAGGTAGTTTCCAAAATTGAATAAGTGCTCTCCCCCCACAATGAAGTCACAAATTTCCCACTCAAGCTGTGACGTAAGGAAGTTGCAGCGTCTTCAACGCAGACGACGAACAGGGAGGCGAACTTGTTTCAGGTTTTTCTCCCCAAGCATGGAATTCCTTTCGTTGTAAAGACGCAGTGTTGAAATCACTGAGGGCAGTTTAAGCAGACGTTCTCCAAAAGAAATGTTATTCCTGAAATGTACTCCTTCTCTGTGTCCTGAAGTTGTTCCGCAACTAAGCCCGAAGTGGTATCCTTTGTGAAAAGCAATTAGCGTCGCAGTTGAGTAAGAAAAGAGAAGTGTGTACATTTAGCACTCATTTTACGGTTGAAGTGACTTGGATGGATGGATAAGTTTCTGCAGATCTCATTCAACCCTCGCAGAAATGTGAACGTGGGAGTTCACATGTCCTGACAGTTGCAAGAAGTGTCAAGTGGTGCTGGAGAGTTTCCAACTTTGATTCCATTCAGTGAGATGTAACTGACGAACATCCGTTTACATGCGGCGTTGAAATTTTGCAACACCCGAAACACCCACAACCCAATCAAGCCGAAAATGCCGAAACCCCCACAGCCAATCAATCAAGGCAACCCTCGAAGACTAAATTTAATTAAGTTCTAACTGGCTATCCCATCTCAAAGGATTTTTCGTGTTTTTGCCTTGTTCCTCAAATTTGCCACTTCTGGCTGTTCCGGCGCACCAGGGCACCAAGGCGAGTATTACTAGAGTCTAGCATCATTGGCCGGCCCCCCGCCCCCTGGCTGTAACCAAAAATCATTGGTCAGCGTCATTCGGTACGCCGTCGGTTGTCTGCCGCAAATGGAATTTGTAAAATTAATTCGTTGGCCTTGAGAGTTTCGATTGGTGCGAACGAAACTTCCGAAGTCCTGCCGTTCTCATGCGCTGATGGTTCATTAAAAATTAATACTTCGGCGGAGCCTTTAAGAAATCGCTGACCGAATGAATTCAATTAGTTGAGTGTTCGCTGACGAGCTGCCTAAAGTTTTCTGCATGAAAGTGGGACGACTTACAGGAGGATGGAGCCGATTGGAATAAGCGAAAGCGAATAATTCAGAATTTTGACGATGATTTCATTTCACTCGTCAGGGGGCATCATGAATAGGTGATGGTTGATGAGAGTTTGCAAGTTTATTAATTTCGAAATGGAATCTTAGTTAAGACGGAAATTATTAAACACGTGTTCTGGAAGTTTTTGCATTTCATATCTCGATGTATCTCATTTTTAAGGTTCCGTTTATGCAAACGAAATCTTTAATATTTCCGCGCATCTGTCTGTCTGCCACAAATTCCACATCTCCAAAGCATGTGAAGCGATTTGATTGAAGTTTCAGGAGGGAATGTAATTCACCTTGGGATTAACGATCATGCATGATCATTTGGAGATGGCTCTCGTTTATATCGAGTTAGTCATCGTGAGGTTTGCTTTTCAAGGGGCCTGTTTTGACAGATTACCTTTGACTCCTATCAAACTGTTCTGTTATTTTTGCTCAGTATTGTTCGGCAAGGAGTTTGTCTACCTCGGGGCAAACGTTAACTCCACAAATGACATCACAGTGGAGATCCGACGTAGAACCACCCTTGGCAACCGATGCTACTTCGGTTTGTCGAAACAACTGGGGTCAAAACTCCTGACTCGAAGGACCAAAGTCTTGCTCTACAAGACCCTTATACTGCCAGTCCTGCTTTATGGAGCTGAAAGCTGGACAATAAGCAAGTCTGCAGAGCTGATTTTTGGTGCCTTCGAAAGGAAAATTCTACGTCGGATATATGGTCCCGTCTGTGAGGAAGGTGAATGGAGGAGAAGACATAACCGGGAGTTGTACCAGGATGTGGATGTATTCCGGAAGGCAAACATCCGTCGACTACACTGGCTCGGCCACATCGAACGCATGGACAGCAACGCTACAGTGAAGAGGGTCTTCGAATCTGAGCCTTCTGGTTCGAGAAGAAGAGGACGACTGAACCTCCGGTATAGAGACCGGAGTCATCGGTCATCGCGGATGTAAGACAGCTTGGCCTTGCTGACTGGAAGCAGCGTGCCCAAGACCGTCAGCGATGGAAGACAGCAATTGCTCAGGCTCTGACCCTTCATGGGTCGCCGGTCAGATAAGTAAGTAAGTAAGTAAAGTATTGTTCGGCAAGTCAGCATGGAAAGACTCACACCTCATAAGAGTCCCTAAATTGTTCAGTTGTATTAAGAAAATATGTTGAAAATGTTGAAAACTATAAGAAACCAAGATTACAGAGCTACAGTTCGTAAGTTACTAGCTGCTCCAGTGTGTGACAGATTCAACTATGGAGAGGTACACACTTGAGCAGATCGTTAAGATTGTTGAAACCTTTTCCTAAAATAGACGTTTAAATCAAAAAGCATTCCGTGAACTTCGTGATTATTGTCTGTCATCACTATGGTCCAAATGTCCACAATCGATAGAACTGTGAGTTAATTTCAGCACAAACCGGGTCTGTAGGAAATGTGAAAACACCTTTGCATGCTCGCTGAGTTCAATCTGCTAAAAACGTTGCCATTGCCAACGACAGTGTGGCAGAAGACCCATCAACCTCGACTCATCGTCGTGGCCACCAACTGAAAATCTCTAGGACAACACTGATGCCAATTTTTGTATAAAGATTTCAATTTACACCCTTACAAGGTTCAACTGATACAAAAGCTGAAACCTTCTGCATCGTCAATACGTTGAGCAGACAGAGAAAGCGGTGACATTACACAGAAAATCATCTTCAGCGACGAAGCGCACTGCCACCTCAGAGGATTCGTTAACTAGCAGAAGTGCCGCATATGGGCAAATTGGAATCCATGAGTGATTGTTGAGAAGCCGATGTATCCGCAAAGTTTGACTGTTTGGAGCGCTTTATGAACTGGTGGCGTCATGGAGCCGCACTTTTTCTCAAAAATGAAGTCGGTCAAAGAGTTACCGCAGATGGTGCTGGAAATAGCGAGATAAAAGTTTAATTCTTGTGCCTAGAAATTAAGGATGTGGATCTGGACGAAATGTGGTTCCAACGAAATGCTGATACTTGTCAACAGGAAAATGACTCTTAAACTCAAGATATTCAACGGCCGTGTTTTCTCACATCGTAGGGATGTCAATTGACCGCCGTCATCGTGTGATTGCCCTTGGACTTCTTTCTTATGAAATGTTTAAAGGAAAAAGTGCACGTTAATAAGCCAAAAACAATTCAAGAGCTAAAGGATGTGATAACTCGGCACGCTAACGACATTGATCCTCAAATATGTTTTAAAGTCATTGAAAATATGAAGCATCGGATAGAGATATGCCACCGAAGCCGTAACCAGCTATTGACCAATATTTGTCTTCAAACATAATTGTCTTAAACCTTAATATCATTATAGGAAATATTTAGAACATTCTCTGAAAACCTTGTGTTTTATTTACAATTATTAATGTGCATTTTAGTTGGACTACTTTTTATTGGACACGATATGAATATGTTTTCCGCTAAGGCCGATTCATTTTTCTCGGTGGCATTGTTCACATCCTATTTATGTTCAACCTCTTAACGAAGTGTGCACTTCAAACTTTGTGGTTGCCCGCTATTTTCTTCGCTTTCCAAGACCAAATTACCACTTTTAATCCGAGAAAACCACTTCTGATAAACCACTTTTGTGACACTACAGCCCACAAGGGACCAGGGACGGCGTCTAAAACAACTAATCGTGGTGTGCATGCTAATGTTCTCTCACAAGTAGAAGGAACTTTCAGTAATTTGCCGACTCCGAACGGCTAGATCTAAGAAGCTTTCTAGACAATAAGGCAATTAAAAAAGTATTTCACCCTTTTCAATCTGGCAACAAAATTTGAGAACAACGCTCGTATCTAGTCTGGAGCTTCTCTCTGCACCTACTCGATAGAATTCAACTGGTAATACTAATGCTGCGAAGTCAATCAACTCGCTAAAACATCGACAAAATGTCGCGTCTTTATTACTATTTGATGCTCTAATGAGTTAGCCAGTTGCATTCCTCCCCTTTAAGAATGTACGCGCAATACTCGTCTCCCTAGGTATGCCCACCCGTTCTTCCTTAGTCTCGTTCTTCAGCCGCACCACATGAATATGGAATGCTCTTCCCAGCTCATCTTTTCACCCTCAATACAATCCACAGCCATTTAAAACCAATGTGCAGAATCTCCTTTCCCTTTTTTCTTCTTTACTTTCGGGACGTGCTATGACTTAATTCCGGTCACTTAATGTTACCAAACAATCCATTTAATGCGCGAGTTAAGTATTTTATTCAATTCAAATAAAACACTTTTATTCGGCTCTTTGAAAAAACGTCTTTATTGATTACCAAACACTAATCAAAGAACGCCTTGGAGACCTTGGCGATTCTCTTTTATCGGCAGTTTCTGCAGATGGTGCAACATGAGCCGAGGCGAACGTTCGACCTGTGTTGAACTCAGGTGTTGACGATGCTACTGCTGACAATCCAAGTGTTCGACCTGTTGACGATGTTGATTCAGCTTTGGTTGTCGGCATCATATTTCTGCACATAACTCGCGCCAATTTTTAAAAAATAAGTACTCTTTGAGTGTTGTCAGCAATTGAAAGAGGTTGAATATGTTCGGTATTTTTCAGTGATCCAGGCTTAACGTCATTATGTCACTTTGAAGTATTGAGAGCGGTAACACATAGCTTGATGTAACAAAGACCGATTTTGAAACCAGATTGATCGTTTTTATTATACTTATCTAAATATCCACGTGTACTCTATAATAATTTCAGGTTTTGTGGTCACTACTTTTCAATTTGTTTTCCATGCAGGAATTGAAATTTTGATGCAAGCTTCAAGAATATGTCAAAAACGGTTTCAGAATCTAATACATGGCCGCTTTGAGAACTATTTAACAGCCGTTTTGCGTTTTACAGTATGCTTTTCAATGATTATTGTGCAAGGTTATTCAGTTATTCAGATTGGTAGCTTTGGTAAGCCACGATTGATTTAAAAGTCAAACATTTTTTGATTCAACAAAATACAATGTCCAAGACAGAACTGATCACAATTTAAGATTTCTATCTCCGTCTTCCGGTATAGTTTCGTTCCACACTACAAACACTTCATTCAAACCCTACTAGTGGACGTGTGTTTTCTAACTCACTCATCGCCATTGATATTTATCCACTTATTCGACTGCACGTATGTCAGCATAAACAGTGATTGAATTTGCAACTCTCGGAATGAGAAATTAATGCAAATTTTTCATTCATGAATGTAAACGTTTTTTACGGTCAATAGATGAATTAAATTATTGAAATCATCAATAATTTACCTCGTCTTCTGCCCGTAAACAAATTTGAAAACACTTTTATTCAGAATCTCTATCAGTAACAAAAACGGGAAATTTTCACCGTTTTCCATGTTGCTCGCCCACTTCCAGCCCACAAAATTTATTCATTCGCTATTTCAACTATTTTGAACAGAAATGAAATCAAATTGAAGTTAATTGAGTCTGGATACATGTACAATCTGAATACCGGGAAATAAGTGCAAAAAAATGTCAACACTAGTTTTCCCTGTTGTTTAATAAATGCACAAATTTCATGGAATACATTTTTTGCCACACAGAGATGACTAACGTTTCGGGTTTGTGTAATTGCATTTGTGTGCGAGTTTTATTTAATTCATGTGAAAAGTTTTGTTTTCCGTTGACAAATATTTTTTGTTCATAAAGTGGAAAATAAGAGGTCAAAGGGGTTCACCTGAACCATTTCAGGGTTGGTGGGCATTTAATTTTTGATTAATGAAATATATATTTTTTTATGTGGAAAAAATGGTGGAGGTGGTGGAGCGGGCTTCTTCTTCTTTAACTGGCGCTACAGTCCGGGGTGGACCAGGGCTTCAATCAACATGCCTCTCTAGCCAGCACGATCTTTCGCCAGCTGCCTTCAGTGGCGCCCCACAAGTTGGTTTAGGTCCCACTTGTGTGCGCCACCTTAGCCTAGACCGTCCTCTGTTGCGTTGTCTCCATGGCTCGGCTTCGAAGACTTCTTGGGCCGGAGCTATTCGCTCTACATGGCTTTGCCATAAGAGGTGGACATTTTACATTAATAATAATAATAATTGAGGGGCACTACAGCCCACAACGGAGCAGGACCTAGCCTCCAAAACAACTACTCGTGTTGTGCGTGCTACTGTTCTCTCACGAGTGGAAGGGACCTACAGTTTATTGCCGACTCCGAACTGCGAGATTTGAGAAGCTTTTCATAGACAATTGATACTCTTTGAGTGTTGTCAGCAACTCGAAAGAGGTAGTGCCGTGAAAAATGCGAGGTGCCCCGTCCGGGAATCGAACCCAGACTTTCTGCGCGGCGGTTGACGCACTTACCAATATGCCACGGCGACCACTTTTTACATTGGCTTACAGAAAATATGACAGCATTGACGTCTCGGGTGCATCAGCAGAATGGTGGTTATCCGCACCTTCCAGGGTGCCAACATCTACGTGTGTAACTTCCTTGTAAAACTTCTTTGCCAAGGAGACTTCAAACATCGAGAGAGTTCAAATAGGACAACATGTTACGACACCAGATAGCTACAACCGCAACAAGTGAATAAGATGCTTGCCTTGACTGAATCTCTTCGAAGCCCCTTTTAAACCTTGTCAAGAAGGCGCCAAGAAAGCTGCCACTAATGTGACATGAGCTGGGTTATGCGTCACATCCAAGAAAAAACCCACACATTGACGATGAGGTAGGCAAGGGCATGCGGCTTACGAGAAGATCTAATAGGCAACGCTGTATCGAAAGACGGGATTTGTTCGTGAGCTCTCCGTACAAAGAAGGAAAGTGTTTCCGCTTCTCAGAAGAAACAAGAAAGAGTTTCAAAAGCGTGCGGCGAAGGAGATGGAGAGGTATTATGACAGAAATGAAGTCCCAAAGTTGTTACAAACTTCGTGCCGGCGACTGCAGGGATGAAAACGGACGACTTGTGCTAGAGTTGCAGTCGATGTCTGAGAATTTGGGAAAATCACTGCTGCAAAATTTAAGTCCGTGACAATGAGTCGAATCAGGCAGAAAGTTCCACTCAATTTGAATGATGAGGGGCAAAAATTCTGTCCCCGACTTAGACGAAGTCTACAGAGCAATATGGGGATTGAAGTCGAACGATGCTGCTGAAGCTAACACAGTACCCGAAGCATAGCTTAAAGCGGCGGTACGGTGAATGCATAACCTCGTCTGTGGGGAAAGGGGGATGGAAGGTCTGTTCATAAGAAAACAGACCTCTTCAATTTCGCCAACTATCAGAAAATCACTCTCCTTTACATTGCGTAGAAGAGTGTCTCTGTTGTCTTGTGTAAACACCTGGAAAAGTCGGTAAATAATTTGATAGGTAGCTTTGAGTGCATCTTCAGGCAAGGGAAGTTCACGGTGGAACAAGTTATCATACTGATGGTCTGATCTTGGAAAAGACCCACGAGGTGCAGATCAACACCCACTGCCTAATCATAGATTTTAGGGCCTAGTTTGACATTGTGCCTAAGATGAGTTATACAAAGTCAGGCCCAGGTTTGGCATTCCCAGACAACTTGTACGACGGTGAAGGGTGATGATAGATTGCAGCTTGATAGTCGTCGTCGATAGCGAAATCCACAAGACCTCAATGGCAGCAAGGACCTTAGTCAAGGCGCTTACACGCGCTTTTATGTCATTTTTCAAGACTTCTCTTAAGAAGATCACGCAAAACTCTCAAGTGAACAGGAGAGGCACATTCTTGCAAAAGTCCATGCGGTACAAACATTAATAATAATTGAGCAAAAATCAGCAAGTCGGCAATTTCGCGTTTGCCGACACATAGAATGGGAGGCTGTTAAAGATGGGCTGATGGCCAAAAAAGGCAGTTAAATGGGATGCAGGACGTCATCTGTCTTGGGTCCGCTGCAAAAGCAAAGGCGACGCTAGTTCCAAAGAGAAAACTACTTGTGCCAATTGGTGTCCCTTTGGGATCAGAGGAAGTTGCCTATGCGAGCCAACCCACAAAAGCACACCCTGGCAATCCATGCCGGGACAGTCCCTTTCCTTGCCGGGAAGGCATAATTTCAATAAATCGCGTATATGGAAGTCTCTTCTCGAAAGAAAAGTCCTTCGTCGGACTAAGCTTGCGTAAAATGCGTAAAAGGCCTATTGAGGAGAAGATGCAATGATGACCTCTACGGGTTGTACGGCAGCATGCTCCCAATTCAGCGTCCTCTACAGTGCTGCTAAATGTACAAAATGGTCCTGCCCAAAGAGACGTCAAATCCAAATTATTAAAACAATCCACCAAAGAACTCGCCTTCCCTGAGACAGCCCACACAAGTGAAGAACGATTTGATTCAGGTTACAGGGAGCAACTGAAGGTAACTGAAGAGAAAGGTTACAAAAATAAAAGAATGCATTTTTCATACTACATCCCAGTTCAATCTTTGAACTTTTCTTCAAGTTCAAAATTTCAAATTTTCCCTAAGCAATTATTAAACTCAAAATTTCAGCAGCAACCTTAAGCAGCACTATCCAAATTCCATTTCCCATAAAAGCCATTTACAACTGAATTAAACATGAACAGGATATTCGCATTATAATTCGCAGAATTTATGAACAAACAGAATCAGAATGCGAACAGTCACTAATATCAATTTCGACTGACAACCGCTTGCCCATCTAATCCGTCATTATTTTTCCACAGCGTTGCGTTCATTTCGTGTCCGAACCGCAGAACCCACGCACAAATTATACCATTTTAGGGATGCCTCCCCTTGTTTCTGTACACTTTGACAGAATAAAATTATGTTAATAGATCCCACTGGGACAAAGGCAAGCGAATCTCAGCCGCGGCAATGGTTTCGGTGTATTTTGTGTGAAATTTATGAAAATAAGTTTTGAAAACGGGTGTAAACAAAAACTTTTCACTTATCTCTGGTACTATGGAATTTTCTATTTATTTGTGGTGACTGGAAAATGTACAGTTGTAGAGAAGGGGAATGTTTTCAAAATAGATATGGTATGGGATTATTCAGTTTTTGATTTTAAAAGTAGTGCTCAATAAAATATATAAAGGGATACATTTTCAGGCAACATTTTAATTCTTTGTAAGGATTAGACCGTGGCATCGAGTGCAGGGGACAACTGCATTCAATCGGCTGACTTGATAAGGTTTGAAGAATTCTTCCATCTTTTGAGGAAATTTTTAATCCACTTTTTTTCACATTTCGTGTGTAATGTGAAATGTTGGTTACCTATGCGTCTAGAATTCGAGGATTAATGACATAAGCACCGAGCAAGCCCCTCTACAGATTAATGTCTAAAGGTGCCAAGTGGCATGATGTTGCTGGCCAATTTACGTTTCCGAAACGTGAACTTCGCAACCAGGAAACTTCGCACGAAATAGTTGATCGTATTGTGAAGCTTTGTAAAGTCTTGTTGGAACCACATATGGTCTATGTCGCACCCTTCCATCGACGGCCAAAAAAAACGATTATTCTTCGCTCCACCATTGGCATCTTTGAAGGACCAGTGACAGCTTTCGGCCATACAGCACACCAAACAGTCACTCTGTCTGGATGCAAAGGCATCTCTTTTATCACTTGTGGGTCTTTTTGAGCCCACCAGTGCCAAGGTCTGAAAACATATCCACCGAGTGAGATGCCTGATGAGCCTCATCATAGACGAAAATTTAGTTCGAAAAATTGCAGTTTATTGTCAGTTGTCCCAACACCCAAAAAGCGTCTCTACGGCATTAGTACTGATCAGCAGACTCAGTAAGGATGAAGATGCTAATCGAAATACGCAGCATACGCTACATGGCTATGTATGCCTGAAAATCAACAAAGTTCGGGCCATTAATAACACTTGCTAGCAGCATTTTGAACTGACTGTGGATTACGATTATGCACAAGTCTAACGACATCAGTGCCGCTTGAGCTCGCGAATTCAAGTTTCTTCACAATGGAACCAATGACTTCCGTATATGCTTAATCAGGACTGCCAACGCGTAATGCGTGAAAACTGACTACGTTTGAATCACTCCATTTGTAGAAAGTTTACATTTTTTTGCTGAGTACTTTAGTTGGTACTCGATCCATTATTGTAAATGGCAAGCAGTCGACTATTATTATGATCAATGACAACGGAGCTGAGCAATTGTACTAGCAGTGCTACCAACTAGAAACCACAAAATGAATGTATGAACATAATTTATTATTTTCATTCTTTTCAGGCTCAGTTCTTTAAAACAGTCATCATCAAGTCAAATATAACCAATGACTGCATACAAGTAAGGACCATGAATCACTTCTATCACTGCTCTTTCCTATTTCCCTGGCAAAGGCTTAACTCCAAAACAAATTAAGTCGACCCAATTTGTGACTACATCGTAGTGATTACTGCTGACTAGCAGGCTATATTGCATTAAATGAAACAATTGGTAATCAGAGGACGCAAAGTCTTGTCTATACGGTGAGTGGGATAGGACTTCCACCTTAAGTATCTTTTGACTGGTTGGTTGTGCAACATGCAGCCAATCAGTGTCGTATTGAAAACCAATTTTATCGTGTCCGACGGCAGAGTTAACTTGCATGTTTGACTCAAATGCAGAAGTTGTCGTCAACAAGCCTCTCCTGTCATTGCTTTATTCATTAACAAAGCTCATGATCTGCACATAATATTGATAATCTTACACCAAACTGAGCTCTTAAAAATAATAATTGAGTGGCACTACAGCCCACGACGGACCAGGGCCTATCTTCTACAGCAACTGCTCGTGTTGTGCGTGCTACTGTTCTCCCACGAGTAGAAGGGACCTGCAGTTTTTTGCCGCTTCCGAATGGCCAGATTTGGGAAGCTTTTCATAGACAATTGATGCTTTGAGTGTTGTCAGCAACTCGAATGAGGTGGTGCCGTGAAAAAAAATGCGAAGTGTTCCCTCCAGAAATCGAAACTAGACATTCTGTGTGTGGATCGACGCTCTCATCCACTATGCCACGGCGACCGCACACTGAGCTGCTGCTACCAAAAGAAAACTATACCCAGAGCCGACATCAACGATGAAACCTGGCTGCTGTATTCATGCGATTTCTGAAGTTTTGTGTTACGGCAATGAACTCACTTTTCGTCACCAGCCACAACAACTCGAGAAAGAAAACGAGTATTTAAGATATACGAAATTGACTTCCGATATCTCTTGACTTCAATTCATTTGGTAGCTAATCTTCTACCATTGGAATCACCCCCATTGTTTCCAAAGGATCGGAAATGGTTTGTTAATTGGCTCCAGGTACACGAGTATTTGCAAATTGTTCTTGTGTTTGCGACGGATCTCGTCCGTCCGGCCTAGCCATCCTAGCGTTTTTTCCGAAGACGCTTGACTAGGCGCATGTCGCTGTACAGCCCACAGAGTTCGTCGTTGGATCTTCTTCTCCAGATGCCATCAACGCAAATAGGACTCTCTCGAAAAAACTAAGGGCTTCCTCATCCGCTTTTAGTAGCGTCCAGGTTTTCGCGCCATAGAGTAGAACTGGATGATCAAGGTGTTATATAAAACAAGTTTAGTCCTTCGAGAGAGGGTCTTATTACTCAACTGCCTCTTGAGCCCAAAGAAACAGCGATTGGCAAGAGTGATTCTGTGTTGGTTTCGGTACTGGTGTTGTTGTCCCTATATACCGCGTGCCGAGGTAGACGAAGTCCTTGACTACCTCGAAGTTTAGAAGACGTTTTATACAACAATTTATCTTTGGCCTCAAAATATGCTTTAATTTCGGCGATCATCTCCTCATTCGACACATTTTTTTTTCGCAGTGAGCATCTTTCTGAGGTCTGAAAAAAGTGGGGCCAGACCAGAATACGGTGAGTGCGAAAGCAATTCAAAGCCCGATTTGTACAATTTGGCAATGGTAGCCACCAACTTGTGACGTGCATTGTCATGGTGATGGAGAATTTTGTTCATCTGTTTTTGTTGCTATTTGTTCCTTTAAATGCACCGATAATGTCATGTAGTATCCGCTGCTGATCCTTTTGCCTTAACATAGTCTTTGAATAAAATTCCGTGCGCATCCCAAAACTATAACCTTGCCAGCCCACCTTTGTTTTTGGACGGTTTTTGCGTGGTTCGGCTGCTGTCCACTCCGCTGACCGCCAATTTGACTCTGGAGTCCAGTGGTGGATCCATGTTTCATCCATTGTGGTATACTGACGCAAAAACTTCTGTTGATTTTGGCGAAACAGCTCCAAACAGCTCTCAGAATCATCGATACGTTGTTGTCCATTGGACTATTGTGAGCAAAGGCTCGCACCCATTTCGAAAACAGCTTCCTCATGGACAAATGTTCAAGCAAAATAGTGAATCTCTGCTGATATCTTTGTGGTGTCAGCGATCTCACGCAATTTCAATTTGCGGTTTTCCAAAACGAGTTGTGTACTTTTTGACGTTTTCAGGTGTAACCACCTCAATTGACCTTCCAGAGAGTTCAGCATCGTTGGGGTCTGTACGGTCACGTTAAGAGCCAGCATACCTTCGACAAATAGTTGGTTTTGATGGAGCGGAGTCCCTACAACACTTTTCAAGCCATTGCTGAGCTTGCACGGTATTTTATTTTTTTAAAAATCGCAAAAGAAGGGTCACTTGAAGGTCTGTAACTTGTAACCTAATAATCAGATTGTCATGAAAATTTGACAGCTGTCATTTGAATGTTTGTACTTCCTTAAAATAATATGGTATACTACGAATAGATGGACAGACCGTTCACAAGATTTAGAATGTTTCTCATTTATGGGTGAGCTTAATCTGGTACTGTACTACAAATTGAGAGAGGCCTTAAAACAACATTTGACCAGTTGGTTGCTATAACTTTTTTTTGTAAGCTCACCACAGATAAAAACTATCCGGTCAAACACTGTCCGCGATTCAAAAACTTGGTTTTTTCAAGTCTCCTGACTTTTGTACGAGTACACCACTGTGCACGATTTCAACCGTTTTCGTCGCAGCCTTACACACAATTGAAAGCAAGATAACGCAACTTCCTTGGAATTGAATGTCTAAGAACGTTGTCAAGCAAACACCGAGATGATCAAAGGAAAGAGTTTCAAAGAAAAGCCACTATTTTTTTTTTTAAACTTTTTCTTTAAACTCCTTTTATTCCGGCTAATATTTGTCATGGAATCCACAATATTGGGGAAGAAACAAAGAGCACCTCCCTAAACTGACAAAAGGACTTCGTCAAAGTTTCAGGAATCCTGAGAAAACAAATTTCCGTGAAATGTACCCAGACACTAAACAGAAACATCATGTCAAAGATCTAGTAGGTTGCGGGGATGCGAAATGTAGTTCTCCTCTCGTTTCCTCAGGTATAAACACCGATAAATGATCAGGACGCCTCGGGCGCCAGTCTCTTAGAAAGCAAAGTAAACAATTCGGAAACTTCTGCAGCTCTCAACTAACAATACCATCACCAAACTTCTTCCGTAATTTGAACCGAGTTCCGGTGCCGGAAAAACAGCGTTTGTCTTTGCTCTGTCCCCAAAATGTATTTTGTCTCCGACATCGTATATCCCAATCCGGGAGGTCATAGCTGTGGACAAAAACGATTCCCCTCCAGTTTCCCTAATGACTTGCGAAATCGTGTTCATAACTACTCGTACAAGGACTGTTGCGCAAATTGAATATCATTTCACATTCGAGAACTCGAGAATACATCGCCACCACCCCCCGCCCTCATCGTATTTGTTTCGAGAATGTGTGCTCCATGAATCCTAATGCGTTTATGATGTGGCATTGATATCAACAGTCCATGGGTTGACTGGCATTAGAGGGAAGTAGCCTCGACTGTGTGTGCTCTCCAAGGACGTGCGTGTGTGTGGAATGCGAACGTTGTTTGAATGCTGATGGAATGATAAATGGCTCGTCAGTCTTGCCGAAAAGAGACTTTACGATGCCTGGCAGGGGATATTGAATTCTTGTGAGTTATGAAACTAATTTATGTGGCGGCTGGAGTGATGGTCGTTTTGATAACCATGTGAAAGCTGCTTTGACGGCTTAGCATAGGATACTGTTTTGATATTTGTTGAAGCAGAATAAGTGAACAAGGACATCAATTCCCACAACAAAGTGTGCCTGAGAAGCTTAAAAAGTTATGAGATGTGCTTTCTGATTGTGCAAGTTGTGCTCACTCACATATGGTTTCGTTTATTTGTTTTTAAAGTGGAGATTCGAATGAAAGATATTCGACTTATGCATTTTTCCAGATTTGAAGGTGCATTGATGTAGGAACTATATCTAAGAAGGAACTAACGAACCGAAATGAAGTCGTACCCGAGTCCTTGCCATTTGTGTATTTCTTCCCACTCCGAATTGGTCAAATGGAGAAAAGTTTTGTTAAATATCTCATTTGCAAGCTTCGAATTGTCCGCAGCGCCAACATTAACTCGGACCACCACCTTGTTGCAGCCAAGGTAAGATAGCGGATATCCCGAAAACCGCCAAGACAAAGAAATACTGTGAGGATGTTCAACGTCACCGGCTACAATCGCAATAGATTGCCAAGTCCTTTCCCGATCATGTCTCCCTTAACCTCTTTAGAAACCCTATGCCGCCAACATCAAGTATTGAAAACCAGTGGCTGCATTACCAAAAAGCCATCATAAATGCCGCCTCTGATGCGCTGGATTTCAATCCGCCACCACAACGAAATCCCTGGTTTGACAACGAGTGTCGTCAGGCGAATGCAGCCAAGCAAGAAGCATACTGAGCGGCATTGTAAAGAAGGACAAGAGCTACTCGGAAGCTCTACTAGCAGAAGAGGAGAGACGAACACCGGATTCTCAGAAGAAGAAGAGGGATATTACTGCAGGAATGAGGTAAGGCAACTTTACCAAAGGACAAAGTTAACCAATCAAGGTTATAAAGTCCGAACCGAAGCCATTAAGGATGATCGTAGTAGCTTCACAGTCGATGCTGAGGATGTGGAGAAACTCATTTCTGCAGATTGTATAACAGGGACGAAGAACCAAATACCGGTGTCAGGAAAACCGATCCATTCACCTCCAATAAAACGGACGATGAAGATCAACAATGCCGTCCACCCGACCCGGATGAAGTGAGGATTGTCATATCTTAACTGAAATCCAACAAGGCTGCGGGAACTGATGGCCTACCCGTCGAGCTTTTTAAAGCCGCAGGCAATAATTTGGTAAGGAGCACGCACCAACTCATCTGTAAAATGTGGTCGGAAGAAAACGTGCCCGATGAATCCATAAAAAGGAGACCCTTTGAAATGCGTAAACTATAGAGCCGTGCTGTGTGAACCCCTAAAGCTATTTGTCAACAGTCTGGTTTGTCCATACAAGTGTAGCTTTATCCTAGGAAAATGCACCATCGACCAAAAATTCACAGATTTTGGAGAAAATCCAGGAGCAGCAAATCGATACCCACCACCTTTTAGGCTCATATACAGCCAGCATCTTAAGAGAAGAGCGTTACAGAGCAATGTCTAGTTTTGGCATCCCTAACAAGTTGTGTAGGATGAGGATGGAAAATACATGTTGCTCCATCAAGGTCGGCAAAGACCTAACCGAGACCTTCAAACATGGATTCACACAAGGCGACGCGCTGTACTGCGACTTTTTCAACATCGTTCTTGAAAGAATTGTTCAAATCTCGTACGCCAACACTAGAGGAACAATCTTTTATAAGTCCGTACATCAACGAAAGAACGCAGCGTGATATAAATTACGCTCCTGTGGGTATTGCAATGCAGGCCGCGAAGATGGGTTTAGCGGCAAACGAGGGTAAGACCAAGCATATGCTGTCGACGAGAAAGGACACCCAACACCGACGTCTCCGTCAGAACGTCACAGCAGACAGATATAAATTCGAGATAGTCAAAAACTTTGTAAACCTAGGCACCGCTATCAATTCAGACAATGACACCAGCGCTGAAATCAAACGAAAAATAACTCCTGCCAGAAGAGTGAAGATCCAACGATTGAGATGGCTAAGTCATGTAGAGCGGATGGAAACCAATGCTCCGACCGGAAAATTCTTCGAATCCACCCCCGAGGGACGGCGCAGTAGAGGAAAACCGCGACTCAGGTGGCGCACACAAGTGGAATGGGACATCAACCAACTATGGGTGCGAAACTAAAGACAGCTAGCTGAAGATCAAGCTGGCTAGAGTCGCTTGTTGTTTGAAGCCCAGGTCCACCTCGGACTGAAGCGCCGCAAAAAGAAGAAGTCGGGATTACAACTTTTGGAGATTTTGGATATTTCGCAACTAGGATTCAGGGATATGGTCCCCTAGCCAGGCGGTATACCTCCAATGATACGATTTTGATGAGCCTCGGTCACTGACTTTTGACTCCTTGTCTTGTCTGCCTTAGTCTTATTCGATAGATATGAAGTTCCATTCCAACCAAAACATCAATCTACAGTCGAAAACATGTAGATCCAAAGTTGTCACCGACAGTAAGGCCTTGTCATAACACATGGCCATGCCTTAACCTATACTTTCGGCCCGTGCTGTGACTTAAGTCCGGTCACATAAGGGTACTCAAGAAATCCCTTTAGCGCGCGCCAATCATAAAAAAAACCTCACACACAAAAAAAAAAAAAAAAAAATCCGTATTCAAGCCTAAGGCACTGCATTTACCAGAGTTGGCACCCTGCAACTTTGTCCTTTTCGAAGATAAGACGGCGTTTTGCCACGATTGAGGAGATACAAGGCGAAACGCTGAGAGAGCTCAAAGGCATACCAAAAAGTACACATCAGCACTGCTTCGAGGATTGGAACAAAATCGCTGGCACATGCCCATTATATCTGAGGGGTATCACTTTTAGGGGGACAAATAGAAATTAATGAATTTTTGAGAAAAATCAAAATTCACCCTATTCTTTGAACAGTTGTTTCCAAAACTTAGGCCCATTCGCACGAAACACTCAAAACCGCTAATTCTCCGATTTTTAGCTTTTCCTTCCAACCCGCAAGTTAAACATTCAAGTTTGACAGGAACTCATCTCCATGTCAGTACAGTCCGGCCTTAATGGGCTCTCGGATGCAAATCCAAATTCCTAAAATGCACAAAATACCAAAACCTTGCGAATTTTATGATTCCCCACACAGGCAACGAATCCCGTTGCACATCCCTGCATGCACGGCTAGAAATTCCTTTACGAGTTTGTGGGTTTTAGTTTTCAAAAAGTTTTCGATTTCCGGAATTCAACCCCATCCGCCTCTCAAAAGGGACCCCGTCTAGTGGGCACACAATTGGACATGACTTCCAGTTAACCTGCACAAGTAATTATCTTTGCCCAGGAGATGACTTTTCTGTGAAACGTGCACACTTCCCAATTCCTGAGTACCACACACAAACTGTAGCAGAAGTCTATTACAATGCCGGATGGTTTGATGGGTTGCAGCTGACTTTGCAGTTAACTATCGGATATAATGCCAGGGAAGCCATGAACTTGGGAGAACTTTCCGCATCCCTGCTTGACTACAAAACCCTAACTCGACCGTAATGGGGTTTCCGTTGAACGTTCTACCTCGCTGTCAGTTCAGTGTGAGCATTGTGTGAAAATGTTGTGCATCGACCTAAGAGTGCCCTGAAGGAACTTTGTTTAAGCTGAAGTTTTATTTTATGGACGCACGAGTTCACCCCGTTGAGGACAATGTAATGTGGTAAAATTAGCAGGCCATTAGGACGCCCATCTGCAGATGGATAAGTAGGAAGACGAGTGTGTTTATTACCTTCTTCGTCCTTCAACTGCTTCGACTTCAGCCCTCCAGAATGAAATGTTCTCATTACTTTCAATCATTTCTATGACCTGCTGTATGCATCCTCGCGCTGTGTCTTCTCGTCTGTCTTTACGACTTTGCATGGCTTCTGGGATCCATCTCATTTGCAAGAATTTAGTCCCAGCAAACGGCTTTGCAGGATACAGGAGAAGTTGTTGTTTTATTTAAGCAAGGCAACAAAGGAGTTTCGTTTTCACGTTTTGCAAAGTTTTCTACGCCAAGAGGTAGGTTAAGGTTCGGTTTCCCTGTGGTTGTTGTAGAGGATGGCATACAAAGAACAATCCAACTGCATTTTCAAACATGCAGCCGTCTCGGCAACCTTTGCGAAAACCATTTATGTTGCTCACTGCACTTGCAAGGATGAACTCTTGACTGGTGAGGATGAACTCCTCTACACGTTCCAAAGCTAACAATCATTTCAGGTGACAATTGAATGGCTGCATATGGGGATTTCAAACTGACTCGAAACGGAGCACATTCAAGGGCACCAAGAGGCGAAGACGAAGTACAGTCAGTCTCAGCATCACTCGTAGACTTTAGTTAGTTAAACAAAAAAAAAGGATTTGGATTTAAAAAAACATTTTCTATTTGACAAAGTCCAACTTTCTAAGCAAATAAAACGAAATAAAAGTATTCCTAGTAAAAAAAAAAACAATCACGTGAATGTCCTCGGCGTAAGCTAGCAGTTGAACGGACTTTTGTAAGACGTGCCTCTGGTGTTGACTTGAGACTTACGCACGACCTTCTCCAGAATGATGTTGAAAAAGAAAACGGCAAGGCTTGCACTTACAAATACCAAAGTTTGGACCGCTTCGAACATGAACCTCGCTGGGAATAAGCCAAAATACCACAAAGAGACTTGCGAACAGCGTGCGATGCCTCTATCGGTCGTTTCAAGGCCATTATTTTTCCCAACAGTTTTCAAATTTAAACTGTTGTATTTTCCAACATCGGTCGAACAAAGCTGCTGGAGCGGATGGACTGCCCGCAGAACTGTTTAAAGCAGCTGGAAATGACCTGGTTGGACACATGCACCAGCTCATCTGCAAGATATGGTCGGAGGAAAGCATGCCCGATGAGTGGAATCTCAGCATCGTCTGTCCGGTCCACAAGAAAGGAGACCCCTTCGACTGCGCCAACTATCGAGGGATAAGTCTCCTTAACATCGCACACAAGAATCCTTTCTGCCGTACTGTGTGAACGCCTGAAACCGTTTGTCAACAATCTGATTGGTCCCTATCAGTGTGCTTTCAGGCCAGGGAAGTCCACCATCGACCAAATCTTCACACTGCGGCAGATCCTGGAAAAGACCCAAGAAATACAAATCGACACTCACCACCTATTCGTCGATTTCAAGGCCGCGTATGACAGTGTGCATAGAGACGAGCTATACAGTGCCATGTCTAGTTTTGACATTCCTACCAAACTCGTCAGATTGTGTAGGATGACGATAGAGAACTCTCGCTGCTCCGTCAAGGTCGGGAACGAACTCACCGAGACCTTCAATGTCAAAAAAGGTTTTAGACAAGGCGACGCACTGTCATGCGGCTTCTTTAACATCATTCTTGGGGGGATCGTGCGTAACTCACACGTCAACACTAGATGTACGATCTTCCAAAAGTCCGTTCAATTGCTAGCTTACGCCGACGATGGGTCTGGTGGTTAAAGAGGGCAAAACGAAGTACATGCTGTCATCAAGAAAGGACGCACAACGTGGACGTCTCGGACAGAGCGTCAGACTAGGCACCAGAAACTTCGAGGTAGTCAAGGACTTCGTCTACCTCGTCTCCGCGGTAAATAGGGACAACAACACCAGTACGGAAACCAACACAGAATCACTCTTGCCAAGCGCTGTTTCTTTGGGCTCAAGAAGCAATTGAGTACAAGAGCCCTCTCTCGAAGGACTATGCTTGCTTTATATAATACCTTGATCATCCCAGTCCTACTTTATGGCGCGGAAACTTGGACACTACTTAAAGCGGATGAGGATGGTCCAAGGTCTCTTCGAGAGAAAAGTTCTGCGCGCGATTTTTGGTCCTGTTTGCGTTGATGGCATCTGGAGGAGCAGATTCAACCACGAACTGTATGGGCTGTACAGCGGCATGAGCCTAGTCAAGCGTCTTTGGATACAACGCTTAAGATGGCTAGACCATGTAGAGCGTATGGACACCACTGCTCCGGCCCGAAAGATCTTCGAATCTGAGCCATTGGGACAACGCAACAGAGGACGACCTAGGCTAAGGTGGCGCACACAAGTGGAGAAGGGCCTCAACCAACTTGGAGTGCGCAACTGGCGGCAGCTGGCGAAAGACCGTGCTGGCTGGAGAGGCATGTTGGTTGAGGCCCAGGTCCACCCCGGACTGTAGCGCCACAAGAAGAAGAAGAAGACTTTCCAACATCGAGTCATACACCCTGCAAGTTATTCTTAGAACTCTTAAAGAAGAGAATCTCTGTGATTGGGGATGGAAAAAAGCAATTTTCTTGTCTCTGGACCTTCACAAATAAGACCTTTCTTTTCTTTGCTGCTTTTGAAAAACAATCTGCTCAAATATATTTTTTTCTGTTCACATTGTTGTACTGGAACTTCCCAGACCGCCTGAAGTTGCAGACGTTATGCAAATAATGTCTACCTACCTGCCCGTCTGTCACCTGTTAACGTTGGGAACAGTCGAAAGGCTCAAGGCTGAACTCATATTTTCGAAACCTACTTTTGAAAAATGAAAAAACAAACAAAAACCTGCACACAAAACAAATCCAACTATAAATTGATTTCGGAACCCTGCCAGACAAATAACTTCTCCTTCCTAATGGATTCAGCACACCGCAGCAGAAGTTATTTTTGAAAATCATTTCACCGAGAATCCACTTTTAATTAAAATCCCTGAAGCGATGAGAAACGTTATTTTTTTTCCTTTCTTGGAAATGCCGAGGGTCACTTTCCCACACGTCCCGGCCGCTATGAAATAACAATTTAATCAAATGGAGGAGAGGCCAGACACAGAGAGGTGGCCATGGCGTCCGTGGATGTCCGTAGCAAATCTCCGCCCATTCGGAATACAGATTTATGCATACATCGTCTAATGAACATATAATTAGCCATCGCAGGACATGCGGCTGGTAGAACTGCGCAACTGTGTGACGTTGAGGTGGATAGGATACAATGCCTCGTGTCTGTTTCTCGTATTTAATGGAACTCAGGCAATGGAGCCCCTCTGATGAATAAAACATCTTCTGTGCCTGGAAAGGACTCGTGAACCAAAGACATAAACACAAACGCGTTAGACAACGAAGAATGCAATCTATTTGAGATCTGAAATTTCGCCCTCCCCCTCTTTAACCGAACTCACTGGCAGTGCAGAATCCTGTCAAAGGCATCTCAGTGACAGTGGTAATTGTTTCGTGGAAAGGACAACGTTTCTCATCAATTATTGATGATGCACGTTTGCCGGAAAGTCCTGCGACTGTTGAATAAATCACACACTCTCCTAAAAGGGGAGAAATGTGAAATGCAATTAATTCGTGAATGTCACTTCCTGCAGAAGTGATTTCATGGAAAAGCAGATGTCATTATTCCTTTTCTAGCGAAAGTCAATCTGAAATCATAATTTCCCCCCCACACACACACACCCCCTCATGAGGGATCACTGTCTTCAGGGCATCGCTCACATCGTTGCATATTTTACGGTGCAGTGAGTTCGCCATTTCCAAGTAATTTTCTTAACAATACACTAGTTCCTTGCTTGCAAATGAGTTCCCCTTGCCTGAGGACCTCCACGAGTAGTTTCCATTTAATTATTTCACTGTGCACACTCATTACGAGTACTCCGACACAGGTTACAGTCGTGTTTTTTTTTTCAGTACAATGCGCGCTGACTAAAGTATCTCTGCATCTTCCCACGAAGCACGAAATTGGTTGTATAAGACGTCAATGCATTTCCGCTTCCCCGTCGAACTCTTTAACAATGCAAAATGTCATTGCTATGAACATCAATAAAAGACAAATCCTTGTGCACACTGTGTGTGCGCGCACTGATGCTGTTGCTCTTTCAGCAGCAACTTTCTTTAGACGGGAAATTTCATGTCGTGAGCAGAGAGTAATGGAAAACTCATCAATAATGGAAAGGTGAATCGAATTACATCGTCTATACGAACAAGCTGCTCTTTCGGGGGATCACGGAGTTGCAATGGGGTTGAGGAAGAAGATACCGTTCTTCCGCTCCTTTGCAATTGTTCCAACATTCCTCGAGTCACCCATGTTTCCAAAGATGTATGTATCAGACCTGAAACTCATGGAGGGTCTGAGCCAGAGCTATAGCTGCCTTCCACTCTTCACTCTACCGGGCACGTTGGTTCCAGTTGTCAAGATTTAGCTCTTTAGAGTCCGCAATCACTTGGTTTCTTCCTCTCCTCCTCGAACCCGAAGGCTGGGATTCGAAGACCCTCTCAGCTGAAGCGTTGTTGTCCATTCGCTCGATATGACCGAGCCACTGAAGTCGACAGATTTTTGCCTTACGAACTAAATCCACATCTTGGTCCAGCACTTAGAGTTCGCGGTTGTGTCTTCTACTCCATTCTACTTCCTCGCAGACAAGACCATATCTTTGTCCCAGAATTTCGTTCTCAAAGGAACCAAGAATATGTTCTGACGTTTTGCTTATCGTCTAGCAGTCTAGCACTTCGACCTTGTTTTGACAAACCGAAATACCACCGGTTGCCAAGGATGATTCTGCGCCAAGTCTCGATTAAAGTGTCGTTTGTGGAGCTCACGTTTGCCACGAGGTAGACAAACTCCTAAACTACCTCAAAATTGTAGCTGCCAATTGTCGCATTCCAACCGAGGCATTGTTCGGCGGATCGATTCTTTGAGAAAAGCAGCACGTTTCGCCAGCTCTCCAATAACCGAGAGTGCTTCTACAACGGCTTGCTGGAAACGGGCAATAATACCGATGTCATCAGAATATCCCAGCAATTGCGATGATTTTCAGAAGATAGTGCCTTCCGTGTTGACACCTACCCTCCTCCAGCACAATATTAAAGAAGTCACACGACAGCGCATATCCTTGCTAAAATCCTGTGCAGGTTTGGAATGGTTCAGAGGTTCTGGAATCAAACTGCACGGTGCACCACGTTTATGTTAGCTTTGTGCGACACCATCGGATCAATTTTGCCGGGATCACGAATTCGGTCATCGCGTCAAAAAGTTCTTTGCGATGAATGCTGTCGTATGCGGCTTTGAAATCGATAAAGGTGACAGGCTGTGCGTCTTGATGTGAAACTCGCTGCTCTGTTCCAGGATTTGACTTAGTGAGAAAATTTGGTCTATAGTCGATTTGCTGGGCCAGAAGTCGCACTGCTACGTGCCGATTAGAGCGATGTAAAACGACTTTAGACACTCACACAATATACTGGACAGGTTCGTGAACACATTTCCAAAGATTCTGCAAACAAGTCCATACTTCACTCGGAGCCTAATCTTTTATAAAATATGCATTCATGTCCAACAAAAAACAAACATGAAACGAAACCCTCGGTGTGCGAGTAAAGGACACAGTGCACAACTTAGTCTACTTTAAGGTGCCAAAATTGTGTGAAATAGAAAAAAAACTAAGCCACTCAGAGGACGAGTCATGAATGTGAATCAATAGTTGACGGGATCAGGGATTAAAAGGATGCTTCACAAAATCTATAAAAGGCATGCAGTGAATTGAAATAAGGAAAAAGTAAAAAGGACTTTCTGAAGCCCACTTATTCGTGAAAAGAGGCACTTAAGGAATAGATCTCTCTCTTCATATCTCTCTCTCTCTCTCTCTCTCTCTCTCTCTCTCTCTCTCTCTGTCTCGAATTTCAACTGATTTTGTTTGTCCCATCCTGAGGACGAATTCGAAAGGCTGAAGATAACTTTCCTGTTTCGGTAAGAGCCACTAATAATAATAATTCAGTGGCACTACAGCCCACATGGGACCAAGGCCTAGCTTCTACAACAGCTACTCGTGTTGAATTTGAATTTGAATGCATTTTTATTATTTTTCACTCTTCATTACTTATATACTAGACAAAAATACTTAAAACTAGCTTATTTAATGAATCGATTGATCTTAAATCTAACTTACTGACTCTTCACGAGTACTCTAAGCTAATCTATGGTTTTTATTTATGACTTTCGGCCTCTTGTATTTTTAATTCTTTGCTTACAAACTAATTACACATTTTTTTTAAATCCCTCAAGAAAATTTTTAAAAACTTGAGATTCGAAGTATATGGTCAATCAGGACTGCCATCGCGTAATGCATGAAAACTGACTACGTTTCAATCACTCCATTTGTAGAAGTGATGAAGCATAAATTATTTTGCTGAGTGCTTTAATTGTTATTAGACCCATTATTGTAAATAGCAAGCAGTCGACTATTATTGTGATAAATGACAGAGGAGCTGAGCGGCTGTCAATTGTTATAGCAGTGCTACCAACTAGAAGCCACAAAATGAATGTATGAACATAATTTATTATTTTCATTCTTTTCAGGCTCAGTTCTATAAAACAGTCATCATCAAGTCATAGATAACCAATGACTGCATACAAGTAAGGACCATGAATCACTTCTATCACTACTCTTTCCTATTTCCCTGGCAAAGGCTTAACTTCAAAACAAATTAAGTCGACCCAATTTGTGACTACATCGTTGTGATTACTGCTGACTAGCAAGCTATATTGCATTAAATGAAACAATTGGTAATCAGAGAACGCAAAGTCTTGTCTATACGGTGAGTGGGATAGGACTTCCACCTTAAGTATCTTTTGACTGGTTGGTTGTGCAACATGCAGCCAATCAGTGTCGTACTGAAAACCAATTTTATCCTGTCCGACGGCAGAGTTAACTTGCATGTTTAACTCAAATGCAGAAGTTGTCGTCAACAAGCCCCTCCTGTCATCGCTTTATTCATTAACAATGCTCATGATCTGCACGTAAAATTGCTAATCTAACATCACACTGAGTTGTTAAAAATAATAATTGAGTGGCACTACAGCCCACGACGGACCAGGGCCTATCTTCTACAGCAACTACTCGTGTTGTGCGTGCTACTGTTCTTCACGAGTAAAAAGAACCTACAGTTTTTTGCCGACTCCGAATGGCGAGATTTAAGAAGCTTTCCATAGACAACTGATACTCTTTGGGTGTTGTCAGCAACTCGACAGAGGTGGTGCCGTAAAAAAATGCGAGGTGTCCCGTCCGGGAGTCGAACCTAGACTTTCTTCGTGGCCACCACTACGCCATGGCGGTGAAAGCCACTATCGCCATAAAATTGAAATAACGGCTTGCGTAAGAAAGTGAACTTCACACCATTCCATGATCGTTGTCGTTATAGAGACCTTGACTACACTTGAAGATTAAGGACGTCTTGATGTTTATGACGGAAAAATAAAGTATGCCAAGAAAATGCTCACCAAGGGCCACAATTAAGGTCCTCTTTTCCTTCTATTTACGTTGGTGCTACAGTCTGGGCGTGAACCTGGAACATAAACAAAATACTTTCACAACAGACACGGTGTTTTCAATTTCACACAGGAAGTTGGTTGAGATCCTTCACCACTTGAAACAAAAACCTCCAAGTTCACTCAAAGTTTCTATACTGCGTCTTCATTAGTTAAGGCTATACAAACGCTTAAACTTAACTCTTGCGTCTAACCTCCGTTTATATGGACGCAACTAGGAAGAGAGGAATCGGGTGAAACATGAACGATTGGACAGCCAAAGGATCTGGTGATTGGTTAAAGGACTTCAGCAAGCAAGACAAAGCTGAAAGAAGATCCCGTGACACATGTAGGACAAAGAAGAGCCATGTGGATGACAGGACCGACGATCAGATGAAAACAACATGAACAAAGGAGTCATGGGGTGGTTTAGCGGACACCGAAACAGTTAACACGTAGACGATCGGAGCAGGGATCAGAGGACACGTCGTGACCTTAAATTTGCTGCAGCACAACGTGTCCTCTCTTGCGTACTCGATTCGAAGATTCGTCGAACTAGAGCCAGCGTGTGTTTCCATGGCCCGTCCTTCTTAAACATTGTTTCCATAGGCGTTTGAATACGTGCATGCCCTCATAAGGGCTCTTTAGAGTCGATGATTTCCGCCTTGTACACTTCTAGGACCTCTCCAAGTTCCGAGAACTGTTTATGTAAAACAAACATCCTTCTCAGCCCTTTTCACATTCAAAAACAGTCCCTAACAACATCAACTCTCTGATCTGATTTCCCGGAGAGTACCTTTCATGCGAAAGTCACATATTCTCCCCGCCTCAGGAATCATAACTTTCGCAAAGTCCCATGTTGGCATATCACGTCCTGTGAGCGTCGCTCATCCAAAATGATGATTGAAGCTCATAAAGTAAATCTTTAATTTGTAAATGATTAAATTTTCCCTCCGGCACAGCATGACGCCTCAGACACGGGAGGGAGCAGCAGGCCCTGACTCGTGTTTCGTTCATGGAAACTCCGGCAAAGTTCCCTTCCAGTTTGGAGCAAACACACAGCGTGGTTCTTGATGATCCATTTAATTAGCACCACCGCAAGCAATCCGGCAGCCAGGCAACGCCCGCCGCCGATGGAAGAAGCCTTTCAGATTTACATGCCTGTGGCTGGGCTCGAAGGCCAACCCTCTGCCGACAGCGCATTATGTAATCGGTTTCCAGGGAAGGGAGTCAAATATTAAAACACGAAACACACCACTCCTGGATTGATGCTGACTCCCGCTGAACCATGCCCTTGGGATGCAAACTGAAATTAGAAACATCCATCACTGCCCATCCCTCAGTCGAGGACTGGCGAATCAATGGAAGTGCCTCTGTCCACGTTGTTGGATGAATTTTAATTCAATCTGCAATTTGTCGAGTGCTTTTTGTTCACTGCACGTCGACTGCTCTGCGGGGGCGGGCGTCTGCCCCTCCTCCCTCGGGGATTTTGGTAAACAATCCAACAAGTATGAAAGTCAAGGACGTTGACACCGAGGGAATGATTTAATTATTTTCCATTTACCCGTCCTAGTGGGATTTCGCATTCACGACACGCCGCCAATTGTTTCCAGCTAAATGTGCTGGAGAGTCACAAAGACAGAGAGGGGGCGGGTGGAGAGAAATATGAGTGCAAACATTGTAAATACATTAAGGCCCACCTCGGGCTGCTCATGCGAGGTGAGTGGATTTTGTTTCGTCCTCGTTATGTGTATTTATGGGGTGTCCTCGGAATGGAGCTCCCAGCAAGGACTTATCCACTCTCGCCGGTGAGCTGTGGGGAAAACAGTAAATTGTTTGTTTATGCGTCGTTAATGGGGTCTGTTAGGAGGCGCTTCGTCAGTTATTGTGCGACAAAGTGCGTGGGATTAGAGAAGAAGGCTCCTTGGCCTGACCTCCATGTCCTCCTAAATCATCCATCAAATCGCCGGAGAGGAGCATCCATCTCAAAAATTGATGAAACGACATAAACTCTCGACAGGAGGAAATGAAATTTTTTTTGTGCACTCATTTGGTGCACAAATGTTGACCTGTTCGCTCCACTTGGACAGCGTGAGGATGAGTGCATGCACACGTTCATGGAACGATGAGTTCAAGTGGAAGAGTACAGCATGCTGTGAAAACTGAAAATGCCAGTTCATGGGAATGCTGGGGATTTTGTAGCAAAAAACCTGAAAATTCATTCGCAACCGAGTATGTGGCTGGAGGAAACTGAGTGAGGAGAGTGGAATGTTGAAAAAGCGCTTTCATGATGAAATTAAGTCTGAGTCATGCACGATGAATCACGATTCCGAGAGTTGCGTAAGAGGGAGCGATACTCAGAAGCTACTTGAAAGCAAGCTAGTTACCGCTGTATAAACAAAATGACATTAAAAACTTAAGTAATGCGTAGATTAAATGATTTGCGTGCTAATGAAGAAATCCTTGAAGGGATTTCTTTTTTCAGCGACCCTCACTCAGTTCCTCCGGTCAGCCATGAAGCAGGTAGGAGCAGGAGATATGGCTTGTGTCATGGCACTCGACGAAGAGAAGAGCGCGACAACTCATCATAGGCAGCGATGCCACACGATATAGATTGACTTGACTATGTTCTCAGTATTAATTTCATCAGGAGTTATAACGAGATAAACTTCCCAAGGATGCCTACACAGCAAGCCATGTGATCCGCTCATTTATTGTTAAACACCCTCATTGTATCGCGCAGCACATCGTGTAGGACATCTCCTTCTGACACAGTAATCGATAAAAGCTTTCAAATTGAACCCTTCGAAGATATTTCAAGAAATCCGAAATCAGGTTAAGTTCAAGGCAGCAAAGAGGTTTAAAAATAGGAAGAAGTCCTGTTAATCCGCCCTGAATTCACTTTCTTATCGTTTACTTCCTTCCACACCATTGGTTTCTGACTGCCACTCACTCAGAATGTCACAGAGAGGCAGAAGAATGAAAGGAAAAATGTCAACCACCCACAAAGTCACCCTTAATTCAATCAACAATTCTTTCTTGTCGTCTTAACGTCCATTATCCGGCTTCAAGTAAGATGTTACTGTGCCAAACGATGGGATTGCACGAGAATTTAATTGAGAATTGAAAATGAAATGTAATGCACTTCATAACCTTACCCTCAGAGCCAACACAAGACCGCAGTTAAGTGGACAAACAAATTGAATTTTTCCCCACAGACAATAGTTCGACGGCCACAATTGGAATCTTGGCAAGAGCTCCTCAGGAATCCCGTGAATGCTGGGAGTATTTGCCGAGGAATTGAAATTGAAAACTTTCACCCAATCCCTCATTAAAATATGCACCAATAAATGGTCGGAAAAAAATTCATTCTCCCGGCACTGGCGCCCAACGCTGGCTTCGCAGTGCAGTGGGACTCGAGGAGCTGTTGTTCAGATTTACTGAAACTTTCATGAAATGGATTTTTTTTACACTCGTCGTAGTTGCGATTAAGTAGAAAGGAATGCAGGGAATTATTTCGGACGGATTCGCAACAATTTATTGTTTTCTGAGGAGGATTTAAGCAGCGAACAGTGAGTCAGAGCACCAGGTAAACGCAGATTTACACAGGAATGAATTGTTTTTGGAGAGCAAATGAGAAGATTAACTGTGGGAAGTTCCGTAGAAAAGAGGAGATGGACGGAATTGTGCAACAGTTAATCGGATGCAAAAGTTCTCTCTTTTCAAAGAGGATTCGCTAGAGTTAATTACAGGTACGAAGATGGGATGAAAAGAGAGATAAAGGAATTAATTCAATTCAATGGACTTCAGGGGGAGACTGATTGACTAAGCAGGCACGTGCAGTCCATCTTAATTGGTGTCCACACTATTAAATTGCAACCGACTCAAGCCTGAGGCTTTAAAGAGGGTAAAGGCATTTTTTTCACGGATAGGAAATACGTCCACTCTTCCAAACACGTCCTCTCGTCTCGCATGCTGTATAGCTTACAATAAATATCCGTTTGTAGGATTCATTTCTTGGGTGGTTGACAAGTCGTCCGAGATCGAACAAATGTTTTTGAATTTGCCATGAACTTGACCAAAAAAACTGATTAAAATGGGCAAAGAAGGCAAAAACTTGATAGATTCTTTATTTTTGGCTAGTGGACAGTATTGAGGAATATGGAGTCGAGCTTATCCAGAAATACGCCATGAAAGAGAACTTTTTTCAGAATGAGCCACTTTGTTGGACACAGTTGCATCAATATACATTGTGGAGTCATACTTCTGTAAAGAAAGCCGCTTAAAAGTAATTGCCAATGGGAACCGTTGACCTTGGAGGAGATTTTTTTATCTACCCAGAGGTGCGTCGGAGCTTTAACTATTTAAACAGCATTCAGCTCCCAAAGCGTTAAGAGCTTATTCCTTGAAACTTCGGGGGCAACCCGCATCAACCCTGCCTTCAGGTCACATGTCCACCACCTGAAAAGTCAAAGTAATTTGAGATGGTTTAAGGTCATCTCCTGATAGACATGTCCCATTACCTCCTTCCACAGTTCCTATATGGCTTATTCCTGAGAGCCTGTGTCTTTACATGTTCTCAGAAAAAGTAGTCCAAAGCACCCAGCTTACCTTAGCAAAAGGCACAAGTGGGTGCTCACCAAAATTCTTTCTCAACAAGTTTATTGTTTGATGTGCTGTATGGCTCCCAGCGTTATCTTGTTAAGCGCCTGAATTTTTTAGAAGGCACATAGTCCGTTTACATGGCCTAGCTGCTGAAAACGACCACGAATCAAAACGTCACGGTCTTCGGCTACACTCTAAACTGCTGCTCCTATTATTTCTTCACTACGTCCGGGATATGATCTCACCGGTCGAGTATCATTCACTTCTGAAACTGAAATTTGCGAGAGATATAAGCAACTGTGGCTTGACTAAATTGCACGAAAAACATTTCTCACAGAACTTCTTTTTCTTCTTGTGGCGCTACAGTCCGGGGTGGACCTGGGCCTCAACCTCTCCAGCTTGCACGATCTTTCGCCAGCTGCCGTCAGTTGCGCACTTCAAGTTATTTGAGGTCCTTCTCCACTTGTGTGCGCCACTCTAGCCTAGGCCATCCTCTGTTGCGTTGTCCCAATGGCTCAGATTCGAAGACTTTTCGGGCGGGAACAGTGGTGTCCATACGCTCTACATGACCTATCCATCTTAAGCGTTGTATTCGAAGACGCTTGACCAGGCGCATATCGCTGTATAACCCATAGAGTTTGTCGTTAAATCTTCTCCTTCAGATGCCGTCAACGCAAACAGGATCAAAAATTATATGCAAAGCTTTTCTCTCGAAAAGACTAAGGGTTTCCTCATCGCTGCTTTGTTGCTTTTAGCAATGTCCAGGTTTCCGCGCCATAGAGTTAGATTTCCCACAGAACGCTGATTATAATAATACAGCTGAACAAGAGCTAATTTCTATGAAGATAATTTCTTTGAAGACTTGCCAAAGAATACTGCAGTTTGATAAGACATACGCGTAATCGGTCAGAAAAAGCCGATTGAAAATCAAAAACCACGATGAATCATCCGATATTAATGGTTTCTGCTGGAAGGTGTACCCGACAACCGTTCACCTTGGAAGACTCACGAACTGTGAACAAATTCAAACCAAATCGATTTCTGGAGGTTATCACCCAATCGAATGACACCTCTTGAGACAGTATGCTTCAAATTTATTTCGGAAATAAAGTGATATACATGAGCCTTGATTATGGCGCCAATCTTCAAGATGTCCCCAGCCATATCTTTAATTGTTCCTGTTCTAGTCTGGTGCATTTCTTTTGCTCAATTGAGTGGCACTAACGCCCATAAGATACCAGGGCCTAGCTTCCACATCAACTATTCGCGTTGTGCGTGCTACTGTTCTCTCACAAGTAGAAGGCGCCTATAGTTTATTGCCGACTCCGAATGGCGAGATTTGAGAAGATTTGTCATAGACGATTGGTACTCTTTGAGTGTTGTCAGAAACTCACAAGAGGTGCTGCCTTGAAAAATGCGACGTGTCCCACCCGGGAATCAAACTTTGACCTTCTGCGTTTGGATTGACGCACTTACCCACAACGCCACGGCGACCACAAAAACCAAACTTTGCTGACCACAAACCTGCATTAACTCAAGGCTAAACATCACTACATCCATACACTGGATCCCCTGAAAAGGGTTGCCTTTTATATTTCGTTATTAGAAAACAAAAACAAATATTAGTCATCATTATTGTTTTTCAAAACATTCCCCATTAAGTTCGATACACTTTTGCATGCGTTTGAACCAATTGTCTAAGCACTTTTGCCACTCTGGTTGAGTTATCTCCAAAACATGCATTTCTGAACGCATCAACCGCTTCTTCAGGTGTCGACAAATGTTGACCTCTCATTTTATTTTTTACGTACGGGAATGAAAAGAAGTCATTCGGTGCCAAGTCAGAACTATACAACAGATGACTCATCAAATCGATGTTTTGAGTGTTCAAAGATGCAGCTGTTTGAGCCGATGTGCGAGAGCTCGCATTGTCATGGTGAAGAGTTATCCGTCTTCGGCGGTTGGTTTTCGTGATTTCTTGCAAGAGAAGTGGCAAACGAATCGTTGTGTACCACTCAGAATTTACTGTTCTGCGTTGTTCTAGTGGTACAGTTGCGACATGTCCAGTTTTTTCCGAAAAACAGGCGAACATTTGCTTGGAAGTGCTTCGTGCGCGAGCAACTTTTGTTGGATTGGCTCATTTTGAAACACATATACAGTCGACTGCTCTTTGCGTTTGGGCTCATACTCGTAAATCCACGATTCATTGCCTGTCTTGATGTCATAGACGTGTTTTAAAGTACCGCGATCGTCTTTTTGGAGCATTTCGATCGACCAATCGACACTAGCCTTTTTTGAGCGATTGCTAAATTGTGTGGGATCCAACGCGAACAAATTTTGTTGATGGTCAAATGTTCATGCAGTATTGAATGTATGCTGGTCCTACTAGTGCCTAAGGTTGTCTCAATCTAACGACAGCTCACATGACGATCTTCCAATATCAGTTGGCGCACAGCATCAATGGTTTCCGGAACAACAACTGATTTTGGACGACCTTCACGAAATTCGTCTTGGAGTGAACTACAACCTCGGTTGAATTCACCATACCATCGAACAACACTGGTCCTTGATGGAGCTTCATCGCCAAAAATTGAATTAAGTTCATCGATCCACGTCGAAAGTTGTAAAAAATAATTGCACGAACATTTTAACGATTTAATTCCATTTTTTGGGCGAGATGAATCTTTTAAGTTAACACACAAAAAGCGCTTGTATGTCAAAGCGTTCTGAGTTTCGTACCATTTTTTGTTCACAGATGTTGTTCTACATTTTTTGGATCAATCGCCGCGTCGAAGGAAACCGAGCCGATGACTACTGACTGCAGAAAGAGGACTTTCTCTCTCGATCCAATCCTTGTACAGTTCTGTAGACATATCCGCAGTTCTATTAAGATTTGTTATTTTTCAATTTAATTGTGACTTTCGTTTATTTTCTTATATTCGTTCAATTGTCGGTCTGCAGGTTGTCTGTTCCCAAACAGTTCCATTGACGCTTGCAGTACGAAAGTTGTCTCATACTTGCCCTTGAAACCACCCCCTTGCTGGTGGTTGTTAATCGCCATTCGAATTTATTCATTGTGAACTTCCTTGGGCGTTTAGAAACTTCAGCAGGAAAATGCTTCCTTTGTTTGTGTTAACATGGAAATACTTTGCAACTTTCTGCTTAATTTGTTGTCAGATCACACAGAGTTCGCATGGTGTTTGCCAGAACTTGATATCCGGTCGAAGAAAAAACTTCCTCAAAGGAAGTTCCCCGAACCATAATCTCTGCATGTGTTGGAAACACCAATAAACATAAAAAAACTCACTTAACAAAATTCAAGAACATCCCATCACTCATCCGCCTGCAGAAGATTACAACCCTCTCATCGTCTTTATTTCTTTATTATTCATACCCGTTTCATCGTTGTGGCCTCGCCTCACACCAAGCACCCCCAACTAACTCACTCAAGTATTTGTCCATCACGAAGTTACAATTTCGACAGGATTAGTTCATCATCGCCCTTGAGTAATGACTGTCATCCCCTCCGGCAAACGAGGCCCTTCCAGAGATAAGACGAGACCGAATGTTGCCGTCTTAAGTGTCCTCCCGTCCCACCCGTCCATGCATGTCAAGAAGGTTAATATGCAGACGCTTTCGATAACAAGAGCAACACTAAGCTCACTCTGACACACAGTCGCCGATTATGACGACCGACACGTTCATAAAACACAGGTCCGCCCATAAATCACCTCCGCATCCGTCAACTGGTTGAAGCGAAATGGATTCGCAACAACGTTACGACCGCCGGGCTGACTCTGACTGGAATTGGTGATGGGGAGCAGTGTCCCTCCATGGCATGGCGTCGGGCTGCATGAGGTTGTTTTTATGGGCAGATAAAATTGAAGCAGATTTCACTGAGCAAGGGACACGTCCCACACTTCCGTGGCACTGCATTCATTTGGAAGATTCATGCGACTGTAAGCAAACAATAAACGCTCACAATAGCCGCCTGCGTCATGGATATTAATTGAGGCGAATTGTTGCAATGAAAGGATCCATGAAAGGATGTCTGTGAAAGTTCGCAATTCCCGAGTAGTTTGCTTTGAACGAAAATACATCTCTTTGATGGAACTGCTCTGCAACGGGGAGGGCGTGTTATTTTTGTGGACGCAGAGAAATGAAAAGCTCACTCGCATTGTGAGCACCAGGTGCTGCTGATGCGGAATCGAGTGAATGCTGTCAAACAATAACGCGCTCGATTGCAAATTCAATTTTTTTTTTTCAAACTGGGAAGGGGCAGAAATTCAGCCAAACAAAAAAAAGAATTAAGTTTACACAGGAGCCACATCCTCACCTGCGCCATTCCCAGCAGAAACGATGTCCACATCATAGGGGGCGAGAAGAAGAAGGAAGTTGCTGCACCTACACCCACCCTGAGGGGAATTATATTACTTTTGCGCGTCTCAAGTTCATGTATGATAGCAAGTCGTGATGTGTCTGACGGTGACAGTTCTATTAAACTCCACGATAGTCAGGTACAGGGATGACAATGTCAGTTGCTCGGTACTCCATTCCGTTTCTTTTAATGCGAAGGCTCAGCTGCAAGACAGGTTGAAGTGACATCGTAATCGTGTAAGATGGCTGTCAACACTCAAGAGGCGTTTCATATGCACGCGACATGAAATGAAATGAAATGAAATGAAACGCCCGAACAGCGACAGCAAATATTGCAAATTTATTGCCTAAATGTACCTATATGCTGGGGTTTAGGCGGAGGTACGAGTTGTTGGGTGATTCTTAAGCGTATTGGCTGAATGATCTAGGGAAGCGATGCAAGACCAAGATTAACAGTTAATTTTGAAAAATTATTTATTTGAAGAGAATAGGATAGGTGAGAGCAAGTGGTTATCAGTGAAGCAACCACACTAAGGTCGCCCTTGGGCTCATTGTGACGCAGTGCGAGTAGTTCCCTGTTGTCCTTTAAAACCTCTGTGAGCTACCTAGCAGCCGCCGGTGCTCAATGCCTTCTTCTTTTTCTTCTACTTCTTGTAGCGCTATAGTCCAGGTTGGACCTGGATCTCAGCCAACTTGCCTCTTTCGCCAGTACGACCTTTCACTAGCTGCCTCCAGTTGCGCACTCCAAGTTGGTTGAGGTCCTTCACCACTTGCGTGCGCCACCTAAGCCTAGACCGTCTTCTGTTGCGTTGTCCCAATGTGTCAGATTCGAAGACTTTTCGGACTTGCGCAGTTGAGTCCATCCATAGGTTGTCAAAAATGTATTTCCTTCGGTGTCTCTTCCTTCTTTTTGCAAGAGCTTGATAGTCACGGAGGATATGAGCGATCGATTGCACCTCCTCCTAGTGTCTGCAAGAAGTCATTGCATTTGATGCCGAGTCTGGAAGCGAGTGTTCCAATGGCACAGTGTCCTGTTATGACGCAAATTACGGTAACACAACACAGGACTGACATATAGGGGGCGCCACTAACAAAAAATTTATATTATTTTTAGGAAGTACAAGCATTCAAATGATAACTGCTAACTCAAGTGACCCTACTTTTGCAATTTTTAAAACAATGGGCATAAAACAAAATTTGGAAAATGGAAAAAAAATACTGTGCAAGCTCAGCAATGGCTTCAAAAGTGTTACAGTGACTCTGCTCCATCAAAAACAACCATTTGTTGATGGTATGCTGACTTTTAACGTGGCCGTACAGACACCAACGATGCCGAACGCTCTGGAAGGCCAATTGAGGACACAGACAGACACAGACACCTGAAAACGTCAAAAAGTACACAAATTCGTTTGGAAAACCGCAAATTGAAATTGCGTGAGATAGCTGACACCACAAAGATATCAGAAGGCAGTGTGTACACTATTTTGCATGAACATTTGTCCATAAGAAAGCTGTTTTCGAAATAGGTGCCACGTTTGCTCTCAATCGACCAATGGACAAGAACGTATCGATGATTCTGAGAGCTGTTTGGACAGGTTCCGCCAGAATAAACAGGACTTTGTGCATCGATATGTCACAGTGGATGAAACACGGATCCACCATCACACTCCAGATTCAAATGAGCAGATTTTTGGACAAGTCCCGGCACATCACTCAATGATGTGTTGTTTTGTCTAGTCTGATATGGCATCAGGAGTATCTGAGATTGAGCTGTGGCTAGATAATTTTGTCTATACGACGTTCTGTTTTGTTCGCTCAATGTACAATTTGCTGAAAGGGAAAGAGGGCAAGACGAGTGATTTGGTGCTACACCGGGAAAGTTCATCGGCATCGCAGTTCTTTTCGATCTGACTCTGGTGGAATCAGGTGGAATTTAAAGTACTTGGATGATGAGATGGGCAGCACTTTTGGGTAGGAGTGGATATTGTGACATCCAAGAAATTGGATTGCCGTCTGGCTGTCACAACCGATGATTATATTTCTGTTGGATGCAGCATCGTTCCTCAACCAGGTCAATGCCTCTTTTAATACCTTAATCTCTGCCTGAAAAATGCAACGATGTGAAGGGAAGGTGGAAACTCTAGCCCATCGTTCATCTTTGACCCATCTGTAAGAATACAGACTGAGTGTTTAGGTGAGTCCCAAGCCTGTGACATTTCCGGTGTGTGGGTTGAAAATTCTCTCAGAAGAGTAAGATGAATGTTTTCTTGGAGGAAATTAGACAATTTTAAGATCCTAGAGTGACTATACCTCAGCTTGGACCACAGCTCAATGGACTTGAGTCTGTTTGTCGTACGGGTTGCGATTTCGTTCCTTAGAGGGTCTAACGGAGGAAGAAGATGCAGTATGTCTTGTGTCGCGGAAGGGATAATTTTCAGGGCTCAGCATATATAGCCACTGGCGAGCAGCTGCTGGCATTGAAGCAGAAGCGGCTAAAATGGGTTTGGTGGTTAATGACGACAAAACAAAGTACATGCTGTCATCAAGGAAGGACGCACAACATCGACGTCTCGGACAGAGCGTCACACTTGGCAGCAGAAACTTCGAGGTAGTTAAGGACTTTGCCTACCTCAGCTCCGCGGTAAATAGGGAAAACAATACCAGTACCGAAATCAAACGCAGAATCACTCTTGCCAATCGCTGTTTCTTTGGGCTCAAGAGGTAATTGAGTAAGTAAGCAAGTTGTTCGGCAGCACGTGGTCTGTTAAGGAATTCCATGTGCAGAACCGAAAATCGTTGTCCTTTGTACGTTTGCTGGGGTCGTCAAAATTGGATCCGTCCATATCCGAGGCATGTTCTCGTTTCTGAACTCGATTTTTTTTTTTGTGATGAGGGAGTTAGCCTTACGCACAACCTACAGACTGGTAGGCCAGTCGCTGCTTTCATTAGTTCACCACACAACGGATGCTGTGATGGCTATCCAGGGGGCGCCACGGGGAGGCTGTATGTCAACTTGACCTATGCACGGACGAGGATAGCCTTGGCAGCTCGCAATGTTGAGCGCGATCAAGGAGATTGCCTAGTGTACATAGGCCCATGCCCCCGACGAACTCTATGGGCTGTACAGCGACATGCGCCTAGTCAAGCTCCTTCGAATACAACGCTTATGATGGCTAGGCCGTGTAAAGCGTATGGACACCACCGCTCCGGCCCGAAAAGTCTTCGAATCTGAGCCATTGGGATAACGCAACAGAGGACGACCTAGGCTAAGGTGGCGCACACAAGTGGAGAAGGACCTTAACCAACTTGGAGTGCCCAACTGGAGGCAGCTGGCGAAAGACCGTGCTGGCTGGAGAGGCATGTTGGTTGAGGCCCAAGTCCACCCCGGACTGTAGCGCCACAAGAAGAAGAAGAAGAAGAAGTGCTGCTGCAGATATTTTAATTCGTTTTTGGATGTAAAGTTTTCAGATTAACTTGCTGTCTTAGGTAAGATCCAGAAATCTAGTTTATGATGGTTGCAGAGTGGTACCCCATATTGTTATTAGGTCAAAGGGTGGACTGAACAATCCAACGACAAAAATCGCATGTGTGCGATTGACTATAACCTCCTACAGATAAACAAGTATTGCCTTGTTCTGTAGCTAAATTAAGGCACTTAAAGAAAACTACAGCATCATCTTTGTTTCCATATAAAGTGTAGATTACTTCACATGAATAATAGGTTTTTCCAAAAGTCAAATCTCTCCGAAACGTTTCCCCAAAGAATTCCGCCTTAAAGTTCCATAATTCTGTGAAAGATAGTAACAATAATTGAGTGGAACTACAGCCCACAGGGGACCAGGACTGTAGCTTCTACAGCAACCACTCATGTTGTGCGTGCTACTGCTCTCTCACGAGTAGAAGGGACCTACAGTTTCTTTGCCAACGGCGAGATTTGAGAACCCTTTCAAAGACAATTGATACTCTTTGCGTGTTGTCAGCAACTCCAAGAAGGTGGTGCCGAGAAAACAAAATGTGAGATGTCCCGTCTGGGAATCGAACCTAAACCGATTGTCCAGTGTCCACAAACAACATATTGAGAAACAAAATGAGTATTCTTTATTACCGCCATTCCATCCCCGTCCCCTATTTCAAATCAAATTCTCAACCAAACAGTTCACAGCACTTCAAGTAAGTCAACACGAGTTCAAATCCGCACACAATACAAACATCGACCGAAACCCCCAGTTAACTGATGACAAAGAAACCGCAATCAACCCTTTTGCACCGAACGAATGAATGAATGCCACCAAAGTGCTTTGTTGCCCGTCATCAGTTGTCGCCTGGTCTGTTAGCTGAGCACCAGACATCATCACAACGATTTGTGGTGTGACTCGAACGACCACAATTTCAAAAGCTGCTTGTTTTCATCAATGAAGCCCTTAAACCTTCAATGGAGGACTCCTTGAAATTTGAGAGCTTTATGCTTCTGACTGCAATTGCACTTTGTTTTACTTTTGCGATGGAATTCGAGCGAAACGTGGGACATTCATCTCTGAATTGGACATTGATTAAGGTACTTTTGGGAATTCTGCGACGCAACGAAGACTGTGAAGCGATTGGTGGTATTGTAAGCAAAGTTTCAATGGGGGGGAATTTTGAATGGCGCCCGACATAAAGTTGTCACTAAATGGGGGAGTGCCAAGCATTCTTACGAGGGTGTTTCTTCGGTACAAGCAAAGGGTACCGAAGAGCAGAATCGAAGTCCAAGAAATTTTATTCTAATGAGGTGGATGCCGCGGCGCACGTTTTATGGGAAGGTTGGAGGAAAATCTAAAATCTTTTGAAGGCGTAAACCCACCCTAACGAAATTTGAAGCATACTAGGAGCGTGAAGGAGTCTTATGGTGGTTGACGTGGTTTAGAGATTAGTGGTTACAAAATGAAACTGACTGACTGACTGTTTGGTGTGGTTTATGGGTTGGTGGAATGTTTGGTCGGTGCTTCTTTAAAACTGATGCTGGCCAGAACGTTACAGTAAAAGGCGACCGCTGTACAGATGAGATTATTAACATTTTCGTTCATCAATTGAACAACCATGATGTGCAGGAGCTGTGGTTTCAATAAGACGGCGCAACATGTCACACAGCTTGTTCCAAAAAGATGTTTTGAAGAAAATCTTTGATGACCGCATTGTTTCACTTTTTTTGGTTGTTTTATTGGAGGTTGGGATCATTCGGACTTAAAACTGGTCCATGGTACTACCAGGCAGTCTTCTGGAGGAATAGCTGCAAGCACTTCTGTGATAAGGAGCCTTCGTTTTCAACTCCAACCACATCAGTACCAGCACAGCTGCCACGTGACCTGAGCAAAGACAGAGGACGTGCTTCGTACAGGCACCGCAAAGGGTTTCATCACTAAGTCCAAGCTAACTTAAGTGCTTTGCGAAGGTGAAGTGTTGTATGCCAAGAAGTCTTCCCTATCTAGAGATAACAGAAATGCCGCCGATTTACTGCTGATGTTTAGGAGCATGCGCTTGGACAGCCTGCATCCTGGTTAATCATGCCATATCTGGTCCAAGGATGCTGCCAGTTCTTAGGTGGGTTCAGTTTCCATGAATGTCTCTTTTGATCCTTGCCTGGCAAGTTCATTGGCAATCTTGTTTCCTACATCCCGCGACGTCCCTGTAGTCGGACAAATCTTAGCAAAATTAGTCTACCGACCAAATTAAGAAAAGACATGCATTCTTTAACTATCTTAGACGTGGTAAGAAGGTTGAGTAAGGCCTTAAGCACAGCTTGGCTGTAACTGCAGTAGCAACTGCTTCGCCCTTTCCAACAGTTCTTCACAATCTAGTTCGTGGCCATAAGAATCGCAAGGGTTTCCGCTTGAAAAACAAACGGAAGTTACCAAATGCGGGGTGAAGTTTCCGGTCTCTCCAGTCTAGAGATGCGGTCAGAAGGTCATTAATGCAAGTTAGTCGAAAGATGGCATTGGTTGTGCATCATATCGATATAAAGGGTAGGAAGACTTAGCAATGCATCAAGATGAGAGCCAGGCTAGCTAGGAAAAGCCCTTCTGCAGCGAAAATAGACCGCCCTTTGAAGCTTGCTAAAAGCAGCAGTCACGTATTTGCGTGAAAGCTTATTCCACCAAACAATTGATGAGTAGGAGGGGAGAGGTCTAATTGCTGCTGTGAAGATTCAAACGAATGATCTTGACCAAAAACCCTTTACACTGCCAGGGACCTGACAGCCACTTGAAACGTTTTCTACTAGATGTGATAGATCAGTCTTTTAATAAAGTTAAGACCCAGATATTTTACTCTATCGGAAGAGGGAATAATGCACCTTTAAGCACTGGTTGAGTTAGGCTAGCCTGGCTACTGTTTGAGTCCTCCTAGTGAAGAGAACAACCTCAGTTTTTAGAGGAATGACTGGAAGTCAATTTCTGGTACACCAGTCATAGATTATGTCTTGAGGCGTCTGCACACAAGACCATACAGCCGCTAGACATCATTCGGTGACATTCGGTATGGACCCGTGAATTTTCCCCTAAAATTGTGCGTTTAAGCACCCGAAACTCCATGTCAGACATCACAGGATCACGTGAAACAAGATTGCCGACGGTAAGATTCAAGGAGACATTCATAGGGCCCGAACCCACCTTGGGACTACCCGCTTCCTTGTTTAGGGCTTCCACCGACCATTGGGTTTGCCAACAGCACAGAGATGGCATGACTCACAAGGATGCAGGCTGACCAGGTGCACGCTCCCGAATGTCGGAAAAAAATCTCTAGACAGAAAAGAGTGCAGAAAACTTGTCGGCTCACAAACGGTAAACTTCACCTTCGCTGAACACCTAAGTGTGCTTGGGCTTAGTGATGACACCCTTTGCGACGCCTGTGGAGAAGATGAAAACACTTCAGAGCACTTTCTCTGTCAATATCCTGCCTATGTGGCGGTTGTTTGGCTTCCTGCTTAGGTGAGGCTGTTTGGCTTCCCGTTTAGGTGGCGGCTGTTTGGCGCTGATGTGGTAGAAGCTAAAAGCTTAAGGTCCTTATCAAAGAAGCGCCTTCTGGTCTTTCTTCGGAAAGCCAAGAAACTACAGTAAACGAAGATTACTGTCTACTAGTACAATGGACCTTTTTGTTAGTTTAAGCTCTACAGTGCAGTGTATGTCAATTCAGGAGGTTGATCTTTGCTCTATTTCATTTCAAAATTGTATGTTCCTTGTGAACTCAAAAAATTACCCTTCGTAGTCAGTATTAAACTGCAGGCTCCCCGCAACACTCGTAGGAGTACAGTAGGATGCAGAATGTAAATGGATGCTGGAGAAGCTAAACCTTGATTGCTAATGGAATAAAGTGCCACATCAGAATGCGGATAAGTTAAAGACATCTTGGAACACACGAAATCGGTTTTTTTTCCTGCCCTGTAGACATTAAGGATGTAATACGAGTGATGAGACTTTCTTGTCTTATTGTCTTAAAATTTAAAAATTGCTTATTTTGGTGAGATTTTACAGAATTGGTTAAAGCTCCTACGTTACTACCTTTTTTGCAGCACTGACATTGAGTTGGAATAGTTTTTGGTGAACGAAACCCTCTCCATGCGAGTGTTGACTTGCTTATATTTGTTCCCCCTTTTGCACGATGACTGATGAGTTTTAATTGAAGTGAAGGTTTTCTTTAAGGCATTCTCAGAAAACTTCTACCATCCACCTCCACTATTGCCGACGTATGCACGCATTGAATGCAACGTTGAGCACCCACAGCAGGCGCACACATTCTGAGTCAGAAAATCGATAAAGTTTCACTCGATTAGAATCGCATGTCAGCGTTGGTGCGTATCACATTCACTTTTACACGTGTACCACTCACTTGGGCAATTTTAACCGGAACCTGAGACCAAGTGGTTAATTCAATTCCACCACGGCAACGTGATGTTTTTCGACATCAAACAAGCGATCCGGTTAAGTGGATCAAATGAACGAATATCACGCACAGTCGATTGCAATTCGAGCACCGCCACCGATTATCGCTCTCACCTTGCAGGGCTTTGGCGAATTTAGACACAGTTGGTATTTTCCGGTTTTTCACTGCAAGTGAAAACACAAAAGGAGTCGAATTCAATTTCCACTTATTGGGCCCCTTGGTGGTTCAGAGCTGAATCAAGAACTTTTCTCATAAACTCGAAAAATTATTCTTTTGCAGGCGAAATTGCCTCCGATGGAAAGTTAAATGTTTTAATTCGAATGTCTGGCTTTGGCAGTTGGCCAAGGAAAAGCGTTTGCTGCTGAAAACTTAAATTTTTTCATAAAGGACCACGCACCCCCAAGAGGATCAGCATGGGGTTTCATTTAAAAAAATTATTCTCATCCCGCCATCGGATAAGCCTCGTTTCACAATGGGAAACGAGGACTCGTAGCCGCCTGCATCCCCCCCACCCCCACACCAACAAAATCAAAACATTTTCCTTAATTTTAAATGACATCCCTTCAAAGGCATCGTTTACCCATTCAATTAAAAGAAAATAGCTTATGGTCTGTGTTTGTTGTCTTTTGCGTGGGAGCCGTGCCTGCCATCTGAATGGGACGAACTCAAGGACGGCCAAAGTTTCGAGATGAAACCCCAGAACAACAGTCCGCACAGACGCTGAGTGGTGGTGGCGCTAGCTGTCGAATTTCTTGCAGCACCGCGATAAGGAAACGTTTCATTGTCTTTCCAAATTTCAGTGACCATGATACAAGATTCCCGGTTTCGTGGAATTTGATTTGAGTCCTCTGCGCGAGACGAAACGAATTATTTCTTGTCTGCGGGAAAGAGTTGCTGGAGTGGCTCGCCATGGGACGTGTTTTTCTGACTTTAAGTGGTTTAATTTACACAAGCAGGTGCCAAACGCGGTGCTTTGTGATGTGTGTCTGGGGATCCCTGTGCGGGTGCGGGGAAGGTGAGAAGTTGGCTCTGTCTGTCGGTTGACAGATTGTGGGCGAAAAAGTTGATTAAAGTTGACGGTGTCGGGGCCTCGTCACTTTGTGCGTTTCACGTTATGTCGCAATTTATGCATGAGGAATATTTAATGGCTCGCACTGGGGAGAGTGTCTGTTCGTTCGTTGACCACGGGCGAGACGAAATGGTCATTAAGGTCGTCGGGGGTTACTGCATGACTGAGGGAATCATCTCCCATTCTCAGTTATCGTGAATGGAAGGATGAGTGTGAGTCAGTGGATATGTGCAGAGGGGAGGTGCTGAGAAAATTGTTATTTACCGACGCGTAACGCGCTTACGATCTACGAGAAGCTCAAACAGGTGGAGATGATTAAGTACTTCGGGGTTTTATTCCACAAATGGCCAACTGTTCAGCTGCTGAAGTGGTCTGTGACATTGTGGCTGGGAAAAGTATGAGTGTGAGGCAAATATCTTTCAAAGGGTACACTTTCTTCCCTTTGAAAGAATGGTTTGAGAAATGTTTCAACAGTTGCACAGCAGACTAGGACAGCACAGCTGAGATGGTCTATAGTTACTTCTGAATGGAACATTACGCATTTGAATCACTTGTGTCCCTTGAAAGACGTTGAATGCTGAAGCCTGACGCAAATTGGTATAATTATGTATAATTTCAATCTCTTATTTTGGATTGAACTCGGACCGTCGAATAGACTCAGGTTTTTTTTTCATTTCTGTACATTGCTTCACTCGTGTCTGTTAAATGTTTGATTTTGTAATGTCCCTTTGTCCTTGTTGGACATGCTGAATGCCATCTCCGACCCCTACAGTATACACCTTGATTGACTTAAGCTACAACCAACTACAGACTACATTTCCAAACCCTTCATGGAAGTGAACTCAAATTTTGACAAATGACAGATAAATTTATTTTCGTTTGTTAAACGATTTGCGTCTAAGTTGTGTTCAAAAATTTTTATTCGCGATGGGGATATGCGACATTTTGTGTTCTTTATATTTGGCTGGCAAAATCACAAGTAGTTATCGTTAGAACCCTCCAGCACCTCATTATAAACAAAACATTTGTTTCTCAAGCCACAGCTCGTTACCGTGATGCCGGCAGTATCGTAAAACCCCAAGGAGGTAGTCATAAGAAACATCTACAACGGCAGAAATGGTTCAGAAAGTTAAGGCCCGAATTGAGCGAAATCTCCGTGGCAGAAAAATGGCAATGGTTGGAATGGTTGCGGCATAAACTAAAAAATGATCTTGTGCCCAAGACATTGAGTTCCAAAACGTTCTTACACCACAACAGAAAAAATTTTAGTTGCTACGCTTGCACGAAAGTGCTAAGTTGCCGGAGTTGATTTTTTCCCATATGTCACCATTTGTTATCGAGGATTATGTCACAAACAAAATGATCGAGTTTACTTGACAAAGAGGCCTTCGAAAATATACAGTTTCAGACGGCCATAGGGAGCACCGATGATGCTGGTTTGTGTCACCATAACCACTGATAGTCGCTCACCGTACATATTTTTGGAGCGTGCCGTCAAAATTAATGCGACTGAATACCGTAAAACTGTCGTAGAGGCGGTATTGAAGCTATGAGCAACCAAATAATTCGGTTGGAGACCGTGAGCATTTCAACAGGTCTTAACACCGTCGTACAAAGTGAGCGTCAATGAACATTGGTTAAAAAGCAACTTAATTTCTTCGACACAATGGATTTCTCCGTCTGGGGTGTTTCAAAGGCAAAGATTGGCACTTAAAAATACCAAACTTTGGACCTCCTCAAGCAACCACTTCGCATGAAATGTATCAAAAAACCGCAGAATCACTTGCGTGCAGCGTGCGATGCTTTCTTCGGCCGTCTCAAGGCCATTGTTTGCATCAATAGTGGTTCAATGCGGCCACTCTTGATGCAAACAATGGCCTTGAGACAACTGATACAATATAAAATTGATGTATTGTATTTTTCAAAATTGTTTGCCTTGGAACGATAACATTTTTATGCAATTGCTCATATTATAGTTAAAATGAAGACATACAGCTTAAAAGACAATTACAATATTTTCTCATGCGGTTTTGGTTGCCTAAAGCATTCCACAGAAGACGTGGAGACCTTTGATCGATCGATGAATAAGCAGCGATTGAGATTGCCATAATAATTGAGTGGCACTACAGTCCTTAAGGGACCAAAGATTAGCTTCTACAATAATTACTCATGTTGTGCGTGCTACTGTTCTCTCATAGATCGAAGGGACCTACATTTTTTGCCCACTCCGAATGGCGAGATTTGAAAAGCTTTTCATAGTCAATTGATAATCTTTGAGTGTTGTCAGCAACTCGAAAGAGGTGGTGCCGTGAAAAAAATGTAAGGTTTTCCGTCCGGGAATCGATCTTAGACCTTCTGCGTGTGGGTCGACGCACTTACCCACAACGTCACGGCGACCAGCCTGCCATAATGTTACCTATGTTGCAATGCTTCAGCAACACTTGTAAAACTTTCATACAATTGCTGACCTCGTTTCACCTCGAGGGTGCTAAAATTCTTCTTCACAGCCTTGCTTACTGGGCCCATTCTGACGCTTGATTATCCAACTATTAAACGCTAACTTCTATAATCTAAAACGTGTAGTCCTTTATACGAGTAGGTCTTAAGACTTGTTTATTAATAGAAGTAGCAAACATTTAAAATGTCCCTCGATGAGGTTCTTGTGATTACTTTGAACTCCTAATCAACATATTCCTACAGGCTTCTAGCAGGGTTGAGGTATTCAATGACTTATCCATCTTCCACGCAAAAAAAGGGGTTATACTCGGTTTACAATAAGAATGAGTTTTTTGACCGTTTTCCGATTGTGGGCGTTATCCCATATGTTCCGCTGCCCGGAATGGTTTCTTCTTAACGCTGTGAGATATGTTTCAGTTGTTGATGTAACATCCCCAAACTCGCTTTGCTACCGACAAAGTCTTCCCATGAATACCTCTTAATGTTAAGGTGTTCAAAACCAAACAAACATAAATAAGGAAGGAAAACATCAGCACGTGCTATTACAGTAAAGAAAATATGCAATCGCACTGCCAATGGCATCTTCAGTGGTGCAAGGATACATTTCACACTTGCTCGTATTAGGTACAAGTGCAAATGCAGCGTGTGTGTGCATAGACGCACACCAGACGGCATCAAAGCAAATACGTACCCAGAAGGCGACAACAACACAGCGACTACCGACTACAGGCAACAGCGACGGATCCGTTTCGCGTCATCGCCAGAACAAGAAAGGGTGTGGGTGCCCACAGAAGTGGCAGGGAGTAGATTCATAGAGCATGAAGAGTGTAGAAACCACTGCCAGGGAACCACAGGCACACTGGAGGGTGATTGTAGGACAGGATGTAAGAAGCAATTTCAACGCATTCACATCACTCAGTCTCAATCATCCAGAACGTCAGTGCCCAATTTGCGGGAAATCGGGAAATCACCAAGAGGCGTTCTCCTACCAATGTGCTGGGAATTCACTCCCGGATAATTGTCAGAACACAAGAAGCTTCAAAAAATCAAATAATTCATTCGTAGAGTGTTTCCTGAAGCGATTTATTGAACATAAGGTTTAGATTCCCATGAAACCTTTTCTCCTTTACAACTTCTATCTACACAGCCTGGTTGACATTGACATTGTAACGCGTAGACTGATGTTACCTCTGTTGAAGTAGTTAGGGTAAGCTCGAATGACGAAAATCTTGTTCAACAAGACGCGTATCCTTCCAGCTTTGTTACACCAAACGAAAGACTTGACGGTAAGCAAATTGCTGAAACCTTTCCCAAGCATGTTTTTTATCGCATAATTGGTCTTGTCTGTTAGGAAGCTAAATGGAGGACGATACAACAGCGACTTCTACCAGACGTACGAAAGGGAAAAAACATCTATTAAGCCGGCCATATCAAGCGACTGAGCAAGGATGCTTTAGCAAAGGCGGTCTTCGAATATCAGGCTCCACGTTCAAGAAGTCGAGGATCCCCAAACTTGCAGTACAGAGGTCAAGCGATTGCAAGCACAAGAAAACTTTAAGAAGCAACCGCAACTATCACGAATGGAGGGTGTTTGAAAAACAGACTCAGACCCCTCTGGCATAAAAAATAAGCAGGAATGTTGAACGATTCGAATTGAGTCAAGAAGTAGTTACCGTCTCGTGTATGAAGGTATAAATAGAATAAAGAAATGCACTCTGTCAACTACTTGGGAACAATTGATTGTAGGTTTCATACAACATCTTCTTTGAGGACCTTTAAGAGCTGGAGAATAACAATTTTAGAAAGTTTCTGTGTCTAGAAATTCACTCTCTAGACACAGAAAAAAACAACTTTACTCCACAGGATCCTATTGATCTAAGCGAGCTGGAATACTTCCTTCCTACATAACGTACAGAGGAAAGGAATAGGCAACATTTTGGCCAACAAATTGGATTTAATTGAATTTCCATTGAATTCCAAAATAACTGACTTCCATAACACGCCAATTTGGTAGCCACGTTCGTAGGTGTCCTTTGAAAAAAACGCACATTCCCAGCTAACGCAGATGATTGATGAATTGCCGACATCCTCTGACGTGAACAGTGCATTCACCCAACGTCGACTAATAATAATAAATTGACGCTTCCCACACACATCGCGTTATCCCTTTCAACGACCTGACAGCAGTGATAAACCTCTCCAGGGACACACACTCTCCCTCTCACTTTCAGTTTCCCTCTAATGTATTCATTGACAGTAGCAGTCTTATGTAGCGTTCAATAGACCTTGCCAGGCAGTTCTCGAAACTCAATCGAGTGAAACCGTGCGCCTGGCTGAGCGTTCAACCTTCCACCCAGCTGCTGTGACAACTCTTCAGTTTACCGCCTTCAAGCAGAAACTCACAATCAGACTCGAAAAGGTTCTCCATTCGGCTTGAAATTGAGTCGTCGGCGACGGTTTCATTGCAAAATTCAATTGAAGCGCCCCCTCAAGGGCGGGAGCCATGTGTCAAAAACCTTCATCCCCTCCACCACCAGCCGACTAATTGCGATATTCGATTCGGAATCCGGAATTCATTTCCCACCAGCTGTCCGGCGACATGCCGTGCAGAGATTTATCTTCAGGCATCCAGGCGAGAGGCAGTGTTGAGCGCCTGTTGCCAAATGCCTGCCAGAGGTCGATTGAACGGCAAATACTAACGCAGTAAATTCAATCAATGGCCTTTCGTGTTTCATTATTAAAGCAAATGCTCGGGTGAGTGGACGTCTTGGTTTCGAAAAATGCGACCAATGAAATGAGGAAAATTCGATTTCAATTTCATGGCGGAACATTGGCTCGTCGAGGGTCTGTACTCAAACCAAATTCACGAGAGCAATAAATTCTGTCCAAAATTGTACTTGAATATTGAATTTGTATGAAGGTGATACTGGGTAGGGTGGGGGTTCCTGGAGCAGTCGATAGAGTGGGTAATGTCTTCATTGGATGAGGGAAATGAGAAACCTGGAGACCGAGGGCTCTTATGTTTATTGGGAGTAATTTCATTCATTCATTTCTTCGTACCAGTGTCTAATTTTATCATCTATTGATATTTTGGATGGAGTTATCATTTTCATTACTTCCTTTTATATTCCTCCTTTAGAAAGAGAGAAATTTGTGGCAAAATTTACTCGAAGATATTAAGCTGGGCTTGTAGTACAAGCTGTGTGTCTTGGATCGTTGTCAAGTACCAATACCACGATTGGATGTACCTCCATTTTTTCTTTTGTTTCGAGAATATAACTCTTCGCTTCCAAATTTAGTTGAATTCCCGTCAACGAAAGGAAAAGACTCAACGCTGTTAACTGCCACTGCATTCCATAGAATTTTGTGCTGTGGGAGTGATATTTTTTTGAATCCAAGGCAGTTCTGCTACTCCTCCACGTTTTATGGCCTTAGTACTGTCGTTGTTGTGGTACTCGTACTATTTAGAAAATATTGAATTTTAATTCATCACAAAAAACCACTTGGTTCAAAAATTAACCTTGTTGCCCTTCCAATGAGACAACGGATTCGTCGATACTTGGACCACTTTGAAATTTTGCTGCTGTTCAGGCTTCTGTGGCAAACGATCAGAAAATAGTCATTTCCACGGTGTTCTCAAGAATCTGGCGTGGCTGGGGCCACATTATGGGGTATTTTGGGTAAGGATCTTGGTTTACACTCGCACAAAATCAAGCTGACTCAAGAATTGAAGCCAATGGACCATTTAAAGCGACTCCGATGGAGAACATGCACCGATGTGATGAATTTCATCGCAAAATCATCTTCAGTGATGAAGCTAATTTTTGGCTAAATCAGTCGATAAGCAAAATACGCGTTATTGGTCGGATAAAAATTCCCATGAATTACCACTTCATCCACAAAAAAATAACTTTTTGGTGCGGTTTGCTGCCGGCGACTTTATTGGACCATTCACGCCACGACGTCACGTTCCTGTGAATGGTCCGAATTATCGCGCCATGATTACCGAATATTTTTGGTTCGAATTGAAAGATATGGACTTAGGCGACGGTCGGAATTATGGCACAAAGTTTCCGATTACTTTTGGCCTGAATTGGAACATATGGACTTGGGCGACATGCTGTTTCAGTAGAAAGGTGCCCCAAGCCACACAGCACACGTTACAATCGCTTTATTGAAGAGTAGGTATGGTGAGCGTGTGTCAAGAAATCAGAAGAATGCAATCTTTTGTATTGCAATCCCTGAATTATACAAAAGAATTTCATGATTTGTGATTCGATCAACTGACTTCACTTGATGACCCTGACTTCAGAGTTAAAATCAGAATTCATTTTTGAAGTCTTGACTGAATAGTTCCTTCCGACCAATCTTATGACTGAAATCAATTGAATGCAAGTCTTTAGAATTACCTAGCAGTCACTGAAGTCCCTTTGAAAAATTTTGGTGCATTCTTTGCGAGTACATTCTACCTGATATGTTGAAAATAAATGCGATCGTGAATGCACTGAGTTGCCATGCCTTACCATTAATTTTTCAATCAATAGCTTGATGAAACTGAGTTCCAGCGTAAAATGAGTGGTGTGCTGGTTGAATGTTGTTGTTGCCAAATGCGATTGCAAGAGACCGCGCAAGTTACATCGAATTTCATAAGACATTAAAAAAAATGCGAAAGAATTCAAGGAGTACCTAGATCTGAAAGCCTCTAACAACAGAGCAACGATAGCGAAGCTGAGTCGTCCTATAACAGTAAGTCCTCTAGATGATGTATTCTCTGCCATGATCGAAAAATTGAAGTGCACTATAGCAAAGCAAAAGTATGTCTGTACAACAGCTGATGTATGGTCAACGAAACATCGAAGGTTGTTTGGTTATACATGTCACTGGATAGACCAAAACTTAAATAGGCAGTTAGTTGCTCTTACTTGCAAAAGATTTTCCGGGTCACGCACATATGATCCGATTAATGATGTTATTCAATAAATTCATGCGCGATTCGGACTGAATTGCAATAACGTCGTGGCAACAGTGACAGACAATGGTTCAAACTTTATAAAGCCTTTAAGGAGTTTGGAGTCGAGACACATTTTTCCAACAACTTAAATGGAACTGAGAGTTTTTATTTGATCTATTCCCCACTCCCTCTTCCAACATCATTACCTAAATCCTAACTTCCGTCAGCACCCCCTCATTGAGCCTCAACCATTTCACTCGAACACTACCCTCAGCCCACAACACTATTTGTCTATTCTGACAGCACCTAACGATAAACATAAATTGCAATTCGTCAGCCTTTCAGACGCGTTCAAGCTTGAAAGACTTCAACGAAAATGTTTGAAGTCCCAAAAAATGCACCGAAATTTTTTGAAGTCTCAAAGAATTCAATTGAATGCTGAAGACTTCAAAGTGACTTCAGTGACTGCAAGGTTATTCTAAAGACTTGCATTCAATTGATTTCAGTCATAAAATTGGTCGGAAGGAATTATTCAGTCAAGACTTCAGAACTGAATTCTGATTTTAATTCTGAAATCTTAATTTCAAAATGGAATAATGAATTGGAAAGTCAGATTTTGAAATCAAAAGATTTAATTCTTTTACGTCTCTGCAAGAAATTAGCCAGCCGGTTGACCGCCTCGTTCACTTGACTATCTATTGTCTGTAGGGCTACGTTAAGTCATTGATTTAAACCAATAAGCTGATCATGTTGGAAAAGATCAGAGCCAACAGTGAAAGTGAAATAGCGGTCATTCGGACGAGTCGCTGAAAATTGAGTCCAACGAATCGATTGTTGCAAACCTACCCGCGGTGGCCATATGAACGAAGTCGAGTTGCATTCATAAATGTTTTGATTGTACTTCAAGCTGATAATAGTGGATTAGAAATATTTTAAATGCTTTGCGATTTATTTAACAAAAAAAGTTGGAGCATCCTTATTGAAAAACCTTTTACTTACATTTAAGACTTTTTCAAAAAATAGACTAGATACTGCAAGTAGAAGAGAAACATCTTCATTGTGTGACTTTGATCCGTATTTTGCTTGAGTTTGAATCGAAATGCTGTAGTGTCACGAAATCTAAAATCCCAAAAACGACATCAAAAAAAAATCACTAACAAAAGAGATTGTTTTGGCTTCCGGCACAATGTGCAACAAATGTGGTTCTATTCAATATCAAGCATAAAAAAACAATTTTTAGTCTTAAGACTAGTAGCCTTTTCGATATCTCAGTTCTGTATTCAAAGTTAAAAGTTTGCAATCTTGGATTCGCCGTAGATTTCGAAATTCATTTCACGTTTCAAACTCAGAACCGATTGTGATTTCTATCTCTATTTCTTGCCTACATATGCCTACCCGCTTCTTGGAAGACCTGAAAATGTAAAAGTTCTTTTTCACATTCAATTTAAGCCACCCAATGCAACAAAAGTCCAAGCCGAAGAAAAGTTTCACTGTGAGAGGTTTTATCTTATATCGTTATATCATCTCCTGCACATCATTGAACATACAAAGTACGAGTACTACTTTTATATATTTCCAGCATCCAAGGTATGCTATGTAGGTCGTGACTTCCATCACGTTTGATGAACCCAGAGGTTCCAAAACCGGATCTCTGATATGCCAGTTAATCCAATCCATGTAGAAAGCCAACCCAATGGAGTTTTATAAATGGACTGAGACAGAAAGCTTCACTTCCAAACAAACTCAATGGAGTCTTATAAACGGTGATTTAAATACATGTCATGTGCCTTCTTTAACATCATTCTTGAGAAAATTGTGCGCAACTCACAAGTCAACCCCAGAGGCACCATCCGTTCAAATGCTTGTTCTTACGGACAACATTGACGTGATTGAACGAACACAGCGAGCCATTAGTGAGGCGTTTGTTGGCATTGAAGGGGAAACGGCTAAAATAGTTCTAGCGATAAATGAGGACAAAACGAAGCATATGCTGTCATCAAGAAAGGACACACAACGTCCGTGGACAGAGCGTACCACTAGATAGCAAAAACTTCGAGTTAGTCAAGGACTTCGTCTACCTCGACTCCGCGGTAAAGAGGGACAACAACACCAGTACCGAAACCAAACTCAGAATCATTCCTGCCAATCACTGTTTCTTTGGGCTCAAGAGGCAATTGAGTAATAGAGCCCTCTCTTGAAGGACTAAACTGGTAAAGTCCTGCTTTACGGCGCAAAAACTTGGATGCTTCTGAAAGAGGATGAGGAAGCCTTTAGTCCTTTTGAGAGAAAATTCCTGCGTGCGATATTTGGTCCTGTGTGTGTTGATGGCATCTGGAGGAGAAGATTCAAAAATTCAGAACTTTATAGTCTGCACGACAACATGTGCCTAGTCAAACGTCTTCAGATGTAACGCTTAAGACGAGTATATCCTGTTGAGCGTATGGACACCACTGTTCCGACCCGAAAAGTCTTTGAATGCGAGCCATTTTGACAACGTAACAAAGGACGACCTTGGTTGAGATGATGAAAACATGTGGAGAAGGACCTCAGCCAACTTGGAGTGCACAACTAGAAGCAGCTAGCTAGACATCATGCTTTCTGGAGAAGCATGTTGGTTGAGGCCCAATACCGCCCCGGATTGTATATAACTCCATTAAACGAAGAAGAAGTGCTGCAGGACTATCAGTGTATATAACCGTGTTCCCACCAGTCATTATAGTGAGGTACACCCGCACAGTAGATGGCGGAATCGAAAGAGTGAGAAACTGAGGGACTGGGGCACTCTTTATGCAGACAACAATGGGAAACAAATCTGATTCTATCCCGTATCAAGCTTAAGCATTGTTATCGTTTCGAAATCTCAGTTCTGTACACGATGTTAAAGTCTCAGCTCGGGCGATGAATTTCAAATAAGGAATGGTCCAAGATTGAAAAGATAATAAAACTGCTGCCGCTGCCTAGCGAATAAGTTCGCGACACCTACTTTGGAGATCCATGTTTGACCCCTAATCTAATTTCAATGTTCACAACCTTCAGAGAATCTCAAAACTCTTCTTGAACTCGAACTCGAAGTTGACTTAAAACTTTAGGTCCCCTCCACTCTTGGCCCCCAGAACTCGATTGCTGACTGAAGAACCGAGGCTCTGGTTCATAAAGAACTGCAGTGCCACATAATTTTATTTATGGATCAATTAAAAAATTGTCTTGCCGTGCTGATTTGGCCAAGAAAATGCGACAGTCGACCAGAGAAAATTTTGACTTAAAAAAGAGGTTGGTGAGAAGCCCTCTTTGACTGTTGGTTTTGTGTCTCTAGAGCATCAAACATTCGCGGCATGATTGTAAATTTTCGACGCAAAGAATTATTCTACTGCCCACTCTGACCAAGACAGCACTTTACTTGTTTTCTTGTTTTTCATGAGCCCCATCAAATATACACAAATTTTACGGACAAGATAATGCCTCACTTTAAAACGTAATAAAGCCGGATACTTACCCCACTTTCAAAACGAATTTTAAGTACAAACCATTGTCCTGCAGACCATTGCGAACAATTTGAAAGGAAAAGTACGTAACTGGTTTCAGTGGCTTACGAGTTTGCAGAAACATTGAAATGTGTTTTTCATTGCGGCAGAAGGAGATTATCACTGACAGACGTTCTGTGTCCCGTAAACTTGGAAAATATACTTTCTCAGCTTCTCCCCTCACACCTCAGCCTCTGCGGAAATCAATATTTCAGTGACAGAAAACAACACAAACCGACACAAACAAGAAAATGAGAGAAAAAGCGTTTCAGATGACGAAAAGTTCCTCAAATCTGCCGCAAGACAAGGTGGGATCCGCAGAAGTTCAAGGTTTGAAATTAATGCCATCTTCAGGGAATCAGATTTTCATAACAAAGACGATATATTGATTCCATTGAATACATAAACTCCGCGCAACACATCCCGCGGGGCACGTAGTTTCCCTTGAAGCAGCCACACTTGAGTGTACACCTTTCGAGCGCGGATTGAAAGCAATCACGAAACGTAAGCACACTTGAACATGTGTAATCCTCTTGACTTGCCACCCCACACCACGGCGACACGTTGACTTTGAAATTCTTGGAAGCGAAAGATTTTCGCGGAATTTCTGATGGATGATGTGTGCCAAGTGAGCGGATTTCCCCAAGTCAATTAAGGTTGTGCAGGATATTTCTGCTTTAAGACCACCCCACCCCCCTCCCCGACCAAGATATTTTTGCTACAGTCCCCACCCCTCTCACCGGCCAAAGTGAGATGTACTGCAAGAAGCAAGTACAGTGGTAATTGCTAACAAGATTACAAGTGTCTGTGTATCTCTGGGAAAGTCTAAGCCCTTGTTAGAGGGTTTCCTGACGGAAAAAAATAATTTCCGTGCTTTTTTTGGGAAGGAAGACGACTGAACAGGAGCTTATCGCTGGAAGGGGGTATCTTATCATTTTCTAGGAGTCCCTGGAGCCTGATTGAGTTAAGGGGACGTAGACAAGAGGTAGGCAGACGTCGGCATTGTTTCTTTAAATCCGCTTTCATTGTGGTTCCTCTGTGCCTGGTGAACTTTGAAAGAGCCTTGAGACGTGGCGGGGAATACTTCGAATAGAATGGACTTCGATAACTTGAACGAAAAACATAAGGGACTTAGTGTCGTTTCGTATTCATGTTTTGCCACAATCACCACCACCACGGAGAATTGCCAGACAATCAGACAAGGGATCACACTTATCTATTTTTAGGGAATTTCATCGACCGACTTGGACCGAGACAGAAAGTTCCTCTTAGACACTCACACTTGCACCGATTGATGCTGACTGCATCACTCAATTTGAATGGAATCAAATTCAATCACGATCAAGCCGATTTCCGTCCCCATATTCAATCGGTACTTAAGCCAATCAAATTCTAAAACTGTCATGAAGACACATCAATGAAAACGTCCACTCCTTATCCGACCATCCCTCCATCTCTCGCAACCATGCCCACATCACACAGTTTTCTGGTCGTTCAAAGAGGAGTTAAGTTGATTAGAGCTTCCTTGAATTTCTGAACTCACATTCCTGGCAATAATTAAGCACACTGATTGCTTGGTTTGGGGTGAGATCTGTTCACGGGGGACGTGAACACCGACAAATTGCCGCAGAGCTTGTGGAAGTGAATGAAATCAATCAGAAGCACGTACTCACTTCGCCGGGTGTTTGAGTTGATTTACAAAAATTGGCCAATAGGTCGAACATTGTGGGGAATTTGTTCGTGTTTGTGGCTGTGACTGAAGGGAATAGTGAAAGTTCGCACACGGGGGGTAGTTCGTGAGTCTTATAAACGATTCCCTTGGCTTTGGGGTGTTCAATGAAAGAACACGAAATAATCGCTGCTGAGCTTGCAACAAAGGAGTGGGAGGATGGGACTTTTGACAGTTTCAAGATTGTGAGTTACTAAAGAATTTGAAAGAAAGACACACCGGGCTAGTCTTGAAGGGAAAGTTAAATATGGCAAAGGGAGCACAGCAAAACTAGGCATTTAACATTGTGAATCTTCGGAAGTGGCATTTTTATAAACACCTCTAGAAACACACTGCCCCAGGACCCATTAAGTTCTACTACGTGAAATGTCGGCTTTTCCACTAAGGCCTTAACTGAAAGCTGTCGAGAGAACTTTTTCGCAAGAGACTGAATTTGCTTTTTTTGGAAAAGATAAAGTGTATGTATGTTTCACGCTTGCGACATTTAAAGTCCTCTGTAAGGACATACGTTTTTTTCTAGAAAGATATGCTGCCTACCGTTGAAATTTGGTCTCTCTTCCCTTACCAGTTTATACTGGGGCATGATGCTTCCCTGACAACCAGGAACCTAAAAAACGCATTAAAAAATAATAAGGCGAAGAAACGCACCCTTTTGAAGTCCCGTTCGAGATCAAAGCCTTAAAAAGAAGTCGAAACACGGTAATTTGTGACGCTGCTTAGAACAAACAGTGAAGACCCGATTCATACCCGACAAAAGCAATGTACGGCATTGGACACAACATCCAAATATTCTGACACCTAGCTCAAATAGAAAAAGTGAAAAATTTGAAAAAGTAGGTACCCCATGAATTGAAATCCGTTTCGAAACAAAACAGCACTACGAGCCAAACGGCTCTTGAAACTAAAAACTTGTTGAGAAATCATTTTGGTGAGCACTTAACTTCACGCTTTGCTACAACAGCCACCTATATGGTGCGATATCACACCTTTGGACTATTTTCCCTAAGGATATGTAAAGTTTTATAGATTAAGACAGCTACTATTGACACCTTTAAGATCAACTTTACATGCGTTTATCTTGGAATACCAGTTGCTATCTTCAAACAAGTCACCCAAATTAAGACCGTCCGAATGGACCACTTCAGACGTAGTCGTGGTAAACATTTACTTGACATCTTTTTCAAAAAACAAATTGCCACGAATTTTTCTTTTAACCAATAATAACAATTTAAAGCTCACTTACAAGTTTATGTGCTTTATTTTACATTTCAAATCACACCTCACAAAGAATCACCCCCTACATTGAAGTACAAATCAATTCCGTCCGTTTTTTTGTGTTAAATTTTTTTTTCTTAAAAAACCTGAAAATACATCACTCAAAGTATTGTCCGTCAGAAGCGACTACTTTTTTCCCACTTCTCTGGAAAGTTTCGGACACCATCTCTTACAAATAATTTCTCTCTGGCATCAAGGATTCGATTTCTTCAAATGACTGAACAGACAAATTGTACTAGAGCCCACAAGTGACCAGGACCTAGCTTCTACAACAACTACGCGTGTTGTGCGTGCTACTGTTCTCTCACGAGTAGAAAGGACATACACTTTTTTGCCGACTTCGTTTGAAGATTATTTCATGCAAATGTTGACCTTGACTGCGCCTCAAATGGTCCATCTGCTTAGTCCAATTTTGGCATACTCCTTCCAACATTTCGGCCGGTATCTCACGAATAAATGCTTCAATGTTGTCTTCCAATGCATCACTTGGAGCGGGTTTATCTATATAAACATGAGCTTCAACATAGCCCCACAAAAAATAGTCCAAAGGCTTTAAATCGCACGATCTAGGCGGCCAATTGACCGATCCCGAACGTGAAATAAAATGTTCACCGAACTCGTCTATCAATAAGTCCTTTGTTGCTCGTACTGTGTGGCATGTGACACCGTTTTGTTGTTGCTCTTACATTTTGGGCAAAAAAAAAGTTGGATATCATCTCACGATAGCGCTCACCATTCAAAGTTACGTTACGATTCGCATCATCTTTGAAGAAGTACGGCTCAATGATGCCACCAGCCCATAAACCGCACCAAACTGCGACTTTTTCTGTATGCATTGGTAGCTCTTGCAATGCTTCTGGCTGATATTCACTCCAAAATCGACAATTCTGTTTATTTGCGTACCCATTGAGCCAAAAATGAGCTTCTTCGCTGAATACAATGATGCGCGACGCGACGACGGTAGTTCAAGAAAAAATAAAAAAAATCTAAGATCTTACAACCTTCTTCATTGGCACCGAAATAGGATTCATATTTCTGGACGTTGAATTTCCGCTGAAAAATATGCTGCAATATGATTCAAATTTTTTAAGTTCGGACACTGCATTTCTGCTGGGAAATATATTGCAACATGATTCTTTTAAAAGTATGAGATTATGAATTCCAATTAATGGGAATTGTGGTTATCGTCGGAAACTTCGACGTAACTTGCGCAATGAACTTCCTTAACAGAGCACGCATTTTGATAATAAAATTCAATAATTTGCAAGCGTTGTTTGTTTGTAAGACGATTCACGGTTAAATTATAAACCAAACCGAAGATGTTTGACAGTGAAACAAAACACGAAACGTGCGTCAGCTGTTTAACTACAGCCCACAAGTAACCAGGGCCTAACTTCTACATCAACTACGCGTGTTGTGCGTGCTACTGTCTGTCTCTCACGTGAAAAAGCACGAGGTATTCCATCCAGGAATCGAACCTAGATCTTCTGCGTGTTGTGAGTCGACGCACTTATCAACTACACCACGGCGACCACACCAAATTGGTTTACATGCATCAAAAAAGCCAACAGTCGGAAGAAAGAAGGTCTGGTGAGTACGGCGAGTGGGTAAAATCTCACATTTCAACGTTTTCGGTTAATTTCTGCTGCTGCAGCCATGTCGAGCCGAGAGTCATCATTCTGCAAAATTCCCTCGTTATATCTTTCTGTCGTTTCTGACAGTTCCTTTGTAGTACACGGCTCAAATGCAAGTGTTGTAGACGATATCGTTTCTTATCAATGGCTTTGCCTGATTCAAGCAGCTCATAGTACACCACACCCGTCTGGTACCAGTGTCTAGGTATACGATGATAGAACGGGTTTTTCATAGTATTTTTTTCTTCTTCGGATTGCCAAAGTATATCCACTTGTCATCTCCAGCCATAATCCGGTGCAAAACATTTTTTATTTGAGGTCTCTCAAAAAGCAATTCCAAGGTGAAGAAACGCCCCTTCAACATCTCTCGGTCCGCACCCAATCCTCTTGCTTTGGAATAAATCCTTTCTTTAACCGAAAGGAAATTCTTTGCTCAGTCACTTCCAACCAATCCTGCGGGTTCACTTCGCATTTGGCACGAAATTTGTTCCAGTAAAGCCTCCAATTCCTCACCAATCAATCGTTTTTGGCCGCCTAAGACGCTCTTTGTCTTCGGCGCTAAAATCACCACTTTCTCTCTCTGTATAATTTATCGGTCGGACCAGAGTGTTGAAGCTTTCTTTGGCTTCAGCTGCACTTTTCTTCCAGATAAAGGAGAAAATCAAATCTTTCTTCAAATGCTGTTTATTGAAGTGAGATCCGACCATTTTCGAAGTGGGAAAAAAACAATGTTACTGTCTAAAACAGGCGCTGATGCACACTAATTATTGCCGACAAGCATCACACCTTTCCAATGAAGTACGTAATAGCTTCCAAGATCAGCCATAACTTGCAGGTGGCGCCATCTTTGGAAAACGGACCAAATTTTCAATAACTTGTACCCCCAATTACATGCATAGTCCCAATTACATGCTTAGTTCACGAGATACCAGGGCCTAGCTTCTTTAGTCTTCTCGTAGCGTACGTGGTTTTGCCCTCTGATCATTGCACACGGGACCTTTAATTTTGAGCATCTTTTCTGGAATGTGAAACACTCCTGAGTGTCGTCAGCATCTCAGAAGAGGGGAAAGTGTGCAGATTTCTTTTTTTCCAATTCAGGGAATCGAATTCGGGACATCGAGGTAGAAGTCGACGACCAATACGCCCTAGGCAACGGATTTATTTTCCTGCAACATGAATCCAATAAAATCAAGCTCCGAACACACGAAAGCTGAGTTCTTGGTCCTTATTGGAATCATGTGCTGTTTCAAAACAATGGCAATGTTCTCGGTAAATCAAAAATTGTATCCATTGTGTGTGACTTGTGGACCACTTCAATCATAAAATGGGTAGACAAACGCAAAAAAAGCAACATTTGCCTTCAACTTGACATAAGAGAACAACTTTCCTGCTATCTGAACATGCTAGCCAGTGAAGAACGTTTCAGCATATATCTCAGACGCAAGAATGTAACACCAATTTTCATTCTTGCTCAATGAACACAAGCAGCCACTGTTGGATCGCATGCATTGGAAATAAGACACCAAACTCCAAATGTCAGCCATGTGGCACCACGCAGCTAATTAAGTCCAACTCTGAGCACTCCGAAAAATCGCAGATCCACTCTTTGAATTCGTTTCAAAACAAAAGCTGTCAACCAGCAAAAACTGTTTGCCGCTCTCTATCTCATGAATGTCCCCCCATTCAGACACACATTCCACTGTGTGCGAATCAACATCTCGACCAACCCGGGATTTCACAAATTTTTTTCAAAAATGCATCTCCTCCCCAGCCTTGAACTTTTTTCATGTTCGCCCAACCGCTTGCACAGCTGCCATCATCCACCAAGCACACCGCATCCACAGGCGGTCCCCTGCGCATTTCAGCATTTAATGCAAGTACATTTCGCAAGATGAAACCTTTGAGCTGGTTATTGCATAATCCTTAAAACACCCGCTATGCATATGCAAGGACACCTTTCTGCATAATCGGCGACAATGTGAACCCGTGGGGCTACGAGGTGCCTGAGTGCCTGCCCACGTAAAGAATACACGACACCGGCGTGGCGGTTGCGATGGCGACGGTGAACTTTAAGCGAATCCTCTCAATAAGTGTGCCAAAAGGGAACTCAATGGCAAAGTATTACGTGCCTGCGCGAAGTCGGCAAATGAAGGTAATTGCGTTAAGAGGCTCTGGCTCATGAATATGATCAAAGAAACGCGTTTTTTCAGAGGTGCTGAGTTTGATTCTCTCATGAATTGCTGGTGGACTGTTGGAGAGCTGGAAAGTGACACGTTTCGCTGGTGAAAGGACTGCCATCGTAGGAAGGTGCCTGCTTTGTGGAGTGTTTGCTTTTTGGTTCCTTGCTAATTTCATTCGAGATGAAGTTTGTTTAAACTGACTTAGAAGCATGTTGGTTAACAACTTGAAGAAAGAAAAGTATTCGTTGCTGTATATATTCCTGAGGATATTGGAGGACTTAGGCCTTTTATTTCATACTTCCTTATAGACTGTGAAGCATCGTATCCTTCGAACGTCAGCTTAGATTTTTTTAGGAAAAATACAAACGATATTTAAAGGAGGGTACATCTTCTGCTGCAAAGTTGAAAAAGTTCTTTAAAGTTGAGCGTTCTGGGAATTATGTTGGTCAAAGGGGCTGTTAACCTGGCACTAGCATGGAAGAAGAAATATTCGATGTCACATTTAAGAATCAACTGAAAAAAAATGTGAACCATAACGCCACAAGTAAGGCCGAGAAGAGGTTTCTCTGAAATAAAAACCAACAGCGAGTGAAATATCCGCGTTGTCTGCCAAGTTCCCAAAAGGGACACACGTCCAACAGTGCCAACTTATCGGCGGATTTGTCTTCTAAGCATCAAACATAAGATCCTTTCTACCGTTCTGTGTAAGCGCCGGAAAAAAGTCCTTTTCAGTGCGGTTTCAGGCCGGGAAAGTCCACCATTAACCATATCTCCACACTACGCCAGATTCTGGAAAATTCGCATAAGATGCAAATCGACACTCACCACCCATTTGTCGATGTCAAGACCTCATATGTCACGTTGTCATACATGGAGACGAACGATACAGCGACATGGACAGTTTGAATATTCCTGCCAAACTCGTCAGATTGCGCAGGATGACGGACTTTGGAGAACGCTCGCTGCCCCTCCAAGGTCGGGGATCTTCAAAGCCAATTAAGGTTTTAGACAAGGCCAAGCGCTTTCATTTTCAACATCTTTCTGAATTCACTTGCCAACACAAAAGGTACAATTTTTCAAAAATACATACAATTATGAAGTTGAGGCCGATAAACGGGTTTCAGCGGTGAGCATAAAAAGTATATACTGTCATCGAGACAGGCCCATTCCTACTCTATGGCTCGGAAACTTGGATGTTACTAAAAGCGGATAAGAAAGTCCTTAGTCTTTACGAGAGAAAAGTTTTGCGTCGATTTTTGTTCCTGTTTGCCTTGATGGCATCTGGAGAAGAAGATTCCACAACGAACTCTATGGGCTGCGGCATGCGCCTAGTCAAATGTCTCCGGATACAACGGTTAAGATGGCTAGGCTATGTAGAGCTATGGACATCACTGCTCCGGCCCGAAAAGTCTTTGAATCTGAGCCATGTGGACAACGCAACACAAGGCGGCCTAGGCTAAGGTGGCGCACACAAGTGGAGAAGGACCTCAACCAACTTGAAGTGCGCAACTGGCGGCAGCTGGCGAAAGATCGTGCTGGCTGCTGAAGAGGCATATTGGTTGAGGCCCAGATCCACCCCGGACTGTAGCGCCACAAGAAGAGGAAGAAGAACTCATCGAGACAGGACGCACATCATCGAAGACTCGGCAGATAAGACTACGAGGTATTGGAAGACCGCACAATAACTCTTGCCAATCGCTTTTTTCATTGGGCTCAAGGGGCAATTGAGTAAGGGAGCCCTCGGAGGGTCAAGCTAATTTTATGTAACACCTTGGTCATCTCTGTCCTGCTCTTTAGCACAATAGCCTAAACAAACTCAACACCCGATGAAGATACCAATCTTTTCTGCATTTAATATTTGGCCGTTCGTGGGTTGTGGCTTTTGGAGAAGAAGATTGAAGCATGAACTGGATGGGCTAAGCGGCGATATGAGCCTAACAAGGCGTCAACGGAGTTAACGCCTACGATGACTAGGCCATGTCCAGACAACACTACACCAGTCCGAAGAGTTTCCGAATGAGTGGCACAACGCAATAGACAACGCCCACGGCTTCGATGGCACACATAGGCAGAGAGGGACTTCAACCAACTTGGAGTGCAGGAGTCCAAAAAAAAACGGTGCAGCCCAAATATTTTCACACTTTGATGGTGCATAACCTACAGCCGGCCCATTGTCCGTTTTAAAGTGGTGCAGAATTAAATAAATAAATCGAATCTTCCAAAGTGTTGTCGGAGAGATGATTTGTGGAGAAACAAATTTAGCAAAACTTGCATGTCACAGCAAGACTGCTGGAAATTTCTTATAAGTTCTTAACCAAGACCATAAGAGTTCCTTTTAAGACACGTCCCCCTGTTATTTTTTACAACGACGTTTACAAAAACGATTTTACAAAAACGTGTAGCTAAAGAGTCGACGGGTCATATACTACTAGACGTTAAAAAGCATTCGACACTGTGTGGCATGATGCTTTAATTCATAAAATCGACTCAACTTTCCAGGTGCTCTCATCAAAATCATTCAAGACTTTATAAGAAATAGGAAATTTTCTGTGGACATAGGAAATATTTGTTCGTTGGAGCAGGAAATACTATTCGACGTTCCTCAAGGATCTGTCCTAGCCCCAACTTTATTCAATCTTTTTCTTGCAGATATTTCAAATCGCGCGGTAAATGTTGAGCTCGCTATGTTTGCTGATGACACAGCTATATTCTCTTCCGCTTCGATTGCGAAATTTAACATTTAAAGAAATGGAAAATTAAATTAAATCGGGGGAAAACACAAGCGGTCTGGTTAACCAATCGCAGGAAATCGTGTTTTCTACCCAATACAAATTTAAAGCTAGATTCTGCGGAGATCGAATGGTCAGACAGCGGTTAGTGGGCATAATCCTAGATAGCAAGCTTACATTCAGACACCATACATCAAAAACTATCGACAAAATTAATAAAATTATTAGAATCCTATTTCTTTTCATCTGTAAAAGTTCAAAGCTTTACTCTAAAAACAAGCTTGTACTCTTCAAAACTATTTTCCAATCCGTTTTACTCTATGGTGCTCCTGTTTGGAACAACAGTGCCAAAACACACATAAACAAATTGCAACGCAGCCAAACTAAAGTTTTAAAAATTATGTTACCTAGGGACTATACCACCAAACGCCTACATGACAAGTGCAATGTTAGCTAAATATCCACAAAAATAAATAAATATTATGAAAAATTCCTTCTTAGTTTTTTGCACTCCAGTAATGAACTTAAAATTAATCCAATCAACACTTGATCTGTCTATTTCTTCTATTGTGACTGTTATGCTTAGTTGTTAAGGAACAACCTAATTATCTAAACACTCATTTGTTATTATAGCTTTGTAGTTTTCTGCTAGTGAATAAACCAAACCAAACCAAACCAACACACTCCGAAAACTTAGCGATCAGTTGCTTCCTTAGAGGAAGATGTATCCTTCTCTCTACTTAATGCTTAAACTCAATCTTTTTTTTTAACGAAATGAAAATTGCGTGGCACAACAGACCACAAGGGATCAAGTTCAAGGTCCTTCCGCAACGACTCACTTTGTGCGTGCTATTGTTTTGTCACGAGTAGAGAGAACCTACAGTTCATTGCCGACTTCAAACGACGAGCTTTTCTGTTAGCAGCAACTCAAAAGAAGTAGGCCGTGTAAAAATGGAAATGAACCTTTAGGCTTTAACGTGTACTTACACGTCGACTTGACTTGACTTGACGCATTTACCACCGCGGCGGCCATGCAAAGGATAATAATAATAATTGGGTGGCGCTGCAGCCCACAAGGGACCAGGGCCTAGCTTCTACAACAACTACTCGTGTTGTGCGTGCTACTGTTCTCTCACGAGTAGAAGGGACCTACAGTTTTTTGCCGACTCCGAACGACGAGATTTGAGAAGCGTTCATAGACAATTGATACTCTTTGAGTATTGTCAGCAACTCGAAAGAGATGGTGCCGTGAAAAAATGCGGGGTGTCCCCTCTAGACTTTTTGCAAAGGATAGGTCTCCAAAACTGTTCTGATTGAAAAAGAATTGTTGATATACTCAACGTGAACATAGTCCAAGCACCGAACAGAAATTAATAAAAGTTCTGCTTCTGTGCCGATCCTTTTACTGACCTAAGTTACCACATCACTATTCAGTGTTTTCACCCGATTTCTCAGGCTGTGTTCCGTTTGACGTAATCACCACCCACTACCTTACGTTGTTACACTTAAATCGCAGCAATTTGATACACTTGGTTGACTTCTGTGGCGTTGCTTTTGACAATCATGCTGCTCACCCTTAATCCGCCACGAAACCCTTATCAACTCTTCCAACCAATGTCACACCAAAACCAAAGTCAGGCCTAAACCGCCTAATCATCACCCACAATGGCGTTCATTGTTCCACAGCATTGTCCGTTTGGCATTTCAATACAGTTGTGGGGACAATTTAACGACAACCGCAGACAATTGAGATAAACACATGCCATCCTCAGAACGCATCCTACACACATTTGTGCATCTGGCAAGTGCGAAAACCACAAAATGCAGGCTATTCCATGACCGCACCATAAAACCACCAATTTCGAAACGCAGAGAATACGATTAATTAGTCGCTATGAGCCTCTGACCTTTCCACACACGCACACACGCACGCAGCAAGAATTCAGAACTTACCCTGCATGAATGGTATCAATTTGCACAGGAACGCGCCAAAGATGAAGTGCCGAAGCAGGGTGCCGACGAGAGTAACCGGCATGCACAGCACCCCGAGCAGTATATCCGAGATGGCCAGGTTCAGCAGGAACAGGTTCGTAATTGTTCGCATTCGACGGTTCTGCACAAGGGTCGAGATCACAAGCAAATTGCCCACAACCGAGAGCAGGAGGATAATGGTGTAGAATGGAATTTGAATTTTTCCGCCACTTAGCCACGACATTTTCGCCGTGGCGCCCGCACTGACACTGAAATTCTGCTGTAGGTCGATCGCGCCATTAAACTCATCCACCAGGGCCACGCTTTGATTTGTGTAGTTATCCGGCTTGTCGGTGAAATCAAGCAGCACGCTGGTGTTCAGAACACCGTCCGACATTTTCGGTATTCCCGCGCAAAACGTTAACACAAACGAACGGGTAACGAAAAACCGATTGAGTGGGAAAGGACTTCTTCGGTCCTTGAGGGTCGCCAGATGACTGCTCTTGAACTGGTCGGGTGGATGTGTTGTGCGAGTTCTGATAAGGATACTCACCACGGAGTGGTGATGGAATGCACTCTGTGGGGTGTGTGGTGGGCTTTTTCGGAATTGGGGAGGAGAGCTTTTCATGGGATACAATGTTGCTGGGAGGCGGTTGTGACTGATGATAGATTTGTATCCTTAGCTGAGATTCGCACCGCGTGGGTACTCATTTAGGGAATTATAGTGAATTTCGAAGAAACATCCTGCAGAGAGATAAGTTGCGCACAGAAATCCTAACGCGCGTTAAGCTTCGCAACATGTTTAAAGATTGTGAGAGCTGTGGACGGAAAAATTGAATAATAGGATTGGGCTTTTAAGTTTCGCTGAATTCACCTCATTTACTGTTCAGACTTTGAATTTGAAAATGCCGAGGATGTTCAACAAATATTCATTCTCTATTTAAAACAAAGAAAATATCCCATATGCTTGGCAGATTTTGAATTTACACTATCGATGGGTGGACATCCTTCGGACTTAAATTTTATGAAACATTATTGCGGATGTCATCATTGAAAAATGATAGCTAGCCTTTTAAGGATGACTTCAACTGCAGGATAAATACTGTGCTGGTAGAGGAATGTATTCAAATAATTCTACATACCGAAAAGCCTAAATGGCCAAAATCCCAAAAAAAAAATTAACTAAAACCCGAAATCATGAGTCCTGCGGAAAAATTAAAGATCGAAAATCGAAATTCAGCCTCTACTCAAAATTGCATAAAAAGCAAGGCAAAAGGAACTCATTTTCGAGATTTTTTTCTGACTTTTCGCTTTTCGGGATATTGAACATTTCTTCTAGTTCTGATTCTGATGCTTCATTCTGAACGGACATAGGCACAGGTCCGTCGATCCATCTTTCACACTCCGTCTAGCATATCTGTTACATTCTTAATTTTTTATGAAAGTTTTGAAGTTCGGACAAAATTGTAAGTTACAAAATTTAATATGTCAGTCGAAATTTTTTTTTAAATTAAGTTTAGCTTCGTTACACAACTCTTTTTTTTTTGAAGCATCAGCTACAGAGCAGTCGAGTCAAAGTCGAAAATGCCTGCTTTTCGCCTTTTATTCAAAAATTTGCCAAAATCGAAAAATCTTGTATTCAATGGGAATTTTGAATTACATTTGTTTTGGGCATTCTGGTCCGTGGCCAGAAATATTTGGCCAGAAACTGTAAAACATCGAAATAACTTCGAAAAAGCTACGGAGAGCATTCAGAACTGGTAACTATCGAAATCTTCTTTGTCTTTGAGTGACATCACAGTCCGGGGTGGACCTAAGTCTCAATCTGGGAATTGGAAAATGTGGAAACATCGTGCATAATTTAAAATATGTGCTGTGGCATCGCGCCAATTCACTTCATTTTCAATCCTAAACGAAGTTCGAATACACACACGCAATTGGAATGAAGAGTGATCGGACTTGGTCCTTAGGTGAGTACTATAACAAAGGATGGCGACTTGTGGTTCTACGGAATATTCTTCTACATGTTACATAGTCTTACTGTTACTTGGATTTTAACTCGCGGAATGTTACTGGGAACTACTACGAAAAGAATACAACAAAAGAAAAATCTATCATCCTAAAAAATTTTAAGTACACTGCTTTCAATCCTTAAGAACGGGGAGATTTAGAAGGTTTTCATAGACAATTGATATCCTTTGAGTGTTGTCAACAACTCGAAAGAGGTGGTGCCCTAAAAAAATGCGAAGTGTCCCCGTCCGGGAATCGAACTTAGACCTTCTGCATGTGGGTCGACGCACTTTGCCACAACGCCACGGCGTCTTGACCCTGCAATAAACTAAATCCTATGTTTTAGCAGCTGAAAAAGCTGAAAAGAGTTTTATGGATGTTAGGTCGGTCCCGCGAGATATCCGAAACTGTTGCAAAGATTGTGTAGACGGCCCATCAGCTCCGCTACCAACATGACCATCTCCAGTCGTATTTGTGTGTTTTGTAGGGGATACATCAGCTTCGAGCCGAATTAGACCAACTTAAGCCGCTTCAAAGGGTTCCGCAAGTGGTTCACCAGATCCGCATCCATCCATCTCGAGTTGCTTTAAAAAATTCTGGTCTGTCAGCCGGATCTGATGGAATTTAGTTTGATTTCAGATCTGAAATTAAGTCGTCCAAATTGGGAGTTTGTGTTTGACTAACAACCAAATTCTCAGTATCGATTGCGATTGTTGTCTTTTTTCGCCCGTTGGAATCCAGTCCGAAATCTTTTTCCCCTTTCCGGTTCGATAAGCACTTGGTCTCACCAGCGAATGACGCCACAGTTCACACTCGTGGATAGCCTTTAGAATTCCAGTAGAACTTTTAATTTGATCGCATGTGAAGGCGTGATTTAAGAAAAATTAGAATAAGAACACTATCGGTTGTCCTGGCTTAGGGAAAGAAATTCGCAGAGCTTTCAATGTCATCTGCATTGTCATCGGTTTTTAATAATCTACGCAGAGGTGGCCTGGAAAACGACTACCTTATTCTCCAAGGATAAGAATCCACAATTCTTCATTGGCAGACTGCCGAATAAAGATGCGTGAGATAGCAAAGGCAAAAGGCAGTTTAAAAGATCGTGTGGCTCATCTGGAATGAGAAAGAAAGACGTCTGCCCGATGGTTATACATATATTTGCTTACTCTAAGCAACAAACGCAATTGTCCACTTAAGACGTGTATTTGACACAGAGCCGAAACAATGGACTTCACCCAGTGAACTCAAAAGAAGGCAAAAATTGTCTTATCGGCCGGAAAATCAATCGACACCGTTTTCTAATATTCACAAGGTGTGATCTATTTACAACAAAAACCTGAAGACGAGGAACCCGATCACATTGCTCAAATATTTGAATTATTGAGCCGATTCAACATAGACAAACGTGCGCTTGCAAAATGAAGACGCATCCATATCTTTTAGTTTCTGGTCTTTAAAAAATGCACTTGCCGGGCAGAAATTGTAGCCCAAAGGAGGGTTATGGTGGCCACGTAGGCCAAACAAAATTTTTTCTAGACGATTTTTTAAAGCATCGCTGAGTCAAGTGTGTCGATTCAAAAGAAGACTGTATGGAGAAATAAACTGCAAGTACTGATCAGACAGGTTTTAGACAATGCGATGTATTGTCATGTGACTTTTTCAAGATCAAACTTGAGAAGATCGTGTGTAACCCCCAAGTCAACACCAGAGGCACGATCTTCCAAAAGTCAGTGCAATTGCCAGCTTACTCTAATGACATGTCGTGATGACATTAAGGTAAATTCAAACGTAGAATCAATTTTGCCAATAGCTGTTTCTTTGGGCTCAACAGGCAATTGAAGCCCTCTCTCGATGGGATAAGCTTGCTTTATATAATACATTGATCATGCCAGTCCTACTTTATGCCGCGGAAACCTGGACTTGAATAAAGGCGGATGAGGAAGCCCTTAGTCTTCGAGTCTGAGCCATTAGGACAATGCATCTGAGGACGGCCTAGGCTAAGGTGGCGCAAACAAGTGGAGAGGGACCTCAACGAACTTGGAGCGCACAACTAGAGGCAGCTGGCGAAAGATCATGCTGACTGAAGAGGCATGTTGGTTGATGCCCAGATCCACCTCGGACTGTAGCGCCACAAGAAGAAGACGAAGGCTGATCAAACTGTAGTCGGTCCCACATTCAATTTTCAGACTGAACACCCTGCTATTTTACGGAACCACCTCTTTCGAGTTGCTGACACCGCTGAACGAGTACCAAGTGTTTACGGAAAGCTTCTCAAATTTTGCCGTTCGGAGTCGGAATAAAATTATAGGTCCCCTCTACGTGAGGGAGAATAATAGCAGGCACAGCACGAGTATGTTCTGAAGAAGCGAGGTCCTGTTTCCTTGTGGGCTGTTAGGCCCCTCAATTATTACTTATCACACTGCCTCGTGCACTGCATGCGAATACTTCGCAACCTTCCGGAAAACTACGCACTTTCAATTCCTGGTGAGGATCACACTCGTCCATGTCGTCTCCCTTCATCACTGGCCATTAGCTATTCCATATTCCTTCTGCCTTTTCCGTGGACAATGAGTAGATTTTGGATGTCCTTGTTTAAGGCGATCCCTGCAGACGTTAGCTTACCACGCAGTTCTTTGTAGTTTTGCTGGATTGACGTATGTGAGCCGCAAAGGGTGGCTACAAGTCAACTTACGAGTAACTTAGAAGGATCATTGCTCTCCGCTCTCCCGTTTGAGAACGATCAATGTACTTGCCCTGCCTGGCCCAGGCTTGATCACATTCAAAAGTCAAACACTCCCTTCAGCTAGTTTAAAACATAATTATTTATTTATTTAAAACAATTCAATAGTACATGCGGTCATACACAATGTATTCCTCTACTGGGCATGCAAGTATTTACTCTAAATATGAATGTCTGTATTTCTGAGGATTTACTCTTTAAGGATTGTTTAACACGGCATCTAACAAGTAGGTACAAATCTTCTCCTCTCTCTCTCTCTGGGGGGAGGGGGAGGAGTCGCTCTTCGAGCTTCCGGTAAGATCCTGCTGAGGAGACAGTCTTCAACGAGGGTGGTGCTGTGTGAGTGAGTGTGTGCGAAGAGAATACAAATACCCATAAAAATTAGTATCAAAAATGTGTCTCTAATTGAATCCACTTGATTGTATGCAGTAGTTTGTAAATATATTCAATTCACGCATGTATTGACTTGACGGTAAATATAATTGAGCTAGCTCCTCTCCACCGGCCAGGGGGCGGTGCGCCCTCCGTGGTCCAGTGCGTGTCCGTATGATATGAAAGCTTTAACCTTGAATATGTGAGTGTATCTTTGAGATGAAGTAGAAGTTGTAAAAATAAATGATTTCCTAGGGATGTGTGTGTGTGTGGGGTCGCAGGTAGACAGATTTACAAGATAATATACGCGCTACATGGTCGATACATTTAGTTGTAGTTAAGAGATGAAAACACGAATCTGAGTGCATCCCGCCTTCAGGGATACTAGATAAAAACTTATGTTGCTTTGGCCTCTTTGGAGTGATGGTTGCTTTGGCTGGCGGCTGACTCTCATTTGTTCTCGATGATCATTTGCAGTTGGAGGGCAAGGCTCCGGGCCAGCTGGAGCACGGACTGGGCGTTGTGACGCTCAGCCATTTCTGTGGAGAATTTCGATTGTTTTATGAGCGATGTGAATTTGCTGTGACCATACATACCATTGAAGAACTTTATGACGTCCGTGAAGTCCATGCTGTTGGAGAGAATGATGTCTCGGTATGTTTCCAGCAGGGCAAGCGCAAGGAAGAGCACAAAATGTCCGCTTGCCACGTGCTTTGCGGCCCAGATCACCTCCCAGGTGGCGAAGACATCGGCGTAGACCAACTCACGTTTGAAGTCCAACAGGAACCAACGGTAGCAGAAGTAGAAGTGCGTGTAGTCGCCATGCGAGTCCATCAGATCGTACATTTCTGAGTCCAGAATTTGTATCAGGGACCTGAGAGGATTGGAATAAAACAGTTTTTCTTAATTTTGAGAGGTAGCTACAACTTTGAGGTAGTCAAGGAGTTTTTCTACCTCGGGGCAAACGTGAACTTCACAAGCGACACCTTAAGGAAGACTCGTCGCAGAATCACCCTTGGCAACCGGTGTTTTTTCGGTTTGTCTAGCTAGAGTCGAAGCTCCTGACTCGTAGGACTAAGAAATGCTCTACAAGTCGCTTATCCTACCCGTACTTTTATACGAAGCAAAGTGCTGGACGAATAGCAAAACGGCAGAGCAGCTTCTTGATTCCTTTGAAAGAAAAATTCTGCGACCAATATATGGTGCTGTGTGCAAGGAAGATGAATGGAGGAGAAGACACAACCACGAACTCTAAGTGCTGGACCAAGATGTGGATTTAGTTCGAAAGGCAAAAATCTGTTGACTTCAGTGGCTCGGTCATATCAAAGTTATAGACAACAATGCTCCAGCTGAGAGGGTCTTCGCATCCCAGCCTCCGGATTCGAGAAGGAGAGGAAGGCTCCGGCATAGAGACCAAGTGATTGCTGATGCTAGAGAGCTTGGTCTTGAGAATTGGAACCAGCGTGCCCATCAAGAATGGAAAGCAGATATAGCTCAGGGTCAGACCCTTCATGGATCACAAGCCCGATTAACAAAAAAACATTATTGTATATGACAAGCACTCAATCAATATGGAGTAAATTTGTATAAAACCGATATTCATTGAAAGCGTCTATTTAGTGAGCACCATCTGGGTCTCACGCCCCGGACTGAAGCGCCACAAGAGCCACTGGTCGCCCTGGCGGAGTGGGTAAGCGCGTCGACCCACACGCCAAAGGCTTAGATTCGTTTCCCGGTTAATACACCTGGCATTTGTCACGGCATCACCCCATTCGAGTTGCTATGTAAAAGCTTATCAAATCTCGCCGTTCGGAGTCGGCAAAAAAAAGTAGGTCCCTTCTACTCGTGAGAGAACAGTGGCGTGCACAACAGGAGAAGTTTCTGAAGAAGCTAGACTCTGGTCCCTTGTGGGCTGTAGTGTCACTCAATAAATATTATTATCTGTGTTTCACATTTTCAACAGACTAGACCTACATAGTTAGTTCCAATTTTTTTTCAGCTAAACGTGTCCGATAGTTCCAACATTTTAAATAGTTCCGTCAAGTGACCGGAATTAAGTCACAGCATGGGCCGAAGGTATAAAGAAGGAGAGGGAGAGGAGGTACCGGTGAACATTGGTCTTAAATGCCTGTGGATTGTAATGAGGGGAAAAAGTTGGGCTGGGAACAGCATTCCATATTGCGTGTGCTGAGGCTAAAGAATGAATCTCTATTCATATCTGTATGTCTGAATTTGGGCTTAAGGGTGAAAGGGTGGACATTCCTATCGAAGCGAGTATTGCCAGCAAATTCCTGAAGGAGAGGAATGCAACAGACTAACTCATTGGCTCGTTAGAAATCAAAATTCATGAACACATGGTACACGCAAATAAAACATTTAACTGAAAAAGTGGAGTAGGGAAGAGTTCAGTAGTTTAGAACCTATTTTGTTCCTGGAACGATGCCTTTTTATGAAGGCAGCTAACATGTTCCACAATATGCTCTTATTGACATTTCATTTATGAGAAGTTCTTATTAGGAAGTTTCATCTTCAGCAAGTGTATCGTAACTGTTCTTCTTTTTGTGTCTGTCCTTGGTCCTTTCTGATTGAGAATAAAACTGACATGGAACTAGAAACACCAATCAAAAGAGCACCATGACATATTCCAACATGTGTCTGGAAGGGAACTACTTAGTTCCACGTAGATGAACGTTCGTCAATATCAACATGCGGGTGGACCTAAATAGTTCTTGGAACTATTTCCATTACCGGAAAGGAACTCTTTTCATGTTAGTTGGGGCAAAGGAACTGTTTCGCGCAACTTTGCAACAGACTATTGTGATAAACGTCGTCTTCAGACAAATAATAAGTCTAACAAATGCCATCGTCGTTGAGAAGATCGTGCGTAACTCACAAGCCAACACCAGAGGCACGATTTTCCAAAGTCCATTCAACAGCTAGCTTACGCCGACGACATCGACGTGATTGGACGAACACAGCGAGCCGTCAATGAGGCGTTTGCTGGCATTGAAGCAGAAGCGTCTAAAATGGGTCTGGTGGTTAATGAAGGCAAAACGAAGTACGTGCTGTCATCAAAGAAGGACACACAACATCGACATCGCGGACAAAGCGTCACACTTGGCAGCAGGAACTTCGAGGTAGTTAAGGACTTTGCCTACCTCAGCTCCGCGGTAAATAGGGAAAACAATACCAGTACCGAAATCAAACGCAGAATCACTCTTGCCAATCGCTGTTTCTTTGGGCTTAAGAGGCAATTGAGTACAAAAGTCCCCTCTCGAAAGACTAAGCTGGCTTTGTAAAACAGCTTGACAGAGAAAACTTGGACGCTACTTAAACGGATGAGGAATCCCTTAGTCTTTTCGAGGGAATAGTTTTGCGTGCGCTTTTCGGTCATGTTTGCGTTGATGGCATCTGGAGAAGAAGATTTAAGGACGAACTCTATGGGCTGTACAGCGACATGCGCCTGGTCAAGTGTCTTGGGATACAACGATTTAAGTGGCTAGGCCCTGTAGAGCGTATGGACACCACTGCTCCGGCTTCAAAAAGTCTTCGAATCTGAGCCATTGGGACAATGCAAACAGAGGACGGCCTAGGCTACGGTGGCGCACACAAATGGACCTCAACCAACTTGGAGCGCACAACTGGCGGCAGCTGACGAAAAATCGTGCTGGCTGGAGAGGCATGTTGGTTGAGGCCCAGATTTACCCCAATTGTAGGGCCACAAGAAGAAGAAGAAGAAGAAAATATCGTCGCCCTTGGCATTCATTAGCCCCTAACTCCGTTGCAGCAATAAATTACGCTACAGGAACTTACACACATACACAATGAACCCTCCAGTACGTGCACTGGCAGTGAAATAAATGTTTGCATCCAAAGTAATGAGCTGTCCCAATCAGGAGTCGCCTGAACAGTCGGGGAAAAAGAATTAAAGAAACATTCATACTTCTATCGTTGAACACGTACGCTTTCGCTCAATGACGTTTTTCCTGATTTTTTAATTTTCTTCCTTGTTTCAATGTTGAGAGTGACGAACATTCAAAACTATGGCGGAAAGGTTGAATTTCAAGGCAATCTTACACTTGTGACATTTAAAATGACAGCTGAGTTTGGTAGTTGACAATTGGCAGCGCTACCAACTTCGAAGCAAGAAATGAATGATTCTTTTCAAATTTTTTTTTTTTCAAAGGCTGATTATAATCAATTTCTGAAAAATTTGTGGACGTCTTTACACTAGGTGATGAAAATTTAAAAAAAAAAACACTCTCGAAGGTCTTTCTTGAAGTCCCCCACAGGCTCAAACACTCATGTTGAATAAACAAAATTAGTCCATTCCATTCGCATATTTTGCACATCCTTCAAAATGTACAAAACAGCCAACAAAATCATCCTTTCACGCGTACCGCCAACCCACAGTGTTTATATAATCGCCTGCTTCCACGCCACCAAAGATCAACACGAAGGCGGAAATGCGAAAATTTCAAAGGTCATGCTGCAGTCAAGGCCAAAATTTGACCTAATCACACTACGAAGCATTTCGGGGAACTGTCACTCTGAGCGCGTTAACCCTACTCGACACGACGGAGGGAATGCAAATCTCATTCTCTTCCCGGAATCGTTGAAAGACGTCGACGAGCAGAGTCGTTCATGCCGAGGGAGAGCATCAATGTTTTGATGTCTGCGTCAAAATGTCAAAGTTCAATGTCACGGTTGGCAGGAAAAAAAAAAACGACGGAGACTAAAGAAAATGAAAATTCAGTCATGTTTTGGCATTTTCCGGGTCTATTTTTGGAATTACGCCTGACAGCGTCGGGAAAACATAAACAAGGGATGACGTACCTCATATTTGCGAAATGCATGTCCATGGCGCCTCCATTGGGGAAGTTCTCAATCATGCGCTCCATCAGCTTGCAGAAGCAGCTGTAGCTCAGCGACTCGTCGTCGAATATGACCAGCAGCGGAGCCACCAGATCGCACATTCCCTGCATGTATCCAATGTCTAGGTGCTCCCACACGTATCTGCAAGAAAGACTGAACATTTCAGAGAAAACTGCCAAAGGGACTCGCACTCGGTATCTTACGTGGAAATGACATTCCGCAGCTTGTCGAGGTTCTCGTTGGCAAAGTACCAGTAGTTCCTGTCACATCGCTGCACGTCCTTCTCGATTCGGTGCAGGTTCAGCCCAAAGGTTTCCAGCAACTCACACTGAAAAGAACAGACCACAGGTGAAGACCTAGCACAAGGCAACTCGGAACCACTTACACTGTAGACGCCACCATTTGAACTGGCAGGCGAAACACAAGCCGACTTCGGCTCCTGCAACGCGTCCATTGATGGCGGCCCACCGACGTCCTCCAGCACTGGCGACATGGTGCCGACGCGCTCCTCCCCGTCGCACGTTTCCTCCCCCTCCTCGTCCATGTTCACCAAGTCGACTGACGCGTCGGTCACAATGACCGCGGCGGGGAAAGTGGAGGGTCTGAAGGCCCTTTTCTCCACCACCTCATCCGCGTCGGCGAGCTCGCTCTTTATATCGTCCACACTGTGGAACTCTGGAATCTCGGTTATGTCTCCGCCTTGGGCTGAAATGTTGTGGATATCATTGTCAGTGGCGTCAGCAAACTCATTGCCAACCGTTTCATAGGAGGAGCTGGATGGCGAACAGGGGCTGCTTGGGTTAATCATACCTCCTTTCATGTCATCGCTCAAGCAATCCTCTTCTATGGACACGATCTTGATGGTGGTGCCCTGGGTTGGCAGATCGGGAGAGAGACGTCTCGGGGATTTTTTCGGAGATACGTCCACGTTGGAGGCCATCTCATCTTGGCCGTCAACGTCCTCGACGTTTCCTGAATCTGTGCTGTGCTTCATATCCCTGGTGGGGGGACACGTGAGACGATTTGTCTCCACCTCCACATGGTCTGAGATATCGGAGATGTCCTGGTCTGCAAAGACCTCATTATCCATGTCAGCGTCCAGGTCGAGACGAGATTTCTCGACACTTCCGCTTCCCGAGCTGAGTTTTGCCACAGCTCTGGCTGTCTTCTCCATGTCCCTCTGACGGACAATCGCCTCCACGGCCAACCACTCACTCATTGTCGTCTCGTAGTAGTGCTTGAACTCCTCATCCATCTTCTGGCGCTCCTCTGGCTTCGAGCCGAACCTGTTCAAACGAGGGCCATGTGTCATGCCACAGACTTGGGGAATGCAGGGCTTGCTTACCGATGATGTCCCAGCAGGTACGGCCACACATCCTTGCGGATCTCATGCTCCACGCCTCCGAAATACACCAAGCGGTAGACCTCGCTCTCGTTTGTCACCACGCCGTCGACGTTTAACTGCTCCCAGCGCTCCTTGGTGAGGCCCTTCTCATCAGTTCCCACTGCAAAGGGAAACCATCAACCACCGGGTCAGACCCAAGTCCCACTTTTAACTTACTCTCCGGCGTAATCCGTCCATTCACAAGTCCCGACAAATGCGTACGCACCGTGGACAAGTGCCTGCAGTAGGCCAGCCAGCCGTAGAAAGCCCGCGAAATGATCTGCCGCCTCATGGTGGAGCACACCAGTTCGATGCTGGCCGTCTGGCTGCTCTGGATCAGGGGGGAATCAATGGACACTTGGTCAATGGAGATGCTTTTGCTCGAGTAGTCGCTGCTGCCGTTGGTGGAGCAGCTGCTCAGCTGTGCTCGTCGCGGACTTGTCCGACCCAACTCGAGGATTGGGTGAGCAGCCACTGAAATGAAACAAACACTTAAGTCAAGCCGACGGAATGCACCCTGAATCGCGTACAAAAGTCCTCATGATTGCTCTTGCTGACGATCCGGAAGACGTAATCAATCGGAGTCTCCTCAGTGGACTCCAGCACGGAAGACAGTATGCGCCTTCGTCCGAACTTTGGCCACGGCAGGAACTTGCCGATACCCCGCTGTGACCACAGCGGCGGATCCAATTGACCATGGGGCAGCAGTCCAGTTTCCAGGCAACTCAAGAACGCCTGCATGTGGCCGCCTTCGGGGAAGTGTATTGGCGGGCGTTGCACGCCATCCTGTCCCACAAGAATGATGGTTCCTCCCGTGTCCTCGCCGCGGTTTTGATGGCAATGCACGTAGACTATCTCGTTGACGTTGATGTTCAGTGCATACGCCCAGTATGAGCTCTTGTCGCCCACGTCGACTTCATTGTAACCGTTCATCAGCTGATTTGGCGTCCACTTTATGGTCAAGGATTGCACGTACTGATGAAGACTCAAGTATCCGGGCATTGATTCATTTACGTCCTTCTGGAATGTTTTAAAAGAAAAGACGATTGAGGATAAGTTTTGAGCCAAGGAGTCTCTGTCGGCGCACTGAATGCTTTCAAAGAATTGGATCCAAAGCAGAAGCGGTGAACAGAAACCTTTGTCTATTTATTTTGATGGCAGATGCTACCGTTAGCGACATTGAATGTTCTCGTTGCGCTGATCCTGATTGGGGGTGGAAATATGCTTTTGGAAGTGATTTCGTTTTCAAACCCTTATCACCCTTTATAGTGATTTTTAGTAAGCTAGGATATTCTTGGTGACTTCAAGAAGAAAGTCCGATGTACTGCCTGTGTTCGTCAGCGTACAGCGACATCTGTCTAGTCAAGTCTCTCATCTCCGATGGATAGATCTTGTAGAGTGAATGGATATCAATGCTTCAGCAGAACCTACAAGCTGGCCGGGACATCAGCGCCCCACTCTTCGGTCTGGAATGAAGTCGACCTAATGAATGACACAAGGTAGGGAATTGCCAGCCAATTGCGATGACATGGACAAATGAGTGAGTTGTTGTCGTCGCATTGGTAGAGAGTTGGTTGGTTTTAAGTTAAATCTTGGGGCAGACTTGGAAAGTTGAGATTGCATCACGCTGCAGCTGTTTTTGGGAGGGAAAGGTTATCAGAAATTTGGCCCACGACAGTAAGTTGAAGAAATTACTCAAAAATGCATCTAGTTCTTTTGAAATGTCTTCATTCTGAGGAGGATGGGGGTGTGGAGGTTCAGCTATCCGTGGGAGTTGACCAGTAGCGCAAGCCTTGGGAGAGAGGGCCAATGCATCGAACCACATGCCGAAGATACTAGATTCAATTCCTGGACTGAACACGTCATGTTTGTGACCTTTTTCTATTACTGCAGCCTCTCAAATAGTTCTCCAAACTGAAGGTTGCCTTGACTCATGAGGTAACCCTAACATATCACGTTGGTTGATGGAAAGAGTTAGGCCCTGTTAGGGTGCCTTGTGGGCTGTAGTACCTTTCCATTTTTTTATTTTGATTTTGAAATATTTTTTTGTATTTTTATGAAATATGACTGCACCAATCCTATTTTTAAGTTTGGCCTCTCTTTGAGTCTAAATAGCTACTGACGCGAAATTTGCCATGTTAATGGAGAATGTGCTATAGGTGCGTGAACAATAGGGAAATGATTTCCAAAGATCAAATAATTCTGAATTTGACGTCGACGACCCGTTCTGCAGTGAAAGCCATATGAAGGCTACGCTTACCGTCTTTATATAAGAACTGGAGGAAATACCACGGTCAACAATGAATGCCCCCCTTAACCGCGACAGAGTATGTCATTCGAATGAAAGGACTTTATTGCACCCACAAGAGAAATAATACTTCTTTACTAGACACATTTTCAATGTCGCACTCAAAGAGCTGGAATGGAATATCTTGCAGCATTCACAGTATTCTTCGGACCTTCCACACTCTGATCATCGGTTTCCTTTTAAATTTATGAAATAAACAATACATAGTCCCTGGGACGTAGTGGCAAGGAACATCGGTTCATATGCCGAAAGTACTCAGTTCGATTCCTGGATTAAACATCTCGAATTTTTTCACGGTTCCACCGACTTCGTGTCTTCGACTCCAACCCAGTGGGACAACTCGGGAAAGGAAGACCACTCCTCTGGAGGGTAACGCTACTGAGAAGGAACCTCAACAATAAGACATGCGTGGCTAGAAGCAACTAGCATAAGACCGAGCTAAAAGAGGCATGTTGGCTAAAACCCAGGTCTACCCCGAACTGTAGCGCCAGTGGAAGAATCGAAGTTCAAATGATTTTCCAGTCACGGCCACTAACTCACACGTAGTGACTTTTGTTCATATACAAAAACCCAACTAAACAAGTGCGAGTTTCATTCACCCAAAGATGGTTTCGTTTCATTTGCAGAATTTAGAACACATGAGGATATAATTCTGTTCACTCTGTAACGGTGAATCAAGCTGAAAAGTTGGAAAGGAAACCTCAAAATCTTTTTAGAAGATCTGTCGATTGATGTATCACATGTGGGAGTATTTTTGACCCGACTATTGCTTTGATTATGAACACAACACCATAAAAAACACTGGATCCTGTGTTAGTGACACGTCTAGAAAATCACTGAAAATGAAAACGAAACCTAGCCGAAATGGGGAACCTGAAATTTTATGGCACTTTTATATTTTACAGAAATAAGCAAGTAAACAATTTGGTCACAAAATTTAAATAGCCTTGCTTTTGCTCCTCCTTACAACCAAACGAAAAATTTGAATATTGCATTTAATTTAATCAAATCTGGAGATTTGCGCGGGAGATTTGCCTGGAGTTTACAAAAGCATTTGGGCCTTCTGCACAAGCCCATACTGTAAAAGGAAGGCAAAAAACTGCGTACGTCATGATGTCCACCTTCCTCAGAGAAACAACCTTCGGCTAACAAGAGTACTGCCATCCTCTTTAAGATGTCCGTTTTCCTGCCTAGTGCATTGTGTACGCTTTTATCCTGCGCCCACATCATTACGTCATAAAATTTTCTTCTTCTGTCTTCCTTCAAGGCCTTCGAAATTAAATCAGTTTGTGACCAAACTCCGAAACCTCGAAATGCTTAAAATCTCGAAAAGTCCAAATCCCAAAGAAAACATATTCAAAAAAACGACCTCCATGTAGAACCTTGTCAGAAGTGAGAGACATGCTTAGGATCGCTCTAGGATTTGGACATGGTACTGAATTTGGATAATGAGAACTTGCACCATGCTAATTTTTCGCAGAATCATCAAATTTTATTTGGATTTTCATTTTTTAATTTTGTGCTCTGAGATTTGTCTCACACTAACAGCTTTTTGACAATCCTTGAACAGAACAGAGGGAGCGAGGTATGTGATATTTCAGAAAATCGAAAGCCGCACTCATTCATGAAAAGAAAACCCACCTGCCTTAAACACTTTAACTACTCTACGGTCATTCATTTAACCGTTTCTAAAGAAAAGCTCAGTAAAACACACACAGCGATACACTTTTGGCGAAAATTTAATTTTTTTCTAAAGTTTAAGCCTTGCCATTAAATGTGAAAAACACGTCATTTAAATGGTTGCCTTGAAAAGATGTGATCTTTTGACTCATTTCAACATTTCAGGCGGTATTCCGGACATAAATAAAGTACTTTTGATTCCCCAACCATCTAAAGTTCGGTGATTACTCTTATTAGTACGGTCTTTTGTGTAACCCCACAGAAACAATGATTGAACGATGTCAAATCGTATGATCTTGTTGGCCAATTGGCATCACCAAACCTCGAAGTTACACTACCACAATACTGCCCAATCAATAAAGCCGTAAATGGATTTCTTGTGTAGTTCTTTTGTGCAGTCTTGTGCGAACGTCATAACCTTTAATCGCTGGCCCGAAAAATTCGGATCTATCGCTCCAAGTCGACTGTACCGGTCGTTGCCTTGATATCTTCAAAGAAATACGGACAAATGACGCAAGCACACCAAACTGTCACTTTGACTGGATGCAACTGGGTCTCTTAGATCAGTACTGCGTCTTCTGGGCCCACTTTGCTACCGAGGGGCTGATAAGTGAAGAAAATTAGTGTTTTTTCTGCTGCTCCAGCTTAAGTTGCTGCAAATCAGCAATGAATTACCAAATGTTTACCAATCCATTATCGTAAATGGCAAATATTCAGCAAATACTGTGACATTCCAAATGATAGCTGATTTTGACAGGTATCAAATGCCATCGCTTTCAACTTGAAAACAACAAATGAATGACCCTGTACATTGCCATTCTGCTGAACCCGGGATTCAGAAGGAAGTAAAAAAACACATGAAACGCTTAGAATGGTCAATAACACAGTCATTAAGGTTTTACGTTATATAGAACTCTGTACTCACCGGAAGGACCATAACATTGTTTTTCCCATACAACAGAGTTGCCCTTGAATTTTGATGCAGTGACTCCACATAGTCCTTGGCCACACTGACCGAAGCAGTTGACTTGAACGTCCCAGTGCTGGAGTCCTCCGAGTTTGCATGTAGACAGCGCTTAAAGTTGATAATTGGCCTCTGCACCGTTGACGGCTGCCTTGTCCCGGAACTTATCCTATGGCGCTGCACCTGAAAAATATCACAAAATTACATCAGAATCCTCCATGTCCTTGCAATCCTCTCACCAATTCATCAGCATGCGGATCTGTCCAATAATGATCGGCCGTCTTTGCACGGGTGAACTCCAGGGCGCACGGCCCGACCAGCAGGGAACTCAGAATCGACCCATAGTCCGGATCGGCTACGAGCGCATCCTTGTCGTAGTAGTTGCTTGCATTTGCTGCCAAGTGCTCGATTATCTTCGCCAGTTTCTTCTCGTACAATGCCAACCGAATCCAGAGGAACCTATGGCCAGAGGAGAAATAGGGAAAGCTCGATGCTGGTGCACTCAACAAACTCACTTGACCACTGTCGGACTGGGAGGAGGATTCGCAGCGCACACAGAGTTGCTGCTCCCCTTCTTCAGCAGCGGTGCCTTGTGAATGCTGTCAGTGCTTGTGCTGGCCGACCGCTTGTTGAGCTCGGAATTTTCCAGCTCCTGCACTTTCTTGCTAATGATCTCGGCTTCGGGGCATGTTTTTGCTATTTTATGCAGTAACGCTGTGGTCGATGATGTCTTGAAGAGACCCAACGCACGGCGACGCAGACCCTGACTGAGACATGCTTCGACTGCTGCACACACGGCCGTCACGGAATTGCTGTCCTCGTGGATGAATTTTTTTGTGACTGCCTCCTCCATCAATTGTTTCACCTCTCGCTTGACGCTGGATATCAGACGTTCCTTGAACTCTGATTCTGAAAATTAAAGATTTTTGTGATGTCTAACGTTGAATTATTCGAAAATGTGTGTGGACTACATGTGTCTTAAAACAAGAACTTCTTTGTGGAGACCAACGTTGACGTTGAAAGCAAGAGCATCGACTACTACAGAATTAATTTTAATTCTAGCTAATCTCGTCGTCAAATCAATCCGAGTCAACGACTTAAAAGAAAAATGCAATTTCACGTTTACACAGCTGATGCTTCAAAAAGTCTGTTTTAAAGGGATTCAATGAAGAGACTTAAAAGGCATGTAACTCGACTGAAGGTTTCATATAATTTCAGTCCATGCAATGCAATGAAATGAACACATAAGTTTCAGGGAAAGGATCAAGAACGAAAATCTGGTAAATGCCAAAGTGTATGACCTTTAGGAGAATGCGAACTATTTGAAACAGAATGTTATCCGGTTTTCTTTAACCAATAGTTTTACATACTCGCGGTCAATCCCAGGATGCATGTAAGAACCAATTCCAAGAAATACTGTTGTTACAAGTTTGGCTATGCCTGCCTCCCCCTCGATGCGTCGTTATGTATGCTTACAGTCTAAGTCATGCATCTGGCAACATTTAAACTCTTTCCTGCTTCCTCAAAGTGAAAGTTCAGAACGTTCAGAAAACGAGTTTTCTAAGAAATCCTCAAACAGGGGAGGAGGCAAATAAACGCTGTTTCGTTTAAGTCATAACGAATTGTTGCCACATATGCCCTTAGATATAAACGCGTGGTGCTAGTCGCGCAAGACGCAGCCTAAAGGCGTTGATGGGACGTGGTTTTTGCCGAAGGTAGGGTTTAGTATGTTGTATTTGAAAAATAATATTTTTGGTTTCATACTTCTGTCATTCGCCCGAAATTTCTGAAAACCAAAGTACTGCAATATTGGCTGGAAAAAGTGGATATCCGAAACTTCGCTTTTTTCTAAAAAAAAAAATTCCAACCCTTCCAACGGCTTGAATAATTCTTCTTTTATTGTTTTTCCTTTTTCAGTGGAAAGTATTTATAGACTTTACACTTTTAAAATATCGTCAGCCAGTTTTTTCTTTTGTTTTTCTTTTTATTTGTCGAATCGGGTGATTCATCGTGAGATTTTTAAAGGGTGATTTTTTAGCTATTATCTTTTTGGCAACACTGGTTTAAACAGCTGAACCACGTTTCGTGTTTTGTTTCACTGTCAAACATCTTCAGTTTGGTTTATAATTTAACCATGAATCGTCTTACAAACGAACAACGCTTGCAAATTATTGAATTTTATTATCAAAATGCGCGCACTGTTAAGAAAGTTCATCGCGCGCTTCTTCCATTTTATGGTCAATTCATTTTTGGCTCAATGGGCACGTAAATAAGCAGAATTGTCGATTTTGGAGTGAATATCAGCCAGAAGCATTGCAAGAACGAATGTATCCAGAAAAAGTCACAATTTGGTGCGGTTTATGCGCGGGTGGCATCATTGGACCGTACTTCTTCAAAGATGGTGCGAATCGTAACGCAACTGTGAATGGTGAGCGCTACCGTGAGATGATATCCAACTTTTTTTTGCCCGAAATGCAAGAGCTTGACTTGCATGACATGTGGTTTCAACAAGACGGTGCCACATGCCACACAGCACGAGCAACAATGGACTTATTGAGAGGCGCGTTCGGTAAACATTTTATTTCACGTTCGGGACCGGTCAATTGGCCGCCTAGATCGTGCGATTCAACGCCTTTAGACTATTTTTTGTGGGGCTATATTAAAGCTCATGTCATGACGCATTGGAAGACAGCATTGAAGCATTTATTCGTGAGATACCGGCCGAAATGTTGGAAAGAGTATTTCAAAATTGGACTAAGCGGATGGACCATTTGAGGCGCAGTCAAGGTCAACATTTGCATGAAATAATCTTCAAACATTAAATTATGTGGACTGTACTATCGATTCAAATAAAGATTTCACGCATTCTTCTGAATTTTATGTGTTGGGTGGCACTACAGCTCACAAGGGACCATAGCCTAGCTTCTACAACAACTACTCGTTTTGTGCGTGCTACTGTTCTCCCACGAGTAGAAGGAACCTACAGTTGTTTGCCAACGCCGAACGGCGAGATTTGAGAAGCTTTATCATAGACAATTGATACTCTTTGAGTGTTGTCAGCAAAGAGGTGGTGCCGTGCAAAAATGCGAAGTGTCCCGTCCGGGAATCGAACCTAGACTTTCTGCTTGGCAGTCGACGCACTTACCACTACGCCACGGCGACTACCTCTTGCTTTGGTTGCCCAATTTTTTTCCATCAAATAGTGCTGCCAAGACTGAACCATATTGTAGTCAGAACATGCAATGTCCAGTCTATACGGTGAATGCATTAAAACTTCCAATCAAGCACAGATGTGTGCGGCCTAGCAATGCCGGGCCTTCATTTGGTCACTCTTTCTTTATTGCTTTGTTCAAACGGGCGGTTTATGAAAGTTTTTCAAGTCTCCCCGTTTGGTGTCGCTTATAAAGCCTAGGTCTCACGAAACACCAACAGCACAAGTTAAGTTCAGGATGGTAACTCTTCTTGACCTATTCTCTGATCCTTTCTCCTCTCATCCACCTAATTCTGTGCCCGCTAAATTATCCCGCGTTTGTTCATATTGTTTACATGTGACCGTCTGTTATAACGTCCACCTGATTCTGTGTTTCCTTTGTCTTATATTGATTGCATGTGTCACGTGACCCTCTTTTCCTTTGTCTAGCTTGTTTACGTCCTCCAACCAATCACCTAATCCTTTGTTTGTCAAATCGTTTATGTGTCAACTGATTTCTCTTGTTCTAGTTGCGTTCATATTAAAGGGGGTAATGTGTTAGAGTTTGATTTAAATTTTTGTAAGGCACTTACTGATGAAGGAGCAATAAAGAAACTTTGTATAAACTCGGAAGTTGTTCTTATCATAGTTCACGCGATACAGGAGTCGCTACTGATGAAGGTAAACCCTAGTCCCTTGTGGACAGTGTAGTGACACTCAATTTATTTTTTTTTATTAAATTCCTGAGAATGAGAAAGGGTGAAGCGAGATTGTAACATTTTTTGATTTTTTTCTTAACCAAAAATAGCGCTAACCGAAAACTTTAAACTCTTTCCAATCCTCACGTCTCTACAGTTTCTAATTTCTTTAGGTAAAATTGTCAACTAAACATTTGTGTTAAAATACACATGTATGCAAGCAACTCAAGACTAAATACATACATATATGTCACTTGATCCTCCCTCGTTCTAAGCGTTTCTTTCTTCTTTTCCAAAAAAAATCTCTTCAAGATTTTCTACCCTATTTGATGTCAAAGCGAAATTAATTTTGTGATGAAACGTTTCTCTCAGTCAATATCTGCTCCATTTGATATCCTTACACGTAATCCTTGCAAATGAGAGTCCCATTAGTCGAATCAAATTAAAAGAAAAAAGGAATACCCTTCCCTGCTTGGGCATCACTCTTCTCGATTGAGACACTAATCTTAAAAGTCACTCATCCCCATATGCGATGAGATGTTGAGTATCGACACACATTTTTCCAATCTTCCTCGTTTATACTGCCCACAAATGACAAATAGGGGAATATTTCATCGCTTTCACGTTCAGTGGGTACACACCACACCTCCACACTCATAAATGCATTTGACAGCAACAACTTTGCACTTAAGTTCTAGTAATTCAATTCCACATCCCACATCCTTCAATGGAAATACCTGCTTCACCCCACCAAACCGAACAACTTAAGCAACAGCTTGGTGTACAAACTCGTACAGCTTAAGCCCAACCGGGAAACCGTTAAACAAAAGTAATCAAATCGGGATTATCCCCACCCATCGCGCCGCGGAGCCGTTCAAGCGCAACAAGCACAGACTTCCGCTCCGTCACTTATACACAACCGACTATCATGTGCAATAGTTGTACACCACCCCCACCCCCATCCCTATGAGAAGAAGTCAGTAAATGAAATTTACTACGAAGGCCCCCCCCCCCCGCTGTTTACTAACGACGCGTAATGTATCCCATAAGGACGACCTCGTCAAAATGGCGCCATTCCCTCTTGGACGCGGACCTAAATCAGATAAAGCGCAAATTACAATTTTAATTGGAAACGCAAATACACACAAATACAGTTATCTCGGCCCACATCTCAGGGGATGACCCCGCAGCGCCATGCCAGCCGATCCCCCGAATAGGTGTGGTTCACATGTAACGCCACGCGTACACATCTCGCCAGCAGCGAGAGCTTGATACCGCCGCTGACATTGAGCATAAACAAAGCCAATCTTCGACGAAATACCCCCACGCCTACCACCCCCCTCCAAAACACGAGCACCGCAGGAGCCGAAAGTTGTTGATGGCCGAGATGTTGGTTGCAGAAGGCAAGTGCGAGAGGGTGAGAAAATCACAAAAAAAAATCGATGCCATATGGGACGACGACGACGACTAGGTCGCCGCGCTCTACGGCACGCACCTCAACCACTTGTTTGCCGAACTCGATTGTCTTCCCTGAGCCACCGCAACTTTGAGGGTGCCGTTGCCTTTTCACAGTGGGGTAGGATTACCGTGTCACCACGCCGCTCTGCTGCTGACGTATGTGCGAGCGAGCGTTCGTTCCTGTTCGCAAGCCATAATCGATTTTTCAAAATTAGCATTCTTCTCGCTCTTTCCCGCTCTCCCTCCTCGGCCCAGTCCCAACCGAGGTGGACCCTGCTGCAAGGGCTCCGCATTCCACCGCAGCTCCCGCAGTCGACGCGTTTTTTTCGGCGACACTTTGTCTTTTTTAATTATAAACAAATCCTTGCAACAGTTGGCTCTGGGGGTGGGGATGGAATGAAATGCGCGAATGCCTCGGCAACTCTCCGAGTCAAACAACGTTGTCTCTGTGTGTGTTTCTGGCACACTGCTGCTGTCACTTTCGCCTGCTGCTCGCAGTTCAGTAGGTTGGAGCAGTAAAAGTGATACACCTAGGCTCCCGTTGGACCACCACCGTGTGCCTGTGTGTGTGTGCTTTTTGTACTCACCCCCGCCACATGTTTGTACCATATTCACAACAGAGATCTCCCGTCTCCCGATTTTTTTCCAGAATTTTTTCTTCTCCGCTGAAAATGTTCGAATTTACGCAGTTTTCGCGATTTTTCAAAATTTTCCTTAGCGAAAATCGCGCTTTTCACGTTTGATTTTCCACACCGTACGCTACGCGACTGGGAAGACCCTCAAAACTGCTCCATTTGCTGGAGCACACCAAAAAAAAAGGAAAACGTTGCAAAAGAAAAAAATAAAAGGGAACAATTTCTCTGGGTTACTGGGGGAGAATAACGGTCTCCATGTTCAGTGTACACACGTCCGAGCGCGGAAAGAACTAGCAGAAGACTGATGAAGAGAATCGCTGGCTCGGCTCGCCATACACACAGTGGCGCAGCACTTGTGTGCCGTGGGGGTGTGCGGTATGTGGGCCATTGTGGCCCGTTCACAATGCGAGCCATTCCACGGATAATGAATATTTAATGTGTGTTTCCCGGCGGCGGCCGCCACCCCGAACGGGAGAAACGACGTCAGAATTTTGAAGTAACTGCTCTCGGCTTAAGCACAGGTGATATAATGAACTTTTAAGTCCCTCCAAATGGCAACGGTAGGCAGGGTATTTATAACCATTTAGCGGAGTTTAGTCGGGGACAGTGGGGACGGTTGGGATTGCGGGATTGGTGGCACCCGCTTCGGCATGTGTGTGCGTGCACGTCACCTTCGGGTGAGATTTTAAAGTTTAATTTCAATTTCTGGTGTACGCCCCAGTTATGGGATTAGGATTTCCTGCGTGCTATCGAGCTGCTGGGGATACATTTCGCGTTTTAGTTGAATTATAAGTTTTTGGTTGAATGATAAGAGGAGATTTGATGTGAGCCCTTAGGCGGCATTAGGTATCTTTACGACGCCATGCGGAGCCACTCCTCCCGCCTTCTCTGCACCACTGTCCGTCTGCATCAGTTAATCAGTTTGTGCTGCATAGGGTTGCCTGTGGGGTGGAGGGCCTCTGGGCGACCAGCATTGACGACGCCGCGGCGTCGATGGCTCCATGAAGCTGCGTTGACAAGGATGTGTCACCGGAGTTCTGGAGAAAGTACAGCAACCAGCAGGGAAATTAGTGCTTATGTCACCGGGTGGACGGCTGGTTATCAGGAAACTCATACTGCAAGATTTGTAATGAGTTCAAAGAACTTGAAGGTTCATTAGAAGCTAGTCATTAAACATGCCTCTGGAGAGGGAAAAATGCATAACATGAAGGATTTGATGGAATTTACATCCTATTTAATCAAGTTTACATATTTATGGCTGCAGGGAGCGATGGGAGTTTTAAGAATTTGCGTGACGAACAGGAGATTGGTGTGAATGTAGACTCCAGCAAAAGCGTTATTTCTAGAGTTTGATAAACAAATTCCCGGTATATGTGAATAGATTCATATAAAAAACGGCATCCTTCCTCTCATACATTGGTTGAGCCTTAATTTTTTAACAGCGGCATGAGGATTTTCTAGTGGCAGTGATAATACGATTTTCAAGGTCATTTAGAAGGTATCAGTTAAAAAAAATGGAAAATTGTTGTTTTCCCGTCGACATATTATATACATATGTATACCCTGAAAAAAAAAAACATCACGAATCACCCTTGATAAACATTTTCGAATCTATTGAGTGGGCAACTAAGTAGTCGTGGTCGCCGTGGCGTAGTGGTAAGTGCGTTGACCGTCGCGCAGAAAGTCTGGGTTCGATTCCCGGACGGGACACCTTGCATTTTTTCACGGCACCACCTCTTTCGAGTTGCTGACAGCATTGTCTACGAAAAACAGCTCACATCTCGCCGTTCCGAAGTCGGCAAAAAACTGTAGGTCCCTTCTACTCGTGAGAGAACAGTATCATGCACAACACGAGTAGTTGCTGTAGAAGCTAAGCCTTGGTCTCATGTGGGCTGTGTTGCCAATCAATTATTAATATGGTTTCAAAATGTTCTTGTTTCATATCGCTCTGTGCGGCCAATGTCGCACCTTTTTTAAATCCTACCTGTGGCCAAGAAGGGCGGTTTTATATTGACTTCACAATTTTCTAGCTGCAAATCATATGAGTATAACCAAAGCAGCAACAAGTTTTTGAGCATTCGCACATTTTGCTTTGTTTCGGTGTAGAAACTTCATATTCTTTTTTTCTTCTTCTCAGACTGGTGTGGACCGGGGACCAACATGCCTCTCCAGTCAGCACGATCTTTCGCTAGCTGCCTCCAGTTGCGCACTCCAAGTTGCTTGAGGTCCTTCTCCACTTGTGCGCTCCACCTCTTCCTTCTGTTGTGTTGTCCCAATGGCTCAGATTCGAAGACTTATCGGGCCGGAACAGTGGTGTTCATACGCTATACATGGCCTAACCATCTTATATGTTGTATCCGAAGACGCTTCACTAGGCGCTTATCGCTGTACAACACATAGAGTTCGTCATTAAATCGTCTTCTCCAGATGCCATCAACGCAAACAGGACCAAAAATAGCAGGCAAAACTATTCCCTCGAAAAGACTAACAGCTTCCTCATCCGGTTTTAGTACCGCCCAGGTTTCCGCGCCATAGAGTAAGACTGGGTGATTAAGGTGTTATATAAAGCAAGCTTAGTCCTTCGAGAGAGGGCTTTATTTCTCAATTGCCTCTTGAGCCCAAAGAAACAGCGATTGGCAAGAGTGATTCTGCGTTTGATGTCGGTAGTGGACCTCAGCTAACTCACTCTTCTTTAATCGGCAATCTGTCAATGCAGAATCGTGGATTCTTGTCCTCTTATTCTTCAAGGTAGTCGTTTTCCAGGCCACCTGTGCGTATTAAAACCAATGACGTGTGACTACGTTGAAAATCTTTAAACCAATTTTTGTTGCTCATGAGTACTGTTCGATTTTGGTGTGCGAATTTCTTTTCAAAAGCAAGAATCAAATCAACAACCGATAGTGTTCGTTTTCCATATTTTCTTAAATCATGCTCTCACATGCGATCAAAGCAAAACCAAGACTTCGCCTCAAATTCTGCCAACTGTTCACGAGAGTTTATTGTGGCGCCATCGGCCTGTGAAATCGCTTATTGAACCGACCTTTACGGTAAATTGGATATGGATTTCCGACTGAATTCTGATGGACGAAAAAGGACAACAATCGCAATCGATGCTGAGAATTTGGCTGTCAGGCAGAAATTAACTCCCAATTTGGACAATGTAATTTCAGATCTGAAGTCAAACAAAATTCCATTAGATCCGACTGACAGACCATCTGCAAAATCTTTTAAGGCGATTCGAGAAAGATATTTGAACGCGAAGCTCATGAATCAGGCGCAGAACCCTTCGAAGCGGCTTGAGTTGGTCTAATTTGGCTTGAAGCTGACGCATCATCTACAAAACATACAAGAAAGGCTGGACATGGTCTTGTTGGGAGCGGAGCTGATGGGCCATCTGCGTAATCTTCTAAAGGAGTTCGAGATATGTCGCAGAACTGACCTACGAGTAACATCCATAAAACTCTTTCCAGCTGCTGAAACAAGACTCAAGACAGTATGGACTTAACGATTGAAAGCATTGCACTCGAAATTTTGAAGAATATTCGATTCATTTGTGTTTTTTTCTGTTTTTCTGTTTTTGTATTCTTTTTGTAGTAGTTCCCAGTGCCATTCCTCGGGACGCTGCTCCGGTTGTGTGGAAATGCAAGTTACAGCAAAACTATGTATAGAAGAATACTTCGTTGAACCACAAGTCGCCATTCCTTATTATAAAGGGTGATTTTTTAGCTTTTACCTGGTTAAAGAAGCTGAAGCACGTTTCGTGTTTTGTTTCAGTGTCAAACATCTTCAGGTTGGTCTATAATTTTACCGTGAATCGTCTTGCAAACGAACAACGCTTGCAAATTATTGAATTTTATTATCAAAATGCGCGCTCTGTTCAAAGAGTTCATCACGCGCTTCTTCCATTTTATGGTCAGTTCATTTTTGGCTCAATGGGTACGTAAATAAGCAGAATTGTCGATTTCGGAGTGAATATCAGCCAGAAGGATTGCAAGAGCTTCCAATGCATCCAGAAAAAGTCACAATTTGGTGCGGTTTATGAGCTGGTGGCATCATTGGACCGTACTTCTTCAAAGATGATGCAAATCCTAACGTAACTGTGAATGGTGAGCGCTACCGTGAGATGATATCCAACTTTGTTTTGCACAAAATGTAAGAGCAACAACAAAACGGTGACACATGCCACACAGCACGCGCAACAAAGGACTTATTGAGAGGCGAGTTCAGTGAACATTTTATTTCACGTTGTGGACCGGTCAATTGGCAGCCTAGATCGTTCGATTTAAAGCCTTTGGACTATTTTTTGTGCTGCTATGTTGAAGCTCAGCAAAGACAAGCCCGCTTCAATTGACGCATTTGGAAGACAAAATTGAAGCATTTATTCGTGAGACACCGCCCGAAATATTTCAAAGAGTATGCCAAAATTTGACTAAGCAAATTTGACCATTTGTGGCGCAGTCAAGGTGAACGTTTGCATGAAATAATATTGAAACATTAAATTAAATGGACAGTATTATTGATTCAAATAAAGTTTTTGTGCATTTTCTGAATTTTATGTTTTACGAAAAACTTTCTTATAACTATTAAAAACCGCCCTTTAAAAAGCAGGATTAGTCTTCGGAAAGGGGGCTTTATTACTTAATTGCCTCTTGAGCCCACATAAACAACGATTGGCAAGAGTTATTCTTCGTTTGATTTCGTTGCTGGTGTTGTTGTCCCTATTTACCGAGGAGCCGAGGTAGACAAAGTCCTTGACTACCTCGAAGTTTCTGCAGCCTAGTGTGACGCTCTGTCCGAGACAATTTTAAGATACTTCTCGGATAACTTTTTGCTTCATTTAAAATTGTGCGTTTTCCTTGGATCACCCCTTAATATATAGAAATCGCAAATAAAACACACCAATTATATATTTCTCATTATAAACGTGTATTTAATGGTTTTTCTAAAATATTTTGTAAACATTTTCATTTTTTTGGTTTTGGTTTTTCCTTTCTTGTTTTTTGTTTGTTTTTCTTCATTGTAACAATGTGCTCTCAAACTACATTTATTTTAAAATCAACATTCTGTATTAAAACTGTTCACAATAATAATTAAAATGAAAATCACAAAAATATCGCTTTTTTTTCGTTATTTTTCATACAAAAAAAATCGTAAATTGGACAAAGAAACGTCAAAATATAAGGAAGGTGTATGCACCCAAAATAGGTTTCCTCTTATAGTACTTTTGGTTTTTGTTTGATCCTTAGGAAAATAAATACGTATCTTCAGACAGAATAGAACTAATAAAACTTAGTATAAAAATATCTCAATATTGCCATGTAAATATATGTATGTATATATGTATGTATATATTTTAATTTGTTTGCGTAAACAACAACATTTTTTTGTGTTTCTTCTACTCCTTCTTTTTCTTATATAATCCTTTTAGTATAAATTTCTACATCTACAATATTTATTTTTTTTTTTTCGTATCACTTTTTGAGTGTTTTTTGTCTATTTTATTTCTTTTTTTTCTCAACATGAAACTAAGAAAGCGAACAGATGAAAATCACTAGACGATCTTCTTGGAACAGTCAGATTTTTTAATTGAATGAACTTTAGCAACTCAGAACTGAAGGTAATTTTTTTTTTTTTGCTTTTTTTGTTTTCAAAACTCAAAACTACACAGGTATACGACGAAGGTACTCCATTGAGAAAAACTCAAGCCAGATAGGATTTTGCTTTTGTTTAGATATATTTTTTTTTTTGTCACAACTCACTACTCACTTGCGGATTTAAATGAACAACGACAACAACTCAAATAGCGTGTAAATATTTTTCAGCGTCAACCTACTCGTATCTGGCTCCAGTCACATATGTATTGGATATGTGTTATAGTCAGTGCGGCTGGGGGGAGGGTGGATCAGTCGCGATCCGCCTGGCCGCCTCAAAAGTCGAACCTCATGCTCCAGTTGGTGTGATGCTGAAGGGTTGCTCTCTACAAATTTTGTGTCTCTACGGCTCTACATCTAGTACTTGGTGTATAATTTTCATTTATCTATACTTGTGGGTGATGCATATGTATGTGTTTATTTATGAATGTGGTCCGTTGAGGGGATCTTATTTGTTTTCGATGATTGTTTGCAGCTGAAGGACTAGACTGCGCGACAACTGCAAAATGGATGCCGCGTTGTGCCGTTCAGCCATTTCTGAAATGAAGAAAAAAATTTGTTAAGCCCTCTGCTTTGAATTGTTTTGTAAGTTCTGCAAACCGTTGAAAAATTTAATGACATCAGTGAAATCCATGCTGTTGGACAGAATGATGTCCCTGTAGGTTTCCAGGAGGGCCAGTGCCAAGAAGAGTACAAAGTTTGCACTGGCGACGTGCTTTGCCGCCCAGATCACCTCCCACGTTGAAAAGACGTCCGCATAGACTAACTCACGCTTGAAGTCCAGCAGGAACCACCGGTAACAGAAGTAGAAGTGCGTGTAGTCGCCGTGCGAATCCATGAGGTCGTACATTTCCGAATCAAGGATTTGGATAAGTGACCTGAAAAGGAATTAATATAAATATTTAGTTTAAATAATCATTTATTTAATTAAATGTATGCTGTGTCAGGAGGAAAGTGGAATGGAGGAATAGCTTCAACCACAATACTCCAAGAACTTCATCAGGCGAGCGTGCTGCAAAGAAGGCGTAAAATATCCTATTCGACAAAAGGGTAATGGTCACCGTTTTCTGGGATTCACAAGCTCTGATCTACGTTGACTACCTGTAGTACGGACTTATTGGTTAAATGCAACGCCGAATTGTAAAGAACGGTCCTTTTGTGCGAAAAAAACACTTCCACCATGATAACGCAGCGGCTCACACTTTCGCCCTCACCACGGCCAAATTGACCAAATTATGCTACAAGCTGCTGCCTTATCAACTGTTTCTTGATATTATACCCGTACGAACTTCTTTTGTTTACGAAATTGGTAAAGTCGCTCGTCTGGCAAAGATTTGAGTCGAATGAGGGCTTGCCGCCGCCAAGGTTGCCTTTCCTGTAGACCTGAGCAAAACCTATATTTTAGATCGGTTTAAGAACCTTGAGCATTGCTTTGTCCAGTGAATCGAGTTTAATGACTATTTCGTCTCTAGCTGAACACTTTTTTCTTGACCAGATGGGACCGTTTCAGCCCCACCTAGTGGTTTCAAATCAGGCACAGAATTATTCTTGCAATCGCTGCTTCTTTGGACAGTCTTCGAAACATTAAGCTGACTTGGGAAGGGACACTTTGATAGTCGTCGTCCTGTTTTATGACGCAGGGGCACGAATTCTACTGAAAGTGAATAAAGAAGTTCTTGGCCGTTTTGAAAGAATAGTTCTGCGTGCGATCTTTAGTTTCGTTTGCGTTGATGGCGTTTGGAGGAGAAGATTCAACCACAAACGGTTTGGTCTGCACACTGTCATGCATCTAGTTAAGCGACTTCGGACTGAAGGTTTAGGATGGTAGGGCGAATAGAAATCACAGCTCTGGTCCGAAGAGTATTTGATCCCGAACCATTGGAGCAACATTGTGAAAAAGGACCTCACCCAAATTGGTGTGTACAAATGGAGGCAGCTTATTGATTGAGGCACATGTTCACTCCAGACTGTAGTACTAAACAATGAAGTAGAAATGAGACCGTTTCCGGCGTTACATCGGACCAATAATTCCATATATGATAATAGAGCATTGTGACAGTTTTGCCCCAAATAGTGTTACATTGGGTACGCCTTATGAATCATGGAAAACAGTAGCCATCACATTCCCGGCTTTCGCATCGTTCTCCAGCGACATTGCATAAAAGACACGGAGGAGTGCGACGAAACATCAATCGCTAAGAAGGAAGGAAGCGTCAAAATGATCCCCTTAACCCGTTAAATGTGCTCCTTAGAAGGCGAAAATTGTCCACTTGGCTGGCCACCGTTTTCCACGATTCATAAGCTGTAGCCATTGTAGCCCTACCTGAAGAAAAGCAAAACGCTTACAGTCCTCTTCTATACCGAATTGAATTGGAAGACAATTTTGGGCGTACAATCGTCTCTTCTGAAGCGAATGCGTCCACAGTTTGGTGCTGATTATTAAATGGTGGCGCTAAGATTCCAAATCGTGTTATGAGGTATGTTGGCATTAGCAATTGACCGCGTCGGAGTTACGATGTGGTTCTTTTGGACTGCATAGGACTAATTCACCGAGTAAAAAAAACGATTTTTTTTTTCTGTCCTGTGTGAGCATCTGAAATAGGTCCTTATTAGTGCAGGTTATGGCCGGGAAAGTTCTAAGAGATGCAAAGCCACACATTCGTCAATTTGAAGGCCGCATATGACAGCGTGAATAAAGACGACCTCTGTCCAGTTTCATTTGCATTTGTGCTCAGCTCGGTATGTTGTGCAAAATAACGACGGAAAATGCTCGCTACTCCCAGAGGTCGATATCGAACTCACCGAGACCTTTAAAGTCAAAAAACGAGTGCAGAACGAAGTATATGGTGCCATCGAGCCATAGGCAGCTATTACTGTAGGAAGTTAAGAGCTTAGTATACTTCGGTTTCCAAGTTAACAGCACGACCATTCATATCGAGATCAAACGTACTCCAAGTCATGTAGAGCGCATGAACAACACAGCTCCAACCCGAAACAGTGGGACAACGCACTTGTGGAAACCCACGAACCCGATGACAAACAAGTAGAAAAGGCCTTCAACCGACTTGGCGTAAAAAGCTGGAGGCAGATAACCAAAAATCGTGCCTACCAGAGAGGCTTTTTGGATGCTAGAGGAATTAGGTTCCTTGTGGGCTTAGTACTACTAGATTTTTGTTATTAAATTGGGAGCAGCCCTAAAACCGTCCATAAGCTCTTGGAAAATTGGGGTGACGGCTGCGCTTCTGCTAAACAATTCGAGGCAACAACCATGGGAATGGTTATAATGGTAATAAGGTCATAAGACATGAAACAAAAGGAAAGAACTTGTTTCATGACCACCCTGTATGACCGTTTCTTGGATGTGTGTAAAAAGCGCTCACTAAAGTAAACAAAAAATGGAACAGTGACTTCAGGCAAAATCAGGTTGATAATAGATATGGGAGGCTTGTACCCCCTTCATTACCCCCCTGCTTTGAGTAGCTACAGGATTTGGATTACATATAGTACAGCATATTTTCGCGCACTTTCTATATCCGAAAGTGCGCCGAACATAAAAATAAGGAAAGTGTGAATCCTACAGCGACCTTACGGAGGAGAGTTAGGGGGGGGGGGGGGGGTAGCTTGCCCCCATACCTGGTTTATACGAATATTCTTTTAATTCGTAAGGTTTAAGGAATTTTTGCTGCCTAAACTTCACCCCCACTCCAGTCCGGCCCCCACTCACCTCATATTTGCGAAATGCATGTCCATAGCACCACCGTTGGGGAAGTTCTCCACCATGCGCTCCATCAGCTTGCAAAAGCACCCATAGCTCAGGGATTCGTCGTCAAAAATGACCAGCAGTGGTGCCACCAAATCGCACATTCCCTGCATGTAGCCAATCTCCAGATGCTCCCAAACGTACCTGCAAGCGGAAGCCATTTTAAATGTTTCCCTAAGACAAGACCGCAAATGGAACTCACGTCGAAATCACATTGCGCAGCTTGTCCAGATTATCGTTGGCGAAGTACCAGTAGTTGCGGTCACAGCGCTGGACGTCCTTCTCTATGCGATGCAGGTTCAATCCGAAGCTCTCCAAAAGCTCGCTCTGTAAATGGCCACAGTTAGCCCGCTTCATCAAAGATTCGCGCGACAACTTACGCTATACACGCCTCCGTTCGAGCTGGCTGGCGACACGCAGGCGGACTTGGGCTCCTGCAACGCGTCCAGGGACTGCCCGTTGGCATCCTCGTGCACCGTCGACATCAACTCGGACCGCTTGCGGTCGGGACTGTTGTCCTTCTCGAAGTGCGCCACGTCGATCGATGCATCGGTTATAATCACAGCCGCACGGGGGGAAAGGGGTTCGTTGTCGTTGTCGTCGCCATCGATTGGGATCTGATTCTCCAGCGAGCATGGCTCCTCGATGGCGTCGTTCAGCTCGCCCTGTATGTCGTCTACGCTATGAAATTCTGGAATATTTAAGGGGTGCTCGGCTTGGGCTGAAATGTTGGGGATATCAGTGGCGTCAGTGAACTCATTGCCGACCGTCTCGTATGAGGAGGTGGACGGGGATCTCGGGATGGTTAGGTTATTCATACCTCCTGTTGGTTCTTGGATCTGGTCTACCTCGAGCTCAGTGCCATTTACCTGGACACTGTCGTCGCCGAAGCAGTTCTCTTGGATAGTCAGACCGCTCGACGGCGCTTCCTCACCTATATCCTCTACGCCATTGGTCATGGCGTCCGCATCGGCGTCATCCTCGAGAGTGGCCTCCGCCTCCCGCGGTCCATCCCCCCCATCAGCGGCGTCCTCATCAGCGTATCCCTCGACGTCTGAGATCTCCGAGGAGAACTCATTGTCTTCGAACACGTCATCCACGTCGGCCTCCATTTGGGCTTTGGCCTTATCGCAGCTATTGCTGCCGGAGCTCAGCTTTGCCTTTGCACGGTCGTTCTTCTCCTTGTCCCGCTGGCGAACGATCGCCTCCACTGCAAGCCACTCGCTCATCGTTGTCTCGTAGTAGTGCTTCGTGCTCTCGTCAAGCTTCTGTCGTTCTGCCGGTGTAGTGCCAAAGCTTTGAGAAGTAAACGAAATTGAAACGGGCCTTCTCAAGCACCAGAGGCTGGAGTTACCTGTAGTGGCCCAGGAGGTAAGGCCAGACTTCCTTCCGTATCTCGTGGTCCACTCCTCCGAAGTACACCAGTCGGTAGACCTCCATGTCATCCGAAATGACTCCGTCCTCCTGCAGCTCTTCCCATTTGGCCCTGGTCAGGCCCTCCTCATCAACTCCCACTGAAATGGAATGGCGCTTGTGAAAAAGACCCTGACCCACATCTGCGTTGTAACTCACATTCTGGGGTGATTCGCCCGTTCACCAGCCCGGAGAGGTGGGTCCGGACGGTAGACAAGTGCCTACAGTAGGCCAGCCAACCGTAGAAGGCTCTGGAAATGATTTGGCGCCGCATGGTGGAACAGACCAGCTCAATGCTCGCAGTCTGGTTGCACACGGCCTGGAAAGAAGCGGGAAAAGTCAGATCTGCGACACAGGGGCGGCATTAACTTCCTTCACCTTGGGGGACTCGGACAGGGCCTGGTCGATGGATATGCTCTTGCTCGAGCAGTCGCTGCTGCCATTCGTCGAACAGCTGGACAGTTGGACTCGCCGTGGACTTGTGCGTCCTATCTCCAAGATCGGATGTGAAGCCACTGGGGGGAGAACCCGACAAATTCGATCAAAATTTCAGAATGGGGCAGCAGAGTGGGGAACTTACAAAACTCCTGGTGGTTGCTCTTGCTAACAATGCGGAAGACGTAGTCTATGGGTGACTCCTCGGACTCAAGGACCGACGGTAGCAAGCGCCTGCGTCCCAGCTTCGGCCACGGAAAGAGCTTCCCAATGCCACGCTGCGACCACAGCGGCGGATCTAATTGGCCGTGCGGCAGGAGGCCAGTCTCCAGGCAGCTAAGGAACGCCTGCATGTGGCCTCCCTCGGGGAAATGAATGGGGGGACGCTGGACCCCGTCCTGACCAACGAGAATGATCGTTCCGCCGGTGTCCTCACCCTTGTTCTGATGACAATGGACGTAGACGACATCGTCAACGTTGATGTTCAGCGCGTACGACCAATAGGAGGTCTTGTCGGTGCCCTCGGCTTCGTTGTACCCGTTCATCAGTTGGTTTGGCGTCCACTTTATCGTCAGCGACTGAACGTTCTGGTGCAGGCTAAGGTAGCCAGGCATTGGCTCATCCATGTCCTTCTGCAGGGAAAATGAGATGGAATGGCTTAGAGGGGCGGCACAGTGATGGACTGACCTTGTGGCTTACCGGGAGAACCATGACATTGTTCTTTCCGTAGAGGAGGGTTGCCCGGGAGTTCTGATGCAGGGACTCCACATAGTCCTTGGCCACGCTTGCCGAAGAAATTGACTTGAATGATCCACTGCTACCGTCCTCAGAGCTGGTGTGCAAGCTGCGTCTAAAGTTGATAATGGGCCTCTGGCATGTCGGGGGCGTACGGTTGCCAGAGCTAATTCTGTGCCGCTGAACCTACGGATTGCAGAGAGATGCTGTCAATCCATTCAACCTCGGGATTCCTGTTCGCTTACCAATTCGTCAGCGTGCGGGTCGGACCAGTAATGGTCTGCGGTCTTGGCTCGAGTGAACTCCAGGGCACACGGACCCACCAGCAGGGAGCTCAGAATCGACCCGTAGTCGGGGTTGGCCACCAGAGCGTCGCGTTCGTAGTAGCTGCTCGCATTGCTCACCAAGTGCTCGATGATTTTGGCCAAACGCTTCTCGTAGAGGGCTATCCGAATCCAAAGATACCTGAAAGGACACAGACACAGTCAGACACTCCGAGTGCCTGTCCACGTCAACTCACTTCACAACTGGCGCCGGGGGAATGGCGTTGATCGTCGTCACCGAGCTGCTGCTGCCCTTCTTCAACATCTGCGGCTTTATCAGGCTGTCACTGCTGGACGAAGTGCGCTTGTTCGGCTCCACGTTCTCGATGTCCTGCACCTTCTGGCTGACGTACTCCGCCTCCGGGCAATTCTTGGCGATCTTCTGCAGCAGTGCTGTGGTCGAGGAGGTCTTGAACAGTCCCAGCGCCCGTCGTTTCAGCCCCTGACTGAGGCATGCCTCCACCGCGGCGCACAGCGAAGTTACCGAACTGCTCTCCTCGTGGATGTACTTCTTGGTGACGGCCTCCTCCATCAGCTGCTTGACCTCCTTCTTCACATTGGCAATGAGCCGCTCCTTGAACTCCGTATCTGCAAGATGCGAAAAATATGACTTAATGAACTCCGTCGTCAGCATCGTCGCTCCCGCACGATGGACCGACGTCGAATGAACGGCCAACGGGAACGGAAAATCTTTCGCTGTCACTTTGAGGAATGGAAAAATTTAATTAATAAACGAGAAGGGAATTTCGGAAATGGTCCTCGAACGTGAAAGAATTCTCTTGTAATCCTCTCTCGTTCTCCTTGCTTCCCTTTGTGCGGAATGTTGACATCACTATTTCATGGCCCGAGATGAGCGACGACGATAAGTGCTCGAGAGTGGAGTCGCCTCCCCTGCACCTCCGGCAGTGCCGCACCGCCGTCACCCTGAACAGTGTGCGCGTATGGCTCCTGTCGGAGAGATGGCTTTAGTTCAAATTGGTATTTCGGTGCTTCTGTGGCTTTTGTGGCAACGGTGCGGGTACTGACACGGGTACGGGTACGGGTGCGGGTGCGAGTGCGGGTGACAGTGGTGCGTGCGTGTGTGTGTGTGTGCGGAACCCTCGAATGTGAAAAAATCGAATATTATGCGGTATCCGAAATGTAAATCTGTCCTCCTCTGCGACTGAATATTGATTGATTGTTGAAATTTAAAGCAACGCGAAGTGGCACTGAGCTCTGCGCTGAGAGCAGTGCGGTGCCGACACACGAACGCATGCGGCAGCTAAGGACGTGCGGATGCTTACGAGGACGTTTCTCGTTAAAAACAAAGGAATCTGCGTACTCAACACAGACGGGTGCTTATGCTGCTGGCACCGCGCGCCTTCAAGTGGGCGGGGACGGCATTCGATGTAAATATTTGTACGGCCTGTCACCGAGTGGCTTTGGGCTTTGATAGATGTCGGCACTGTGTCATCGTTGAGAGAGGCAAAACGTGTTTCAGCTTATGGAACCGGGAGCGATACGGATATCGCTGGGGCAAAAAAACCAGCGGATCTGCGAAGGGGATTAGCAATGAGTAGAGCTTAGCTTTTGATTGTGCCTCAGATTACGGGAGGGAGGTTAAAGTGACGAGGGCATAGTTATTCGGCTTCTGACACTCACTGGAGATAAGAATTTCATAACCGGTGAAAAAAGAACAACAGAATAATTAAGTTGCTCTACAGCGAAAGGTATGTATGGACATTTGGGAAATACATTCCAGTCGCCATAAACGACTGGAAAAGGACGTAATGAGTGAAGATTCAAAATTAGCGATAATTCATTTTGAAGTTACTTCACTTGACGCATTAGTATGAAGTGGAAATTACGTCATGATGTTGTCTTCGTTATCTTTGTGTCAACTGTTTTGAACGTCTTAGATTATGGAGGAACAAAGGCTTACTCAATTAATAGCTTATACAGAGAAATCTTCTGCGTGGACACCCCTATCAGTCGTACACCTTCCGTATGCGTACACATTGCATCATGAACATAGTTAGATAATTTACCATTCCTCTCAAACGGTCACTTCCCTTGGGCGGAACCTGAAGAATGAGAACCGAAGACTTTCTTGAATGGAGCATTGTTGCCTCTTCGCTGGATGTGTTTGTAGCAGAGTTGTTAATGGATCTCTGCCCTTTTAGCAACATACACATTTTGATGAGATCACCGAGTTTGCGATTTTATACTCAGACATTGGTAGCCGTCGCGTAGTGGTAAGTGCGTCGACCGCCACGCAGAAAGTCTAGATTCAATTTCTGGGCGGGACACTAAGAACATGGTCTACCGTGCTGCGTATCGTCTAACACAACCCCAAAAAGTGCTACTGAAAGGATTAGATTCGAATAGAGCATGACTTTGGCTCTAAGGCATGTTGTTCCTGCTGAGCAAAGTAGCCTAATATAAATCTATGTAGGATATCCAAGAAGTCGTAGCTTTTGGAGTTTATCCTCGCAAAGTGAACGAGTTTTTTAATACCTCAGATTTAAAGTTGGTAGTAACCTCCGAAATTTCATTTTCATTTTCTAAGATAATACATTGTGCATCATGGCTTCGAGTCAGATTATTAATGAAAGTACTCAGCCCATTGGCGTTAACCTCATTTTTCAAGTTTTTTTTTCAAGTTCTTTACTTCTTGAGGCGCAAGCCCAATGTCAATGCTCATCACTCCTATTTCATATTTAGATGGGAAGGATTAGAGTAGAATTACGTCTGACAGACATAAACAATGATTGGCAGTACTTGGGCTGTGTAGAAGTTTTCCTTAACATTGGAGCAATGAACATTTGTGTCATTTGTTATGTTTTTTTCGCTCATTTCAACCATTGGTATCTAGGACAACTCCAAAAAGTACAAAAAAAAACATTTGCAATATTATTGTCAAATGAAACCGATAACATACTGTTTTTCATGGTTTTTAATGACATTTAACTCGCCAAACAACGTCACAACTAATTGTTTTTCCATGGTCAAACATAATTTTTCCTCATGTATTATGAATCTTTTTTGATTCTTAGAGTGTCTACAAACAAAATGAAGCTTAAGATGTCACCCTTAACACAAGCTGTAGTATTCCCAGATGCCAAAGCACATTTGTGTCAGAGTTTCTTTAGTACCAGTAAGTACTTATATATGTATGCAAAGGACCTTATACTTAAAAACTGCAAGTACATTATATAGTTATTAATAATAATAATAATAATAATTGAGTGGCACTACAGCCCATAACGGACCAGGGCCTAGCTTCTACAACAACTACTCGTGTTGTGCATGCTATTGTTCTTCACGAGTAGAAGGCACCTACAGTTTTTTGCCGATTCCGAACGGTGAGATTTGAGAAGCTTTTTCATAGACAATTAATACTCTTTGAGTGTTGTCAGCAACTCAAAAGAGGTGGTGCCGTGAAAAAATGCTAGGTCTCCCGTCCGGGAATCGAACCCAGACTTTCTGCGCCGCAGTCGATGCACTTACCACTGCGCCACGGCGACCACCATTATATAGTTATTGCTATAGCTAAGTCCGCAAAAGGGTGATTTCACATTTTTGGAAGGTGATTTGCAACTTCTAGTCAATGCAAAATCACTGTACCTTCTGGAAATCACCTTGCAAGCAGACTTTTATGACTTCAATCTAAGGCGCAACCCTGTTCTATATTTTAAGCTCTAGTATTGTATTAGGGTCGTTTTTTTAATTAAAATGTTCAATACTTGGGATACTGTTCAACATTTTTATGATGTTTTTTCTGTTTTACACTTTTCATTTATGCTGTATGCAACTCATTCCGTCTTTTAGTTGAATAATAAGGAGGAAAGGAGACAAATAAATGCATGTTAGAAAATATCGAAATGTGTACAACATAAAGATAAAAGCCAGGAATTGACTGCCCAGACAAAACTCAGAAGTTAAAGGGTCAATAAATGGCATACAGTGAAAATGGAAGGCTAAACAATATTCACCCTTATTACGACTGGCGGGTTAGTTAAAAGACTCTTGGTATTTTTTGAGTCGTGGCGGTTGAGGGGCGTTTTACTGTCGGCTTTACAGTAGCGAAAAGACTTTAGTGTTATTTTACTTACAATATTCCACAATTAATAGATTTATATTTTAGTGAAGTCAGTTTGGACAGCATTTTGATGTTTATACCGTGAAGTAGAGATGAAGAAGATGATACAAGATTTATCTAATGCGAATACTTAGAACTAAGTACGTATGATTAAAGTACGTATTATTAAAGTACGTGTTATTAAAAATAAATAATTATCAAAGTAAACAATTTGTAGTATCAGATTCCAAATGGATTTTCACAGATGCATTCGTTTATATTATAAATGTAATGTAGGATAGACTTCCTAAGACAATTATGCCTTTTTCTATACCACCAATACATAAGCTTGCTACAACCCAAAGATTCTTTGATGAAGGCGGGTACCAAAAAGGTGTAGGAAAAAAATGATTTTATTTTGGGTTAAGCACAACCTAGAGTAAGTAGAAATTTAAATAAAGTTATTGGTGCACTGGAGAACTTCATTTGTCCACAATGGATACAATTTCAATACACGGCAGAAGAATAAAATCAAGCCAGGTTCTTAGAAGCTGGAAGTCTCTGCAGAATACAATTTGAATTTAAATATGTTTTAAATATCAAATGTCACATCTTCCAATTTCATTGTAACATCCTTGAAAATAAATAAAAACAGAACTCACACTCCATCCTCCATCTTGTACGAACCAGGAGCATGCACATCCACACATGTGTTCACATCCAAACAGAAAACACACCTGTCCGCCATGTGACTATCTGCGACGTTCCCTACAGCAGAGAATTCACCTGCAGTGACGAGATGAACGCCTAACCAGCCAGCCGTCAAAATAAGCACTTCAGAATCCGCACGCACCAACCACCCTCAATAATTACTACACATCCACAACGCAGCCCTCAAGGACATGCACGACTCCTCCCAACGCGGTTGTGTAAATTGCAAAACTTAAATTAATCGTTAATGGCTTTGCTCAAGAAGCATTAGTTCATCTAACGTACCAACAACCTCTCCTCTTCCAGGAAGCCATCCATCAAGCAAGGTCAAACGTCCCATTCCTCATTGCACACACAATTCTTGGCAAGGATTTTTCATCGCAGAATACCAAAACATACACGCACACAGTCGCAAGCCACCCCACTAACTGACTGAATTTAAGGTTAGGAGTGCAAGGTTCCGTTCAAGGCTCTCCTATCATATTTCATTTACTTCATCTCCGCCGACAGGCACTAAGTGCGGACAACAACAAAGCCAAATACACAAAATACCCTGCTCGTGCACTCCACATAAACAAACCGAGCGACGAAGAAGGATAACGACAAACAACGAATTCTGTTCCGGCCGCCTCCGTCGCTTCCGCCGCCGCCACCGACGCCGACGCCTTCGCCGCTCCGGAACGGTGGACGAAAACACAGCAAAACAATGCCGTGCGCCGCGTCCTCCGTATGTCCGTTATCCACGCCGCGGTGGGAGTGTCAGGGGGTTGTTCGAGTGAAAGCTCCAGCTCCTCCTCACCACCATCCGACGCAGACATGTTGAGAGCGCAAGCTTTGCAAGCTCCACGCGTTGTTTTTGTACCAAAGGCAGACAAACGTCAAACACAGCAGCGAATCGCAGAAAAGCTCCCCCACCCCCCCTTAAAACAGGGTGGCTCGCAGTGGGTAGCACAGAAATCAGAGAAAATTAAAAACTGAGAGAAGGAAAATTATCAAACGCGAATATGCACCACCGCCACCACCCCCCTGCACCAATTGTCCAGTGGCCAATGGAATTGGTCGGTACTACCAATTGCCAGCCAGGCCCTCCCTGCAACACGCTAAACATATGATTCCCCCCTTCCCACCCATACAGGGTGTGCAACACCAAGAAAAAAAGCTACACCAAGACTCACCCCCACCGAATGTATGTAACATATTCGAGGATTGATTTTGTTAGAAAACTCCTTGATTTTCCTCCGAGCTGGCGATGGCGTTCTCCTTTTTTCGCTGCGTTTCTGCTCCGTCTCTTCGATCCGTTTGCGTTTTGACACTGGTCTGGAGCCCGATGCCTTACTGGCCTATTCGTTGCAATGGTATGGTTGCACTGTTGTCATTTTTAATTGAAAATGCCCCCGAGTGGCGAGTGGAGGAACAACAACGAAACCGATCCGAACCCGAAGAACTTTGAGGGAAAATTGACTGAATATTGTGGAAAAGCGCGTGACGTAGGACACGGAAGAAATAACCGATTCGGTCCGCGAGCGAGAGAGGAATATAAATTGAAGTCGACGATGAAGTTCAGGGCGACGCAACGACACGGGGACTCACTGGGAATGCGAGTGTGTGCCATACGGCGGGGGAGAGAACGGCAGCAGTAAAAGGCGTGCGGCGGTTTTTCGTAGAAAGTGAAAATGAGATAAGACACAAAACTTCACAGTGAACTTGAGAATAATCGGTCGCTTTGGTGGGGAGCCCATGGGAGAGGGCCGGACAGCGATGGAATGCGATGAATGACGGATTCGAGAATGTTTTGAGTGATAAATTTGAAGATTGCAGGAGTGCTTTGAAGCTCTGTGTTTACATGGTTGTGTGTTCGGGAGGGATTGAGGGGATTTTTAAAAATAAAATACCGTTATTTGAGATTGTGCTTGAAAGACTGTCGATGAAGTTTGCCTCTTTGAATAACCACCTGAGCAGAGTTTCAATTTACAATGCTGTGTTACTTGTTGAAAAAGCTGAAATTAAAATACCGTTAAATTTCGAACAACAATTTGATGAAAAGAAATTTTGAAAGCAGCATTTAAACTCGTTGACAAGGTCCGAAGAGACACCTGAATTGTCAGGGTGTAAACATTGACATTTGTTGAAGGTCATATATCAAAATGAGTAAACAAATTTTTAATATATAACGCAAATACTTAGAATTGTTTATGTGCAATACAAAATACTGCGTCGATATTGCGTTTTGTTCCTTAGGCGTGGTTTAAAATAACATTTTGGTGGAATACTTTTATTTTTAAACAAGCTCCCTTAAAACACACAAAACCTTTTAACACTTCCACTTACTTGAAAATTCCTTGAGTCAGACAGGATATGGAATAAATATAAGAATGGACGAGTATTTGAACAGCGCTAGCAAGAGACGAGCGTCATAAAATGACAATTTATTGCCAAGTAAATGTCAAGTGAAGCTTGTTCCCAGCTCATGAAACAAATTAACAATTCAAACAACTGGATTCAGGACGGAGTGGTAATTTAGCGTTTTCATGACGTCACGCTGAGTAACTTAAGTCATTGTTCGCGTTACCAACAACGATTGTTACCTTAGAAGTTACTGACAACGATTGGTATCTTAGTGTGAAAAAGTAAAAACTTCTGTAGTGTAATGAAAATAACAACATACTGACATTTCCTGTGCCAGACTACAACTTCTAACTCTCAACCTAGCTAGGCAAAAAGTCTTTAAACGTAAAGAAATAGAAACGTATGTACTAAACTACCTAAGAAAATGCAGGAAAAATTAATAAAAACAGAGGACGAATAAACAATTACCATTCTTCTCACTTTTTAAGATTTTTTTTGGTTTTAAAAATAACAACTTACCTTAAAAATCAGTTGATGCACATTTGAACATCCCCCAAAGTGTACACTACAAATAGAAATCACAACTTGCATACTTCTAGGAGCAGAGAAAGAGTTAAATGTAAAATGCAATCGAAAATAAATAAACGTTTTTCATCCGCGTGACGTGACCTTGATTGGATTAATTTCAAATAAAATTTTGCTGCAAAAAACAAGAATTAACTGAATCTTCCCAAAGGCGCCTTCTTCTTCAAACATGACGTATTCAAAAATATTATCAAAACAAATACCTGCGGAGGAAATATTCGACACAATTAAGAAGGCGATTGCTGTGATTTATGCTCTTCCCGTTGAAGATTTTGTGAGTAATTTGTCAAGGAATTCTCGTTTGCTATCAATACGTTGAGAACTTTCATTTGCAGAACTCGGAGCTTTTTCGCGACATTGCTATTGGATTCAAAAATATCGTCTACTACATGGAAACTGGATCAACGAATTCATTTCCGCTCTTTTTAAAATGGCTGAAGTTGTATGTGGTAAGTGCGAAATTGAATCTCAGATAAACGTGTATGTTGATTTGGGTTTGGTGATAAATGGCGCATTCGAATGGTGGGTGCAGGTAGTCAAGAAGGGAACACATTTCATTTGCATTTTTCTCTAGTGGGCAACGGGAATCGGAAATTCTTATCGGTTTCCGTTCGTTTTAACCCACACCAAATAGGGAAGAGTTTGTTTCAAATTTAACTGAACTCGTGTCGGATTTTGTAAGACTGATTTCCATAGTTACATAGTAGTTTTTTCGTCATCGCACGTGATTCTGCAATTTTGTCGTGTTTCTAGAGTTTACATTTCTGTTTATCGCAGGAGCCTATGATGATATTGGAGATTAATTATAATTTTTGGAGATTCCAAAGAATTTGTTGAGTGCTGCAAAACTTCTGAAAACAATGTAAACTGCAGAGGGGCAATAATTTCATCAAATTCTGAAACTTTGTAATTATTCCTGAAGCAGACTACAGGAAATGGAAAGAACATACAGTAAAGGGTTTTTAATACATTTGAAGACACTTTTTGCAGATAAAAGAATCGAAATTAACAAATATGCATTTACTGTGAAGAATTTCGGGTTACGGCTATTTGAAGAAAAAGAAGGTGTCAAATAGGAAAATTTGAGAAAGGTGTGCAGAATTTAGTCGAGACAATGAAGTAAAGAGTGCACTGGATGATGAAATGCTCCAGAATATTGCCTACACGCAAAGAAATGCATAAAAAATTATCTTTCTTCTTCTAACACATATTTTAGCTTCAGAGAAATGAGTGCAAACTAACAACAGCAGAAGAATTAGAAGTAAAATGCCTTGTGTCTATGTAATCCACATTGGTTGGAACACATGAACCTTACGATTCTTCTATCTAAGCTACAGGAGGGAAGTGGAAATGAAATCGCAGATATTTAACATACGGAAAAGTGATAATTTTAAAGTAGTCTCAATGTGGAGCTCCTGGTGGACTTAGTGATTAACCAATCTGGAACACCAACTAGAGCGGTTTGTTTCTAGTTGCGCACACTGAAACTATCGAGGGCAGTCCTTACTTGTATGTGGTGCTGTGGCAAGTTGAGTTAGCAAACCGTACAAACATAGTATCAACAGACAGATGGAGTTTTAAGTCAATTCAGCGCAAAAAATTGAATTGGATAGAACAATTCGTTTTCTTTCGATATTCTATTGCTCCGGGTTCGGTTCATTCGGGAGGGTGAGGCAGTTTTAGTAACATATTGCTTGAGTGTATATAGGTATACGGTAACAGAGCAATCTGTGATTTTTTTCGTGTGTACACTTGTTTGTCTTTTTTTATGTATTTAAGCAAAAAGTAACACAAGGTAGATCACCTTGAAACATTTTTAAGTCGGCAGTAGTTGTTTCAAAGTCTTCAAATCTGAGCCATTGAGACAATGCAACAGAGGACAGTCTAGGCTAACGTGGCGCACACAAGTGGAGAACCACCAACTTAAAGTGGCTGTGGCCCAGGTCCACACCGGACTGTAGCGCCACAAGAAGAAGGAGAAGTTGTTAAAGAAGGTTCTTTGTTTCACCGAATTTATCTTTTATTTCCTACAGTCGGCAATAACAATAACTTGATGGTGGAATATAAAAAAATGATTTAATTTTAATTTCGTGTTTTCTAAATGCTGTCTTATAGATTTAAATACAGTGGATTTCATTGGAACCATGCTGATCCTTGTTATCCTCCTGCTTATGTACAGTCGGATTTTGGAATATATAGGTTGCAATATTGTTTCAAAGAGGTCGCCGTGGCGTAGTGGTACGTGCGTCGACCGCCACGCAAAAGGTCCAGATCCGATTCCCGGACGGGACACCTCGCATTTTTTTACGGCACCACCTCTTTCGACTTGCTGACAACACTCAAAGAAAAAGCTTCTCAAATCTCGTCGTTCGGAGTCGGCAAAAAACTGTAGATATCTTCTACTCGTCAGAGAACAGTAGCACGCACAACACGAGTTGTTGCTGTAGAAGCTAGGCCTTGGTCCCTTGGGAGCTGTGTTGCCAATCAATTATTAATATGGTTTCAAAATGTTCTTGTTTCATATCGCTCTGTACGGCCAATGTTGCACCTCTCCGAAATCCTAGCAGTGGCCCAGCAGGGCGGTTTTATATCGACTTCACAATTTTCTAGCTGCAAAGTTTGATTATATGATGTACTCGTATAACCCAAGCAACGACAACGTTTCGAGCATTCACACATTTTACTTTTTTTCGGAGTAGGAACTTTATATTCTTCTTTTTCTTCTTGTGGCGCTACAGGCCCGATGAGTGGAATTTCAGCGTCGCCTGTCCACAAGAAAGGAGACCCCTTCGACTGCGCCAACTATCGAGGGATTAGTCTCCTTAACATCGCATAAAAGATCCTCTCTGCCGTATTGTGTGAACGCCTGAAACCGAGCCGATGAAGACTAAGTCCTTGACTACCTCGAAGTTTCTGCTGCCTAGTAGTACGCTCTGTCTGAGACGTCGATGTAGTGTGTCCTTCCTTGATGACAGCATGTACTTCGTTTTGCCCTCATTAACCACCAGATCCACTTTAGCCGCTTTCGCTACAATGCCTACTTAAGGACTCGCTGTGTTCATCCAATCGCGTTAGTTCGTCGGCATAAGCTAGTAGTTGAAGGGACTTTTGGAAAATCGTGCCTCTGGTGTTGGCTTGTGAGTTACGGACGATTTTCTCAAGAATGATGTTTAGAAAGTCACATAAGAGCGCATCGCCTTGTCTAAGAATATATAAAATACCTAAAATTCGTTTTTTCTTTTTTAACTTCGCTATTTCCTATTCTTTTGTTTTTAAATGATCAGCATTATAACAATAACTCTTTTTCAAAATGAAGCCTTGAAGTGTATAACTTTATAAACTCCTACAAAAGATTATTACGAAAGACTTGGAAAGCTCATTTCTCACAAATTCCTAACCTCTGCTCAACGAAACATATTTTTTTTCTTTAATTTCATGCTAAAATTCGAAACTAGAATCATTTCATGTCATAAACCAGAAACCAATAAAGTCTCTCTCCAAACCGACTGATGCTTATGCACCATAATGTTCTGATAGAAAAAAAATTCCCTCTTAGGAAATTTCTAGAGGCAAGAAATTCCCCTCCGACTCACTAGCAGAGTCAACAGTATTCACATTTCCACTGGTTGCACTCTTCAGTCTCATAGCAACTAACCGCCCATGCCCAGCGGGCAAAAAAAAAAGAAAGAAAGCCGGTATTCCGTCAGCCGGTGCGTCTGTTCTCTCTTCCGTTTCTTCGCCAATTCCTCTTTCCATCTCATTCTTCTTTGCGACTGACAATTTTTTTTCATACGTTCGCCATCCGTGTGTCGGCATTTTTGCATCTTTCGCTTCATCATTCTTTTCACGGTCGTTGTGGGGAGTAAACGTGTTCGTAGTGAAGTCCTCGATTTCTTCGTATATCTGTTAAATAATATTCCAAAGAAAGTAAGTATATTTCAGTGATTTTCCCTTGCTGTGCAAAAAAGACAAGCTATCAGCGGATGTCGGTTTTTCCTTGAGAGTGCAGACAAATTGATTTCTGACAATTCCACCCTTTTCTTGGTGGTCACAAACTAGTTTTGCGGATTTCTCGTTTTTTTTTGTCTTCCCTGCTCTTGCGGAACTTGGATGGAAAAGGGAATTAAACTGAGGCGACGCTGTTAGCTTTTTATTGCGTAATAGTTTCTTGCTGTTGAATCGCAGGTAACCATGATTTTCTTTCCATTGTTCAGATGCCACAATTGCAGAAACCAGCACCAGCCTTCTCCGGCACCGCTGTAGTCAACGGCGCTTTCAAGGATATCTCTTTGAAGGATTACAAGGGCAAGTACGTTGTGCTGTTCTTCTACCCATTGGACTTCACCTTCGTCTGCCCAACCGAGATCATTGCATTCTCTGATCGCGTTAAGGAATTCCAAAGCATTGGCGCTGAAGTGATTGGATGCTCCACCGATTCACACTTCACCCATTTGGCATGGATCAACACTCCCCGCAAGCAGGGTGGTCTTGGACAATTGGATATCCCCCTGTTGGCCGACAAATCCATGAAGATTGCCCGCGATTACGGTGTATTGGATGAGGAGAGCGGTGTTCCATTCCGTGGACTCTTCATCATCGACGACAAACAGAACCTGCGTCAAATCACCGTAAACGACTTGCCTGTTGGACGCAGCGTCGATGAGACTCTCCGCTTGGTCCAGGCCTTCCAATTTACCGATAAACACGGTGAAGTTTGCCCAGCCAACTGGAAGCCAGGCAGCAAATCAATGGTCGCCGATCCAAAGAAGTCCCAAGAGTACTTCTCGGCCGTGAACTAGATTCAGAAGCGGCGAATTCGAATGTTCTACACAAATATCACGCAGATTTATATGTTTTGTTGTTTTACTCCAAGTAGAATGTGTGCGTCTAACGCCAGCGTAGCTGAGCTACAAACAATGAACGCCATTTCACCAATTTACAAATAAGATTGTTTAATGTTTTCTCCTTATTTTTTTTTTATGAATAAAACGTGGATCCACAAAAAAGTAAGACATGAGTGACTTTTGTATCGCAGATAGCTGCTTGTGGCTGTCTATCAAGTGCCCGCTCACTTGGTTCTCGTTAGCGGTGGCGGTGGCGACGGGCAAAGGTCAATACTTTTGTGTCGGTTTAAACTACGAGTGGAATGTTCCGGAATCTATTAACCGCAGAATAATCGTGCATAATCTGATTGAAACATGACGTGACTCGAGGTGGGAAAGGTTTGTGCTTCATCGGTCTTTTGAAATCCCTCTTTGCGGGTGAATTTTTGTCGCTAATTTCTTCTTTAACGGGTTCAGATTCAGTTACGAAATAACGCTTAAATGTACTGTTATCGACGTTATGTTTATCACCCACAAACATGTAGACAAGGCGAGATAAGAAATCTGAGTAATGTTTGTTGCAACGCCTGAGGCGATCAAAGAGCGAAATGTTTTGTTATCTTGAGATCATTATGGGATTTAGCACTCACTGGGTCATGCCAGGCTGGGCTTTGAAATATTCTCAGTAATTTACAGTCGAAATAAATCATAGTCCGGCTGTTGAATACGTTTATTGTGAAATTATTTATCAATTCTGTTGCACTCATGCTTGATTTTATTTATCAGAAGCGTGTTGAAGTGTTTTACTCTTACTCGATCAGAGTGTGCTGCATCTGTATGCAACACAATCTATTCAAATAAAGTTATAGATGTGCGAAAAACACAGTGCTAGAATGATTACCACCTGCAATACAATTGTCGACAAACAGATGTGCTCTAGGAGGGTAAAGATTCCCTTCAAAGCACTCAGCGGCGAGAGCACGACACTTGTCTGTGTTGGGGGGAGAAATCTCACATGGATACTAGCAACTGTTTGCGTTTTTGCGGGCTGTTTACTTAAGAAATTGTACTACGTTGTCGTGGATGCATGGTTCGTGATAAGAATATTAAACAAAACACCACTTGCGCTATTTATAATTAACTAATCGTTCGATCTTGGGCGCGATAAGTCTCAAACTTCGGGTTGTTTGTTTTTCGATGATATTTTGACCTTTCTAGAACATTAAGGCACCTCTATTGTGGGTAGTCATTCATCTTTATTATGAACGTCTGGGTGCTGCCAGTTTTTGTAGTTCATTCAAATGTTTTTTTTTTTCTTGATTTTCAGTGGATAGTGGAATGTGCGTCTGTCGGCTTAGGTAGTACTATGCAAAAAATTGTTATGAATTCGTGGAGCTATCAAAGACTGGTGACGTTTAATTCAGACTTTCGGATATTCTCTATTAATGGAGTTTCCATTTACTGAAAGACAATCTGGAAAATTTGGCGTCGCCTAGACCCAATCAGTTCCACCACACAGATCATTGGAAGAAATTAATTTTTCTCAATTCTGCCTGACTGGTTGCGTAGAAGCTTCAATCCCAGATACGAGCTCAGCCTCAATCGCAGGACACTTCGTTCCAGTCCAAGTCCTAGCTTCAATTTTAATCTCAGCCCAATCTCTATCACACAATCTTTAAAAAAATGTAAACACATAAATAGTGAGGAGAAGTTTCGGTGTAGTGTTTCGGATCTCCAGCACCGGCGCTTAAACAGACCAAACGTCATCGATGAATGCACACACACATACAATCAGTGCAATAAGAAATGAGGAATCTCCTTCAGTGGCAAGTAGCTTGGATTCTCGACTACTCAGTCTGTGAGTTGACGCAGTTTCGCTTCCTTTAGAGAGTAATAGGACAAAAAGTGACCCCACCGAGACTGACACCGTCTAAGAAAAAGTGCGAGGCAATGATTGCTCCCGAGTTACTTTACCAGCTACGACTCCACAGTTGATTAGACATGAAATGCCTCAAATGGAGCTGATTGTCCTCTATAAAGGCAAGCGGAAGTTGCAAATAATGTTATAACCGACAAAAAACCCTTTTCGAGAAACAGAAGTCTCTGACTTACACTGCATGAGGGAGGTTATGCCGGGTTAAAAATTTGCAGTGTAAGTCAGCGACCTCGGTTTCTCGAAAAGCGATTTTATCGGTTTTATTTGCAACTCCCCCTGAAGTGGAGCTTCAATTAAAGAAAGCTCTCAGGCAACCTCCAGAAATTAACCCAAGGAGCCTCTATTCACAGTCAGTTTCTTTCCAAACCTAGTACCTGTGCTGGAGGCCAATAAAGACAGGTGTCCTCAAGTGGGAAATCGCCTTACCATTATAGTTGGTCTATGGTTCCCGTATTTGATGTTAAGAACATAGACGAATGGCTGTGCCCGCTAAAACGGCATGTGCTCTACACAGGAACAGCTCTCTCAGAAAATCAGCACAAGGTCAGCCAACAACTTACTCATCATTCTAAGAAAATTCTCCAACACGTTTCAAGGATTAGTCAGAACAGACAGACCCCTAGAGGAAAGCCGCTTCCTTAGATAATCCACCAATCCTGCCCAGCTCCTCATGAACCCAATCCTCCGTAAATATCGCATTTTCCAAATCTTGTACCGTCCATTTCTAAAACCACAGAAATTCAATTCATATCTTGTTGACCAAACTTCAATCTCGCCTCCGAGTTCATTTATGTATTTATTACCAAAAATACATTCGATTAAAGTTTTCATTTATGATTCCTACAATTATCGCAACACGTTCATTATCGCCAATTGGGAATTTGCAAACCGTACCAATCCAAACAAATATGGTCTCCAAGAGCGCCATTCACACCACATAGCCTTTGTAGATAGAGCCGTGTACAAATGTGCACCCGGAGACTGACGTATCACCGCACGACTATTAGTCAGCGGTTTTGATTCTTTAAATTTTTCTTGAAAGTCAGTGAAACATTTTTCACAAGCATACAACCGCCAGACTCTCTCTCACGTGTATTGTGAATTCCCCGTGTCTCGGGGGGGATCGATCACATGCCACAACATCAGAATACTAGCCATTCATTGTTAGATATAAATAAGCGAACTCCACTGGCTGAGGAGGAGGGGAACTTCATGCTGTAAGGTATCCCCAGCAGAGTTGCATGAGTAAGATGCGGATGTGTGTATGTATCGCAGTTCTATTTCACAATCGCTTGCTAGATTTTCTAAATTCCACTGTGCACTGTATGGGTAACTACAGATTGTAATTGCTCACCGTGATTGCAATGGGCTGGGAATAATTGAATTTGTTTAGTGTTGACACCGGTCGTTAGCAGTCAGTTGCCATGAAATGAATGAGGCTTGGGGGGAGGAATTGAAGAATAAAGGACATTAGTGAGTTTAGTGCAAGCAATTTCGCAGTGCAAGGTTTGTTTTTAGAAAGCGAGCATATTACATCATATCGCGTGATTGTTTAAATTGGGTGAATCAGTTTATTGGAAGGGTTCATCTCAAGATCATTGCAAGCACTTATTTTGAATGTAAAGCTACTCTCAAGAGGATCTTTTTCGAGCACTCAGATACATTAATCTTTGAACCAAGTTTTAAGCTCACATTTGCTTACAATGATGTACACTTTCTTGATATTAAACCGAGAGCTGAAATTGGTTGCCTGGGTACCAGATATCAAAATAAAAAAAAATTTTCAAAGTTGTCGCTTTTATATCTTTAAAGAAAAAAAAACAAAAATAAGGCCCGCTAGACAAAAGACCAAAACCCAGCTATTCCTGTAGACACTAGTGACGTGCGTTCCGCTCTCTAACAACTGTAGGGGACATACAGTTTAATGTTTTAAACGCTGGAATTTGAGAAGCTCATTCATTGACAAATGGTACTTCCTGAGCCTGGCCTGGTCGCCGTGGCGCAGTGGTAAGTGCATCGACTGCGGCGCAGAAAGTCTGGGTTCGATTCCCGGACGGGGACACCTAGCATTTTTTCACGGCACCACCTCTTTCGAGTTGCTGACAACACTTAAAGAGTATTAATTGTCTATGAAAAGCTTCTCAAATCTCGCCGTTCGGAGTCGGCAAAAAACTGTAGGTCCCTTCTACTCGTGAAGGAACAGTTCGCTCAATACGAGTAGTTGTTGTAGAAGCTAGGCCTTGTTCCCTTGTGGGCTGTATTGCCACTCAATTATTATTATTATTATTCGATTGGGAAAAGAACTTTTTTTTTAAGTTTTTGAAATTTTTTAAAAATATTAGTTTTTTTGCTTGATTTTTGTGAAAAATATCTACATATAGCACCAAGGCACTTAAAAGTCTAAGTTACATAAAACCAATTCAATGAAAAATAAATTAAAAGGAAGTAGTTACGTGAATTTCCACAATACGAGCAAAAACCTCCTGTAGTTACATAGTTGCAGTATCAGTATTCCCATTGCCCACATTTCACTCCCTTCGAAGTCTTCCAGTGTTCTTCTGATATTTGTTAATGAATAAAGGTACGTAGATACTTTGAATCATCAGAAGATTCCCTTAGAGATGAAATTCCAATTGAGTTAATGGTTTCCATCAAAACTGAAAACAAAGCAGCGTAGTGGTAACATTAAACTAGCAGCTTCATGTTTATATATTTTATAATTCTCGCACTAGAAATTGACTAATTCTTCAAAAACCCGGTTTTCTTTGTTTTCTTTGCGAACAGATTATCTTTTCTGTGTTGAAGCTTAGAGTAGCGTTGGGTTGTAGCAGATGTTGATTTATCTGGTTGGTGCTTCTAATGCGACAGAAAGTCTACGGAATCGACTTGATAATTATTTTTACATTTCATTTATTGATGACAAACACAACTTCCAGTATTTGATTTTGTTGTTTGAGTGTTTTGTATAGCTTTGACGTAGACTGACCGACTTGCATTTCAGTTAAATAGTTTCTGATCGAAAAAAATTCTCTTCATTTATTCTTTGTGTCAAACATACATTAAAGCCCTGAGATATTTAAAGTTGTAGGATTACAAAATATATTAGTTTCTAACAAAACAAACCGCTCGTAAGAGAGTAATTCACATTCCGTCATGATTTCGTTTGAAATAATGAAATGTTAAGAACCATTCTCTGGCAACCTTTTACAACTGAGATATGTGTCAATCTGCCTACTTTTTCACTATTTCCGCACTTTCTTATAGCATTTCATCGCCATTTTTTAAAACTAAAAAAACTTTCAGTAATTGAAGGCGGACAAACGTATGTATTCGATTTTGTCAAACAAGAATGTGGCCACATATTAAGTTACTTTGTTTTGGAAACTTATAACATAGGCTAGGTGTGTCGTTTCTAAGTTTTACACGCCCTCATAAAGTAGTTTAGAATCGAAGTATAGAATCCGTCGTTCTATGGATCAAAAACTTGGCAGCTCACTCCTATGAGAAATCGGAAAAAGACATGCGCAGCCCAGGAGCGGGACGTGCCGTAATGAATGATGATCACCAACTTGCAACAATTTTGCATGTTTTCTCTTAAATGCATTCAGTAGAGAGCTCTATTAATGACACGTAGATTAATTGTTTCCTAAGTAAATGCTTCGCATCAATTTGCTTATATCCTGTAATACAACATATGTCAAATTTAATTTTTATAACAACAAATTGATTGTATCACTTTACTCCTTTATAGACGTCCCGTTTTTAATGGATTGAACTTTTACTGTAGCGAAAAATAGTTTTCCCACAACGTTATGTAATTAAAGCTTCAAAGTTAGAAATATTGTGCAAACGAAACCCTCTTCGTGCTCACATCCAGTTTATTTACTACTTTAAACTTTATAACAAACAAATATACAGAAAAATGCGTTTACTTCGAACTTCATTGTGTAACAGACCTACATAACCAGTAAGACGTAAGTTAACGGTCAACACAATCACATGGCAATGCATTAGATTGGGTCAGAGATGCTAATACATTGGTTTATAGTGACGAGGCGCAACATTGAGAGACACCTTTAGGAGTTAGGACTGTTAAGTTGTTATTGAATAAAAATGATTTGGAAGTGTGTGGAAATCTATAGATTAACGGATAAATCTTGCAATGAAATAAGCCCATGTGAGCTGCCCATAAAAGGATTACAAGTTTGTAATTGTAATTACTGTATGTAATAATAATAATAATAATAATTGAGTGGCACTACAGCCCATAACGGACCAGGGCTTAGCTTCTACAACAACTACTCGTGTTGTGCATGCTATTGTTCTTTACGAGTAGAAGGGACCTACAGTTTTTTTGCCGATTCCGAACGGCGAGATTTGAGAAGCTTTCAATAGACAATTAATACTCCTTGAGTGTTGTCAGCAACTCGAAAGAGGTGGTGCCGTAAAAAAAAGATTGGTGTCCCGTCCGGGAATCGAACCCAGACTTTTCTGCGCCGCAGTCGATGCACTTACCACTGCGCTACGGCGACCACTTTATTACTGTATGTACTGTATTTTTATTTGCAACCATCCTCCTTGGCCACAGATAGGATTTGGAATATGCTTTATGTATTCGAGTTATGCCTCCAGAAAAACCTCTAGGCTACGCAGATCTTTAATTGTCTTCATGTAAGTTAATGTCATGTAGGTTAATATTGTAAGGCTAACCGACATCTTACATGGATTCAAGGTATTATACATCACGGAAGGGATAACTCTATGGGGATGTTGGAAGGCACATTAATTTATTTTTTTTTTTGGATAATAAAACTCAAACTGCTTGAGCCTATTCGGGGCACTGCAACGGGATGCGTGTCCCCCTCCTCATATCCTCATACCTACTTTTCTATTTATCAGTCCGCTTATACATATGTACATAAATCCTGCACTTTTGTTCATCGAAAAAGTAAAATAACTTGAAAGTGTCATATGGCCATAATCGCTTTATGACATAGGGCCATTGCGAAAATATGGCCTTGTATCTTATTTCGAAAGTCTCATAAGGCTATATAGCTGCATGTCACGACACAGAACTGAATATATTTCTGCCAAAATTTTTTCTGTTCGCCGATTACGAACTCTATACTTTAACTGACACCTGCCACTCTGCAGTCCCTGTATATGTCAGAACAGGACGACTCAAAAGATATTACTCGCACGTCATCCGCTATAGAACGCAATTTGGTGTAATGCTCTTATTATATGCTCTGCATTTTCCCATGGCTCATGCACCCAGTTAAGAAATTAAAAAAAAAACGTGAACGAGAAATATTTAACGTTTCACAAGGAAGCAACCGTCATCAACTATTTGTTCTGCTTCTTGACCTTACAGACGCTAATAGAAAAAATGAACAGGTGGTCACTGCAGAGATTAATTATTAATAAAGATGAAGTAGCTGTATGCGTTTTGAATTCATATACAAATCGATACCTATTTCTAATTGCCAAGGACGTACATAGAATGCAAGTTTTCATGCTAATCAGTCAAACAGAAGAGACGCCGTTTGCCAATTTTAATCATGGAAAGAGAGTCAAAATCTGTCTTCGTATCACTTTAGTTAAACACAAAACAATATTTTTTTTAATTTTGCTGACCATTTTATTAAAAAGGGACATTTGTTTATTCTGTGATTGAAATTCAAAACCTTGCAATGTTCATTTACAGAAACCTCTAGCGGTTAGATTTTGCTTGAATTTCCTTAGCCATAGGTGAGAAAATAGTCAAAAACATGCAAGTAAGAACTTGAAATTATTTCTCAACAACTCCATTGTTTTATGCTCTGTTAGGCTCGTAGCACAGTCCTCTTGTTCACCGAGATAATGTGCTTGAATTCCAGGCATTTAGTCCGTTAATATGATCAAGCTGCTGCGAAAGACTGCGAATCGATGTGTTACGGTCTTCACATACACTCTCAGTTTTAGCTGCTGTAGTCCCTGCACTGCGATCTACTAGAGATGTTGTCAAACCAGTCGATTATCATTCGCTAATTGAGAACTGAGATTGAAATTGTGCCTCGACTCATGCGCCGAAAATCTACCCGTACATTTTTCATGATTCCAACTCTTTCGAATAAAAGCCGTTTCAGTAGGTCAATTATGCGCACCATTAATTCCTCGAATCGGACGGGAAATATTTCTCACAGAACGCTGATTTTCATAATACAGCTGGACAGTTGCGAGACGTTGTTGTGTCATGAGTCTTTTGCACGATGACTTGCCAAAAGACACTAAAAAAAAATTATGAAGCAGTTTGATAGAACTTAAGCGTGACCTGTCAAAAAAGCCTATTGAAAACTTAACCTCACGCTGAATCACCCTTTTAAAGCTATTAAAATCAGTTTTAAATTTTCCCTTAAGCTATCGAAGAAATGTCAAAGATTTATTGACATTAAGCCTTGACGATTTGCATAGTATGACAGATGTGAACACACAGAAATTATAATGGACTAGTTTTCTAAAACCAAACCGTAAAAAAATCATTTTCTTTAACTGGAAATAAATTTACCAGTCTGTTTTTTCTGAAACAGCAAATGTCCACTAGTATGAAATTTGAAAATGCTGCCAGGTTTTAGACAAGAAGATATGAGACCCAGACCCGGGTTGATGCCAATTTATCATTTACTTCGTTTATCGTATCATCCAAATGAGAGTCACTGTTCAGTCAATATCTATAAATTTTCTTGACAAACAATTTCATTAATAATGTCCTTTCACCCCCAGCGACTGCAACATCAAATTGATCCAAAGAATGAATTGCTGTTCAACAAATTTGAGAAAAATATCCCATTGTGCACGTCGTACATTGTGGCCTCCTTGCAATATCAGACAAAAATTGCCAACTATCACTTACAAGCGATGGAAATGTGTCTCTCGCTCTTCAACACCGCTTCTGACGACGTCATGAGGACTATTGCCAATTTAAAAATGGAAATCATGTAAAAACGCCTCCATGTGTGTTTTGAATTCGAGTTAAGGGCGATTTTCATTCACAGATCTCTCTTTTGGATGCCAATTGAATTCGTGGGAGACTACAATACACAGAAACTGTCCCTGAAGTTAATCGTCAAAGTGTTTAGCTATATGAGTGAAGAGCAAAAGAAAACAAGGATAAGTGAAATCAATTCCACTCAAGAGATCAGAAGTTTGGTGCTTAAGCTGACAGCTGTCGGTGCTGATTTTGAAAAGGTGAGTTTTTTGTTGTTTACATTTGGAACTTTATTTAGTATATTAGAATCATCGGATCTAAGTCAAATATGCGCCATTTTGTTCAATAACTGTCTGCCATTTTGAAGACATAATTTTCATTATACTTCATTTTTCCACTGTATTGGTATAATTTATTCTTCTTTGGGTGGCATCAGCCTGTAGTGTAAATCTGTGCCTCAACCAGGCCGTCTGTAAGTTTGTGGTTAACAGTTTACGAGGTGTGTAGTTGTCATAACAGATCGCTCAATAAGTCCCGGGATATATAGGGGACGCCACTAACAAAAAATATTCATTTAATTTAAATTGTTTGTTAGTGGCGCCCCCTTTATGTTCCGGGACTTATTAAGTGATGTGTTAAGTGTAAACTTTACGCACAACCTACATCTAGTGGGCCAAGCCCTCTTGCAGAAGGTGATCGCTGCATACAATGCTACACCATACAACAGTTTTTCTGATAGCTATCCAGGGGGTGCCACAAGGAGGTTGTATATCAACTTGATTTGTGCACTTGTAGAAAACATATTGGCAACTCGCCAGGTTAAGTTTAATCACTAAGTTGCACAGACCCATACTCCCCATAGTTTATCCTTGCTCCTATTTGTCCTGATGAACATTTGCATAACTTAATGAAAAAAAAAAATAGCAGAAATTTACAGAAGAAAACCATCAAGAGGCGTGAAGCAAGTTAAAAAGTCCTTATAACTAGTTTTCTGGAATGTGTTGTCTGAGAAGTGGAAATACTATAATTAAAGGGAGGCCGTGCCCTTTTACGTCCACCACGACACAACGTTGCAAAAAAAACACAGTCATAATTTGATTACATTAGAACTGCTTAAGTATGCACCCTCCTAAACAACAAGGGTGTTATACTCCGATAATTTATTGATTAGGTGACTTCCTTTTTATGACAAAGAAATCACGGAAATAGAGTTAAATGAAACCAATCTTTTTTATTGGATGCATACGAGTAATATTAAATTTGCAGGAACCTTCATGTCCTTCTCTCAAGGGATAAGACACAATCACAGTTTATACCTTATAACTTTTTTTTTTTTGAGTTGGAAAATCTCCTGCCCTCGTGTTTGAGACACACAAACTACGGCGGCACTGTGAATCTAGATTCACTGCCGATCGAATTAAATCTCTCAGTGCAGATCTTCGAAAATTCTTTGCGAGTTCACTTTAACTTCTGTTGAAAGGCATCGTATCCAAATATACCGAAAGCAAATTACCAACTGTTTACACGTATTGAACGTGTTTATATTTACATACATTGGTATCCCGCAAGCAATAATTTTACAATACGCCGATTTTGTTTCTTACCTCCACACAAGCGGGAGTCCTAATTTTTGTATTAATTTTTCTAAAATGAAGAGAAAAATCAGCAGGCTTGGGAAGTGTTGCTACTAAGATTGATAACAAATTCTTGGTGCAACTTGTTGAAATGAAACCTGAACCCTAACGACAATGTCGATGATTTTCCAATAGCAGAAGTTGTGTAAAAATATCACGATTTCAATGAAAATTTTCAAGCAGAAATAAAGAAACATTACCGATCATATGCAACTCAATTGTTTAAATTTTTATTGGAAAATAGTACATTCTTTTATAAATGGTGCGCGCTGAAAGTATTATATAGTACCCTTAAGTGACCGGAACGGCACGGGCCGAAGGTATAGAGGAAGAGATGGAAAGAAGGTACCAGTGCACATTAGTTTTCAATGCCTGTGGACTGTAAGGAGGGGGAAAAGTTGAGCTGGGAAGAGCATTCCATATTCGTTTTGTGGGTCTGAAGAACGAGTCTCTAAACTTAACTGCGCGTTTGAAGGTAGGCTTAAGGGTGAACAGGTGGGCATTCCTAGCGAAACGAGTATTGTGGGTAAATTCTTTTTATAATAGCGATAAAAAAGTGATAAAGACGCTACATTTGATTGATGTTCGAGCGAGTCGATTGACTTCGCAGCATTCGTATTACCAATAAGTTTTACCGCGAACTGAAAAACCTCTAGAAATGAGAACACGTCAGAAATAAGTACGAACAAATTAAAACCTTTTTCTGAATTGCAGAAATAGAAATCCTTGATTAGTTCGGTCTTCAATGGAAGTCTGTTAGTTGCTGTTGGATGCGCGACTATACGGCTGAGTATACGCCATGATTTGTCTACTCGGAATATCATCTTGAATCACTATTTTCGTAAGATTCTTAATCACGCTTCGACTGTTCAAAAAGACTTCTCTATTCAATTCGCTTGCTTGCTTTTCTCCATCATCCAAATGCTACTGTGGTTGAAACCTTGCTTTTTATAGTGAGTAGTCATCATTTGGTACTGAGTGTTGTTTTCATCCACCTCCATTGTTTCTTGCTCTTTTCTTAAACGGTACGAAACTCTTCAGGGCTTATTTAAATTAAAAGAATTACTAATGGGAGCAAAAAATTGTATTTAAAATATCTTCATTTCCCTCAAAGTGGTCACCGCCAGCTGCAATACACTTTTGCCAACGTTTCTTTTTCAATTTTGAAAACATTCCCTTCTCCGTTATTAGTTGAAGCTTCTTCGACTCTCCGAAATACAATAATAAAAAAATGAAAACCTTAGTTGTTTATAAGAGGCAGAACTATTCGAACAAGAAAATTAAAAAATTGTTATCAAATTTCCTTATTTTAAACTTAAAATATTCAAATTTTTCATTCCTTTACAGATCTCTAGAGAATTATTGAATAATTTCAACATGAAAACAACCAAGAATTGTGCTGTATTCTCGGTTTACTGTAGAAGTGCTCTATTTGGGTGCTATGAGCTATTTAAGCCAAGGGTAAGTTCGTTTAATTCAAAACTATGTATGAATCGACACTTAAAAAATACAATGACATTTTTGGCCAAAAAACTTTCCACCGAGTTACTTCGTCTACTAATGAATATTCTAATTTGGAAGATGTTTTGAAAGTTCAATGCTTTCCAGTAAACTGTTTAAACACTCCAAGTAATTGCAGGGTGGTCCAACTAGAAGTTTCTTTTTCGAAAGTTTATTAAAACGTACATAAACAAAATATAACTTTCTCCTAGTATTAATTATTCAATAAAACGTCGTTTAAAGTATTGCCTCGGCTGGCGTCGCAATAGCGCAGTCTATCACCATTTTCCAACAGCTTGTTGATGGTTTTGGACTATAACTCTCGGACAATCACTTCGGGATTGTTCACATAACAACAGTCCTTTAAGCTTCCTACTTAAACGTCCAAAGCGGTTAAAACAGAGCTCTGAGTTCGGGCAATAGATATCGCCAAGTCACAGTATTCACTTGAGAAATAAGTCGTTCACATTTCTTGTCTAATGTTGTTCAAGCGTAGACCGAATTGTTTCCTTCCGTGCTAGGTATGAGAATAACTTTCTGTCAAGAAGCAAAAATAAACCTACGACATAAGAACAAAAAACACTAAATGGCGCAACGTATACTTTCGCTCAAGAAATCAAATGTACGCCTCGTCGTAGGTGGAATAATCGGGTATAATAATCGGTAAATAGACTTGTTGTCCTCTGAAATAACTTCTGCTACCCTAACCTTACATACCTGAAGACTGTGACAAATACTGAACATACTTATGTAAGGACCATTCAGATAATTATTTATTGAAGAGATCACTTAACTTAAGTCATCGAAATGTGCTCCAGAGAGCCAGAACAATTTCAAATTCAAATACATTTTAAGGGACCGTTAAACACGTACTCACCATAATAAATGTTTGAATACATCCACCAAAGTTTGTAAAAATCCAAAGCCAACAATTTAAAATCCCTCTTCGTCTTAACTTCCCTTTCCCAAGGACATTGATCGTTTCTGGATTGACTTCAACTACACAACAAAGAGTGTCTCCGTCTTGTGTGAGGTGAGGTTGCGGGACAATGTTCAAGAAAGGATTTCGATTCAAATCAAAATCGAAAAAATGCAAATGTAATTTATATTTTAAGGTCCCTGTCAACTTTTCTAAATTCAAATGCATTTTCAGCAAAAACAAATTCGACTGCATTGTTCTGTCCATTGAGCCGGCGATCTTCTCCAAGGCCGTGTCCACCGAACTTAGTAACGCTCGTGTCGCTGTATTCACTTTGCCCCAAAGTGAAGTTCAGCGTCTTTTGAGGAACAAAGATCTGATCGATTTCTACAATAGCACCAAAAATCAATCGAACTCGGACATAATTGAACCCCGATCACAAGGCACGATCGAAAACTTCCTCGCTGAGGAAGAGCAAGCAAACGAATCTAATAGAGAAGTCTTTGAGGAAAGTCAAGGCGTGATTCAGGGCCTTACAGAAATAGTGACTCAAGATGATATTCCGAGGCGGCAAGCCAGAGCGCAAACGCAGCCGCATAATGAATTCAACGCAAAACAGTCAACAGCGACTAACAGGCTTCCATCGAAGACCAGACTAACCAAGGAGAGTGGATACGGACCGTCTATTTCTGCTCCTACTGTGGATTCTCCGATTTTTAAGGTTCCCACTCAGCCTATCCGTCAAAGAGCGCCTCGTCGAAAGTCCAATCAAGCTACAAAACGTAAACCGTCCAGTCGAACGAGAGCCGCACCCAAGTCCAAGCCAACGGACCCACAACTGAATCAATCCAATTCGCTGCCCCGTACCGAGTCTAAGCGATTTTTTAAAAACAATACAAGCAAGCCAACAGATCTGCCACGCACTCAGGCAATAGCAAGACCACCCAAGAAAGCGTCCAGCAATCGCTATTCGGGTGTCAGTCCAAAACGAAAACAAGTCAACACTGTAAGACCTCTGAACCACCTAACCCAGCCTGACTGCGACCCGCAGGAAGCGGCGCTGGAATATGTCGAAAACGGTGGATACGCCAACATCATAAGCTTCATACGCAGTAGTGCTGGTGTAGCCTCCTTCAACGACCAGCAACGGAAACAAATTCTGGAGAACGTTGAAAGAATCAACGAGGATCTTGACAGAAGCTCTAGGCGTTTCTTCCCAAAAGCCCTGAGCAGCGGAACGGATAGCGGTGATGACGAAACTGTTAGAAAATCCCCCCTCAAACAGAAGACCACTGGCAAATTCGTCCCCTTTTCCACTTGGAAGGTCAAACAGAAGCAAAAGTCCTACACCCCGACAACTGTGGCTACACCAATCCCCAAAGAACCGTCGAGAAATCCTCCGCTGACAAAGTGCAAAGTTACTCTAAGTGCGTTCGATCAATTGAAGAGCTGCAAAGAAAACGCCGTCAGTCAATTAGCAGCCCCCAGTCAACCGGAAAACATTTTAAATTCGAAACCTCCAAGCAGGTCGGGCAGCCAATCGTCGGGTTCAATTCATAATTTTCACATCGTCGAGTCGGACAGAGATTCAGACAGATCGGACATGGACATTTCCCCCACTGACATGGAATGCCGTCGGGCACCTTCGAACAAGGAAGTCAGTGTGATTCCAGCACCAAATCACGTAAAGACTCCTCCATGGCAAGGGAAGTCACCCTCACAAGTAATGAACTCTCTTCCTAACCTGTTTCTCAATTCCTAACTGCATTCCTTAGTCCTTTCAGATGTCGGCGAGTTATTCAGAAATCATCGAGACTCCCCAAGGGATTGCTTTCGAACTCGCGAAGGACTGGGCAAGCGATTGCCAAGTCTCGGAAGTGTTTGAAGATTTAGACGGAGAGCTGTCAAACAACGAAGCCTGTAACCTTGAATACGCCTGCGAGGAAATTCAACCAACCGCACCATCACAATGTAGTCCAGAAAACAATACCTACAAGGAGTCGACTGTATACTCCACAAAGTCCTCGCACTACGATGAGAATACAGCCGTCATCAGTCCACAGGAGAACAACAACTGGTACATCGAAAAGTACCTCAAAGACCAAGAACGCTTCTATCAGTCTCCGACGATGGTCCAGACATCAATCCGTTCACCCCCGCCGCCAAATATCACGACCACGAACCAAGTTATCATCCAGAATAAAATTGTTGTGTCTGCGGATAGAAAGCGATCGAGGTCTCCTCATGCTGAGTCACCACTTCCCAAGTTGCCTCTGGTACTTGAACATTTTCCATTAAGAGGTAAGCACCTGCTCTACAGCTCACAGTGTGACCTTTCCAATGTATGTTTTTTTTTAGGCTACTCCCAACTGCTGCCCGAGTACATGAAGCAAATGTCAGCTGAAAAGAAGCGTCTGCTCAACAAACTGGAAAGTGAACTTCAAGATAGATACTTCGAGAAGATCAAGCAGATAGCCGAAGAGTTTCAAAAGACCACTGGGGAGTATGAAGCAGAAATCAATGAAGTTCAGGAGCAGCTGACCTGTTGCTTGGGCCAGTTGGAATGGCTGATCGAGGAGAAGCAGAAGAAACGATCTCAATTCGAAGGGTAAGTCCAGGACATCAGGAAAATCAACAATTTCACAACTTGTTCTCATCCTAGGGCCTGCACTGAGTTAAAGCGGCGAATGAAGTCATGCCAACCCAAACGGGAGGACATCATTCAGGCATACGAAGCAGCTGAGTGTGAACTGGAGACTATTGCCACGTCAACTGCTAGTCAATTGTGGCAGGGTTTCGCGAACAACATTGTTTCATCAATTGAAACCAGGTTAAGAGACTTAGTCAAATTTTGAACTCAATTTGTGAATTCGTGTTAACGTTTTGTAACTTTTTAATTCTAATGTGTGAATATATTGAAATGAAGTTGTTTGTTTGTGGACGTCAATTTCGAGGCGGCTAACTTCGAAGTAGACATAAATTCATAAACGAGTTAAAACTGCTTTTGTCAACTGCTTCTTTGACTGCTCAAAGTAGCTGCTCAACATTGAGTTCCCCCTGAATCGTCGCGTTTATCAGCCTATCCCGGGGAGTTTCTTCCGCAACGGCACGGGGAAATCTCATCTCGGCAGCTTGTATTCGCGTTCTTATTTTTTTCAGTCTTTACCCAAATTTCATGACCATAGGTGGGAGTTGGAGCAAACACTAAGTTAAAAACCAATAACTTGACTTTAACACCAAGCTCGGGCTTTCTCATTACTGGTTTAACAAGCTGCTTCAACATTGATCCAGCCTGGCCAATCCTACAAGAAAGCTTAGTGCTGCTTCTCCCATCACTCGTGAAGAAGACCCGAGATACATAAATTTTTCTATCTATTTCAATGGGACTCCACTAACATGTAGAGTGCGTTGGACAAGCGTTTTGGAAAGGACCATTACTTCGGACTTGTCCACTTTCACCTTCATTGCAGCATCATTTTAGATGGAGCGCCGTCTAGGAGGATGTGAGGACAACTTAGTCATCTGCTTAAAGAAGAGAAACATAACGAATAATCACTCCAGTCTGCCAATCGCCATGTTTCTCGCCCCATTCCCAAGCCACCCTAACGGCACGAGAGAGCTACTAGACTCCATCCTGACCTATGGCCTTAACCATTTCGGACACGATTTCATCAACACCGGCGGACTTGCCAACTTTTAGCGATTCGATCGCCAAAGTGCCTTCCTCCACCGTTGAACTATTCTCCGGTCCACTTAAGACAAATTGAGAAGCTCCGAAAAGTGCTCCCTCGGTCTGCGCAAGATGTCTACCTCATTGGAAAGAAGCACGCCATCTTTGGATTTGACTCCTTCAATGACATTGAACCTCCTTTCCCTGAGTCGGTGAATGGTTTGCCAGAATGACCGTTCATCCTTCGATATTTAAAAAACAAATAAAACAGAGAAAAGGCTTACAAAATCTGCTGAACGATAAAGAAACTCTTTAGGATACTTGATGGACCGAGTGCCTAGCAACCTGGTATTGACTTTCAGTTCGAGTATGGCAGAATCGTAAACGTTCTCTAGAGATGATGCCAATAAAACTATTCACTTACTGCGACGTCTTTCAGTTAGAATTCATTGTTCTCAAAATGGCCTTCTCTGAATTGTGATGTTCACAAACGATAGAGGCATCTATTACAATTGCCAGGTGACAAAGAGGAGTAATATCAAACTATCGTATAGTTCAATTCCACACATCTACGGGCCCAAAACGCTAAAGATAACTGCAAGATAAGTGCAAGGCTGACGAATTTATTTTTATCTTATGCATTCCTGACATCCTGTAAAAGTGATGTATTTCCAATGGCCTTCGCGACAACAAAAATTGTTGACGAATCCCACCCTACATGGACTGAATCTTTTTTCTGGCATATCCCTCGATCTCCGTGACAAAAAAAAACACGCTCTCAGGATTCTCATTCTTGATGACTAAATACAACAAAATTGAACGCACTACCGTTATTTCAACGAAAAATTAAAACTCATTTAAGAGACAATTCTTTTAAGCCCAAAAACAATAGAGATTGACAAGAGTAGTTTGCTCTTGATTTCATATCTACTGTAGAGCGGAAGTAAACGTTTTGCTTGACTACCTCAAAGTTTTTGTTGTTAATTGTGATACTCACGCCGAGCCGCCGATGTTATGCGTAGTTTCTTAATGACAGCATGTACAGTACGTACTTCGTTTTGCCTCACTTACCCTCAGATCATACTCGGACATGTTTGTTCTTGTTGCCGAAAAATGTTTTTTTTTTTGATCTGTTGTGTGGTTTAAATATAGGGACTGTGAGATATGGACTTGCACTTCGATTACGATCAACTTGGCGAGATGCTAACACTATGCGTTGTTCAAGTGCATAAGTGAAGTTGGCATACAGCTTCCTCGTGGGGCCTCCTAGACCTCTATCAAAAACATCGTTGTACGGTGAAGCAATGTTTGCAGCTATGTTCCTCTTGAAAAAATGGGTCTGGCCCTTCAGCGTGAGACTAACCATATGAGTAGAATGTAGTTCCAAAACATCAACGTGCATCGAACATAGAGGGATGTGCTGTTGACGAGCCTTGCAAAAGACCGAGGACCACGATCTGTAGTTTTGCGTAAAGTATCGCCTTTGCTGAGGCACAAGCATTTGAAAAACTTGTGGAAGTCCTGGACTTATGTAAGGCAAACATTTCTGCCATCTAGAAAAATGAGAACGAGGATAAATAACTCCGACATGCGTCCCAGTGATTGCTGCAGTGAGGGGAGGTACCTCTTATTTGAAGTTGATTATTTTATTCGAGACAAATTTTGGGCAAAAAATCTTATGCTTATTCACGTTCCGATACAAAAAGGTGACAATGGCAAGGATGATTTCTACAATTCCCTAGAAAGACCATAAGTCAAGACTCCAGCTACTACAACAAGACCCTTCGAGGACAGTTACGCAAAAAGCTACTTTTTCTAGAGTTATTGAAAAGCACACGAACACAAGACAATGCAACTGGTAACGCGGTCAGGCTGAATGGATTAGTCCCGGGGACGAATCTCACACCTCAACATCCATAAAGGACCTAGCAGTTTTCTGATCGTTAAAAAGTCAACCAGATTGATACCGCGACAAGACAATCCTTCAGCATTTTTCTTTCTCTAAATTTTGTATCTCCAATATCGACTCATTTTTTGTTGTAGCCAAAGTAAGAACCTGGATATCAAGAAACGGGCGCAGCTTTATGTAAGTCAGAAGGCATAATAGCAACAGATCGCAATGAGCTTTGTCAAGCGAATCTCCCTGATACGCACTGAAAGTTCGGCGATGTCTGCATTTACAATAGAAGGAGACTGAAAACATTGTGAAGAAGCCGTCATAGAAGCTTGTTCTCACTAGTTCATGACACAACCTACAAGAAACCCATGGGTTGACGACGAGTGTAGGCAAAGATGTTAGCCAAACAGAGGGCCTATAAGGCAACTCTAAATTGAAAAACGACAGCAGTTCTTTCTAAGTCAAATCGTGTCCATTCAATGCGTATGTCTTGCTGTTTCTAGAGTTTCAGGTGGAAAATAAACTCAAGAACAGTTGATTAAACGTTTCAAAGCTATTACTCTATTTAATTTCAAATATGCTGCTGGTGATATTTCCGAACTACCTTATCTTCGTTACACTTCCTTAACTTATTTCGTTCAAAGCCATCTATTGGGGAAATGTATCACGCGCTCCTCTTCCCTCTGCAATTTGATTGAGTTTGTTCGACAATACTACTTTAAATTTGAAAAATAAACCAGTAATAGTTTTAAAAACAATCAATTTTTTACACTTTCGGGTAGTTACAAAGATTCAAAGTTTGAATGTACATCTTCTAAAATGTCGTCGATTTATAAATATTTTTGCTTACTTCTGATTTTTAGATGGTGGCCACGCTTTTATATGAAATATTTGAAATAACGACCGCATAACAGTTAAGGTTCATTCCAAAGATGAATAAGGATTTATTCGCGAGCCCTGATTGGTTTTTCATTTTACAGAAATGCTATACTATAGTCAAGTGTGAAAATAATGACAAGGTAAGGACTTAGAATCCACAGGCATTTAAAATCAATGTGCACCGGTACCTCCTTTCCTCCTCTTCCTCGATACCTTCGGTCCGTGCTGTGACTCAATTCCGGTCACTAAAGAGTACTTAACAATCCCTTTAGCGCGCGCCAATTATACAAAAAAAAGAGACAACAATTTGACAGATATCACAGTCTTAATATGCTGTTAGAGAACTGTTAAGAAAAACGTTTTTAAGCAAGCCTGGGGAAATTTATGACTCCCGAAAGCGCTCTCTTTTCCGGAGTTAGCCAATTTTTAGTGTAAACGAACAAGATTTGGAAATATTTAAGTGGCCACGAAGTAGTTTTTAGGTACGCGAAACTAACTCAACTTCTTCATTTAATGTTAAAACGGTATGACCTCAAAAAGCAGCTTCTTGTGAAATCTAAGTCAAATGCACAGACCACCTGGAGTTGATTTCAGCTCAAATGTGTCGAGCTTCATGTGCGCAGAACCGAACAGGTAACAAAACCAATACAATCTATGAATCGCTTAACTAATTACAAAATTCAATAAGTGACACTGTACGACGAATCCTTAGCTAAAATCAGAATGCTTTTGGAACAATAATTGACTTAAGCAATATAAACAAGCAAAGGACTATAAAATGAACACTATGGGAAAGAATCCAAAATCGGTTCGAATAGCTCTCATTCATCTTTTCGAGGGGACAGGTCTTTGTACACTTTGCCTTAATTTTTCTGTTAATGTTATGAAAATTCTGTTCTGAACTATATGCCTGCAAGTAGCGAGTCAATAGTCCTCGCATATAATTTTCCGGATGACAAGACAAGTAATATGCTTCGACAACAAACGTTTTGCCTCGAACCCCAAACATTGGGACCACACAACGAAATATCTATGTCCGTTGTCTGAAATAGCCTGGGTAGGTGAAGGATACTAGATTTTTGTACTGCACTTGAATTAAGTTGCATTGCATTTACAAAATTTTGCGTTGGATGCGCAAAAACTCACAGACATCAAATATTTCTCCCGCTCGGAATGATGAAGAGTTAAATATCCACCAAGTCGTAAACGTACCTGTTTAGACGTATCATCGAGGCCAACCCCCGCAAACAAGGCAGCATTAATTTCCTTGGTTCAGTGATTGAAGAACACACCAACAGCAAGCTGCACAGGTAGAAAAGAAATGATAGGCCATCCACCGGAGCCTGCATTTTTCTTAAACGTTGCATTCAATGTTGAAGAACTGCAAAACACATTTGAACTTTCCCCGGCGAATTTGTGAATAGAAGAAATTTCTTTGAACTTTGTTGTTGATAAGGTATTGTGACCTTTAATGGAGTTTCTGCTTCTTCATGTTAATGGCATATATCCCACTTTTCCCAAGACAAATATCTTAAAATGTTTTTCTCGAGAGATTGATGGAATCCATTTCGTATGCGCTCAACGCACATAAGTAATAGACGCCAAAATACGTGAAATAATCAACAGTATCAGGTTGATTTAAATCCTTCTTGGTATCCGTTTGTAGATGCCGCAAGGACTGTGTGCTGCTTCACTAAGGCAGAAAACACTCTTTCAGCAATTACAAATCAAAACACGATCAACGTCACTGTCTCCAACGCACGCCTCATCTTCCGCACTCCACTCACACGAACTGCCCACAGCACTGAAACTCATACAAACGAAATGAATAAACATAATTTACCTAGTTTTTAAATTTGTTTTCATTTATTCTCCTCACAGTTAAAACATTTCTTCTCTTGTAAAAAAAATCAATCATTTTGTAATTTACTTTAGAAGAAGAATCCAAGGATCTTTCCTCCCAAGTGTTTTCGCCTGGCCTCTTCGTGGTCCATGATACCACCGGACGTGGTAAGCACAACATAGCCGAACTGACGTGAGGGCAGCAGATTGTTAGTCCATTTTTCGATGTCGTTGATTGGCACATCGAAACGCGGTGAAATGACGCCGCATTTGTTCAGCCTGCCAGTGAGGTTGACAACGATTTTTCCCGATCTGTGGTCATCGACGATCTCGAACTCGCCGATGTATCCGTGCTTCATCATCACAGTGAGGAACTTGACGATGACTTTTGAGCAGGGACGCAAGAGTACTTGACGCTTGCCGCGCTTTTCGGCGTTGTTAATGCATTTCAGAGCATCAGCGAGTACATTCATACGCACCATGGCTGAAAGAGAAAAGAAAACAAAGATGTTGCAAATTAGTTGTGTGTTGTTGAGGTGGATCTATGATGTATGGTTCGTCGTGGTTCACAGCCGGACAGTGGACTCAGGAACATAAACAAAGTTTTATTTCACTGAATTTGACATGGTCTCAAGTGATGTGTGTGTTTGTTTGTAAATGAAGCACTGCACAATGCTACCACACATGCAGCCGAAGAAATGGAATGAAGGACGCTGCTTAAATTCAAAAAACACTGAACAAAACGCCGACTGTCAAACCGCGAACCACTACGTTGGAAAGTTGATGCGATTTTCCCCGCAATAAATTGAAAATTGTCACAAAATGTATACAAATTCCATAAAAGGGAACATTTAGGGACACTTTTTGAATATTTTGAGAATAATTTACACGGATTTTCACATAGATTACCTAGGATTTATTTTGTGAAAATTTTTTACAAATTGACACCGACGGGAACGTATTAAAAAAGAGGAAGTTAATTTTTTCAAAGTTGGCAGGTCATATTTTTTTTAACTTTGACATTTCATGCAACTTGTGGTGCCATCTGGCGGGGAGCACGTGTTGTGCGGTTGAAACGGAAGTCGGAATTTCAAGTTGATGGCGCGATTACACTTTTGATAGTAATTTTATTATTGCAGTCGATTTCAGAGTTTTTTTTGAATATTGTTTTATTTGTTTATTTATCGCGTTCCGTACTTTAGACCGATAATAAGAAACGTTTCTTTGAAGAGACAATCAAACATGAGTGCTGTACAGTGTATTTTTGGAGGGAAGGTGTATGTCCTCACTAAAAGAAGGACTTTCTCTTTCTTTTATAAGAATTCGTGCCTTGATGCATGGACCAGTTCTCTTCTATACTGAAGGCAAATTATGTTTAGTTTTGTTCTCCTGTTTTCCTGTGATTCTAATTTGAAACTAGTTTAATGGGGGTTTCCATTCTCAAGACTGGGCTTTATTCTAAGATCGTTCGAAATTGTAAAAACTTAAGTTTTCGGTTTTGGCACAAAAACATCTACCAGAATGAAAGAAAAATGGAACAAGTGTTTTTTTTTGCTTGTAGTTGGCAATTTATAAGGAAATTTTTTAGGGCAACTTTTTATGAAAAGAGTTTTATCTGATAAGCCCGACTGAATTTTACAATAATACACTCTGTTTCTGAAATGGAACCGAAAAAGTGCATCTTTTGAAAAAGAAAAAGTAAAACTTTAGATCATTTATTTTTGCAAAATGAAACACGTCATTGATAATGCAAAAAAAATCTAAATAAGCTGAAATTAAAAAAATGAGCTAAAACTATCACATTTTCACGCGCGCTTGCGAGACAAAGTAAGTGAAAATGTTTCTGTTTTGAATCAGCTGCAAACAGGCTGGTCCAACTATATAAAGGGTGTCGCAACAAAAACGCAAAATTTAAATTTTAAATAAAACGCAGATATTTAAAAAAAATCGTGAATTCTTTATTATATCGTAAAGTAGACAGGCTGAGGTTATGTCTGGAATAACACATCGGACAACAGATGGCCGCCGCGGCTTTGCTGGCACATACGCGATCTTTTATTGAAATTTCAATGACCGTTTTGCATAAATGCTGCGCCCAATTTCCTCTTTTAAGGCTTGAGTCGTCGTCGGCTTATTCGCATAAACCATCGACTTGAAAAAAACCCCAAGGAAAAAAGTCCAATGGTGTTAAATCGCACGATCTAGGCGGCCAACAATGGTCTTCAAAACGCAAAATAACACGACCGGAAAATGACTGATGCAGCAATTGAATTGTTTCTCTGGCTGTATAACACGTGGCGCCGTCTTGTTGAAAGCACATCCCCTCCACATTCATTTCTTCAATTCTAGGTACGAAAAAATTGGTTATCATTTCACGATACCGAACACCATTGACTATTTGCGGTTGACCTGACTCATTTTCATAAAAAAAGGTCCAATGATTTCTCCAGCCCAAAATCCACACCACACAGTGACACGTTGAGGATGCATGTGCTTCCCGTGAATCACTCGAGGACTTTCCTCGCCCCAAATGCGACAATTCTGCCTATTCACGAAGCCATCAAGATGCCTCGTTACTAAAAATGATTTTATCGGCAAAATCAGCATTTTCATGTTGTCTCTCCAATACCCAGTTAACGAACTCCCTTCTCTGTGCATGGTCAGCTGGCTTCAGTTCCTGAGTCAATTGAACTTGTATGCATGAATTATTGTGGAGTAAATCTGCTTTTTCATCCGTAATTTGGTTTGACGTTTCTATAAGAAATCATATCAATGTACTGCTTTGTTGAAGAAATAAAATAGTTCCTAGGAATTCTCTGGCAGTCCTTAAGAACCTTGATACCTGTAAAATGCGGTTGACAATAGGTCTATTCCAATTGCTCTGAAATGGTGCAAATGCCTCCGAAATTTACCGAAAAACTATAAAAAGGCTGATTTGATCATTTGCTGATTTTTTCGTAGAAGAGAGAGCTCATGAGAGAGTAAAGCATCCTCACAAGGAATTTCTACCTGTCAAAAAAAAAAACCTCTGACGTTTTATAGCATCTCCTATGACACAAGGCTTTGGAGGGTCACTAACGATCGAGCTGCGTCGCTTATATGTATAAAGTCGACTTTCCTTGCGTCCAGGACTGGCTCTGGCCAGAAACTGAACCGGGAAAGGAATGTAGTCAGATTTTCACGGACTGCTTCAAGACGACGGAGGGATCTGGGGCCGGTGGTTTCGTGGAAGGCGACAACATTAGATTTCACACCTCTTTAGGCAATTTCGCATCGGTCTTCCAGGCGGAAACTTTTGCGATTCTGATGGCCACCAACAGGTGGAACTGGCGAAGTACCTGCGTCTGCAGCCTCACCTCACCTTCGCTAAGCACCTAAAGCTACTTGGGCTTGGTGAAGATACCCTCTGCGAAGTCTGTAGAGAAGGTGAAGACACTTCAATGTCCAGCATTTGCTTGTATCAGGTGGCGACTGTTTGGCCTTGATATGGTGGAAACTGAAATGTGAAAACCTAAGCTCTTTATCACAGAAGCGCCTGATAGTCTTTCTTCGGAAAACCAGAAAACTACAGTAATCGAAGTTTACTTCCTGGTATTACAATTTGAGTCTGAGCGCTCCAGTGCTGTGTTTCCCAACCTCCAACAAAAAAAAAATCTGGTAGCCTTTTCGTTACTTCCGCGAATTTCTACGACAACATTTTGAGTCTACGGAAATAACAGTTGTATCCGCTATCCCCTACCATTAAGGACAATGCGGGATAAGACTTGTTTAAGATCATTCATTCTGCTTCTCTTCTGATCACATCGCAACTTCACACTGAGTTGAAAGTCAAAATCCTCATAAGAGTTTCAAGTAGTGCCCAAAAAAGTTTTATTTTTATTCACAGCTATACCTTGAGTATCTGCTATGTAAGAAGTACCTCCATTTCTCTCAAATGTTCGCGGCGTGATAGCTGCCGAGTTTAAGCCGCAGTCACAACGGAAAGTCAGCCACATGGTCAGGCTAGAACCTAGGTAGTCAAAAGTGTTCAAGGAATCGAAAGGGGAATGCAGAAATTAAAGAGTTTTACTCCACTTACAATTCCAGAATGATGAGCATCCATTCAGTCAGTTAAATTCAAATGAAAAAATTCAAATTTCATTTCAGCAACTAAAAGTATGCCCAAAGAATTTCTCCTTACCTTAAAAACAGCTTTTTTCTCCTGGTCAAAACTACAACTACCATCCTTCCACCCCATCGCACAGATTAACCAATCCAAAACGTCAAATGCATTGACACGCTTACCTCAGGTGTACGGCCCGACGACGATAACAACGTCGCCTTGTCATTAAACCACCTATCTACCCACTATCTCCAGTCAACGCTATCGCATTGCTCACTTCAAGTTGTGATTCAGTTAGTTGAATAGAAAAAGCTCACCTCTCCAACGCAGAACACTTTATACACTCACTTCAGTCAGTTAAGCGCGTTTGTTGCCTGCACACCGTCCACCAGAAACTTGTTGCGTGTTCTGCGTTGTCGCGATCGTTCGTCATACCTATAAGTGCATCTGCCCGCAGCATCTTAAATTTTAATTTACAAGAAATAATTGGAAATTCGATTCCGGTTCAGTGTGTTCCAGTTTTAAAGAAGATTCAGCAAAAATGACGGACACGGTGGTCACTGTTAACACTCAGCAGACGAACACAGCTCCCTCCTCCGGAGGTGGACTCAGTTGGATTAAAATTAACATTGGATACTTTCAGACCCTCCCAGGCATCATCAAAATAATACAGTTTGTAAGTAGTCACCTTTCAGGGCCCAGATTCAGTTCGCTTCGATCGGAAAAGTGCCTGAAATTTCAATTAGTTCTCGATTATATTCGGATGATTGAGTGTTGGGGGCTAATTAGTGCTTCCACCCATTGGTATGCCGTTCAAAATCGTTTTTATTTCAAACCAATGCGACGGTGTGTACGATAAGTTGGATATCAGCCGATGATAGTGGAATACTTTTCGAATCTTATCGAACTGAGTGGTCATATGGTAGCTAGCGCTTTGACAAGTCGAAGAGGCCCAGTTCTCGAGTGCGATTTTGTGGCATGTGAAACAGATGTTTTTCGAGGCATATTTCACATCCATTAAATGTGTCCTTATTCAAATATTAATCGTCTGCCCTGGTGGCGGTGGTATGAGCTGTAATTGAAGTTTGTCCTCGAATTCAGAAGCAGTGATTATCGGGACAAGACAAATGTGCGTAAACCAGTACTTACGTTGTCAAGTTGTTCAAATAACATTGATTTACGGTTTTATCGAAGTTCTCGAAATCTTAAAGGCCTTTTGCGGTTGTGGCAACGATCAATTAGGAGTTGACTGTAAGCTTTGGTGGTAAATAGAAGTATGTAGGTGTTTCTGACCTTAATTTGCGTTCTTAAGACTCATTGATGGGAATACCTAATGCGTTGGAAACCAAATCGGAATGGCATCGATTTTACTCTGACTAGGTTTGAACACGACAATCCTCGCAGTTGTCTAAGTTGTGGAGATTGGCGTAGGTTGATGTTTGGATTACATTTCATAACTGAACAAAACATTCAGCATAACCGTTAATTCACTGCCAAATAAACTAGGAAGCAAATGCAAAGAAAATTTTAATAGTTTAATGCATGCTAGGTTAAGGCTGATCTTACATTAATTTTTATTTCTTTAGGGCGTAAAGCAACTTTATCGGTACATATGTATGTATATTGCAGGCATTTTTAAATAAGATATTTTTTCTGGAGCGGAGTTGGCCAATTCTCAAGTACAGGGCGTTATGTTTTCTCTAAAATTACATTCAAATCGTAATAAAGATGTTTATTATGATCTCTGTGAAATGAATACTCAACAGATTCAATTTAAAACAGTTGCTTTATAAAATTGAACGCACATCTTTTGTTGTCTTCTTATATCTGTTGTGTATTATGTATATTTACACTATTAGTCCTTAAGCCTGTTGTATCGCAATTCAGAAGAACTTAAAATTCCAAATTAATCAAAGCGAGCAAGAAAAAAAAAATAAAAACCGTTTTCCCCAGTGTGATACCTGTTATTTAATGAAGTGACACAATGTGTATGCTCTCATTAATAATAACAATAATTGAGTGGCACTACCGCCCACAAGGGACCAGGGCCTAGCTTCTTCAAAAACTACTCGTGTTGTGTGCGCTTCTGTTCTCTCACGAGTATAAGGGACCTACAGATTTTTGCCGACTCTGAACGGCAAGATTTTGAGAAGCTTTTTATAGACAATTCATACCCTTTGAGTGACGTCAACAACTCGGAAGAGGTGGTGCCGTGAAAAAATGCGAGGTGTCACGACTGGGAATTGAACCTAGACTCTCTGCGTGGCGGTCGACGCACTTACCACTACGCCACGGCGACCACTTGTGCTCTAATTATGTATCAACAAAATAATTTAAAATGTAATTCACAATTTAAAACCATCCTTCCCAGACAATTAAAGCTCTGTATGGAATAACTGGGCGACGAAGCCTTAAAAAACGTCTTAAATCCATTTGAGTAGTCGCACGAAACTGCTGATTCTGAGTTTTTGGCAACCTCGGTAACAGGCTGTTAAGCGTTATTCTTAACACAACTGTCCTTTCCACCTTTTCCGTTTAAGGAATCTTCCTGATTATTTCTGTTTTCATATCGCCAATGGTTTAACGTAAATTAATGCTTTCAAGAAGTCCACCTTTAGCAAGTCTGCGTCTATTTTGATAGATGTGCCTCCGACAGAGTTTTCTACTTTACATCTGTTATGTAATGCAAATTACCGTCCCTCCGACCAATTTTCTCTTTCTTTTCTTGATTTCGAAAATACCGTACCGTCTTCGGTAACAAAACTCCGGCTGAATTGTTCGTTGAAACGAAAATTTTCCTTTTCCTGATCCGAAAGTTGAAGTTTAGTATTACTTCAGCCGAACTTGTCCCAGTCGATGATAATTGTATCTTCCGGTTTTGTTATAGAAATCGCTGAAACACGCAATTACAAATGGAGACACAACATTATGCTCCTTCAAGTCTTTTTAACATCGGTCTCATCGAAGATTATTTAGATTACAGAATCCGTCCCTACGAGCTAAAGATTTTTATAGCCTGTCCTTTTTTAAAGCAACAAAGCATGATGTTTGTACAGAAATATTTTCGCCTGTCAATATTTTACCAAAAGTAATAGCTTCTGAGTGGTCGTGTGGCGTTTTGGTGCGTCGGCTCACACGCCGAAGATCGCAGGTTTGATTCCCGGACTCAACACATCCCATTTTTCAGTGCAACACCTTTTTCGAGTTGCTGACATTCAAAGAGTACTAATTGTCTCTCTAAGTGCGGCAACTTCACTAGTGTCGGCAGTGTGGGAGACAATAGTTGGTCTTCTTGTTCTTCTTGTGGTGCTACAGTGCGGGGTGGACCTGGGCCTCAAGCAACATGCCTCTCCAGCCAGCACGATCTTTTGCCAGCTGCCGCCAGTTGCGCACTCTAAGTTGATTGAGGTCCTCATTTTCATTTGTGTGTGCCACTTTAGCCTAGACCGTCCACTGTTGCGTTGTCCCAATGGCTCAGATTTAAAGAATTTTCGGGCCGGAGCAGTGGTGTCCATACGCTCTTCATGGCCTAGCTATCTTAAGCGTTGTATTCGGAGACGCTTGACTAGGGGCATGTCGCTATACAGCCCATACAGTTCGTCATTAAATCTTCTCCAAACAGGACCAGAAATCGCAGGCAAAACTTTTCTCTCGAAAAGACTAAGGGCTCCTCATCCGGTTTTCGTAGCTCGGAAGATCAAGCTGTTATATTAAGCAAGATTAGTCCTTCGAGAGAGGGCTTTATTACTCAATTGTCTTTTGAACCCAAAGAAACAGCGATTGGCAAGAGTGATTCTGCTTTTGATTTCGGTACTGGTGTTATTGTCCCTATTTACCGCGGAGCCGAGGTAGACCAATTCCTTGACGACCTAGAAGCTCTGTCCGAGACGTCGATGTTGTGCTCCTTCCGTGATCACAACCTGTACCACCAGACTCATTTTAGCCGCTTTTGCTTTAATGCCAGCAAACGCCTCATTGACGGCTCGCTGTGTTCGTCCAATCACGTCAATGTCGTCGGCGTAAGCTAGCGATTGAACTGACTTTTGGAAGATCTTGCCTCTGGTGTTGACTTGTGAGTTACGCACGATTTTCTCAAGGATGACGTTGAAAAAGTCACATGACAGTGCGTCGCCTTGTCTAAGACCTTGTACAGTTGGTCATAATTTTGTATTTCAAAAGTGAATTTCAGTGGCAACTGTGTGAACAGCGCACTTTAAGTTACAATGTTTGGGGAAAGAAGATTGAAACTAAAACTTAAAATGTCCTGCAAGGTGGTATCACAAACAATTAAATGCTGAAGTTGCAATTTTGATGCTGATGTGGGCACAAATTACGGGGAATTTAATTAATAATTTAAACTCTTAATTCACTTGATCCCCCTCAAAAAGCAGTCCCAAAGTAGGAGTGAAAATACACTTTTTTAATTTTCAAAATATTCTGATAAGTTATCTTCCGGCACTGCGTTCTTGAATTGTTTCAGGAAAACATACATGTACGTATGTATGTACGTATGTATGTAAAAGACGAAAAATTCCCTTTAAGCTGTTTTCAAAAAGACGCGTGCCTCAAACACTAGTGAATAATTTGACACAAAATTTGACACAGATGTCACTGACAGTGGTGCCAACTTTAAAATAAAAATAAAAAACGTTATCCCTGAGGAAATTTAAAAAAAAAAAAAATTTACTGCTAATTTTGCTCATAGCACATACATACATATATAAATAGAAGTAATTGCGTTCCAAGCAATTCGCTCCGCTGTCGCTTGAATCGGTTTTGCGCAGATAATGAACGGCATGCTGACGTCGTTTATTGAACAGAGTATTTTCCACGATATGCGCAATGACTTTAAACGACTGAAGGAATATTTTAAACGCAGAATTTCGGCATTTTTTTGCTGCCCACGTGCATTGGTAAGAAGTTTAAGTTGAAGGAAGAATTATGTACTAAACTCAAATGCAAATGACGCAGTTATGCAATGTTTTCATAATATGCGGAACTTTCAGCATCGCAACACACTTAGACGTTGCTTCTCACAAGTGGAGGGAATCTAATTTACTCGTAAAACTTCTTAAATCGAATCTGTAAGTGGCGAGGATAATGTTCCGTGACGGTTTCTCATTTAATTACGAAATAGTGATTATACCATCAAGGAACGCATGTTGAGCACGCTTTTCGATGTGATTACATCATTGCTGGCGTTTTTTGTTTTTATTACTTTTTCTTAAGTGTGCACAAACTGCATTCTGTTTGATCGGAGTTCAGAAACAACAGAATCATTCAATGAGATGAGTCGAGCTTTAAGCAAACAGGTTTACCTGCGGGTAATGTGTTAAAACCAACTTAACGCCTAATCGCTTTATTTGACTTGACGTGCTTGATGCGCCAGCTACAAGTTGAAGGCACTTCGATCACTTCATTTCATCAGAATCCTCATAAATTGGTTGATTCGGTGCAGCCTTCTAGATTAAAGTGGACGTGGAAAGAGTACGCGCTTTCCTTGGCTTGCATAATTAACTTTAATCTAAGGGTCTGTTGCAATTCCTACAAAGTGTGAACAAATTGACAACACACAAATATGTACACGCTTCAATAGTCAGTCTTCGGTGCCGCATATTTTATTGCTGCCCCCGTTAAAATTGGCAGGTGTTAGCATATTGGTCAGATACGATCACGATCTTTAAGCTAATGGTTCTAACTGGCAGTGTCTGCACGTGACCTTTCGCACGACCGCAACAGGTTCCAGTTGTTTTAACTTGCTCACCGCCAAGCAAGTGCATGCGCAAACTCGTGCAGTTATTCACTTCGCCGCTTAAGCATCGTATCACACAGTCCCACTTGGGAGCAGATCAATTGCAATCTATAGCTCAAAACAAATTCATTTCCATGCGAGAGTCCAGCCATTTGCACAACACATCGCGAGCGCCAACCGGTGGTATGTGGGTCAGGCTCCTTTGCGCGGTTTTTATGCAGATTTCCACCGAGGGCTTGCGTCACTGCGGAATCTAAAAAAAACGAGATTGGTCCATCATGATACGGATTTACTAACCCTGTGCATTCTTCCCTAGACAATGGTTGCTCTTAGAGCTCGTAGTGCCTTGAGGAGGGGAAATCCGGTGCATGCATAGATGCATGAACAACACAGCGGATGCCTACTGTGCGGAGAGCGCAACTCAATCACCAGCGATTGGTGGTGGGGTTTGTTGTCGTGTCGGCTTCTGAAATGAATGCGTATCCCACATGTAGTTGCTCTTGACGGGCAGGCGCTAGTACAGGTTTGATTAAATGCGGTTCTTGTTCCCGTTTTGCGGCAAAAAATCAAGAAATGGATTGCAGAAAATAATAAATGCGATCTGGTCGTAACTTGAATTGGTTTACATGATAGAATGTTTTGCGTGGATTGGAATGTGACTGATCTGCGGAATGGCGGAGAATAACAGTTGTTGGAGTCGAAGGGCTTACACTGAATCATTTCCGTGATCTTGGGGATCGAGATTGAAACGATTATGTTGCACCGATGAGTTTCTACACGGTGCTTCATTTTACACGTTCACATGTGAATCTTTAGGAATACGTGCGTTTAATAAGTGGAATATCGGTTGACGATATCATTTTGGGTAATTGCACTATATACGAAAAGAAATGCACTTCATAACTTTCAATAACCTGCAATGTGATTGACACAAAAATGTTGGGCGCGGTGATTCTTAGTATTTCTCTCAGTTTAAGGCGACTTTTTGACCGTTAATTAGGGGCAGGTCGACAATCGTTGGACAATTGGCAAAAAAACTGAACGATTAACAACAGATATTGTTAGCAGAAGAGGGCGATGATAGGCACATTTTAAAAGGTCCAGTACAGTCGTACTGTTGAAACTTCAGTCGAATTGGAACCGCAGTTTGGTTTAAACTGTGTGCAATGGGTTCGGTGAATATCGGTAAACATGACCTACTTGAGAGAGAATCGGTGAAATTTTCAGCTTTTGGATGGGAAAACACGTAGCAAAATCAAAGGACACTAAGATCGTGTGTATGGTGACTCTTCTCTTCAGGCGGCAACCGCCAAACTTGATTGTAACCTAATTGCACGTTGTTTTTGATGAGTCAGAAGAGACTACGATGGAGGATAACGTGGTAAAAGTCTATGATCTCGTTTTGATAGACCGCCGATTGATAGTGCGCGAAGTACATAGCTAATAGTCCCAGATGGCATCATCAGATGACTTAGGAGTAGTGTTTGACACAGTTTAAGTACAATCTGAAGGAGTTTCCGTATCAGCAGTGACAGTGGACGAAACACGGATTCACTGGTATCATCAGAGACCAAGGGACAGTCAAATGAGTGCACTTCACAGGCAAGCAAGCTATGGAGATGATGAAGACATTCCGTTCGGCCGGAATGGTGCTGACTACAAGGTGTGATCTACATCGTATATCTGGAGAAAGCAATACGGTCACAGGGCTCGAATATGCCGAATTATTACGCTGATTCGACACTGAGTTGCAGGAAAAGCAGAAAAGCAATGATAGGGGCACCCTGCACCCAGTTATTGCCACGATATCTCTTGTGAGTTGCTGACAACTCAAAGAGTGTTAAATGTTTCAAATTTCATTATTCGGTCATTGACTGAAGGTAAGGTGCCCTCTACTCATAAGAAAACAATAGCACGCACATCACTAGAGACTATACCCTCGTGACCACTTTTTCTTTTAGTGGCATATAATTTCACACTCTAAGTTGGTTGAGGTTCTTTTCTACTTGTGTGCGCCATCTCAGATGAGCTGGTCCTTTTGTTGTATGTTGTATTGTCCCAAAAGCTCAGATTCAAAGACTGTGTTACCCATCTGCTCTACATGATTTAGCCATCTTAAGCTCCGTAGACTTATGTCCTCCCAATTAAATTTTTAATATTTATTTTCGACACATTTAATTTTTTCAAAGTACCGCAGCATTTATGAAAGAAACAATATATGCTCTTATTCTTCAATGTTCTCTATTTTTGTTCGCCATATTGCCAACTTCGAACAAACAAAATTCCATTAAACTGAAAGTTCTGAAACACCAAATCACACTTTTACACGTTTTCAACAAACGTACCCTCCAACAAATTTTCAACCCACGACCCACAACCATTCTCATTCGTTGAATAAGCCCTTTATGGACCTGGTTGAATAGGTCCCTTTGAAGACTCACATGCATGCGCCCAACGAAATGTCATTCCCACAAATGTTTGCCGTTCCATGCATGAATGGATTCCAACCAGAAATATCAGACTGACATTTGCAAGTGAAACACTGTCATGTGCATACGGGGTCATTGTGTCATCTGCCCTAACTTACATGCATCATAATCGTTTCGTTTACTGAGGGAAACAATAGAAAATTGTTATTCTTCAGAATGGCAATCATGCTGAATAGACGTGACTTCTGTCTGTCCCCACAGCACAACCTTTCTCAAATGAATCAACAGAAAGTGAGTTTGAACAGATTCTTTTGAAAACCGAGAACTAGTTCATGCAAATCAGATGCCAAGCCAAAGAAAGTCTTATTCAACTTTAATTGACTTTTCATTTCATTTTCTAATCACCATCAACATCATCGCGAAGTCGGAGAGTGATTAACAATCCAACTGGCACTCGTTGATTTACCGATTGCAACGAAGACGCGAGAGAGAGAGATAACCATCAGGCCGGAGACCACATATGGTTTTGATGCTCGACAGGAAACTGATCCCACCAAGAGATACAAAGTCACTACCACATCGGCCAGCTGTCAAGCAACATTGTGCGGTGGAAACTGGGTCGGATGGAATAGTTGGAGCCGCAATACGCCGTCGAATAGGAATACCGCAGCGTCTTCCAAGGCACCGTGTATGGTAGCAGCAAATATGCTGCCCCATTGACGTTGGGCTTCTGCACCGTTTACGGCACATTCGCATAAATTTCATGTCGCACGTAATTTTCACTCGTCGTCGATTGTGCTGGCGATGGCCGATCTTGCTGCTGATGATATGTGAACTTGAGGTCTCGCGGCTTTGTGGCGGTCTGGAGGAGAAAGTTGCAAATTGCAACCGCCCTGTTGCACTGCTGCGAAACCGAATCGCATGCGTTGCCGTGGCTTCAAAATTGAATTTATGTTACCGCGCTAAATTAGAGACATTTTATATTTGAATGTAGTCTTGTTTGAGGTTTGGATGATCCCAATCAGAAAGTGGCTTTTTGATTTGCTTCACTTATTGGAAGCAATTAAGTGGAAGCAATTAAATTTTGTTCAAATTCATTCGTGTGGCTTTGTCTCATCAAACTAGTACACTGTGTTGTTGTGAATGATTTTTTTTATTATTTCTAGTCAGGTAAATAAGTATTTAAAGCCGATTCGGAATGAGGCAGCTTTACGGATTTCAATGATGCAGGCATTCGCATCTATTTCAAATATTCGGTGATGTTGATCGAAATGAAAGCAAAAAATCAAATTTCTCTTTTTTCAATCTGGACTGAGATACGTCGACCTTTCCGTCTGGCGTCTTCTTCTTCTTCTTCTTTCCATGGCGCTACAGTCCGGGGTGGAACATGACTCCAGGTAGCACGATCTCTTTCTAGCTGTCTCCAATTGCGCACTCCAGTTTGGTTGAGGTCCTCCTCCCCTTGGATGCTCCATCACAACCTAGACCGCCTTTAAAGCGTTGTTTCAACGGCTCGGATTCGAAAACTTTTCGGGTCGGAGCAGTGGTGTCCATACGCTCTACTTGGCAGGTCATCTTAAGCACTGTATCCGAAGACGCTTAACCAGGCGCATGCTTATAAGGCCTATAAAGTTTCTTGTTGAATCTTCTCCTTTGTCTGGCGTCTGGTTTATTCTAATTTTATAGAGTTTTCATTTGAGATTATTTCAAATATTATATTTAGTGACAGTTTGGCAATTAGCACAAGTTTCAAGAACTCGACTTTTCAATTCTTTAAATTTGTCCATTCGTACTTTTCTACATGCACGTCCAAGTGAATATCCACTTTAATGACGATGTGAAGACTGTGTAGAAATAACCTTTTCGTTAAGACTTCACTTTGTTAAAAGTGACTGTAGTAGACTGCGAAAAACCATTTTTAAAACTAAAATTGTCCGACTGAAGTGAACAGTCGTCAAAAAAGTGCGAGGGTTCTCTTCCATTCCCCCATGATTTTGTGTCGTATCTGCCTTGAAAGAAACCCAAGGGCCTTTTATTCTTCTCGTTTCTGATTCTGTTCTGAATTCGCTGGTCTCAAGCATTTCCTGAAACAGGAGAGAAGTTGAGAAGATCTGATTGACAGCAGTTTAGAAATTTATTTTGGTAACTCAAACAATTTTGAGACTCTACATTGAGGGCAGAGATTGTCCTTAGATATAACAAAGGAAGGAAGAAATGATCCTAGTCACAGTCGAATGTCTTGGAGCCGCAAAGTGGGGCTAACATAAGAAAAAAAATCTGTATCTCGATAATAATTAGACATCGATTTTCTCATAATCTCTACGGATGTTTTTAAAGTCCTTTTTAAACTGACGAAACATTCAAATTTGGATTATTGTTGTAAACTCGCCCTACGTGGCCACGTACAGGCACCGCATGTTCAACTTTCCGACAACATTGCTATTTCGAAGATATCGTAGACATAAACTTTGGGACTCAATCTTTTTTCAAGGCAAAAATGGCCATATGCATATGCGATAATCTTCGTTCGCCATGGACAGGAACAGGTGGTAATCACTTGGCGCTATGTCCGGGCGATAAAACCTCCCATCCGAGCTCCTGTAGCTTCTGACGAGTCATCAACGAAGTGTGTGGTCTGGCGTTGTCCTGGTGGAACACTGCACCCTTCCTGTTGGACTCTTCAAGCGGTCCAGTTGTTCGCAGCAGATGGTAGAATTAAGCGTCTGGTAGAATTATGCGAGCAACTCATAGTGAATGATTCCCTTCCAATCCCACCATACGCACAACAAAACCTTTCGGCCCGTCAATCCCGGCTTGGCAACTATTTGGGACGATTCACCGGCCTTCAACCACGACCGTTTTCGCTTGATATTGTCGTATGTGATCCATTTTTCGGCGTCGTCTTCCGCCGGCTGGCTTATCCCAAACCATTCCTCTGCGATTCGAAGTGATAGAGTATAATTTTGAGCGCCTTGTAGAACATGATTTTGAACATCATGAGCATCAGAGTTTTACCTGTTTGAGACTGTTTGGACAGATCAAAGTTATGGTTTGCCAGTAGATATTTTTGTCGCATCTCTGTTAAGGTGTGTCTAAAGAGTGAAAAACCTAAAAAAAAAAACCCAAAAAGTCGAGACAATAGTGGATCTCTGGCAGTTTATGAAAAAATTAATAAATAAGGCTTAAATTTTGAGAGCAATTTTTCAGAAAGTCATGAAACCATAAATCCAGTGGTCAATAAAATAAAATTTTGACTAAAATGATTTTATCCTTTCTATGGGAGAGCAAAAATGGACATAAATGGGCGCCACTGTTATTTATCCTAAGAAAGGTGTTTAAAAGCTTCTAGGCTATTAGTTTGAGAATAGAACATAATGAGCGAAGCAAGCCAAAAGATTTGAAGTATTCTATCACGAATATACACCCCGCGATGGTTTAAAGTGACTACTATTTAGTGTTTTAAGAACACTTGGAGGCTGCAATCTGGAAAAGTAATAGTTGTACTTAAAGAAGAAGTAAATTCTAATGACTTATTGTACTACTACCTAACCTAACTTCTACAACAACTACTCGTGTTGTGCGTGCTAGCGTTCTCTCACGAGTAGAAGGGACCTACAGTTTTTTGCCGAGCCCGGAATGACGAGATGTGAGCAGAGTTTCGTAGACAATTGATACTCTTTGAGTGTTGTCAGCAACTCGAAAGAAGTGGGGCCGTGAAAAAAGCGAGGTGTCCCGTCGGGGAATCGAACCAAGACATTCTGCGTGTGGATCGAGAACTTCCCCACTATGTCACGACGACTACGAAAAGAAAACATATCCATCATTTAATTTTGTTGCTTTAAGTCGGTTTAAGGGTTGTCAGTCAGTCAGCGTCAACGATACCCTGCGCGCCATCTCTTTCAAAGTCCTGCAACTCATTCCTAAAGAACTAGATTCCTCTGTAACTTTTCTGAGCCACGCCGCTGCTTTGCCTGCCTGGGTAAACGGATTTCACTGCATGGCGTAAAGTTGTTTGCGCGTCGTAGGTTGTGTCCAGTCCACTGCCACTATCTCATTTGTGTTTTATTGTTTATAGGTTTTTGGCCAGTTCTCATTTAGAATTCCTTGTTAGGGATATTGTTCGACCAAAAAATCCAAAGGAAGTTTCTCAAACATCCATTTGCAAATGATTTCAACTTTCATATGGTACTTGTGCCCACTTTCCAGGTGCTGAAAATAAAAGAAACTGAAAAATAGAATAAGCCTGAGGAAGTGTATAAATGTACATAGAGTTAAAGTAGCACATTTATCAATTCAAAATTTTTATTTATGAAGGATTTCATCAAATTGGAAATAAATCTGATGGAATTTATAGTCCCAAAAACAAAGACGATGAAGTTTAAGTTCTCCACCCCGACCAGTGGAAGCAGCTGTATTCACTTCCATGAGAATTCAAATCTATACTAAAACTGGAAGATATTCAAAAAAATGTTTTCTATCTATTCATTGCCCTCTAAATTTTCTTGAGAACGATCGCCAAAAAGAAACTCCATTCATTCCTTGCGTTTTCTATGACTTTCTGAAGATAACGATCATCGGCAAACACAACTGCTCTGAATAATTGTTCACACGACACGCCAGAGAAGTCTCTCATCACCTTAAATTGCTGTTTCACTCTCAATGACCCACAATATTCAGATGCTTCTTATTGCCACTAATTGCGTCTGCTGACATAGTGTCATCAACGCCAATCGTGCGAAGGCGTGGGTTGGGCGCCCACCCTTCTGAGTCACAGACATTTGCATGAACGATTTCTACAAATTAAGGTCGCCATCTCCATGCGAGAATACCTTTCATTCGCTTGATGTTTCTTTACTTTTGGCAGGTGTTGACACACAACAGAGTTCTTTCTCGTGGTTGAGTTTATCGATCAGCTGGTTGACTTCAACGCTCAGATAACGAAATCAATTCAATTAATCTGCAAATTCAATTGCAAGGCATACAGCTCGATGAGAACTTTTCATCACACACTCCGTCCGTGACCAGATGCTGCACACGCCCTCACTGCTGCGACGCTCTGCTGTACACATAGAACCACTTGGTTCCATGGCGAGACAGATGCGAGCATTATTCAGCCCGAAATGAGATTATAACGAGATGCATATGGCTGTGTTCAAAATAGACTCCACATGGATAAATCCACAAGAGTTTTTCTGGATCGTGCACGACAAGGTATTGCGTAATTGCGCTCAAATTGAGTTGCAAATTAACCCGTGGACTGAGCACATCCAGAATGACGAAACACTTTTATTAAAATTCTCCTTTTGTATCCGACAAATGCGATTGGAAGTAATAAAATACAAGAGCGCTACTCCCGCCGCTGCTGTTACTACCGAAGATTTATATGCAGAATATCCGAGGTGTCACTGAAGCTTGGCTGGATTTTATAGCACTAGCGGTAATAAATGCGCTAAAAATAAGAACAATTAATTGTGCAGCTGAGTCATCGCATCGTTTGTTTACATCAAATGAATTTGCGAAAAATACTCGATTGCCTGGGGATTGAGGGAAAAAGCTCTAATCGAATTTATGAAACTCATAATTGGATAATCGGTGAACGAGTGTTTGAGTACACAGCCATGTGATGACAGATGTGTGTTGGGAGAGGTGAATGATATTGGCTTTGTATATCTTTTTTATCAGATTCCTGCTTATCTGAAAATAGACGGAACATCTCGGCCGGTATGCGAGTATGTGCATATTTACAATTTCACTGCTTAGGAGCCTGTTCATATTGTTTGATAAGAACTGTTGTTTGCCGACATGTTTCAAAAGAGTTCTAGGTTTTCCTTGGTTCTCTTTCTCTGAATGTTGACTTTAACTTAATATGGTGACAGATATTTCAAATCATGGGATCTATGATTGCTTTTTATGGTTTCGTTTTCACAAACGCCGTGGCGCAGTGGTAAGTGCATCGACTGCGGCGCAGAAAGTCTGGGTTCGATTCCCGAACGGGACACCTAGCATTTTTTCACGGCACCACCTCTTTCGAGTTGCTGACAACACTCAAAGAGTATTAATTGTCTATGGAAAGCTTCTCAAATCTCGCCGTTCGGAATCGGCAAAAAACTGTAGGTCCCTTCTACTTGTGAAGAACAATAGCATGCACAACACGAGTAGTTGTTGTAGAAGCTAGGCCCTGGTCCGTTATGGACTACAGCCCATGGGCCACTCAATTATTATTATTTATTATTATTTCACAAACAAAACTGGAAACTTATAATTTTGGTAATATCGTCTGTCCATACACATATTTTGGAATTGGGAACATTCCACTTAGCAAGCAATGTTTGGATACGCGAAATTAAAATTGAGGAGCCGTCTACATAGAGTGGAGTAAAAAAAAAAATCACCGTAGCCCCACATATGACATATGATTGTGTACGTTTCTACATATATGTATACGTGTCCGGATATATCGGCAAATATTGAATCTTAAGATCAGAGCCCAATAAGGAGACAGTCGACTCGTCGACTCGTCTCCCACCCGTGGGGAAAATTTGACAGCGTTTTTTATAACATTTCCCCTCCTTGAACAGCTTTTCATAATGAGTGATCGAAATTATAAATACAAATTTAATTTTCAATTACTTACATATTGCCGAATAAGTAACACCAGAATTACAATAATCTTTATTTTGATTTAAATACACTTAACTCGGAATATCAGATGAAAAGAAATCCCTCCGTACTGCTCGATTTTCAAACATGCATTGTTGTTTTCAGGAATATAAGTTCTATTACAATAACTTATTTTTAAGTAACATAATATTTAAAGTGTCGGCGACACTAAAATCATAAACAATTTCCTGTCGTTATTTACGAACGCAATCTGTTGAATATATAACAAAATGGGTGACGAATTCACGAATTGTGGGCAATTTACGCATGTTTGACACTATTGAGGGCAAACATTCACGAATTAGCGGCCATTAGCTTTTTTGGAGGGAAAACGTAAACAAGTGTGAGTAAAATGAGAGAATGTTCGATGCTACGTAAATGAGTTCCGGAAAATTAGGGCTATATCCACCACACTTCGTTAATTACACTCAAACGGTAGATGGACGAAGGAGAAATCAGCTGTTTAATCAGCTGTTCAGTCGACCATCTCCTTCATTATTGGTTTCTGCTTAAGATTCGGTGCATCACTGCATTTGAATTTTGTGATTTATATATGCATGTCTATGTGCATCTCGGAGGGGCTACACTATACAGAACTTAACTTCTTTACCAACCAATCAAATGTAATATGGTGATCAATTTGCAACCTTATGGCATCACTGTTTCCGTTTCTCACCGGCTGTCGCAAGTTCTACACCCCAATTCAAGTGAGTTTTTCGTACTGTTGTGTTGTCCCAATAGCTCATATTTAAAGAATCTTCGAACTAGAACTGTGTTATCCATAGACTCTTTCATTTAACCATCTGAAGCGTTGTATTCGTAGACACTTTTCTAGGTTCTTTCGTTCACGAATCATCACCTCCCTATTCTTCGTAACCAGAAAAGAAAACCATACTTAGAACTTTGCTCTCAAAAACTTCACCGGCTTTCTCATCCACTTTCAATAACTTCTATGTCTCTATACCCAAAGACAGGACGAGATGTGCAGCAAAGAAGTGGGTTTATTCCACTGTTGTTTCTTAGTCCAGATGATGTGTTTAATGCATCACCTGATCCAAAATTACATTCGTAACACTATTATTAGTGTACATATAAGGAATCACTGATGGAGTCAAAGTCCATTTTGTGGCGAAATGGCGGCTACCAGACCCAGGTGTTGAGGGAACCTGACTGATAGTGACAGCTTGACCACAGACTATATTCTGGTGCCACCACGGGAGGCTTGGAGCCCCTGGAATTTCGGTTTCAGCCTGACTGTGCCCCCTTGTGGAAGTATGGTGGTGATTGTGGTTTAATACCCATATGGCGGGTAGAGTCGAAGTTAGTGTACTGTGCTGACTGGTCAGCAGATTTAAGCCAGGCGGTTAGAGCACTTTCCCGGCTCACTGTGGAGTCGTATTCTCAACCGGGTACTGCAACGCATAAAGCGGTAGAGGTTTTAGAAAGGCCTCACTCCATGCCAATGTGGGGTGATTGTCCCTCAAGCATGATCTCATTTGGTACTTGGGTAACTAAGGCCTGTAGACTTGCATAATCTACAACTCTTGGCCAAAGAGGACCCGTTATATAAGCCGTTACCGCAGGTAATCAAGCAAAACCAAATCCCAAATCTGTTGTTCCTTGGTAGAAATTAATAAGATTGGGGTGAACGTGGTAACACGTTCCATAAACTTAACACCGATAGCATGCATCCTACCAATTGCAGTAAGCAATGTTGAATAATAATAATAATAATTGAGAGGCACTACAGCCAACAAGGGACCAGGGCCTAGCTTCTCCAATAACTACTCTTGCTGTGAGTGCTAATTTTTCTCCCACGAGTCGAAGGGACCTCTACCGAAGCGAAGTTTGCAAGCTTTTCATAGACAATTGATACGCTTTGAGTGCTATCAGCAGCTCGAAAGAGGTTCTGCGTGAAAAAATGGTGTGTGTCTTTTCTGGGAATCGAACCTAGACGTACTTACCCACTACGCCACGGCGACTAATGTTAAATACTGATTCTAAAAAATGCCTACCACTATAACGAACAACTAAATGAATCGCATAAAAGTCTAAAAAGCATTTTTAAATATTATTTTGCAAAAAAAAACTCTTGACTTATGTGTCATAAGTCATCCACAAAGTGAACTTGATCTATGATAAGATTACTAGACGCACGTTGAATGTCGTCAGTAAATTCATAAGAAATAATCAAATTAACAAAAACATTTCCATGACATAGGCGTTTAGACAAGCAAAGCATAAAACTTAAATATTAGAAATGTCAAAAATGTCACATCGCGGCCACCACCCAGCGTTTCTTATTTATTGCCTTTTTCAAAAAAATCTCTGGCTACAGGATACAAACTGACTGATCTAAAAGAAACATAAGACATTGCCAGTACGCATTTTTAAAGTGAAACACGTTCCTCTGACAACATAATTTACGCATTCACCCAATGAAAGAACAATTTGTCCACTTGGCCAAGCGCCATGCGATGTCGTATGAAAAGGAAAGGAAAACTGAGTACTACACACTTCTTTTTTTTTTTTTGATTCCTAAAAGTCAATCTATTTTAGTTTATCTGCGGATTAAGGCACAGCATTCACACACCCATGCAAACAAATGCCAAACTATCACACGTCACCACCTGTCTTCGGTGCTAAACTCGTCGTCTTTTGTTGTCGGAAAAAAATAAAATCCGAGAAAATTGTAAAAGCGAACTTAATTAGTCGACGGCTGGGTATTTACTTTCCTTCACGTTTGCATCTCATCTTTCAGTGCGGGGATGGGACAAATCATTTTACGCTCGCTGCATTTGCATGTTTGGTACACCCGTACTTCGTCTTCTGTCAATACAGGAGGACAACAAAGAAATTTAAAAACAAGATTTTCGAAATTGATGCTAATGTATGCAAGTGACACACTCTTCAATTTCAGCTTCGTTTCTTCTCTGTCGCTGACAACAACTTACAGGCAGAAGTGTGTGACAAATAAAATTTACAGGTTTATTGTTTAGAACACAATGTGAACTGTTATTTGTCACAGGTAATTACTGTTGCTACAAATATGTAGGGACGGTTAAACGGTTAAAATTACAAAAGAAAAAATTACTAAGAGTTGATTTTCCGCTATCGCCGATGACTGATCAAAATCATAGAGGACTACTGTACATTGGAGATGTAATAACATTCGTTATTTGGTCAAAAATTCGTCATTTCTGACTCTGTGTGTAATTTGTGCATTTTTTTTACACATACATATTTCACTCATTCAACTGTAATTTTTTTGTGAGTAAAAATATTTTATTATTTACCGTTATGTTTCTCAGCAGCAACAATACAAATATGACACGTAATCGGGCTCAAAAATTCGCTGCAGTTTCATGTAAAATTGTGACATGTTATGCGATATTTGGCTCATAAGGCTACCAAAAGTTTATAGTCACATCTTAAACTTTCGATAGGATATGGGACAAGATTCTGCAACACAGACGCCTTATTTTTGCCAACCAGTGGACTTAATGCACTACAGGCCCGTTCAGGTGCTCCCAAACGATTGACTTTCTATCAAAAAGTCTTCAAATAATAGAAAATACGAAAACAGACAATATTCATATTTAACGATTGCCAGAGACTGGTTGAAAAGCAGTCAGTACAATCATTACAGCCTGCGGAAATTTACGAATCTGTCATGTTCTTTTGTTTAGCAAGATCTGCCAATATTTTTGAATACGCAAGCAAGACTTAGGCATTTTTTTTTTGTTTTGGAGTACGCGTAAAATGTCATTTGACAGTTTTTTCTGTCAGTTCTTACACAACAGCTGGTGCCTTCGAATGTAATGTTCAAAATTGCATTTCGTCACTCCATGTTTGGGTTACCGCACTTTTTTATCACACTAAATGTAATTCTTTACAAAATAATTGATCTTGTTACAACCATAGTTCTGGCCAGATAAAATTTAATTAAAAGAGCTGTCAGGGACTTTTTTAATTCCTGTGAATATGGGTGAATAAGAGCGTTTAACAAAAGGCAGGAGAAATAAATTTCTTCCGCGCTTTTTGATCAAAGATCGCTTTCAGCTGGAGAATATTCCAACATTCAACAACATTAACAAAAAAAAGCGGCCGTCAACATAGATCTAAGGAGTCTTATCCGATAGTTTACTTAATAGCTTCGCTAAGTAATTTTCTTTTTCTATGTCTGCAACCTACTTGAAATGTGCTTCAAGTGCCACAGAGCATGTCAAAATGTAAACTTCATTTAGATGAAAACATATGGTTCACTTAATCGGATATTATTTACACAGAAAGAACAGATAAGTTTACAACATCTAAAATTCGAAAAACCCACATTTCAGAAATGAATCATGTCGCAGGAATATTGTGAGTTACACATGGTGTCTTCTGCAACCGCCAGTTGTGATGGCTGTAGGACTCGGAGGTCATGCGTTGTTCGATCAATGCAAACTTCTAAACATTTCACTGGAATATCAAACTTTATTTATATGTTTACATATATATTTTTGAGATTTTGTTCGACGAGTTGTACCTTGAAAATCGATGTTTATAGAGATATACAGACATTCGTTTAAGGTTTGAAAACTTCTTCTTCTTCTTTCCATGGCGCTACAGTCCGGGGTGAACGTGGGCCTCAACCAACATGCCACCTTAGGTAGCACGATTTCCCGCCAGCTGTCTCCAGGTACACACTCCAAGTTAGTTGAGGTCCTTCTCCACTCGTGTGCGTCATCTCGACCTATGCCGTCCTTTGTTGTTTTGTGCCAATGACTCGGGTTCGAAGACTTTTCGGACCGGAGCAGTGGTGTTCATACGCTCTACACGGCCTAGCCATTTTAAGTGCTGTATCGGTAGATACCTGACCAGGTGCCTGCCGCCGTATAGCCCATAAAGTTCGTGGTTGAATCTTCTCCTCTAGATGCCACCAACGCAAACAGGACCAAAAATCGCACGTAGAACTTTTTTCTCGAAAAGATTAAATGCTTCCTCATCCGCTTTTAGTGACGTCCAAGTTTCCGCGCCGTAAAGGAGGACTGGGATGATCAAGCTGTAATACAAACCCAGCTAAGTCCTTCGAGGGAGGGCTTTAGTACTCACTTGCCTCTTGGGCCCAAAAAGCAGCGAGTGGCAAGAGTGATTTTGCATTTGATGTATATAGGTACTGATGTTGTTGTCCCTTTTTACCCCGGAGCTAAGGTAGACGAAGTCCTTGACTAACTCACAGTATCTGCTGCCTAGTGGTATGATCTGTCCGAGACGTCGATGTTGTCTGTTCTTCCTTGATGACGGCATATTTTTCATCTTTCCCTCATTTATCACCAAACCCATTTTAGCCGCTTCCGCTTCAATGCCAACATACGCCTCATTGACGGCTCACTGTGTTCGTCCAGTCACGTCAATATCGTGGGCGTACACTAGCAGTTGATTGGACTTTTGGAAAATTATGCTTCTGGTGTTGACTTGTGAGTTACACACGATCTTCTCAAGAATGATGTTGAAAAAGTCACATGACAGTGCGGCTTGTCTAAAAAAAACATTGTTTCACGGAACCGTATTTTTCGACTTCTTGACAGCACTCGAAGTGCTTTTATTGCCAATGTCAAGGTAAATAAATCTGGCCCTTCTGCATTTGAGGGCACAATAGTAAGCACTATACGGACTGGAGCGTCATCCAATTTATTTTTACTTAAATCCTAAATGACGTTCCTTGGACACACTTGAAAACCTGATCTTTACTTACCATCCACGTGGCGGCAATTTATGTGCTTCTTTGATTTGTTTTTCAGTTCAGTCAGTTGTGCACTCAAAGTAGCTTAACCTTCTCATAATGTCTTTACAAGTTTAGAAAATCTAAATTCAATCTCGCCAGGATATTGATCCTTTCACTCCTTTAGCGCATATGGCTCTAAATTCCAAAAGTTTTTTAACACTGCTCACTAACTATTCTAGACAAAATAATCATAAATCCATTTGTCAATCTCTTAGTCATAATTGGATTTAAAAATAAACTGAAAAATATCGATCCCTATCAACAACAAAAAAAAACTTTATCTGTCCTCAGTACTTCCACACAGGTGCGTTTTGTTTTCATTCCTAATTTTTGGGGTGAATTCCCTTGCTGCCTCTTATTCATCATTTTCACGTGATTCAAATCACATTTTGACAATTAGAAGTTCGGCATATCAAAGTTCATCAAACTAAAAACGATGACGAGGTGTTGGAAATCACAAACAAAAAAATCTAAACGAAAGCCTTTGGTTATTGACAACAGTCTGGAGATAAGATTACTCATAACCCCGATTAATTCACAAAATGGATTTACTGATAAGCTAGAGCGATAACAATGCGAAGCCACCTGCATGTGAATAATGAATTTGCTTAAGTGAGTTGTGTGTGTTCTCCCTGGAACAGGTAAATAAGCACTTGAAAGCAACAAAAAAGATAAAGAAGTGAAACAAAATTTTCTCTGACAACTTACCGCATTCCGGGTAAACTTCCGCCGAGTTTCACCTTCGTTTGTGTCGTCAAATACGAGTATGACCGCATTCGATGGAAATGAATAACCGCGACTTGCCTAGAAACTAAGTGGTGAAGCAGTTGCATTGTACAAGTCATCGGGTGAATGTTTGTGCGTAAATTTGTATATAGGGGAGGGTTTACAAGGCAATTCTGAGGTTTACTAGCCCACAAGTCAAGTTTGTGTGGGATTCTTGACAAATTCAATAAAAATTGAAATGCCAAACGTTTTGATGATTGAACACAATTTTAAGGAAAATGAATGAGACGTGTCATGAGATCAGGTTGATGGGCAGACAGAATTTATTAGACGACCTTAGGACACTAGGCGCCATCGGACAGTATCTGTTTCTGTTTTTTCTGTTTTCCTTTCACCATTTCACCTTATGGCATTTAACAAGTAGTCCTTAACAATCAAGTCAAACAGACCCTGGTCTCTGATCTGATGCGCTAAAATTATTAGAAAATGCATGTTGGTAAGCTTTATTCATCAACTCCTAAACTCTAGAAGTATTTATTCGATGTTGGGAGATTGCACAATCCGTATATCGGTCTCTCCATAAGTGACATCAAGGCTTAGGTCTTCATAGGGTAACGTCTTTCATGCAGAGACTATGACAATCAAAGAGGCACTGACATGGCTTATGCAAAAGGACTTAACGCATCTCCTTAAACAGTAAGCCTGCAATCAAATTCCTTTGAGGCCACAACTTTTATTCAAACACCTCCCTCAATAATAATAAAAATAATTGAGTTGCACTACAGCCCACAAGGGACAAAGGCCTAGCTTCTATAACAACTACTCGTGTTGTGCGTGCTACTGTTCTCTCAGGAGTAGAAGGGACCTACAGTTTTTATTTTTTTGACTCTTTGAATGTTGTCAGCAACTCGAAAGACGTGGTGCCGTCCGGGAATCGAACCTAGACCTTCGGCGTATGGATCGGCGCACTTACCCACTACGCCACGGCGACCAGCTGCCGCCTATCTCAATAACATAGGCAAGTAGTGATAACTGGTATGGGTGCCGGACTGTAGTGGAATCCAGTGGAATTTAAATTTCAAGGCCGATTAGCTTGCCAGGAGCAGTACGAAATTCTAAATTTCGCCCGAATGTGTCGTGCCTGCCATTCCCTTCTTCTTCTTCTTTTACTGGCGCTACAGTCCGAGGTTGACCTGGGCCTCAACCAACATGTATCTCCAGCTAGCACGACCTCTCGCTCGCTTCCTTGAACTGTGCACTCCCAGTTGGTTGAGGTCTTTCCCCACTTGTGTGCGCCATCTCAACCTAGGCCGTGATGGTTTGGATTCGAAGACTTTTTGGACCGGAGCGTTACATGGCCTTGCCATCATAAGTCAAATACGTACTAAGAACATTCACATTGAGCGAACAGAACAAAAAATGGTCAAAGAGTCCCACTTGTCTATAATCACGCTGAACGCTTTCCCAGTCTTGTCAGCTTAGACAAAACGCTTCTAGGGACCATAATAGATGTTACAACACCCTACTGCGGTATTGGAATGAATGCATCCAGGCTCCCCATCCCTCACAATGAGTTCTACATGAGCTTGTCGTCCCTACAAGAGGTTGAATCCATTTCTTAGGATTGTGACAAAAGAAAAGAAAGCAGCAAAGGTCTACTTCTTTGACAACCTACGAGTAGGTGAATTCAGCGACATTAGAATGGAACACCTCAACAGCTAGATATCAAGGTCACACTGGTCTTGAGGATTCTAAGACAGACTATCCACTCGGGGCCACAGCGCTCGAGGGCGTACAAAATGTGGTGGCCTATTGACAGCCAGCCGCTTTAACCCGACCTTACACATCAAGCATTTAAAAAATTGGGGTGAACTTTCAAAGGTAGCTTAAACCACATTACTTCTTTCTTTGCTCTGCCTCCTTCATAAATTCAAATAAACACTCCAAGACCTACAATCGTAGACATATTAAATGACCCGCTACTAAGTTGTCACAATAAAATGGAAAACTACCGAAAAAAAAAATTCTTCAGTGCCTCTTTTGACCCCACCACAACGGGACCTATCTGCTCTTAACCTGAAATATAAAACAAAATCGAAGCCAAGCGCAACGCCACATCAACCGCGCCACCGACTGTCACTGTGATTACCGAACGCACAAGCGCATATTCAGCACCATATGGTGCGCTCTCAGCCATAAATGGTCATCAGTGCGGGGACGTCATTTGATCATAAATTAGCTTCTGAACGGGTTATTTATTCAGATCTTGCTTGCTACCCCCTGTAAATGCACAGAGGAATCTATAATCATACAGTTAATTGATTTCTCTGCTCTCACAGTCGCGTTGGTCAAGTGTGACCGAAATGAAAGATTTCCAATGGCGCGGCGAGTAGCAACGGTAACTTCAAGTAACCAGAGTTGAAGAAGAAAATTGAGGGTAATTTGTTTGAATTGTTGACGGGAGCTTGCTGTTCGTTCGTAAGAAAAAACTAATTGGGTCAGAAACATGAATTATGTCAGCCTTCCCTCAGTGAATTCAAAAAACCTTAAGTGACTTTTACACCGTTGTTACCAAAGCCCATCAAGCACTACATGCTTCTGATAAAACAAAGCCGAGACCTAAGCTATTGTCAATCGAACTCGAATCGTTTACCCTTATCTCCCTGTTCAGTAAACGTATCTAATCTAGTTATCGCGTGTTCGGCGCAGATAATGGTTAGGCTAGTTACCGATATTCAGTTCGGACACTGCGGAATAGAGAAACTTGGGAACGAGGTAAAAAATCGTCTTTAATTACCTTGTGTAAAGTTTTGAGGCACAATAAAGCCATAAGTTGTGTGCCCCTTCACCGCGGGTGGGCACATGCCTTTGCTGGTGTTTAATGGAATTTCAACACACCTGCGTAGGTGTCTCCCCTGCAAATCGCTAAACATACGGGGGAGTTGTTCCATTCTCAGATGCTGCTTTCAACGCAGATTTCTTGATTTACTCACAGCCAGACTCGTTTTTTTTGTTCGTTTTAAGGTCATCCCCAACTCGGCAGATACCCCCGCACTGCAAGACAGCGCGGCGATGAGCAGAAGCAGCAGCCGCTTATTCTATTCGCGTTGCTGCTGCGTGTTCCTCTGCGCGGTCTTTTTTGTCTTCGAATCAATGAATGAACCCCGTCTACAATGGATTTGTGTGTCTTGAGTTTATAATCACGTCACACCTGTTGCACCGAGCGTGGTTATATCACCAGAACACACCGCACACGCTGCGGTATTCAGTTACAGACAGACAACAACAACGACGACGACGACGACGTTGACGGCGTTCAAAACAAACCAGATCGGCAGATACGCTTATTAATATGTGAAGTGTCGTGCGCTGATGTTCTTTACTTCTGTAGGAGTGTGTATTCGGCAGCTTCCACCCAGGCCGACACGGTGCCCCGTTGTTTGCCTCCGCATCTGGCGCGCACACCACCGTGGGAGTACATAATTAATAAGACTGGCCCACTTTTCGAAGTCGTTTAGGGGATTGCCATTCGTGAACTGTTTGGGTTTTCGATGTTGAATAGAACCTTGGGATATTTATGGCTATTGTTTGAATATATGATTTCTGTTGGAATAATTCTGAAACTTCTTTGTTTTGCTTTCAGATCTTGGGCATACTGTGCATGGCTTTGGCGTCACCCGCGTTGATTGGAGCTACACACTTCTTCCTGTTCGTGGTGGTTGTGTCGTTTATAGCAACCATTCTGTGGTCGTTTGCCTATTTGCTGGGGGTGCGAGAGGGGTTGACAATGCCCTTTAATTGGATTTTGACAGTAAGTAGTATTTTGTTGTTTTGCGAAAATGTAGTCCTTTAGGGAAGCAACAGGCCTGTTCTCGAATGTAACACAACTAATACAAAAAACTTTAGTAGCTTTGTAGGACTAGGGGAACAGAATCATTGTTTCACCCCGTTTATGGAACATTTTGTCTTGGGGATCGATCGTTTTGGAATTTGATCTGTTTAGAAATCACAAATAAAACAAAAAGGCCTTTCTTTCACATCCACTTCTTAACCGCCCAATAGGGACGAGATGCAAGTTCACTAAGCCAGCTTAGGCCTTAGTGGCTCCCCACAACCTAAAACGAATTGAGGTCCTTCATAAAATTCTCGAGTTCTGCGATGCTTATATCATTCAGCTTGCTCAGATCGTCGAAGAAGTATCGTCTTAAGTGGTTCCATATGAACAGAGGGGAGGAAAGAGGCTTTCTTCCTCCACCTCGTCCTTACGGCTACGACAAAAGTGGTTGCAAAGCTGACCTAGCCTCCTTCTGTGTGTGATAATGGCACAATGCCCAGCGTTGACACCAATGACTGTTCTAGACCTAGTCTGATTAAGCATTAAGAGCGCCCATTGTCTGTTTGATAAGTTTAGTAGTACGGTGAGTTTCGCAATGGGAGCGGTTACGATTTATTCTGTTGATTATGTACAGCTGAAGAAGAAGCTTGGTTGAGACGCATAGAATGAAAGGTAGAGCTCAAAGAGGTGTGAATAGTAATTCTACGGAATGCTAAAGTGTCCCGGCGTAAATAAGAGATGAATGTTATGAGACTACATGTACAAGAATTCATTTGCAAGAGGGGTCAGTCGTAATCAATATCACAGGAAAAAAATGGAGAAAGTTGCTGGAAAGGGGCCTTGAAACAAAAGAAAAGTCGGAATTAACAAAAATTTGCATTTACTGGGTTTTGCTGAAATGCTGATACCCATTAAAAAAAAACCATGGCCCTTACTTATTTAATTACCTATCGACCAGCGAATCGTGAAGGGCGAATGAGCAATTGCAGTCTTCCCTCGTTCGAGATACCGGACAAGCTGTTTCCAGTCATCAAGACCAAGTTCCGCGTTCACTTGTTTTCCGGATATTGAACGTCCTCTTCTTCGGGAATACAGAGACTGAAAACCGTCTTGGATAGAACAGTAGAGTAGTTGTAGCGTTAGAGTTGAGAGAGTTCCCGGTTGTGTCTTTACCTCCAATAATCTCCCGCGCAGACAGGGTCTTGAATCAGAGGCAAAAATGCCTTTCGAAGTAATGTATATAGTTTCCGTTCTGCTGCTATGCATCCTGGTCCAGGATTCGACTTCATTTAGGGTGTTGTAGAGCACTATCTTTCTGTTTTGACAAACCGAAATTAAATTAGTTACCAAGAACGACTCTGCGTTGGGTCTCAACAAGGATGCCATTCCTTCAATTGGGATACAAATTAGTATTTGCTCAAAGCTGATGACACCGAATATGGTGTGAAGACGACATTATCACCCGAAACGCCAAATGAAATACATCTCCTTATGACATCCAATTCCATCACAAAACTTTTTTCGCCATCCATAATTTAACCCAAACTGAGACTTCTTAAAGGCATCTGCTATTTATTCCCCTCCCAACTTGTGTGTGATCTGTGGTATAGGGAAAACATAATTTATTTGGTGTCTTGTCAAAGTCGCCATTTTTAATTCGTGATATTAACCCGTGACCGTTTTTAAAATTTTTTTTTCGAGGAGCAGATTCAATCTGTGGTCGCCGTGGCGTAGTGGTAAGTGCATCGACCGCGGCACAGAAAGTCTGGGTTCGATTACCGGACGGGACACCTAGCATTTTTTCACGGCACCACCTCTTTCGAGTTGCTGACAACACTCAAAGAGTATCAATTGTCTATAAAAAGCTTCTCAAATCTCGCCGTTCGGAATCGGCAAAAAACTGTAGGTCCCTTCTACTCGCGAAGAACAGTAGCATGTACAACACGATGTATTCCCTATCCGTAGACCGATGACTGCAAGTGGATGCGAAATCCCAATCTGAATGAAATCAGTATGCAGTGTTCAGAAAGATAAGCAAACAATAAATCAGTTCGCCCCTTCACACCCTTCTTAATAATAAGACTGCTTTACAGTCCACAAGGTGCAAGGGTCTAACTTCTTTACCACTAACTTTACTTCACAACTACTCATGTTGTGGGTGTTACTGTTCCCTGAAGAGTAGAGGGGCCCAGCAGCTTATTCCCGACTTCAAATGGCGAAATTTGAGAAGCTTTTCATAGATCATTAAAATAGAAGTTTTGTTAACGACTCCATAGAGGTGGTTTTGCGTCAAAATTTGTTCAGTCCAGGAATTGAATATGTGCGAGCTTACAAAAAGCATTTGTAACTTTTGACTTTCAACCAACATAATGGCACCGTGTCCTGACCCCTGAAAACTACTACCCACTCATTGTTTGCCTAACGCTATAATTAAAGTCCCTAATAGTTAAAGCGGCTTTAGGTGATTTTAAAGTTAGAAAGGTGTTACTAACTTCAAGTTGATGTTATCTCGAACATAAATTGCTTGTTCACTTTTGGGCAATCTTGAAAAATCTAGACCTTCAAAACAATTCACTTTTTAAAAATTTACTCAGTGATGCTGATAAATGATTGTTTTAGAACGTTTGAAAATATGATTAAAACGGAGTGATGGCAACCCTGGTCGAAAAAGTAAATTTCCCTCTCTTAACTCTCGATTTAATTGTTTTCTTCTTTCACACAGTTAACCAAGCTTACGCACAGGAAATAGTTAACAGTCCGTAGATTTGACCCTGACGCAGTAATTAGTACAAGGCTAAATAGAAACGATGGACGACTGTCTGGATTTGGAAGAAATGTACTTCTTAGGCTTAACGTTTTTCAACTAATTTTTAAGAAAGAATAACATACTTTCATTGAGATTCAGTTACAATTTGTCAGCCCAATTTTGAACATCTAGATGTTTGACTTTGAACATTTCAAGTTTTCTACTGCAGAACAAAATACATCCTCTCCCTTTAAATTTAATTTCTCACAAAACAAAACTGAAAACATTTAATTTTTCTTTTTTAGGAACTCGTCAACACAGGCATTGAGACACTCCTCTACTTCATTGCATTCATTGTTCAGCTAGCCAAATGGGCTGAACGCGCCGACTTATCCAATCGAAAGGGCTACTCCTCGAACATGGCAGCCGGAGTGTTTGGATTGTTCAACTTTCTGGCCTACGCAGCGGGTACATACCTTCTGTATATCGAGCACAGAAGCGGCTCCACACAATAGTCATAAATTATTGAATAAGTTAAATCTAATTACTTTAAACTTCATTTTCACTTGTTTGTAATTTAACAAATTAAACGATTGTACTTTCTATTTATTTATAACATAAAATGCGACACGTCGCATGAGAACAAAGAACATTCAAAGCAAAATCATTTGTGCGGGCGGGCGCAGTTGCGTTCGAATTATTTCAAAAACACGACACGTTTTGGTGTCGACAGATGTGTTGATGGAGATCCTCTAGTGAAAACGGATCTGTTTATTTGAAATAATTTTTGTTTTGTGAATTTGTTTCTTAAATGTGAGTCAGTTTAATAAAAATTCTTTTTAACAAACATGGATAATTGAATTTGTTTTGATGTGATGTCGATATCTTTCATAGTTGGGAATATAGACTACGACCATCTTCTTCCGTCTGTTTGGCCACCGAAATTCAAAATTTTACCGTTAAGTGGAATAGGAAAAAATCAACTTTAAGTTGGTAATTTGTTCAAGGAGGAGACTTATGTTCTACTGGGATTGTGGTTAATTGTGTAACAGATGAAAAAACGAACACATCGGTCACAAAAAGTTTCTGACACACCCTTTAAAAACTCAATACAAAGGCTCTGTTTTTGCGAGAAACTGTGAATCGCTTATATTAAAGAAAAATGGGAGACACTAGGTGTTTTAAGTTACTATTTGCAGAAGATTTAAAACATCCTCTGTAGGGAAAATTTTGTGTAGAAATGTCACATTTCGGTTTTGCTGAAAAATGTCACATTTCGGTTTGTGATTTCTAAGTCTCCTCACCAAAACCGAAATGTGACATTTCTACACAAAATTGTCCCTACTCACTTTTGTTGTTCCATTGTACTTCCAGATCTTTAGTATTAAATTTAAAATAAAAAAGCAGATCTGATTCTTATTGTTATTCGAAAAGACCGATAATGCCCCCGGCCATGTTTGGAAACTAAGTACATAATTGTTGACCATATAGACCCAGCGTAACTGTCACTCTGAGAACCCTTAAAATGATGTCATACAGAAGAAAAAGGCCTTAATTACTGAGGGCAGCTAATTCAGATAAAAATCGTTAGATTAAGGATAAACGTTGTATAGATTTTAAGTAAGACAGATGTGTAACAGATGTGTAAAACAGATGAATTTTCATTCTCAAAACATCCATTTTTACGCAAATCTCCAAAAACATAATCTTCTTATAATAATATATTACATCTAATCGCGCTTACGCTCCAAATCAGCAGTATTTATTAATTTGTAACAAGTTTTTAAATAATATCAATTATATGTGACCTAGAAAATTGCCCCCACAACATATGTAAACCCATAAAAGAACTTAACATACAAACCAGAAACCAATAAGGAATTATTGGTCTCTGATACAAACCACACGCAGCTTAACACCACAGTGCTACCACAAGCAGAAAATGAAAAAAACTTCAAACAATTTGACAGCAAACTAGAATTTTCGGGATTGCTTTGACTGATAAACCGGTACGCAATTTACAATTTTATGTGAAAAATCAAAATTTGCACACAACACTACTTGAATTTAAAAGTTTCTTCATCAAATATATTTTGTTATTCCTAAATAGCCCGCAAGTACTATAAAAAAAAAGACAAAATGAGTCTACCAGTGTCACCAGAAGATTTAAAAAAGCTACGAGCATTTGTGGACTTCTGCTCTGCAAATGTTCAAGTCCTTAATATGCCACAATTGAGTTTTGTGAAAGAATTCGTTGAGAAACTTGGTGGAAAAGTGCCTGAAGGAGAATTCAAATTCCCTGGGTAAGAGACGGGGTATATGCGATTTGAGACTCTTTCAGATGGGAAGAATCGATTGTATGGTGTGTAACGTACATTTTTTTTTTGCTTTCGTTCCTATTCAGAGGATGTCCATTTGGTGGTGGTGCTGCAAAACAACCAGAACCAGCAAAGGAGGAAGAGATTCCCAAAGATGATGTGGATATGGATTCGGAGTCGGATGCAGAATCGGAATTGGAACTCGATATGGAGGGTAAGTGCGTAAAGAGGACATCTTTTCTTTGTGTCACAATTTAAGCATGGCGTGGTGCATGATCTTTTCAAAAATATGCAATCCGCTTTTAAGGTGTCGCATACGAAATAAGGTTAATCGATTATAAGGGGGGTGACCTTCGTGTGCAGTCTTCTAGAAAATTCTTTTGTGGTTTCTTTGCTGCTTTGAATAATATGTTCGTAAACGCGCTCATACAAGCACACATTTGTCGTGGATATTCAATTGTTCACATGTATTGCTCTCAGTAAAGAATGGGGATTTCAGCAATGTGTTGTTACATTTATCTTGTCGCTTGTGTTAATGATAAGAGATGTGTACCGACCATAAGGCGGGGAAATAACGAAGATGCACAAATATTCTCATTTGTTCCAGAGTCTAAGCTTAATCCATTAATTTGAGCCCACGTTCCTTTACAGGTGTCATCGAAGCAGACGCCGACCCCTGTCAGCCGATGGGAGATGAGACCAAAGTCCCCACGGAGGAGGAGATCGACCAGTCCAGTGAGTTAAGAGGACAAGCGGCTGCTGCATTCTCGGAGAAGGAATATCAAGAGTCCATTGATTTGTACACAAAGGCAATCGAATTGAATCCCGGCAACGCATTGTTCCATGCAAAGCGTGGTCAGGCGTTCCTTAGTCTGAACAAGCCGAATGCATGTATTCGCGACTGCGACCGTGCCCTGGAGTTGAATTGCGACTCAGCTGCAGCGTATAAATTCCGTGGACGTGCTCACAGACTTCTCGGCAATTGGGAAGCCGCCGCAAACGACCTCCGACAGGCATGTAAGCTGGACTACGACGAGGTTGCAGACGAGTGGCTGCGTGAAGTTACACCAAATGCCAAGAAGATAGAGCAGCACCGCATCAAACAAGAACGCAAACGAGCCGAAAAGGAATTGAAAAAGCGACAGGAGCGAGTACGCCGAACACAGGAGGCCAATGAGAAGGCAAGAGAACAGAACAAGCAGAAACCAGGTGATGGTCCAGATTTCGGACAGAAGGTTAACTTCCAGGACGTTCTCTCCGCTCTGAATGACCCAGAGATCGCTGCAGCTCTCGCTGACATCACAAGTAATCCGGCAAACATTGAGAAATACAAGAAAAACCCAAAAATCGCCAAGCTTCTCGAAGTTGTTAAGGGAATGAGTGGAGGCGGTGGTATTCCCGGATTCCCAGGCTTCCCTGGTGGATTCCCCGGAGGTTTCCCAGGTGCAGGTGCCAACGTACCTCCCACTGCCGATGTGCCACCAACTGAACCGAAGCCAGCTACACAGAAACCTGACTTTGTTGACGATGGTTTAGATTAGGAGTCGCCTGTAGTAATTTAACGCGTTCTTTTTTCTCATTTCTTTAAATACATACAAACGTACAACACATGTACACATCTCACACAACTGGAAACTTGAAACGAAGCATTCTAATCGAAAGCATTTTCCTTGCGGTTTGTTGATCCAACAGACGCAATGATCGAAGGCTTTTAACACTACTCTCGATAATAAATGAACTTCCGCGACACTTGTTAGTAATATTAGGAGTCTAAATGATTGTTTTATTTCCCAACAAGTCTTATTTCAGTCTGTTTGCATTTTGTGGAGTTGTATGCTAATAAACATCATTTTTAACCATAAACAAATAAAGCGTATTTAATTTTAAGTGGCCGATGGAGAGGGGTATCACACAATTCAATGTTTTACTTGTCCCACACGCCTGTGAAATCTCTGCTGCAAGGAGCCACATCCAGTTTCCGATGCCCATTAAGCGATCAAGTGGGCAGAGAAGCGTACACAGGTCCGTTGTCTAAATTTTTACATGAATGCTGTGTATAGTCGTATTCGGCCATCAGAATAGAATGGCATAGTCGCGCTGACTGTGGAATAGTTCGTTCGGAGGAGAAGAGTTTTCTTGAAAGGGCGCCCAGGTCATTGATTGTCGAGCGTGTGCGTTAGCGATTATAGCAAATCGAAGATAGACAAAATATTTATAGCCGCTTATAATGAAAAGCTTCCCCGTAGTGGATAAGTGTATTAACTTGCGTTGAAGGTCCCAGGTCCAGGTTCGATTTTAGGTCTGTCTCAAATTCTTTCACGGCACCACCACTTTCGAGTTGGCAACAACACTTAGGGAGTACTTACTGTCATTTTTCAAATCTCGTCCTTCAGAGCCGGAAATAAACTGTAGATTTTTTCTATTCAAGAGAGAACTACTTGTTATTGTTGAAGAAGCAAATCCCTGACCCATTGGCGACATAGTCAATTTCCTTATTTTAGTTATTGATCCAAAAATACCATTTAGACCGCTATCCACTTTGGTCAAGGCGAGAATCGAGATCATTCTGCATGTGATGACAGAACTTGGGACCTATTTGTGCAGTCTCACGCTTAAAAAAAATAGGCAATAAATTATGTCATTGGGCCGAGGTTCTTAACCTCTTGAAACCTAAAGAAATATGCGAACCATGGCAGGTAGGTGCGGCCTGTAAGCATAAGGAAAACTATCTCAAAGGTTATCATCCAAATGAAGTGCCTTGTCTTACTGTGGAATTAATATTTCTTCGCGTAGCTAAAAGTTAGTTCTTGTTCGTGTTGACCACTAAACAGCAGTTTCTCGTCAAAGACTGACCTTATAATTTTCAGGCTGCAAAACCATTCACAAGCCATTCTCTGAAGGCGTTTGAAAACTGTAATGTCCGTCAAAAGTGAATGCTGTCTGCTGATTCCTGAAACGTGACTTGCGTTTGTTGTTTGAAAAGTAATCGAAAGAAAGATGGCTTTCTTTTGAACAAAAATGCTTCTTGCTGGCTCACCAAAGCTTGTCTAAATTCGATAAGTTCATCCCAAAAGATTTTATATTTTGCTAACAAACCCAGAAAATGCAAAAAAAAAATGTTTTCTTAATTCATTTTCATTTTCATTTGGTTTGCTGCCACGTTTTCTTCGTTTAGTGACAACCGGAATAGCAACAGATGAAATTAATGCGTTTCACATGAGTAAAATGATGGATAACACTTATTAGTCTGTACAGATAACGTCGTAAGCGTAGTGATAAAACCTCGCAATCAACAGCTACAAGAAATGGTAGTTAAGAGGTGCGCTCACGTAAAACCAAACGTGTTGTTTGCGGTCGACAATTTTTTGAGGTAGATTGTGGTAGATTTGTTTTTGGGTTTGTCTATTTTATGGAGCAGTGTGGGCCATTTATTTTTTTGATCTTATATACGAATACATTGTTACAAATTATAATAATTATTACGAGGCTATAAGGCATCTCTAGTTCATCTATTTTGTGCTCAAAATCAGTGTTAGGGATAATTTGCAATGTAAACTAAAACACATAAGTTTGAAAGTGAAATTAAAATGCTTGCCATCGGTTAGAAGAACAACTCATGACATTTACTCTAAGAATATAATATCATGTAAACGTTGGCCACGACTACGCCTGAAATGGCCCATTCAGAAGGTCCAATTTTGGGTGAGTCGTTCGAGAACTATGACTGGCATCTAGTGCACCACACGAGTAATATTGGCTCTCAAAGCGTCAATCGTAGCTGGCTTATTCCGGAAGACTTGAAACTTTATATACTATATCCCAAGGTAGCCCAAAATTAGTTCTCGACAAGTCCCTTGCTGTATGGCTTCTAGCGCTATTTTGCTGAAACTATACCTTACCGAGACTACGGGCTTGAAATTCAGGAATCACACACATCCATAGCCAAGCTGCTAAAAATAACGACGAATCGATTCATCACGGTCTTCGGGTACACTGTAAACTACAGCTGCTATAGTCTCATCCTTACGTGTTGGATGTGTTCTAAGCGGTCAATAAATGTAAAAAAAAGTAAAAAGTATATTCTGTCGATTATGCGCAAGGTAAGTTCCTCCAATCGCACGAAAAACATTTGTCACAGGACGCTGATTTTCGTAATACAATTGACAAATTTTCAGACGCTGTTTTGGTCTAAACCTTGACTTGATTTGACTTTGACATGACTTGTCAAACGTGCTGGCTGAACAAAACTGACAAGCACTTTGAGAGAAGTTACGCGTGATTTTTGAAAAAAAAAAACCCTTAGAAAATCAAAACTCACAATGAATCACCCTTTAAATATGTAAATCAAAAAGACAGAAGAAGAAACATTTGATCTAGGTCTTGGAATATGCATATTGATTATTCTAACATTGCAAGCATTTCTGCACCAACAACGAGATTGGAAACGGTAATCTTACCCAGTCGTCAGCAGTTGTAAGGTATGAAGCTTTAATATCTGTCACGAATTTGCAATAAAAATTTGTTTTTGGGATTCACAGCGTATCGTCAGACTAAGTTTTTCAATTTGTGCTGTTTGAAGTCAACAAAAAAGCAATGTTCTTGTGTCACTCTACCATGAACGCCATTTATTACGGGTTTAGGCTGAGAGGAAACCATTTAGTTTACTTCCTTATAAAAATCGCCGTTTCTATTTCCTGTATCAAACCTCATTTAAGAAATTAATAATAATAATTGGGTGGCACTACAGCCCACAAGGGACCAGGGCCTAGCTTCTACAACAACTACTCGTGTTGTGCGTGCTACTGTTCTTTCATCAGTAGGGAAGGGACTTTCATCGATGCACTTACCACAGCGCCACGGCGACCACTTAATTTAACAAATTAGGTACGACTTTAAATGAACCTCTCTCTCGGATGCTATGTGTGTTCGTCGAACTTAGTAACCATAGTGAGTTGACCTTTGTTACTCCTTATATCCTCGTAGTCTTCCTGCAAACGACTCGCCATCATCTACTTAAGTTTATTTATGTCAAGGTTTAATTAATACTTGTATTGATGAAAATCAACATAAAACTCCAACCATCCTTGTCCATAAGGTAGCTGCCTAAATAAAATTACAGGAAAGACAGTTGAAAACCAGCACAGTTGCAAAAGAATCTACTCTTCCTACCTAAACGTGTTTCTCTAGGCCCACGATCGAAAATCGATATCACAAATCTTTTCTATCATTTCTGGCGGTTTTCATTATTGTTGTTGTTGTTCAGCGTAGCGCTATAAGGTTCATCGTACTTCATTGCAAACAAGAGAAAACAATGTGGGGTATCTTAATTTAAAACGCCGCATTTAAGAAATATTTAAAACATTGGTTAAGATTTCCTACGTTTTCGGAAAATAATGGAAACATCACAAAGAAAAATGGTGCTTAGACGATGCACACTTCTTTGAAGTTTACAAACTCAGCCTCTATCACTATAAGTCATCCACCTTGGCTGCTACTTCCTATCACATGCAGAATCACATACATATTTCATTCGACATACAATTCAATTCAGTTTTGCATCCACATAACGCCAAATGATGCTTCAAAAAGTTCAAGGTTTAAGCAACAACTTTCAATGTTAGAACATGCAAAACAATGATTTCTTGATAACCCATCAAAACCATATCCAAATGTCAGACAATGCCTTCAGTGGTTTCTGCTTGTCAATTATTCCACGAATGAGTAAACCTTAACCGTAAATTGTTCGGCTATTTTAAATGCACACAACAAAAGCATCCAATGCCCCCTACATAACTTGGGACGAACTCACGTCCATCCACCCATTTATAACTGATTATTATCTTAATGCAAAAGAACCTGTTTACAAATAGATGCCTCCTCATTCGCACATTTCGCATTTCTGAGTATAAACACGTACACATACACGCCAGCCTTGGGTGCACAAAAACATTTCGCTTATTCACCCCCGAATTTCCCCAATTCGATCATTGTACTCGGAAATAACAGCCACTCCTTAACGACCCAAAGAGGACAATGGTGTTTTAGTGTCTCCACGGCGAGACTTTACGGAGCCAAGGATACTGTATGCGTTTCATAAACGTCAGTCAGTATTTCGTCGACTCGACGAGGGTGGTATCGTTTGCTCAGGGTTAACGGGTTCACGAACTCTGGGACATTGCTACTATGATGACCTCACTAGTGTTTGTTGTTTTCATTTTGGGGACAAAGAAGCTTTACGTAGGAAGGGGCGTGAGGGAATTGAGGGAATTAGACATTTACATTAAGCCACTTGTTGGCACTTTGTTTAGATGCAATAGTCACACACTTGTGTCCTTATTCAGAAGTACTTACTTTACTCGTTTATTTCGTTTGTGCGTTCTTTGAATGAAAGAACCGATTGCCTTCAAGCAATTGAAAACTTAATTACCTTCCTAACTATTTATGGGAAGTGTAGAAGTACTAAAGCTTTACTTTGACTTTAACGTTTTCCCCGAAAAAAAGAATCCTGAAATTTATCCCAACGTGTGCCTAGATGGAATGTTATTTTTAAAGCAGCAACAACGCCTGTCATGGGATTCCCTTTTTCAAAAGACCAACAGCTGGTTGGCCCAATAATTTTTTAAGAAGCATTTTCTGCGACAGATTTACAATTTCAGACCAATGTGGCTATCTGATGGTTCAAGACAGATGGACAAGAAGGGTCTTAGTCTAAGGAAATATTTTGATGCATCTCATTCATCTGACTTGTTGTTTCCTGTCAATAAGAAACGACGTTCTATAAGGATCTATTTTGCCTTGAGAAAAATCTTCTTCGTCTTAAAGAGGAGGGGAATAATGTATTATACTATAACAGACACACTATCTGCAACAGAGTCCTTGACAAAGTCATACTTATATAACTTATTTCATCAATTAAATTTTGGAATGACACGCACTCTATGCACTCTATTGCGTCACCGATCAACTTTTCACAAATGACAACATTTCCTCAAAGTTACCTCTTGTCTTTTTAGCCGCCAAGTCACAGCACTTTTAATTGCTAAAGAAGCTAGACCTTAGTGCCTGAAAGAATAAATCAATTTATATTTTTAATAATGCTCCTAATATTAAAATACTACTTCGACTTGATATCTTTCCATGACGCTACAATCCGGGGTGGACCAGGAACTCAACCAACATGCCTCTCCAGTTTTCACGATCTCTCGCCAGCTGCCTCCGATTGAGCACTCCAAGTTGGTGGAAGTCCTTCTGGAGGTGTGCGTCATCTCAACCTAGGCCATCCTCTGTTGCGTTGTCCCAATGGGGCGGGACATTACCTACCCAAGTTAAGCATTGTATCGGAAGAGGCTTGAGCAGTCGCTTGCTGCCGTACAACCTATAAAATTTGTCGTTGAATCTACTCCTTCAGACGCCACAACACAAACAGGACCAAAAATCGCACGCAGAACTTTTCTCTCGAAAAGACTAAGGGCTTCCTCATCCGCTTTTAGTAACGTCCAGATTTGCTAGCCATAAAGTAGGACTGGGATGATCAAGCTGTTATATAAAGCAAGCCTAGTCCTTCGAGAGACTAGGCCCAAAGAAGCAGTGATTGGCAAGAGTGATTCAGCGTTTTATTTCAGTACTGATGTTGTTGTCCCTATTTACCGCCGAGCCAAAGTAGACAGAGTCCTTGACTACGTCGAAGTCGAAGCCTAGTGGTACGTTCTGTCCGTTACTTCGGTGTTGTGTGTCCTTCCTTGATGACAGAGTATACTTTGTCTTGACCTCATTTATCGCCAAACCCATTTTAGTCGCTTTCGCTACAATACCTCATCAACGGCTCTCTGTGTCCATCTAATCACGTCAATGTTGTGTGTTGTGCAGTTGCAGGGACTTCTTGAGGATCGTGCCTCTGGTGTTGGCTTGTGAGTTACACACGATCTTCTCAAGACTAAAGTTGCAAAAGTCAAATGATAGCGCGTCGCCTTGTTTAAAATTTTTTTTGATATTAAAGGTCTCGGTGAGTCGTTACCCACCTTGACGGACAGCCAGAGTTCTACATCGTAATTTTACACAATCTAACGAGTTTAATAGGAAAACTTGAAATGGCACTGTATAGCTGGTCTCTATGCACGCGATCATATGCGGCCTTAAAATCGACTCAATGTATGACTGTACGATATTCCCGAAACAATACAAGCAATGTTCCACACATTCTTGTAGTCCAGTGGGAATCTCAGCAGCACGAGATGATATAAGAAAAATATCCAAAGTTCCCTAACTCCGAAGCTACGCAAGTCGACTTTTGTTTCTTCCTTCATACCTAAAAACCTAGTTGGTAGTAAAACTGCCTTTGAAACAATGGACTTCTGCAACCCGATATTGTCCGTCATTAGAATCTGCTTACAGTTATGGTCCCAAGCATATTTATGGTGTGGGAAGGGATGCGATAGTATGCATTTTCCATGTATTCAAAGTGTTGGGAAAAAATGTCGAAAATCCACCAAAATTTCGAAGTAGCTCTTCTCGTGTGCTTGCCAGTTTGGTTTCCTATCGTTCTGCTTACTCGAATTTTCTACTAATGATTGCAGCCCTAGCATTTGTATCGAATAGCAAATTGCTTTGCGATGATGAATAAAATAAAAATAAATGCATACGAGTATGTACCTTTAGAACATTGTACAAAATTATTTCAATCCATGATAAGAAATAAGGAACCAAGTAAGTGCAGTGCCAACTGAGTGAATATTTGTTTTAAATGACCGGATTTGAGATTTTCCACACTCGGCGTAATCAATGCAATGTCGAAACCAAGACATACATTTTGACTTTACTTGCCTCCTACATTTTGCGAAGAGATAAAAACATACCCACCGACTGAACAGAATTATTTAATTTTGCTGCAAAATCTACAAAATCTGCAAGATGGATCAAATTTGGGAAGATGCAAGACAAATTAGTAATCATTAACTTGAGCAGTCAATTTAAAAGATTTTGCAGGTACTTCAAAATAATCAACGACACACGAAATAAAACAACACGTTTCAAGAACTAAGTGATAACGTCTATCATCGTGACGATTTCCTGCGAAAGAACGACTGATTACTCATTTCGAACGTAACCAAACCATCGCCCAAGTAAATGCAACACCAACACAATCCCAATCAGCATAAAAGCTCCCCACTGACTCAGGTCGTACGTGATACAAAGTAAAAGCTTCAATACACGTATCGTTGGGGCGCGTTAAAGCACGGCGACATACAGACACCATGCCCAAAGATACAAAATTCAAGCAGACACTAAATTCAGTTTCGTTTGCGACGTCCGCGGTAGCGTATCTAAGTAGTGTCCCATCCTAACTCTCGGTCACCCATTCCAACGATCAATTAACCCGAAAGTTCGTTTCACCCCTTTACAAGCCAAGTGAACACCGGAGACGCTCCAAAACCGCCGCTCACATCCTTGCAGTGCCGATCAGTGCATTTTTCATACAACCCCAACGGTAATAGTCCGTAGTCAGTAATTTTCCTCAAATTCAATTTCTCCAACAACTTGTGATTTTGTAATAAAATTCTATTTTAAGTTTCCCGTTCTCTCCAAAACATAAAAAAACACAAAGAGTCTCGTTTGAAACACCGAGAACACAGAAACCGTGTGGGTGTGGTTGTTCCTATATGTGCCGCTTGTCCGCTTCTTACCCGCCGCATCTCGGGAAGTACGTCCACTCGTTTTTAAAATTACTTAGATGATCTCATTCCGAATTCGTTGGCGGCGCATACATACGTGGGGTGGAAGATGGACATTACTTCCAAGTGCAGCGCGATTCATTCCTGTGTGTGCAACAAGTGCGTGTCTACTTGTGGCAAGTTTGCTGTGGCGCGGGGCAGAAGTGTCGGGAGAGAGTTTGGCAACGAATACCGAATAGGGCGCGGTGTTGCTTAACTTTCCCTTTCGAGCCATATCGGGATGAGGAGCATTCAAGTCACGGCCAGACGACGACGCTCCTCCCGCTCTGTGGCTGGAGTACGTTAAGATATCTGGTTTTTGTTTACATTCAGCTCGCAGCATGGTGTTGCCTTACACAGTTTCTGGCGTACTGCGTGTTGGTCATGTTTTGATGAGTACCGCAGTTTCGTTTCAACCGCGCCAGTAAATGTATTTTTAATGATGTCACTGTTTTGGCCACAAACCCCGTGTGTCTATATGAATATGTTAATTTTGTTTTTTTTTTCGCTGAACTTTATCGTCTTCGCCGTATGAATGGAAACGATGAAATTATAGTAGACAATTATTTTCGGGTTACTCGGAGCAGCGTGATGATATGCAAATAAATTGCGAAGTTTGTTTCGTTGGTTTGTGGCGTTAATTTTTTTTAAGATGCGCGAGAAACTCGTTAAATGGGCGTTTTACATTTTTCTTAAGTTCTGACATCATTTTGAAGATCGCCGATATGGAATTTTTTCGTGAAACTGGTTTGATTCTAGATGAAATCGCTTTTCCTGAGAATTTAGGAACCCGTTTGTTAGAATTTGGCGTGTGTATATTTTCTTTGTTACAAGGACATGGCCTTCTAATTCAGTTACGCATATAATTGACCCACTTATGGCGTTGTTGGACAGACTAGACAGCTTACTTATGAAGAAGTTGCTTATGATTTACGATGCACTTTGATTTATTGTTATTTAAGGATGTATAAATTCAAACGATATTCATAAAGGAAATTGACATGTTTCATATAACCAATACTTTAAAACTTCGTCTTCTTTCCTCTCTTCTCTTTTTTCAAAACGGATAGATAGGTACCCATAGAGATAAGTGTCTCAAGACGGATAAATGTGATTGATTCTGTAAGCTGATCCATTTCTTGACGTTGCAGAATCTTATTAAGACTTCTTTTATAAAGGATCATCTTGTAAATGGGAATCCCTTATTAATTTCATCTAGCACGTCTATTCTGACAACGTTGTTTTCTTTCCATCATTTATCACAAATCAATCCAGAAACGAATTAGAAAAATGGTAACATTTAGTGAAGATTCGTCGATAGAAACGTCGTCCTTGAAATTCCTTTGCTTTAATTCATTTGACACTCTAATATTTACCTCTTCTTGTGCTAAGCTTTATTCAAAGGAATGTTGTCCAATACTAAGCTTTCGTAGATTCAAAACAGTTATTCCATGGTGATCAGTCTAAACAAATACATTTGGCCATTTTACAGTGGTTTTCCTTTGTCGACGAAATCCTATAAAATGTTGCCCATTTTTCCATTCTTATTTCAGACTCAATCAAAATCGAGTCAATCAAGCAGAAATTGTCACCGAAGTCTTTTTTAGAGCTAAACATCATCCATCTAATGACTTGATGTTCATTCATATGTACGCTTGATATGACGTTTACAAAACTGAGATTAATAAGTCAACAATAATTTATGGATTTCTCACCATACAGCTCACCACCACTTTAACTGTCCTTCCTTTATCCAAGTGACTAGAACCCGTCATCGTTTTCATGTTCTGCAGAGAAGAGATGCAGTGAAAGTGACAATCAATGACAGTGACAGTCAATAAACTTACACATACGTAATGATGATTCTCAATAAAAGTTAGTCATGACATATTTCCATGTGCCTTGCTAATTTATTCCAACGTAAAAATATTCTGCACACCCTTCTTTTTAAATTCTCTTTTTTCTTTAGTCGTCTTTTTTATTCTAGTATGGATCATTATCCTCTGGACGCCGTTTCTATAACAATCGTTTATGAGTGGCGCTACAGTTCACAATGAACTTAAGCCTCAACGAAAAAATCTTTCAGCGGCTGTATCTAATTTAACTCACTATCGTGGCTTAGGTCCTTGTCCACTTTTGTGCAGCTCATCTCAATTAATGGCGTTATCATGTTGCATTGGCTCACTGTCCTACATTCACTCAAAAAGATTCTTTGGGTCGGAACTGTGTTGTCACAAACATGATCAAACATCTCTTGTAGAAATTTTCAAAAAGTTCAAAAGCTTCCTCATCCGCCTTCAATAGCATCCATGCTTCTACGCCATAGAGTTGAACTGAGATAATCTTTGTGTTATGTACACCCTCCAAGCCTTGTCTTTCGAAATATGAATCTTCTGCTCCAAGCTGGACCTCAAATTTTGTGGTCTGCTTTGCAGCATTTTTTGGGTCAAATACTTAATGTGTCTGGTGATATTTTCATTCCGTCCATATTCACGTCTTCGCAAGAGTATTACTGTGGGAAACAAATAACAACCAATTTACATATAAATCGAGAAACTCATTCTCCTTAATTTATTTCATTTTCCTCAAAGTAGTCCCAAAGTAGAAGCAATGCACTTGTGCCAATGTTTTTTCTGACTTTCAGAGCATGCTGCAAAGTCCACTTCCGGAACTACGTTGTTGATTTGTTTCCAGACTTTATGTAAAGCGAAAAATTTATTTTTAGCTGTGTACAAAGGATGAGTATCCCAAATATTGAATATTTTGACGTGAAATTTGGCACAGAAGTCAATGAGTGTAAACTTAAAAATAAAAAAGCAATTATTCCCAACGGAATTAACAAAAAAGAAAGTTAAATTCAAAGCAAGGCGGAGGCAACTACTTGCAGTTTGTATATGATTTACGGTTTTTCTTTTAAAAGGTGTAATGAATAACTTCTGCTCACCAACGTATTGTTGTAGATTCCATTTATTCCTAGTGCATACTAAAAGTTGTTTTCAACAGATCGTATTTCCTTATAGTTGTTGAGTTAAGTGGCACTGCAGCCCGCAAGGGGCCAGGGCCAAGCTTCTACAACAAGTATCCGTGCTGTGCATGCTACTCTTACGTGAAGAAAAGGAACCTGCGGTTTTTTGCACGCCTTCGAACGGCGAGAATTAAGAAGTTTTTGTCCAAAGACAATTGGTACTCTTTGAGTGCTCAGCAACTCGAAAAAGGCGGTGCCGTGAAAAAATTCGAGGTGTACCGTCCGGGAATTGAACCTAGACCTTCAGTGTGTGGGTCGATGCACTTACCCACTACGGCACGGCGAATGGCTTAGTACTTAACTGACATAATTGATGCTGTGATATTTCAGAATATAACTTTTGCTCCGAAATTTGTGCATTTAACGGTTTCAACCACTAAAATCTTTCTCCTATCCTAATATATAACGGATGTCGTCAATCACAGTCCGCTTTGTTGGAATGTTATTACAAAAATAATCCCGGTTAGGATAGGAACGCATAAGCCATTTTTGTCGTACGACAATTCAGTCGCAAAAAGTAGGCCACATAACCTTAAGCGCAATCGAAAGATGTCATGTGCGTTCGTTTACATTGAAAGTAACGTGTTTCGCTTTATGCGCATGAATAGTTGTACAACAAAAGCGCATGTGCGCACCTAGCCAAAAACGATTTGTGGCTTTATACTTACCATATTGTCAGGCTACATCATTTTATATCTGTTTTTTTTTTAATTTTCTCCCTGTTTTGAAACTATATTGCAAGATATTTCAATCATTATTAAACATAATTATTTTGCAGAGTTTAACCTGACTTTGTATAAATAAAAAAAACGATTCCTCAAATTATTAAGAGCTCAAGATTTCCACCGAAATTAATACGAAAAATCTTTCCTGAAACTCAGTGCTCTGTAAGCAGTAGTGTACCATGATAACTAAATAAGTTCAAGAATTTGCACAATTAACAAACAATCGGTGATGACAAACATGAAGGAAACATTAATCTCAATTAAGTTCAACAGTCAGTGCTCTCAAATAGTCACACTATGCCGTTGTTTAATTTTTATTTGCTCATACTTCTTGTGTCCAAAGTCGCCCTTAACGATTCGGCCATTCAATTTGACACGTGTGCTATTTATGCAAATCTATGGGACTGCCTAGGTAACAACATTGATATTTGACGTCTCACTCGAATGTGTATATTTTATTCTTTATTGGATTTTCGAAACTTGTTGTGGAGATTTTCTGCTTTTAAGATTCAGAAATTCCATCGAAATGAAGAAATATGCATATAATTTTCAAATTAAATTTTTGCAAAATATTTGTTGCTCTAATCTAATCTAAATGGAAGGTTGTTTATATCATGTTATCATATTTTGGCTGAATCGTTTTTAAACACAGCTCTATGAGTGTGCATTGTGTTGTTATCAGTTAAAAATTTGTTTTGTTTTTCTTTAGAGTGCACTTTGGTACACTCTAAGGTTTGGTTAAATAATTGATGAAGGAAAAAATATTTCTCTTTAAATCTTTGTACAATGAACAAACTTTGGGTGATGAAAAAGTGAATTTTGCAGGGCACCCGTGAATAATCTGAATAGTGGCTGGATGCAGAGGAAAACTTAAAGCGCACCTCCAATCTTGGTGTTGGTAATCATTGCAATGATAAATTAATTTTTTATTTCTTCAATCAAGGAAACAATAAATGAAATTGTTGGTGAGGAAATCAAAATAAGTTCATACGAAATTGGCTTGAAAGAATCCAGCGTTGGCCAACAGACATGGTCCGATCTTATTGCCTAATGGGCTACCCCTTTTATTTCTTACATTATGGTGGACAAACTGTCATATTTTTCAGTTATTTTGCCTCAGTCTGTCATCATTTTGTCGCGCAATAGTTTCAAAGCAGAACACAGGTCATAAGTGCCTTAACTTTAAATTGTGATCAAAAGAATCTTAGGTTTCATGTGCTACGATCTAAAAGGCGGGAACGTTGAAAGTTTGACAGAATCTCTAAAAATGCCTTTAGTTACAAAATGTCTAATCTAACACAGTACACAGCTCCTTGTTCATCCTTATTCATAATTTTTTTTTGTCGAACAATTCCTAACTTCAGCCATTTTCTTATTTCATATTTTGAAGTGTGACGAGTTCATAACAAGTGTTTACAAAACGCAGTATTTTGAGCAGCTGCCATAAATTTTGATTTTCTTATGATCAAAGACTTAAGTCTTTTTATTTTAATATTGTTGATGCTGCTTCAAATATTTGACTTGCTCCACACTTTAGACACTTTTTCTTTGGTTTCGATTCTAATTTTGAAATCGAATTAAATTGGTCAAATTTGTGTAAATTTTAGATTGTTGATCATTACGTTGAGTTTTTACTTCTGTTACAGTTTCCTTTCTCGTTTCACAGATATGACGATCTTTATTTCAAGAACAACAACTACTTACCTACTTACGTGTTTATCTCGTTGATATCGTGTAAGTTACATCAGTCCTAAACTTGGTCTAATGGTTTTCTGCTGTTCGTAGAAGCATGACGCATCATTTGAAGTTTTTAAACGCCGCTCTGCGTGATATCAGCAAAGATGAATGATGTGGTTTAAGCGTGCCTTCATTATGTCGCACAATGTTTCTAATTTATTAAGTCCGCCTTACAGGCATTCCATCTTAGCACCAAAGAGCAAAAAAAAAAGCTGAAGAATTCTTTCAATTCAACTAATTAGTTAGTTCACCAGGGTCAACCGCCGGTTGCCCTCAACGCGTGTAGGGGAGATAAGTTACCACGAAACCAGGCCTCTGATTTGAACACACTTTAAGTTAACAGCAACGCAGCCGTTTTTATCAGTTTTACAACCTCCTTCACGGTGATATAGCCATGAGTCATTTCCCCTTCACAGCGGCAAGCCTTACATCACTTCCGACGAGCGAAACCACCTTGTGACAGACGACCAAAGCGATTTGGATTAGTATCGATGGGAATGTCTATTGCCGTTTATTGCGTTTCTTTCTGCAGAAGCCAGTCCCCTTCGCTTCGGACCTCACCCTATTCGGGCATACATCTGGAATTACATCACTCTCAAGTAGAACGCTGGGAAGACATCCTAATCGTGAAGCATGCTCGTAAATTATAGGCCTAGCATCTGTGTGCTGGGCGGGAGTTCTCTGGTCAGCACTGCGCTGACGTCACTTTGGGAGTTATTTTTAAAATGAATTTCTTTTTCCCAAGCACACCAGCCTGTGTACACATTGTGGTTCGAGTGAAAATGAAACTTAAAGCAGATTGCAGGCATATGAAGTGGCTGCCCGTTGGGCGGCTGAGGTGGCGCAGTGGGGAGCCGCCATCAATCCAGATCGTTCATCATTCCAGTCGGCGATTTGAGTTCTATTTGCAAATATTTATTTGTTTATGTTGCGATTGTTGACATTTGTTTATACGCATACCTATGGCATGCGTTCCAGAGGTAGACGATCCTTTACAAGAGATACGAGTGCGCCTCTTCACGGAGATCCACGTTCCGTGTCGAAAGCTTTGCCAATCAGTTGAGACGATCTTCGCTGGGCAGTGTAGCGGTGATATTTTTAGACATTTTATTTTTTGAATAATTACCACAGACGATCCGATATTTTTTTTCCTTGTCTTATAATGCTTTCCATATTGCGGCGATGTACATGTTTGGAGGCAGCTCTGTTGATGTTTGTAGGGCGTGGAAAGTTTCTTCCTCGTGTCGATGATGTTTGAACGTGTGTATCACATCACTGGGTAGTCTGTTTTGGAATTTCTTCCTTGGATGTACGAACTTCGCACATACAGAGATCGTTCTGAATATGTGTCACGGAGATTGAAGGTATTTGATATTCCCTATCAGTTCTTCTTAGTTCTGCCACGAAGGCAAACAGTTCAACTTGCGATTGATTCCATCTGAAAGTGTATTCATTACGAAATCCACTTTTAACCTCGCTGTTATTTATAGAAGACTACGCGGGCATTTTGCAATAATAAATTAAATCGACTGAGTCAGAAGTTTCTTGCATTTTATCATGAATATTCGTCGGACGATCAGTGAGTCATGATCGGAGTCTCTAGGAATTTAACTTGAGGGAAATTATTAAATGAGGTTACTCTAAATTGCGAGCAAAATTATATGTATATTGTTCTTGGAACATTCGTATGTTATTCTTATTGCTCCCAAAATTCTCGTGGGCACTGGAATATGTTTGAAATGCAAGCGACTGTGAGCAGTAAAACATCCTGCTTTCAAATTTCTAAATTGATGTAAGATCAGCTGTGAAGTAGGCAGGCGTACAGACTGCCGTCCTAATTGGTTTCTGGTTCAGGCTTGAAGACAGCTAGGTCTAAATCAGGCGACGCTGCACGTCAAAATTATGTGAACGTAAATAGCGTCAGATTGACAAAAAGTTTGGGTAGTCTTTTGCCAAAAAGACAATCACAACATCATTCTAGAAATCAGTAGTCTTACAGCTGAGCTTGTTTCAGACTCTTGATCACTTGTTTATAATTCAGACTGTTCGCAGGTTTTAATTGCTCCATAAATTACGTTTATTCTGATCAATGATGAATTACTTGCATCGCAATTTCAACCCCAAGAAGCTATTTTGATACAAGGACAGGTTTGGTCATTCCAGTCACACGAGGAATCCACGAATTCTAAATCATTGTTTGCTCCTCTTCTAAATATATACAACCTTGCTGAGGCTCGTTGTTTGCACAAATGACGCAGATAGTCAGTATCGTCAGCTGCTTGAATGAAGTCGAAAACAACTGAAAATCATTCAAACGAAACGGACACCCTGTCATTGGCTGGTATTCGAACTTCAAAGCATGTCCATCATCGCATACAAATCGCGCCTAAAGCAAATCAACCGAAAACAAAAAAAAAAAACCTTGACTACACAATTCCTCGAGATCTGCTCCACTCACCCCACGTGTGTCCAGTGGCCAGTTAGAAATGTTTACGAACGAATCAATTTTATGCTGCGAAGACGTGAGATACACACATCTATCCACAGATAATCTCCATACCTGATTGTTATTCGAAAATTAAGACAAAAAATGTCAGCGGTTCTAAGCCAGGCAGAAGCAAGAAAACCTTATTCGTGCTTCCGCTGCGGCGAAGAGTGACATCACTCCGTTGTTGTCGGTAAGTCGTCGATAAGTTCCAAACCGCAGAAAAACAAAACCAGGCACTGACTGAAGTTCCAAAAACAGAGAATATGTTGAACTTGAAATTCACGATGCCAAGCATACATTTCAGAACGATTGCGTAATCATTGTCATTGGAGTGGGTTACGTATGTGAGTGGCTCGGTGTGCAAAATATACAAGCGATGTAATCATTTATAAGTAAAGGAGCGGAGTGGCATTTAAATTCAGAATGAAGCGCCGATGGAGGTCAACGTCATTGAATGCCGTCATCAATGAGAAAAAGCGAAAATGCCCACAATGTGTATAAATGTGCGAATGTATCAAATTATGTCTTGGGTGCTGCCACAATGATTAACTCCCCCACACACCGCACATGAATGAAATGGAATCGTCGGGATAATTTTATTGCCGCCGCATGCTTCGCGCTTTCGATTGATGTGAATGGTTGCCCCTTCTGATGTCATTCGGTTGGCCTGTGATTCACCAACAAGCGCCCTGTTTACCAGATTTTGTTTACGCCAATGCAAGCTTTGTTGTTGAAAGTCTTCATATTTCTTGTTGATAACTAGGAACCAGTTTAGACTTCGAGACAGGAATTGAATTACTTTCAGTGCATGCAATGTGATGCGGAGTAAATTCCGATAAGAAAAACTCTTTGAAGGCAACTGATGACATCGCAGCGTGACATAAATAGAAATGATGCCAAATCGAAGTGAAGACTGGCATCCGTTATCAAAGAATGTTCTCGTTTGTGTGCATATGATATTATATTTGCAGTGAGAATTTCTTGAAACTATGACGCATTGTGTGAAGCAAGGTTAATTAGAATGACTCAGGTCTACCGGCGAGATTAATGCCGAAACGACATGCACCTCAACAAATGAGCTTGGAATGAATATTATCTGACTAATGACTTCAAATTACAGCCGATTCAATAAGTAGATTAATTTATTTCAAATGGCGATTGAAAAACAAGATACAACTTCGGGGTGTAAAAAGCGAACTTAATCTGCTAAGGGATTCATGCATCTAGTCCAGTAGTCCACAAAAAATTGGATGGTACGAAATTGGAGTCTACTTGAAGAGCTGGCTAGAGAGCCAAAGTGCACCTAGGATAAAGCAACATGCCTTGCTTGATGGACGAAAAGATAAGTCAGGAACGAACATTAATTAAAATTAAAAGGAGATTCATCGTGAGGCTTGATTTATAATGTAAAATAAAACACGTAAATTTGAAAGTAAACTTACAATTTTTATTATCGATTAAAAGGACAATTCATGGCATTTACAATTTGAAAATGATACCACGTTAAGGCTGGCCAAGGCTACGTCCGAGTTGTTCCATTTAGAAGATCGAATTTTGGGCTACTTGTTCGAGCACAGCAATTGGTATCTTGCGGTTAACACGAGTAAGCTTTCAAAGCTTAAATCGTAGCTGACTTATTTCTGAAGAGCTGAGACTTTAGTTACATATCCCTAGAGAAAATAGTCCAAAGGTGCGATATTGCCCGATTAAGTCGCCGAATTTAGCGCACCAAACCGAGACATTAAGTGCTCACTGAAATGAGTTCTCAGTCTGTACGGTTTGTAGCGCCGTCTTGCTGCAACCAGTACTCAACGATACCATGTGCTTACATTTCAGGAAGAACATAGCCAAGCTACAGAGAACAACGACGAAACTGTGCATCACAGTCTTCGCGTACAGTCTCAGCTACAATTGTTACAGTCTCTTCACTACTTCCTGGATGTGGTCTGATCAAATTTGCGAATGGAATTGACAACAGTGGTTTCAGTAAGTCGATTATGCGGATCGTAAATTACTCGAACAACACGAAAAACATTCCTAACAGAAGTTGTTGTGGTGTGAGTCTTTCCACAGTGACTTGCCAACCAATGTTGATCAAAAACGACAAAGCAGTATGGTAGGGTTCATTCGTGATTTGTCAAAAAAAGCCTTTTGAAAATCAAATCTGACGATGAATTACCCGTATCTATTTTTATCTGTTCTAAACTTCATAGATCAGTGGTTCCTCAAAGGTTTGAGTTGAAGCGGCCTTTCTTCTCTACAAGTTCAGGACATGCTGATTCTAGTCATCAAGATCAAACTCCTATAAATCCTTAATCCGTTGGCTGTTCCGTTCACTTTTCATCTCCTTTTTAACTTTGAGTCTTGGATTCGAATATTCTCGTTCTTGGAGCGTAGTGGTCATGCTTTCCATATAACTGTGTCGACATGGTCGACATGCTTTTGGTCTACTGAACTACATTTACAGCATGTTACACATTGTTGCGGTTGTCTAACACTTTTTCGCAGGAAGGTTCATGCAAATATATGCGAGTATGGTCTGCACTTTTTACAGCTCTGTCATAATACATATCACAAGCTTCCATCCATCTTCATTGGATTTTAATTCACAAGTCAAATTCAACTTGAAGCCCAAAATTAAGGAACTCTGAATATCTGGTTCCTTTTCTATTTTTTATTTTTTACAGAATAAAATGGTGCAGCCCGCGTTACAAGCCCAATTTTTTGTATTTTTTAATTATTTTGAATAATGTATAAACCTGTCGGTAGTTTAAATTCGAACCTCCTTCATTTACAACGGCGGAAGGTAACGAAATTGATGAAGGAGTCTGCACAGACAACACGTCGGTTCATTCTCGAATAGGACCAATCTTATATCATAAAAGCAGACATTTCATGTGGTACCTACAGTTAAACAATAACTTCAGAAATGAGTCACAAGGCTTCATTAGCTTGTTTGATACTTTTTATAGGAATTATTGCGTTTGTGCCTAGTATGAGAAATCGTTTATATCATTTCATAATCACACCACTTGTTCACATTTCCCTTTATCATAGCTCCCTCGAGAGCAAAGCCGGAAATGTAAATTTCTCAGAACATACGTGAAGCTAATTGCGTGTTAAAAGCCGCCATATGTCCCAAAAAATTAAAAAGTCTAATGAAAAACTAGAAAACTAAATGATATTTATTTTCCTATTACAGACCTTTACCTAAATAATCAAAATGTCTCACTCTGTGACAATCACAAGGACCACAACCAGTACTACCAATACCTCATACATCGTACTTAACACCGGGTATTTGAAATCATTTCCAGGGCTCTTGAAACTGTTTGAGCTTGTAAGTGCTACACCGTCGGCGTGGGCAATCTTGTTTTAAATTTAAATTCTTCTTTCAGCTTATTGGAGCAGCATGCGTTGGCATTTTCTCACACTATTACAACAGGCTCTCGATCACCGGAGCACCAGATCTGTTCTTCTTTTTGATGGTGACAACGTTTATGATAGGAACGTTTTGCTTACTCCTATCGTGCTTAACCTCCCTGAGCACAGGAGGCATCATTTCCAAGACGATCTATGTAAGTACACTGCTTCAAAAACCAAACAGCAACCAAAGAGTTCACTGATTTCTTATATTTTCCGCAGGAACTCATTTATCATAGCATCGCCGGAATCTTGCTGTTGGTGTCATCCCTGCTGCTTCTCATCGAGCTGAACGACTCGCGCTTCAAGGCCTACAAGCAGCACGACGCTTACTTGGCTGCCTCGATTATGGGCCTGGTGAACTGCCTCCTCTACTTCATCAGCGCCTATTTGGCACACAAGTCATACCGCGGCATTTAAGCGCCAGATTCTGAGTCTTCAAAGCGTTGATCTGGGAACTCTCACGTCAGCATTCGAATACTTTTATTACAGTTTATGTATTGTATTTTCTCTATTTTCATTTGTTTTGTTTTTATTTTTTATTTATTTAGTCAGGTAAGAGATTGCAAGTGTTCTTTCAAGTATGAAAATCTTCAAGATAATTTTTTTTATTGTATACCACAGATAATGCAACAACATTTTTGTAATTTTTATTTTCGACTAAAATTAAATGAGATTTTTTATCTTAAATTGTTGTATTTGTTTTAAATTATTTTTTAAAAGAGAAGCGAACAATGTCTCCCTTATGCCATTGTTTGTCATAAATTGAAACATTAGTCTAAAGGGCTGTCTACTACATGTTGTTTAGAATTCAAAATGAAAGCATTCAATGTTTAAGTTCTTCTGGTCTTTCGCCAGCTGCCGCCAGTTGCGCACTCCAAGGTGGTTGAGGTCCTTTTCCACTTGTGTGCGCCACCTTAGCCTGGACCGTCCCCTGTTGCGTTGTCCCAATGGCTCCGATTCGAAGACTTTTCGGGCCAGAGCAGTGGTGTCCATTGGTGTCCATGGCTAGGCCATTGTTTAATGTTTAAGTTAATTATATCAAAATAAGAAAATAAAAGTGTTTTGAGAGGTTCAGCCAACCAGGACCATTGTCCTGGTCCCAATACATTTATTGGGAGCACAAATGAATTCGGTCGGTTTTCAAAAGATGGCGCCATCTGCAATTGTGGCTAATCTTGGCAGCGATTTTCTACTTCATTGGAAATGTGCGGCATTTGTCACCAATAAGTAGTGTGCATCAGCGTCTGTTTTAGACAACAACATTGTTTTTTGCCCCTTCAAAAATGTCCGAATTTGTCTTTAATACACACCGTTTGTGGGAAGTTTTGATTTTCCTTTTTAATTGGAAGAAAAGTGCAGATGAAGCTCATCTAATGCTTGTAGAAGTTTATGATGAATCTGCTCCAACTGATGAATCATGCAGAGAGTGGTTTCGGTGTTTCAAAAGTGGTGATATTTGCGTCGAAGGCAAACTCCGTCTTGGCCAGCCCAAAAAGTTTAAATATAAGGAATTGAAAGTTTTACTGGATCAAGATCCATGCCAAACGCAAAGTGAACTCACAGAGCCGTTAAAATAACTCAGCGAACATTTTGCGTTCCGAAAGACATTTTTATTCAAAAGAAAGGAAATTTGATGCCGTACGAGTTTAAACCGAGAGATATAGAAGGAATAAGAATTTTACACTGGATCGTGGCTGCAGATGAAAAGTGGATATGCAACGATAACCGCAAGAAGGAAAATTCATATGCAAAGCCTGGTGAGCCCGCTGCATCATCGTCTACATCAACGCCAGAGAAAAACATTCACAGTTCAAACGTTCAAAGGCCTGTACATATGGTGGGAACAGACGGTTGTGGTGTACTATGAGCTACTAAAACCAGACGAAACCATTGACTCCGGCGCCATTCAATTCGTACATTGCGTGAAACGACCGAAAGGCATGACAAGGTAATATTGAAACATGATAACACGTGTCCCCAAGTGGCTGTAGCGACCGAAAACTAACTTTTCTAAAGCGTCCTAACCATGCCGCAGTGGGTCGCTGTGTCGACTTACACGCCGAATGTTTCAGCTTGAATTCCTGGACTGACCAGTGTAAATGAACAAATTGTAGGTCTTTTCTACTTGTGGGAGAACACCACAGATAGCACGAGTAGTTGCTGAAGGGGCTTGACACCGATACCATGTGGATTTTAGTTGCTAGTGCCTAGTTTGCTGCTCACAAATTAACTATTGAGAGAACGTTGGATACAGAAAGAATTTCGACGATTGGGTACTACGAAATTAAAGGTGAAAAATATTCTTAAGAAAATATCCATTATCCAATCACGACTTAGGGCATCGATAAATTGGTCATGTACAACAATAAAGTGCTTTCATACCTTTCCTTTAACAAAAAGTAAAATATAACGAAATGATAAGAAAAACGACGAGTGTTTCCATCTTCTCTGTTCGTGTGTTGCTCTCTTTAGGCGAAGGAAAACCCACTTACACACTTATTCGACGATCTAAGGGAGTTAAACTATATACATACAAATGTACATATGTTAGTGTCGGACAAATCACGAACTTTAAACATTTTGTAAAAGATTTTAATCGGTTGGTTGTAGGCCCAAGTGGGCTTACAATTCATGCAACCTGTCATTTATATCAACTTACCTACTTAACCGTAAATAAGTCTTCATGGAAAAATAGGCTTTCTAAAACGTCTTATAAGAAAACCTACAGTTTGTCACATTTCCCACAAGCTATAGTACTGCCAGATACAAGCAATATTACCAGTAGTAACATATAATTTCTCCAAGTCATCTAACGACATTTATCGAAATTTTTCGAAAACCCAACTTTGTTTTCAAACTTCAATTTGGTAAGCATTGTGCAAAATTTAACTCTGAAAGCGCCAGAATGATAATCAAAATTGCCAGGAATAATAGCTCACTATTTTCAAACTTATCTTCAGTCAAGCACAAACTACAAACCGATGTCAACTCCGAAAATATTTAAATTAAAGGCAAAGGCAAATGGCTAACTGGGTATTTATAAGCACAAAATTTGTTGGAGTCCTGCAGATAATAGCTGGAGTAACTGTCCAAAGGTCCTCCTGAAATGATTTTTCAAAAATATTTTTACTTCCCGTAGATAATAGCAGGCATTGCGACGATATATCTCTTTACATTCGGAGTGTACCCCCAAGAGAAGAGTGTTGTGTACTTTGAAATGGCATGCGCAACAGCCTGTACGACAGGATTTCTTCTTGGAATAGAATCAATTTTCTTTACGTCAAAACAGAACCGAGGCCTCCGCAATGGTTTCAAATTCGTGTGAAGAACATTGAATTTCCTGTGGAAAAGAATATAATTAAATTTTTTCCATTTTTAGGCCATACTCTTGTCATTGATAGTCGGAATTGTGCTCATATATTTTGCAATGCAGTTTAAAAAGGTTTATTTGGGCGAAACTATAATGGGTTCCAGTAAGGAATACTGGGACAGCCGGGTATTGAAGATCTACAATCAGAGTTTCCTTTTGGGAAGGATTGCTAGTATTTTATTATTGATCACAATATTACCTCTTTTGTACTTACTTTACGCGACCTATGAGCATTGATACATGTTTAACATTTTAAAAGAAATTTTCAATTTTTTTCTTTTAGCTGAAGTTGATAAGATTCATTTTTTGCTTGGTGCACGTTTTTTGGTCACTTGATCCCAGAGTCCAAGAGAGTCTTACCCGTCGATCCAGGAGTTTAAGCGATTTCCATTGAGAGCTGATCGATGTTTATAACTTTTGGCAGTCATGTGTCTTAGAAATGTCTGCTAATACAGTTTCTTTTATACAGTTACCTGTTCATAAAGCAGATGCATAGAAAAGTGGCTGAACGGCATTTACCTTGTCACACAACAGACTTTTGTACGCTAAGTTTGTTTTATGTTGCGTCTGGTACGGAACAGACCAGACTCTGTCAGATAAATCAACCTCATTCGCACAGGACTTAAAAAATACAAATGGGCATAAATGGTGGATTGAACATCATATGAAGTACGTTAAGATTTAGACGCATGAGCGCACACTTGCTAGTGCTTATACGTCTATAAATTTTTTACACATTACAGTTCGACATGCTTGAATTTGATCAAGTTTTTACTCAAATTCCAGCCCTGATGCATCTTAAAAACGACGACACTGATTTAATGGTTTCTAAAAGTTTGCTTCTAACTTTTACATCAATTTGTATCGCTCATTCATTTGCTGTATTCAGACCGATAGCATTTTTCATAATAAGACCACAATATTTCCTAACAGCCTGTTCTAAGAAAAATAAAAAATAAAATACCAGTTCGAAAAATAACATCTCGAAATCCAAAATCTCAAGAATAGTTTGGATCCCAGAGATACTTACAGCAATGCGGCTGCTTACACCAAAGGCAGATTAGTTATCAAGGAGTCATTAACAAGCTTCTTCAGTAAAAGCATGGTGTGATCTTCTACTTGAAAACTTTAAGTTTTGGATTGGGTGAGTGCTTCAACTCTACCCCCGAAGATCCAACTTTCGACGTCTGGACTAAGCGGCTCACATTGTTTCACCTCCTCCGAGTTGCTGACAATACCCAAAGTGTACTAATTTTCAATGAAAGCAATAAAGCAATAAAATAAAGCCGGCAATAAAGTGTATGTCCCTTCCAAAAGTTAGTGAATAATAGTACGCATAACACAGTAGCTCCTACGGAACCTGAACCCTTTCCCCTTGTAAGCAGTAGTGCCTGTCCATTTAATTATTTAAAGTCCTTAGCCCTAAAGGCGACAGAGCAAAGAATTATTAAGGCTCAGACCACAAATACCTATTTAACGAAGGGTTACCTCCTCTCAACTGCCTTTGTAACAATAAAACTCTTCTCACAATGACACCTTCCTCCCTGCATGGAAATCGTGTCGATCTGAACCAAGCTCAACTTCCGCCAGATCTTTAAAAATGTAAATACTTAAAACATAAATTTGGTTTAACTATGAAATGGTTTTAACTGGAAAACTCTTTTAAAAAATGGACTGAAATTGTTAACCTTAATAATAATAATTTAGTGGCACTACAACCCACAAGGAACCAGGGCCACACTTCTGCATCAGTTACCCATGTTGTGTATGCTTCTGTTCTCCCACGAGCTGAAGGGACCTACAGCTTTTTGCCGACTCAGAACGTCTAGATTTGAGAAGATTTTTATAGGCAATTCTTATTTTTTGACTGTTGTCAGCAACTTGAAAGAGGTGGTACTGTGAAAAAATCGACGTTTTTAGTTCTGGAATCGAACCTAAACATTCAGTATGCGTCGACGTACGGCGACAACAATTTATTTACTAATTATTAAAATGTATATTAATAAAATTAACGATAAATATGAACCCACAAAAAAATTAGGCTCACTGTTGGTTTTCAGTCAGTTTTACTTTCCCCTAAATGTATGCCATTATTTGAACATTTGGCATTTCTGTTCTAAACATTTTACACAAAATGAATTTCCGAAGTTTAAATCAATGACCCTTGACTAATTTTGTTTCAGTGTATGTTATGACAGATGATCGCGTTTTCAAATATGATCCATTTGGATCAGTCATCGCTTAATTTTGGTTCAAAGATTTGCTCAGAGCTTGGTTACGCAGGTGTCTTCGCTTATATATTTTGGTGCGAGCATTTGATTGTTATAATTTTTAGTACACATGCTAATAGGAGGGACTTAATACAAGCAATTTCTTTCAGAGACTTTAATATTTCAACTCATTTGCAGATTATTATTTTGAGCAAAGTTAGGCTTTTCTACGAATTCTAAACTTTCTAACAAAATTCGCTTCAAAAACTCATGCTTTTTTTGTTTGCTTGGCAATGCTATCGATTACAGCTTCACGAAAGAAAACAAAACCTGGTCGAAAATCTGAAGAGATCCCGGTAGATCGTTAGATAACGATTTATTTTGTAAAAACATGTCAATCAATGATCTATTGTGTAACTTTCGTATGAAGGAAATAAACGTTCGGATATACATGAATGTATGTACGTAGATGCACTTGTCTTTGCGGTCAAGGCCAAGTTCCTTTAGCAAGCACTTGTGTTGCGCCTACTACATATTATCTTCTCTAAAACAAAGGGGACCTACAGGCGAAATTCGCGTTTTATAGGATGTAGAATAGGATAGCGTTTCAGAGGATGATAACCTTTGTGAGTATTATCAGCAACTCGAAAGAGTTGGCGCCGTGAAGACAATGCAAAATCTTCAGTCCCAGAATCGACTAGCAGTATTTGCTCAAGAACCATAAGATATCAACGACGAGGAATTTTGAAGTTCTGAAAACACAGTTTAAGAAAGCAAAACGAAAGCATTCAGAGTTGGTAACCATTAGAATACGCATTCATGTTTTAAACATTGCAAATGCAAAGAATCCTTCCAAAAACATATCTCTGTGGCCACGTGCACATAACTTTGATTTTCAAGTACATAACGTAGCATGCACACACCAACAGTTGCAGAGAGAAGTGATCATGGTTGCTGGTTGTGAGGGTCAAGCAAACAGTTCTGTATTTCGCGACAGAACTCCGATTCTTCAGCGGTGGCGAGGATGGCAGGTATACCTCTGGGAGAGTAGTGCGCTGCCAGGGTGCCTCCCAGTGATTGATCACTTCATCAAGAAGGTAAGAAAAGCAATTATGCCTTTATCTAAGTCGAAAAGATCGTGCGTAAGGGATTATTTGGAAACGATTGTTCCACTCTACTCTCAAAAGGAATTCTTAACACATTTCCGTATTAAAAGATCTCTTTTTGAAGGTCTTTTGGAAAAGTTTGAAGAATCAACACAATTTGAGAAATGCATCAATTGATTTGACAGAAAACCAACAACCTACCCACAGAAATTTCTTGGGTTAAAATGGGCAGAGTGGGGAAATATTTTACTCTCTCGACAGAGCGCTCATTTGACGTAAAACCCATTTCTTCGGTACACCGGAACAGACTTTGGGTTTTGGTTTGTTTCGAGTACGGGAACACACCTAATGAATGCTTGTTATCACGATGAAATGTTTCACAGTTTGTCAATATTCAATTATCAATAGACGTTGGTCTCATTTTAATATTAGTTGATTGATGCGGCGGTTTCTTGTATTTCGTAGCACAAATCGACTAACTCAAAGATGAACCACCATCATTTTTTTTTTTTTCAATTTATTTGTGATAGTCTTTTATTAAAAGAAGGCTTTCTCGAAATAACAACTTACTTCAAATGGAAAATTTACATTCAAATAAACAGGAAACGTTTCAACCAACAGTTTGATGCATTTGCATGCGTGTGTGCATTTATTGGATAAGAGACATACCACATCCTCAACCGTTACCAAAACTGCATTTTATGAGTCTACTACATCCGACTAAGTACTACAATGAGTTATAGGAAATATGACTTCAAGTAATAAAAAAGGAAAAACAAACAAGTTCATCGTCGTAACAAAACCTAATGGTACCTCTGCCTATCATGAAAATAAACGTTTTTTTTTTTGGTTACAGTTCGATCTACTTAATCTAATCATTCACTCCTAAGCATGTCTTGAATTCTAAAGAAAAAGGAGGAAGAAGGTGAAAGCTATTCGAACGTTCACTGGCAAAATTTCACTCCGATGTTGTCTACCCTCGTTCGCATATGCTTCATCACGTCTTCCGCCAGCTCCTCCACAGTCGTGTAGCGGCTCTTTTGGAAGTTGAAGATGTCAGTGAGGAAGCTTAGAATCTCTTCGCGGAAATAGTGACAGATGTTTCGCAGATTCTCATCGGACCCGAAGAAGCCCCAGGCCATGAGTGGAGAGAGCTGTTCTGATATTACGTAAAAGTGTGACATGAATCCATTTGGGAATTTGAGCATTCGCCTTTTAGCCTTTAAAACAGACCAAACAGCGGTAGTTAGTGCCTGAAAAAGATGACAATTCAGTTGCTGAACCTTTATTTTGAATGGGTTGTCTTACAGTCTCTTTGAATCCATTCGACAGAAAGCGGTTTTGCACCACAGCTATGACACTGGCCGGTGGTGCGTCTAGATCACGAAATGCATCTAAAATAATGTAGTCTATACATATATCGTAGAAGGTCATAGCTTTGACATTCCGCGCCTCCAGTTCCTTCTCGATGTAGTCCCAATTGTTCTCGTCCTGGAGATAGTTTATCATGTCTTCGTAGCCAACAAGGAAATCCTTTGTATCCTTGTCTCCGAGACAGAGTAGATCTGTAAGAATCTGCCGCCCTGTGTCGGCAACCCACTGTCCAACTTTGGGATCCTGTAAATAAACCCCGTACATTAGTAATGTCCTTGTAAGGAAATAGATTCGTTTCTCACCTTAAAAAGATACTGGAAAGCAAGTCGTATGCAATGCAGCTTTGCCAAGTACTCGGAATCTGTGGCACAGTGCACGAGTTCGGTCCGTACGTTCCGACAGGGTATCGGCTGCTCCTCGGACTGTTTAAGAGCACTTTGATAGAGGGGATACTGTTCGAATTCGGCAAAAGCTTCGGTGAACTCCTCGAACTCCCTCAAATCGGCCACTTGGTCTAGCGCAGAGGCAAAACTCTCCGCCGAATCGAAATTCGGATCTGATCCAGTCCGGCTCATTGTTGATTTGCGGCTACGTGCTGTTGTAACTTGATCTTCATCCTCCTCCTCGATGGCGGCCTCATCACGAAACAACACCGATCTCTGATCGAGGAACAGCAATTCGCTCTGATCCTGCAGTGTGTACGCCATGTCGAGAAGGTTCTGTATTTCGCGACAGAACTCCGACTCTTCAGCGGTGGTGAGGATGGCAGGTATACCTCCGGGAGAGTAATGCGCTGCCAGGGCGTCCTCCCAGTGATTGATCACTGTGTCAAGTGCCTCCATGCCCATGACACCAAGTTGTTGTGCTGTCAGTTGTTCCTGATTTGTCAGTGCTGCTGAATCTGAGCCTGATGCCAAGGACATTCGATCAGAGAATGCTACTGTGGAACCAACTGGACTACCCGAACGTGCGGAGGCTTTAGAGCCTGCAACGGACATTAAGTCATTGGGACTGCGCATGCTGTTGCGTGTTCGCCGGCCACCGTGTTTTCTTGGTCTTCGTGGGGGACGTGGAGATTTTCGGCGGCGCAGGAATCTAGCGAGGACACCTAGAAGCGCCACTCCTGCTGTGAGAGACACAACCACAATCTGAAAAGAAGATTTACATTTTAAATGTCCTTGACCAAGTGTTTACTTTGAAGGCGAATAAAGTTAGAAACTTGCTCCAAGTCCATGTGTTCGAAATTTCCCTGACATTCGGTCAGTAAAAATCTCTGTGCTTAACAAACATTCGTACCAAGTGCACTCTCATAAGGCCAATGTCAAGGGTAATAAAAATACCAAAGCATATCGTAAGCCGCTAGCAAGGTTAGCATGTGCTTGACCCGAAGGTGCTGACGTTACAACGATTTGTTACATTTGAAATGACTCGTGAAACATTAAACACGCTCACATTCTCGTATTATTTTTCCACGATATAATTACACGTACCCTCACATCGTCACGCCGTTGAAATTGATTCCCAAGAGCAATCTGACCTACAGCAGGGTCGAGTGACGTTTGAATCGAACAAATGGAGTTCCACTTTCTCAATAAAATATGAATTGATGCGAAACACTCTAATCTACCAAACTTTTCTAAACAAACGCACACACTACTGCCCCACATAAACGCACGAGAACTAGCGCCATTCATCCAACCAAGCGAAACACTAAATAAACAAACATGCTGAAAACACGTTTTGTTAACATCATATAATTGATAACACTACATTGCAGAATCCAGACATAGTGTGTGTTGTGTAATAAATCCATGGAGGGGGCTTGGCCGTTCCACTCTGTACTTATCAATCGAATCGCGCTAGGTCTTCGTGATGATATAACACTTTTTTTGCGACCGATAAAATCTGCTTGATGTAAAAGACCGCATGTAACACAAGTGCATTTTGTTACCTTTTGTGAGGTTGACATGCGGAACGGAAGGATTCGTCCATCCCATCGTGCAGGAACAATTGCCTTCAGCATCTTCTTTTCTGTTTACTGCGATCAACTACGGTCCGTCGTTTGACAAATTTCTCTATTTACACAATCTTAACACGTTTTCAATTGCAAGCGAATAGAAACTGAAGAATTTATTTTGAATTCCCAATTGATGTGATGGTTTTATGCTTTTCAAGTTTTCGTGGAAACATTTCTGGAGCCACAAAAATATCAATTGATTTCAACTTTTGAAGGTTAGGTTATGTGCTGCGGTTTCGGGAGAAGAGCTGTTTTTATTTGGACGGTGATTGAAATTCTTTACAATGTTGCCATTAACCGGGAATATGTGAATTTTGAATTCAACACTTTTCTTGAAACATTGCTTAAAGTGAAATTCAATTGAAGAATTCGACGGTGAAAAAATTGTGTTATCAATTCACTTTCTCTGTGGCATGAATCCGAGACACTTGCATCACTTTGACAAATTATTTCGGAATTGTGTGTGGGTGTGTGTGTGTTTGAGATTAAAGTGACAATTGGCTGTGACTTTTTACAGTAAAGTAGTAGATTTTTTCTTAGGTTACAATAGACCAGTGATACCACTTTACAGTTTGTCTTTGAAAAATAAGGAATGATACTAATTGAGTGAATCATACCAACACAAGATATATTCCTCACAACTGATAACCTTGCTTGATGGGCAAATTTGAATGTCCATTTTGCAAATCTGTTGACTGTAGTTTAAATCTCCGTTTCTAATCCGCACTATTCTCAAACTACTAATTCTACATGAAACATAGAAGTAAAGCTCGGATAGAAGCTGTTACTACCAGTCGCTGACCGTTAGGCTACGCTTAAATATACGCTTCCTTCCGACCACGTGATAGAGCCCTTATTTCCGATATTTCTAGCTCCAAGTAGCTGTCATAGTTAGAGAAAACTGCACCGTTCCGTCTGCTCTGGCAAAGTTTTGTGAGATATAAGATAATTTCTTCTTGTCTCTGGACTTGTTTATCCCGTGTCTGTATAATCATGTGATTATTTAAATCTTACCAATGATTCAGTGTGGAGCAACTATGGTCTGTGACACCTACCGGCAGATGTGTGAGAATATCAATTCTTTCCAAGGAGAAGTGACAGCTTCTTAGGGCAAGATCTCCTTTTATATTCGAGGTAGCGTTATTTCTGATTTACTTTAATTTCGACTAAAAGGGCCACGTCATGTGGTACTATGCCCGTTATGAATGTCATTCTAAAACCAGCAGTTTCCCCTATGATCCAAATTCAATTAGTTTTAGTTCCCTTTCAAATCTTCATACCACTATGTGCGCCATTCTACTACAATCTTTCCTTATAAGATTCTTCATCTCTATACCTTGCGTGACGGTTCATGGGCGGCCCCATTAAATTCAATCAGCTGTTGCGCTCGTAATTGCCAGCAATCAGCTGGTCGGAACAATAAACTTTATTTTTTTTTTTGTACCGTAACCGGTGAGTTGGCTTTGCACGAATATTATTAAATTCACACATTGAACATTTCCAATTATTTTCGCAGTATTTCGAGGGAACTGACTTAGCTTCAAAATACATCTCGAATATGGCTGAAGCGAGCAAAGGTGAGCCCACAAATCAACATTTTATTTGTGTCACGATTGGACTCATAAAAATTTAAATTCTCGTAGGTGCTCGTTCGTTGCTGATTAATCGCCCACAGAACATTATCGAAAATAGCCTGTTTCGCCGTCAGCGAAGTCTCAAGCTCAACGCTCTCGAGAGGCAAAAGAGCGTCACCGACAAGTACAATGGAAAGGTGCGGGAAAGAATTCTCGATGTGCGATAAATGTCGGTGATTTATTTTGTTTTTCAGACGTTCATTGTCATAATTTTCTCAGAGAAGGCGAAGGTATCGAAGTGCGAAGATGTCGAAAAGATCATTCAGGAGTACGGTATCATTACAACCCTCGAAGTGATTAGGTGAGGGTTTTGCTTGATCTCTCTGAGAATGGCTTAAAGATGTGGGAACTTTTAGCAAAACGGAAAAGTACCTGTATCTCACTGCATCGACTGACACACTGCTTCGACTTGCCGATGAGGCGGAACTCAGCAAGAAAACTGTCACGGGAAGCATGAAGAAATTCAACTACTTCAGCGTGTCAGACTATATGATCGATAATATGACGAAAGATGATATTGTGAGGAACAGCGAAGCTCCAGTATTGATTAAAGATGCCATCAAGCCATCACTCATGCCTTACATACGTAATGGGACGATAGAACACTTTTTCCCACTGCATGACATAGTGAGTACACCAGGTGGGGCATCAGTTGGCAAGAATCCAAACTGTCTTCTTGGTCACCTAGGAATACCTCGACAGATTCTCCTTCAAACTGGGAACTAAACAACCAATCGAGGACATTCGGAACTACTACGGCACGAGCATAGGATTGTACTTTGCCTTCATCGAGTTCTACACGAAGGCTCTCATATTTCCGGGCATGTTCGGGTTGTGGCAGTTCGTCTTTGAGTTAAATCTGCCCATCGTCTGTGGATTCTATGTGATTTGGACAACTGTGAGAACACAGCCGCCACACGAAACCCAACCTCAAATGACGGTTGTTCGGCTATTTTTCAGATTTTCCTTGAATTGTGGAAACGTAAGTGCTCGGGACTTTCGTACCGCTGGGGCACGATCGATATGACCAGTTTGGACAAGCCTCGGACCGCCTATCAAGGCGAACTGAAGCCAGATCCCATCACGGGCAAAATGACTTTGCAGTACCCGATGCGGTTCACTTACCTGCAAATGTACTGCGTGTCGTATCCTGTTGTGTTTCTCTGTATCATTGCAGCCGGGTACTTTGCTTTGTATCAGTTTCAGATCGAAGCTGAAGTCCTGCAGGATTTTGGTGAGTAACATTGCCCGGAGCTTGTGTGTGAGTGCTTCTATCGTAGGCTATCCGCTGATGTTTGTTGGAGTCTGTGTCTGTCGGTGGAACATAATAATTCATAATGCTCTTCAAACGTTTCTAGCTTTCCTTGATTTTCGGAAGGGTAATGACATATTGATGATGATTTATTTTATGCATAATCAATTTAGATTTAAACAAGTTCATAATTCTCTGTCACCTCGGTCATGTTATGCATTGCTTCATTTGACTTCCATCGCCTGCGCTGTGAGATTTGCACGCACTATCACCTTGCACTGTCGAGAAGCCGCTCAAATTCCGTCTCTCCTCAGGCCCAGATTCGATGCTGCTCTACATCCCAGTCATAGTCCAATCAATTCTAATTGCAATCTTCTCGTGGGCCTATGAAAAACTCGCCACTTTCCTGACTGATTTGGAAAACCATCGAACTCGTAGTCAGTACGACCGTCATCGTGTTAACAAGCTGATGCTATTCGAGATTGTGAACAACTTCTTTTCGCTGTTCTACATTGCATTCGTTCTGCGGGATCTTAAGCAGCTCAAGTACCAACTGATGATGCAGTTAATCATCTTCCAGGTGAGAGAAACCTTGGGAATGTTAGGGTTCTTAACCTGATCTTTGACTACGACTTCAGCTCGTTTGTATGGCTCAAGAAATCGGAATACCTCTGCTGGCCGTCATCCGCCAGAAGTATACAAAGTACATTGCCAAAGAGATGGACGAGGCGAAGAAGGCAACCATTATGGATCTTGCTCGCTACGAGCAGGTTTGTGTTAATAGATCTGAATCCTGACAAAATTCGAGATCCTTTGTCTTCGTAGAGTTTCTATGAAGCCGGTCTGGACGAGTATCAAAGCACCTACGAAGACTATCTGCAGATGTGCATTCAGTTCGGTTATGTCGTCCTATTTGCCGCCGTGGCTCCCTTTGCTGCTATGGGCGCTTTAGTCAATAACATCTTTGCTCTGCATATCGACTTGTTTAAGGTATCTTCGCCTGACTGATCACAGAATGAAATTAAATGCTCTATTTTTTGCTCTTCAAGTTATGCAACATATTCAAGCGGCCATTTGCTCGTCGTGCCAAGAACATCGGCGCCTGGCAGTCTGCATTCGAATTAATCTCCGTTCTTTCCATATTCAGCAACTGCGGCTTGCTTTACCTCCAACCAACCGTCAGGTGAATTTCACTAACTGCACACACACACACACTTTTTCCGAAATGATGATCTTCTGCTTTTTTTCAGAGAATTTGTCGCCAACATGCTTCCCAGCATCCCGAATCTCTCGTTCATCATTTTCGAGCATCTCCTACTCGGTTTGAAGTATCTCATCCATAAAGCCATCCACGAACGTCCTCGCTGGGTGCGTATTGCCATGCTAAAGTCAGACTACGAATCAAGTCTGGCCTACAAGGATCTAAGGTGCGTTTCAACTCGATCTTTCCCCAATCTTCTGGCATCTCACTTCAACTCATCTCTTTCAGAAAATTAAAGTCTGCCTTCAAAATGCACGAAAAGGGAGAATGATCGTCAATCTCTCATCATAAGAGTCTACCAACCAAAAATACCCTGTTGCTGATCTTGCTAGTCTGTTTTCAATCTCAACTCCCGTCTTAAAGACTTGTATATAGTGATACTGAATGTTTTCATACTCTAACTTGCGTAATGTGATTGTATACTAACGAATACGGTATTAAAATATTAAAGTGCTTTTATACACAGTGCCTGGAGTGTGCCACAATATAAAACAAAAACCGATCTTTTGATACTTAATCACTGGAATGTGCTCTGTGGGTAGTTAACGTTCCTCTGTGGTCACAGTCGGGTCCTTGAATCGTAGCTTAACCTCGTACGTGACTTAAAAGTAAAGTGAATGCCTGTGGGTGATTGTTTTCTGACGCTTCGTTTTATGGATTTCTAAGAAGACGAGAAATAATGAATTTAAATGTACACATCAGCGGTGTTTTTACGAATTGATTGCTCATATTGGCACAAGGTGGGTATTGGAGAAATGTGTCAATGCACAGTCAATTCACAGCGCATTGAATTAAACGATCCAGATGCCTTCTCTGCTTAAAATGTTAAAGAGGTCCATCAAAGATTTTAGACCGCCTATCAAGGCGAACTGAATCCAGATCCCATTAGGGGGGAAATCACTTTGCAGTACCCGATGCGGTTCACTTACCTGCAAATGTACTGCGTGTCGTATCCTGTTGTGTTTCTCTGTATCATTGCAGCCGGGTACATTGCCTTGTATCAGTTTAAGATCGAAGCTGAAGTCCTGCAGGATTTCCAGCTGGTGCTGGATAACGGATTAGGAAAGATTGCGTCGTTAGAAGATCAACTCATTTATCTTGGGGGGTCCAGGTCGCAATGGCTCTTCAGGAAATGGGGCGGCCGATGAACTCACTATGCAAATGATGTGCCTTTGGGTGCTCGCTTGCAGACGAGATATAAATCCTTCCTTGTTAAAGCAAGGGAGATTGACAAACTGTGCAGAATTTAGAGGTCAACCCAAGTTCAATGAACTAGAAATAAAAGATCTTTTCCGACAAGCTCATGGCAAGACATGGCAGAAACTAAACATCATACACAACTCAGTCATAAACCTTAACAGGCTTGTTCTGTACAGGTCTTATTACAGTGGGATAGCGGGAGCACTGGGTAGACCCTTCTTCTACTCACTTGATGATATTTCATCGAAGGATATTTAGGAACTAATCCTCTTTTTGAGTACAACACCTCAGGTAGGAATCACAGACAGATAAAAATTCGCATTATAAAGAAGGTAGCAAAGCTGTGACACCGTGTGGTGTCTCAGCTTGTCCAGAATCACCGTGTGGTGTCTCAGCTTGCGTTCTCCTTTGTCGATAGAAGTGGTGGCTCTGGTTTTCATTATTTCATGCAAATGTTGACATTGACTGCGCCTCAAATGGTCCATCCGCTTAGTCCAATTTTGGGATACTCTTCCCAACATTTCGGCCGGTATCTCACGAATAAATGCTTCAATTTTGTCTTCCATTGCGTCAATTGAAGCGGGCTTGTCTGTTTAGACATGAGCTTTAACATAGCCCCACAAAAAATAGTCTAAAGGCGTTAAATCGCACGACCTAGGCGGCCAATTGACCGGCCTCGAAAGTGAAATAAAATATTCACCAAACTCGCCTCTCAATAAGTCCATTGTGGCGCGTGCTGTGTGCCATGTGGCACCGTCCTGTTGAAACCACATGTCATGCAGGTCGAGCTCTTGCATTTTGGGCAAAAAAAAGTTGGATATCATCTCACGGTAGCGCTCACCATTCACAGTTGCGTTACGATTCGCACCATCTTTGAAGAAGTACGGTCCAATGATGCCACCAGCCCATAAACCGCACCAAACTGTGACTTTTTCTGGATGCATCGGTAGCTCTTGAAATGCTTCTGGCGGATATTCACTCAAAAATCGACAATTCTGCTTATTTACGTACCCATTGAGCCAAAAATGAGCTGACCGTAAAATGGAAGAAGCGCGCAATGAACTTTCTTAACACAGCACACATTTTTATAATAAAACTCAATAATTTGCAAGCGTTGTTCGTTTGTAAGACGATTCATGGTTAAATTATCGACCAAACTAAAGATGTTTGACAGTGAAACAAAACACGAAACGTGCGTCAGCTATTTAAACCAGTGTTCCGAAAAAGATAATAGCTAAAAAATCACCCTTTGGGGTATACACTTTGTCGTATGCAGAAGCATGGCGTTCCACTTCAAAGTTCGGTGGGATAACTAGTTAGAAGCATTGATAGCCGAAGAGGAAGTTCAACAAATCGTTTGGAGGAGTGTTGCTAACGTCATGCAAAAGGTTTAGAAAATAGTAACCTCTGTGCTTAGATCTGAGACTTGCAAGTGCCGTCAGGGGCAAAGCAGATGTATGACGGTTTCTGACACCTACTCGTCCATACAGAACATCTAGTCGTGCTCGCTGATCGAATGATGATCGTTTATTACCCCCACAACGAGGCTACGGTCCGAATTTTTGAGGGATAGAAAACCTCCATCCTACACAGTTGAGGGATAGATCATGTAGGATCGAGGGAGCGCCAGATATACTTTTTTTAAATGCTCCAGAAGGCACAGCCATTTTTGGTTGTTCGAAGTATACCTAGTTGGTCGTGCCCCTCGGTATCTTGTAAGCTATACGTGTCAATAAGGTTAAAAGGGAATATTGTATCAAACAAAGTAAATTCACTTGTATTAAAGAATACACGTCCACAGTATTTTTATTATTGTTTTATCGGACTTCAAATTTATCATAACAAGTAGCTTAAAAAGTCTCCAGAAACAACAAAGTTTGAAATGCAATATATGAATATATTTTCTTCAGGAACACAAGATAAAACATGTCTTATGATAAAATACTTCTTAGAACCTACAACCACCTTAAAATATTATTTTACAAAAGCTTAAAGTTGTACACAATCACAAGTTAGTGGTATCCTTTGTAATGTTTGAAGGCGAATATGGCATCAATCCCGTGAACAACGCCAGCTCCATACCCCAGGTACTAAAACAAAACACAACTCTACATAAATGTCGTTTCAATTACCAAACAAATTTCATACGTACATATGCGCCCGTCATTGCAGGATAAGCCCAGAAGCCAGGTCGTATAAGAAACTGCGGATGCAGCCACACAATAGTAGCAAAACCCATGTAAGTCGCAGCACTACAGTACATTCCGCAAGCTAATGCGTTGAATATGGTTTCCTGCGAACAATTATCACATTCAGTAACTCACACTGCATCCATCACAGTTCACTGTCCTTACAAACAAAGATTGTCGAATATGATGATAGGACTTGTCCGAGAAGCAATAGCACGCCATAAGTATAGCAGTCGTCGTAAAGCAATGCGCCGTGGTGGTGAGGAAGCTCGTCAACGCCTGACCAATTGAGTCTGCCGCTGGAATGCCATATTTAATGAGCAGTCCTTCGCAAAGGGATGCCAAGAACAGTTCCAGAATCTTCAGCAGTCCCACTTTGGACGTGATAAAGCCAAAGTTGACGCAGGTGAGGACACGGCAGCAGCAAATGTTTATTCCTCCATTCTGGTTGATGCCACGTATTCCAAAGGGCGCCATCGAATCTGTTCCGCAAGCAATTTCCAAGACTACGCATCCGCAATTCAAAACTAGCACTGAAAGTGATCTCGTGCATCTTCGGAAGTGCACCCCTCGCAGCGGTAGATTTAAAAATAGACAAGACAGTATTTTTGTTTTCTGTTGAATACAATGCCCTTAGAGTGTCTGCACGGAGTAACAGATGACACCACCACCGGGGTGCAGCGGTATTTGGAATACAAGGAAATATTTTTAGAAACGCGCGGATGTTCCCTGCATGGACTAGGTTAATAAACCAGGATTTGTTCTTTTGTTTCTGAAGTGTGTTCCATTAATGGATTTTTTTTGGGTGTGTTTTTGGTTTTGCTGAACGGATGCTGTCTGGCCTGGTCTATGGTTGAACATATTGTTTTGTTCCCTTTTCGAATATTGCAAACGTTGTAGAGGAAGGAGAATGGTGCGTTTCCGAGGCGTCTTATTCAAATAATTCACAATCGGAAGCCTATGTTCAAAATAGTCTATTCTCACAAAGAAAGCAACCATCTATAAAGTTTTGTATCACAGTAAGAAGGCGTAAAAAAAGTAAATCAATAAAGAAATTTTCAAAAAAAAAAACACTGGAATTAAGTCACTCTGGCCTAAATATGAGTGCTAGCCAATTCAATTCGTTAATACCGCTCTCACGATATTAGCCACAAAGACTTAAAATCATGTTCCAGCTTCTATGTCTGTAGAAAGGCATATCTACAATAAACAGACTCTTGACAGTCGTTAGCAGACATACTCTTGAAGTCTGGGACCTGTTAACTCCGTCGTAGAAACTTTGTCGTCTTGAAGTATTTTGATTTGAACGTTGTTGATCAATTATCTTAGAATAAGTAAGAAATCATATAACCCCACAGAAAAGTTTAATTTAAACTTAATTCTGAAATCTTCTGCCTAATTCAAATTTTCAAGAAACATGTAGATGTCTGTTGCTGATTGATCAGTCGTACTTTTTCAGGGTTAGGTCAAAGGCCCCTCAAACTCCACAATCATTGAATCGGTTTTCACGCGTTAATCATTGTCAACAAGAAAACTCTTATCTGCCTAAAAAACGGTGAAATATCAAGGGAGAAAATGTTATCAGTTGCGAATCCCGGTTGCATTTAAATCATTCTCCGGTGTCGAACTTTAACTCAAACGTTATTAAAGCACTGTTCTATATTCGAATGAGTCTGTCAAATGCTTAAATATACCCCACATTGACAAGGCGAATGAACTTCGAAAATGTGACACTGCTTAAATGAAAACCTCTTCCTGGCACCGATTGTTTTAACCAAAGAAATTCCTCACAAATGCTTACTTCATGCTCTAAACAAAAGATGAAACGATTTATATTGTCAAGACCTTATGGACAGAATTCAAAATCAAACTTGACCCAATCAAATTATCTAGGGTCATGTCAGCACAGGTCATTCTGACAAAGTTAGCGTTCTCTGAATATAAGGCTGTTTTTGATGTCCTTGATAAATAGATTGTTAAATCCATCCATTACCTCCTCTTCTTCTGCTATAGTTTTTTTTAGAATCAATTTGTGTTGGTACTTTTACTACAACTTAAAAAAGTCATTGGAAGCACTGATCAGTTCCTACGAGTAAGGGATATTGAACCGCGTGGGACCGCAATGGACATAAGGGTGATTGCTTATACGGCTTTATGTATTACACCTAGCTGTAACCTCAAAAGCAAATAAATTATATTTTTGGATAAAATGAATTAACCAATATTAAACCAAACATGTTGGCATCGTAAATATCAATTTTAAAATATGATCCAATAAATTGAGTGGCGCAATAAATAACCCACAAGGATTCTTCAGCAACAGATCTTATTGTATGCGCTATTGGTTTTCAGGGGGACCTATTGGAGCGGAGGGAACCTACTGATTAGTGCTGACTCCAAAAGTTGTCACCAACTCGAGAGCGGTAAAGTCGTGAAATAAAATAAACTTAGACCTTTAATACAAGAGTCGACGCACATATTCACAACATCCCGGCGACCACCAATTAGGAAAAACATTGAAATTAATTCTTTGAAAATCAGGGGATATAGCTCTGAAAATAAAAATAAGAATTGAGTTGAACCTAGATACTGTGTCAACTACTCGTGTTGTTGTCCTCTCACGAGTAGACGACAGTTTTATTTTTTTCGACTCCGAACGGCGAGATTTGATAACCTTTTACATAGACAGCAACTCGCAGGAGGTGGTGCCGTGTTCAGTCCGGGGATCGAGCCTGAACTTGGTTCTTGGCTTTCAAATGCAATCGATGTGCGAATATATTGAGATGTAAATACTGGCCCTTTTCTTTCCTGAGATAGACATATAACCACTTACTGATCGGCTCCTTCGTTAAGTAGGACACTCCAGTAGCTCGGATGTAAGTATATTTTGAACGCTCATGGCGTGGAGCTTAATGCCATTTCAAAGTTTCTTAAGAGCGGAAGCCAATATTTTTTAAATATAAAACAAAACGATTTAATATTTAAACTAACAAGTCATATTTTACTTTTCACATTTTTCTGGGGACTGTATGTTGGCTATTTTGGCAGAGAATACTCAAAGAAAGCAATCGGCAGCATTCTACCACTTCATGAATTCACCCACTTCGTTCGGACCGTCTATCAGTTCACCCTTAAGAACATTTTCGAACGTATTGTGAAGTTAAGAGACTTGTTTTTTAGTTGCACCACATAAATATGGAATGGTCTTCCCAAATCTATGTTTTCTCCCCTTTATAACTCACGGGCATTTAAGTCCAATGTGCATTGTTACCTTCTCTTTCTGCCCTTGTCTTTAACTTCAACCCTCTTTTCATATAAAGAGGTTTTAAATAAAAAGGAAACCATTTGAGATATTTCAAAAACTTTTATGAATAGAACCCAACTTCGTTAATATTTCCACCGCGAGCACGTTTACAGTGATCGTTTGCTTGACAAACATTTTCAACGATCCGGCCACATATTTCAGTGGAAACGGCCTCTATTTCGCATTTAATGTTGGCTTTAAGCTTTTTCAACTTGTTCAGCTTGTTGGCAATGTAACGTAGCCCTAAAAAAAAATTTAGCACTGATCACGGTCTTCTTTAAACAGATCTGTCATCTCCGGGAGGCATCCACTCCATGTTTTGCTTTGGTTTTACGCATGTATAGACAGCATTTCGGATCTCCTGCGACAATTTGGTACAAAAGAAGATGATAAGGGCAACGGGTTGCTGGATGGTGAGTGAGCGATCGAAATGTCGAAAATTGTGTTTTTTCCCAAACATTGCATTTTTCAAAGTTTCAGAAGTTATACGCATGAAAAGTCGATAAAAAGAGTGGCTAGTACACTCTACGCCAAACATTAAAAAATAATAATTATAAAACTAACAAAAAAAAAAACGTTTTTCCAACCAATATGTATTATATTATATTAACTAAGACCCAACAGGAATGTATCCGCCAACAACTTTGGTTCATTTGATAAATTCCCCTAACAGATGCTCCTTTATAAACTGATTTCTCTTGCAAAGCTTTACTTTCGATTTCCACTCCTTTTCCAAATTTTACTCAAATATTTAAATTCTTTCGAAAGACAATTTAAACCTGCTAAAAATTTCCGAGTGAGTGTCATGAATAAAAATTGTCAATTTTTTTTTTTCGAATTTAAATTTTCTGTCCCCTAAATGAACAATCTTCTAAAGCCCCGGTGTTATTTTCCAATTCTAAGCACTGTAAGTCATCACTCAACCCCTAAAATGAGCATTGTCTTCATTTCCTATGTTTCCTTTTTAGATTTGTGAAACAAGTGTTATTGCTTTGATCTTGACTCAATACAAAATTGCGAAAATCGAAGCGGAACACATCACATTCGAGGTTGATTTGATGCTCCTTGTCTGCAGTCAGCTGGTGTTGCCGGATCTTGTATTCACTATTATGATAGTTTCGGATTCGAAGAATTCGATTCGACCGTTTGTAAGAAATATCCAGAAAAAAAATATTTAAAAACCAAAATTATAGAAATTGTATGGTTTTTGCAGGGTGTTGTATTTCATGTGTATGCTACAATAGCAATGATACTGGCAACGCTGGCGTTCGGCGCTGCTATTCCATTTTGCGATGACGACTCGAAATTTTTATTCATTCTGGCAGCTGTTATTGCAGTCTTGGATATCATACTGCATTTTTCAAACATGTTCGAAATTGGAATGTCTCTCGAATCTGATGAATCTCTTGCGATTAGTATCTAGGCTAAAAATTGTTGCTTATAATGTGGGAAGCATAAGTCGAAACGACATCAGTGACCAAAAATGTCTTGACAAAGTGGTACAAAGTAATGATTTAACTGTACACTGAGTTTGAAAATATACTAAAAAATGGTAAAGCAATGTTTTGCATTTGAAAATGAGGCGAAAAGAGAACATTTTAAAATGTTTCTGAAAACCGGCATGACAGAATTCTGTAGCAGAAAGCTTTTATATGTTTATTGTTTTTGAAACTTTAATTGTTATAGATCACTGAAAAGTTATATGGATTTTCTTTTAAAGTCTGAGTTATCCGCAATGTAGATTGACATAATCAAATGTCTTGAATGGTTGACACGAAGGAGAAGATCAGCTCTGTGACGCTGAAGGATAATTAAATCGAAACACCTTTGCAATGTGTTGTAACCAGTGAGTAGACATGCATCACGTTCAACGGACGACCGTGAACAAGGAATGAAAGACTTTCAAAAATTTGGTGAAAGGTTTGTAAAAAGGTTGCATACTTACTGTGCATTAGAGTATTACAAACTTGGAATACTTTATCGGAAAGTTCCATGGCATCCTACCGCTGAGAAATATGGTTTTATGACGCTTTGCAAAGTAAGCCATATGACCTTTTACTGTGAACATGACATAATATTTAAAATTATTGCTTTATGTCAAATGGAACAGTTTTTCTTTCAGCCATTAGATAACGCTTAACAGCATTGGAGCAAAAATGATTTAGTCCAGTAACCAAACATTGAAACCTTCTTACTTTTAGAATCGATCCAGCTTGGCCATTTCAGCAGGATGGTCAGTATTGTTTCATTGTTCAAAGAGACCTGAAATAATAAAGCTTTCATATTTCTTTCGATGGGACTCCACTGAAATATATGATGGATTGGGCTAATATTGTGGAAAAGAGTATGACTTCTCCGCATTTACCTTTATGCCATTATCTGCACATACGTCCACAAAAATCGAATCCTGGATTTCTATCCGCAAGTATGTAAAGATACCTAAGTCATCTGCAAAGAGAAAAAAACACAATTTTTTCAAGACCATTTTTTGCGACTAAGAACATTGCCTAAAATACGCTGTAGTACGAAGCCGGTATCAGATTTTAAGTCCCCTCCACTGTAACACATGTAAGCATGCACAGCCCTAATTTCAAGTTGGTTGGCGGTGACATTTGACAGTAAGCAAGCAACCGGTAAAATTGTGAAGCAATTTGAACAGAGCGGAAGCATTACTGCGTCTGTGCATCATCGTAATGCACAATCAGTCAAAAATATTGCCGCTGTAAGTGCAAGTCTTCCCAATGATTCTAATTTATCGATGGCATACGGCAAGGCGTAATTTTCATTTAGATTTGCATCACTTCTTCTATGTCAATAGGTGAATGGTATTCGTTTTTTGGCCGGCGATTGAAGATTATGATTTTTAAGAAATCACTGCCATTTACAGCTTTATAAAGGAAGAAGTTTTTTGGTTCGGATCATGTGATTTGTCACCGTTAGTTTTTCTTTTGAGGGATCGCACAAAAGATCGTGTAAACGCGAATATCCTCTTATGCTCAAAACGCATTTAAAAACAATTTTTTTTTAAATATTCCCGAGATAATAATAATAATTAATAATTGAGTGACAATACAGCCCACAAGGGACCAGGGCCTAGCTTCTACAACACTACTCGTGTTGAGCGTGTTCCTGTTCTCTCACGAGAAGAAGGGACCTACAAGTTTTTGCCAACTCCGAAAGGCGAGATTTGAGAAGCATTTCATAGATAATTATACTTTTTGAGTGCTGTCAGCAAATCGAAAGAAGTGGTGCTATGAAAATCGCGAGGTGTCCCGTCCGGGAATCTGCGTGGTGGTCGACGCACTACACCACGGCGGCCACGGCAAAATGATTGTGAAAATGAAAAAAAGTGTGAAAAAGTGTTTAAAATTACCTTAAAAGAATTCCATGCTTCGATTCTTTCCGCGACTGACACTTATTGGTCCAAACTTTATAAAGTATTGAATTTTACTTAAATAATATTTGAAGCTAAAGAGGAATGACCAACGAAGGACCAGCGCTCCTTAGCAATCATTGGATGCTTTTCTTCTGTCACGGGTGAATAAGATCAGTATATTACTCGACTCCGAGCGTTGAGTTTTAAAATTGGAAATCAGAACCAAAACGCTACCAGGTGAAATGGGCAACTAACTGAATTTCGAAACTCATCTCTCAATTTTAAAATTGTCACACATTTATTGCAATTAATTGCATGATGCGCAACGTAAAATTCCATCCTGTCCCGCATAGAACTTTACTTAAAGTTCTCCTACACAATGTATTATTAAGCATTTTCTTTTGACTGCCTTCCCAACCCCCATTTGATTATGCAACAAGTGATACCACGTAATGTCAGACAACAAAAGGAAGCATTTCCTAATGGAAAATTGATATAATTTCGCGCACCTTACTTGATTCCCTTCTCCCATTCAGCGCTCACACTCAATTGTTCAAATGGAATAGAAAAAGTGCAAACCTTTCGTTGCACCGATTGCCGGTGACGGGTGACGAGGATTATTACAATGCAGAAATTATCAAATTGCCATTACATCATGACGTGCGATTACATGCAACGGTGAGCCAATATGCAAGCATTTTCAATTACTTCTCCGCGGTTGGATTGATGCGGTATGTGCCTGACTTAAATCGTATCCGTTCGATGTGCCCTGACTGTCGGATCTCGCATGACCAGGCAACGGAGGGTGGTTCGCATATTGCCACCGATCCTCTAGCGGCTATGCAATTAAGACAGATTCCAGCAGGGCGTGTCGAAGGAACGATTCTTAATTGGAAATTTATTTGCTGTTGATGTGCTGGATAACAGCGAATTATAAATTTTAAACTATTATCTTTAGCGGGAGGAGAACATTTAAAAAGAGAAAAACTTGATTATGAACGTTGTAATTATTTAATTTAGTGGGATAACCGAGTAGATATGGTTGCAATGCATTGTAATGTCTAAGGAGGGAAACTAGGGAAATTGCAGTAATTGCACAGCTAAGAATGCTGGACTACGATATGATCTTATTTTGCAAAGCATTTCAGAATGCATGTAATTTCCCTGGACGCGATGTAAACAACACTGCGGAAAATATTTTACATGCTTGAATAGGTTAAAGTGTATCAAGACTTAGGTGACGTGACGGGAACAAATAATCAGTGTTGCGTAGTGCGATCGTGCTCTGTTTACTGTACTTTGTAGTGCGTATTTGCACGAACTTTTTTAAGCGCATTTGAAGTGCTAAGACAAGTGGTGTGGGAAAAACTGGTGAAGACAGTTTTATCAAGACACTTTCGGAGGGGCAAAAGTACTAAATTTACATTTAAGAATAAATCATCTGTTGTCTGATCATCATCTTCTATCTGTGGGTAGTCCCACGGAACTCTTAAAGGCAGCTGGAAGTGACCTTATTGGACGCATGCACCAACCCAATGGTAAGATAAATTTGAAGTAAAGCATGCATGATGAAGGGAAAACCAGTATCGGCTGCAATGTCTACAGAGAATGAACACTCCTAAGAATGTGTCTATTACTGAAGAATCAGTTTCCTTAATATCATGTGCGCCTGAAAGCATTCGTAGCATTCGTGGTCGGCGTGGCGTAGTAGGTAAGTGCGTCGACCCACACGCAGAAGGTCTAGGTTCGATTCCCGGACGGGACACCTCGCATTTTTTCACGGCACCACCTCTTTTGAGTTTCTGACAACACTATCAATTGTCTATGAAAGAGCTTCTCAAATCTCGCCGTTTGGAGTCGGCCAAAAACTGTAGTTCCCTTCTACTCGTGAGAGAACAGTGGCACGCACAACACGAGTAATTGTTGTAGAAGCTAGGACCTGGTCCCTTGTGGGCTGTAGTGCCACTCAATTATTATTATTATTTTTACTTAGCAGTGTAGTTTTCAACAAGGGAAGTCATCCATACAGCAAATTTTTACACTTAGGCAGATCCTGAAAAAGACCCATGAAGTACAAATCGACACCCACCACCTATTTGTTGATTTTTGGCCGCATATGATAGGGCCCTTAAACACAAGCAATTCTGTGTCATGTGTAATTTAGCATTCCTACCTAGCTCGTTAGATTGTGTAGGATGAGGATGAAAAATTCTCGCTGCTCCCCAAAATCGTTAACAAACTCAACAAATAAAGTTTAAGACAAGGCGCTGGCATGTGACGTTTTCAAAAACATCCTTCAAAAAATCGTGAATAAGTCACAAGTCAATACCCGAGGTACGATCTTGCAAAAGTCCGCTGACAGGGAGAAATTAATTAAGCGTCTAGCGTTAAACATAGGAAAACAACATTGTTTCGGACAGGACATCACAATGGGCAGCAAAAAAAAACTTTGAGAACTTCGTGTATTTATGCTTCGCAGAACAGAGGTTAAGAGACACTTTTGCCAACAGCTGATTTTTTTTAACTTCAAGAAGCAATCGAGTTGCAAAGCCCTCTACGAAAGCCAAGTTGGCTATAATTCCCTTATCACTTGTATTCTACTTTTGGTACAGTAATTTGAAAATTATTGTAAGCGGATGAGCTGGTTCTTAGTCTTTACGAGAGGAAAGTTTTACATGCGGTTTTTCGGTCGTTCCGTTCCGTTTCCGTTGATGGCATCTGAAGGAGAAGATTCAACGACGAACTCCATTTGTTGCATGCACTTGACCTGATGCGCTAAGTTATATAGAGCGTATGTTTAACACTACTCCGGCAGCAGAAGACGACTTTGTCTGAGATGACGCACATAAGTGGAGAAGGCCCTTAACAAACTTTGGGTGCAAAATTGTAGGCAGCTGGCAAAAGACCCTCCTTGCAGCAGAGACATGTTGATTGAGTCCCAGGGCCAACCTAATGACGATTTGGTTGATGATGAAACGAACTATCACATCATTGACAAATGGTTTCAGGCCTTCACACAAAAGGATCTTGCGTGCGATGTTGACGGGACTGATTCCTCGTCAGTTCACAAAATCAAAAGGGTGACTTTTCTTGTAGATCGGACAAACAATAATGAGACTTCATTCATCGGATATGCGTTTCAGATGAGCTCGTGCATGTTCATCATATCATCTTCAGGTGCTTTGAACAGTCATGCGAACAATCCCTTCACTCAAGCAGCTTTATTAGACTTCAGTCTGATTATATACACACTTTATTTCCCGATGTGGTATATTTCCATTCACAACATTCACGACACCATTTCATCCAATTTCTTAAAATGAAAACAATTTGGTCCAAAATCAATTCTGCAAATTCTTGTGTGGGTCCATCCTACTCTGAGTCGGTCGATTTGAAAATAGAGCTAATCTTATGTCAGTAAATCACAGTTAAAGTAACTGTTATCCAATTTTCCAACAGTCCCTTATTTCACTTTGGTTTTCCCATGGTGAAAGTCAATACGGAACAACTAAACCGAACATCCAACAGGTGTCGACGGAAGTCGAATGACAACGATCTCGAGTATCAGTTCAGATCATGTTTCAAGCACCCTACAGTCGGCAAGCTTTGTTTTAAACTTAAAACGGCAGCAACTTTCTGGTTCATTTCGCTTTATTGACTGTGTGGGCTTAAGTTACACTATTAATATCATATAACCATTTTCCTTCCTTTCATTCTAACTGAACGCCTCAAGTTATTCGTACATTATTAATAAAATTAAGTGAATATAGCATTTATACAGCTATCACGTCTTTTCTGACATCTCTGATTCGGAAAAGCAGTTTTCCAATTAATCCTTTTCCATTCAGGAAAGTTGACCTTTCCACTTATTAAAATTTTCTACTCAAGAAAAGAAAAACAACAAGTTCCACAAGTGACAATGACAGGCACATTATCTCATTTATCATACATCACTTTGGCCGAGTACATCATAGAAGATCTTAACTTAAACCAAACCAATTAACGGTAATTGCAAAGCACTTCAAATGATTATCCGACAAGCCAATTTGCCATGATACGTTCGCGTGGAAAATTCTACAGAGCGGTCAATAAAACTGCCCGTTGACGAAGACAAACGCCACCGTCAACTGTCTGTCCGGACGCCTCCCTCTGAATTGTGTGTGACCAAGATGTCAGCACTCCAATGATGTGATTGATATGAAATTCAAGTGAAACTTTCCACTGAATGTACATACAACAATAGAGGCTGCTGATATAGACTTTGCTTTAAATTTACTGCTGCGATGCCGTGATGACAGGTAGTAATGAGTGTCACGATAGTTTGTTGTTTTTCTCTGAAGATTACTGCTGACTGCTTGTCAATTGCATGACACACTATTACTGTCAATTCTAACGGATAATATATGCGGTAATTACGAGGATTTTCCCAGAAGTTTTGTTTGTTTTGAATTTTCGACACATTTTCGCGTAAACAACATAATCCTGAAAGCAATAAATGGCGTCGAAATATTGTTTGACGTTTAAAGATTTATTTTGCGTTGTCAAATGAAATTCCGTTTTCTGTAAAATCTTCATACCGGAGGATTTAATTTATTGCTCGTTAATGATACATGTATCTATTAGATGTACAAGAGCTCTTAGTCTTCTGCCTACAAAAAGATGCTCAAACTTTTTAAGCCTTTGGCCGTAGCGATGATAATACCCTCATTTGACTTAATTTTCCGTCGACAAGTGACTAATTGAAATTTTAAATTAGAGTGCGCACGGGAATTAATCAGGAGACTAGGGTGATTGGCGCAGCAGTTCATAGCCTATTACGACGGTGTGAGCCGATGCATTGTCAATGTGGAAGAACACTGTTTTTTTTTTTCGCAACAATTCAGAAAGTTAAGGCCCCGTTACCCTTCTTTGCCCTTTTGCAGGTAGCCAATGAAGACTGAGTGATGAAAGAGTTTTCGCTTTCCTTGGAGCACGTTCGCCAAATAAGGTCCACGGTTTCGGCTGTTCCTTGGCCTTCAGTACGAAACGACGTAACAACTGTAGGAAATTACAGATTATTACTTTTGTGCACCACTGTGCAACGTTAACATTACTTGAATAACTGCGATAAACTTTTGTGTAAGTTCGATCATCTGGCCAGGTCATTAACCGAGAACTCTCCACTAACTGTCAAGAGAAATTGTATAAAAGGGCTCGGAAAATAAAGAACGACATGAAAACAGATTCTGACGTTTCGGTGTCTCTTCTCTTTAAATTTCTCCTTCTACAACTCTCAGAAGTGGGATTTGACAGACAGATCAGCTGTACTAAGTGCGAGCGCTAGTCAAAAGTTAATTTCTGAGTTAAGTGTTTAAAGTAATTTTTTTTGCGAAGTATTAAAGCGAGTGATAGCGGGTTTTAAAATTAAGTGCTTTAGACAATATAAATTATGAGTGAAGAGTGGAGCAAATTTGTTGAAAGTGCAACAGTGTCCAAACTCAAAAGTGCACTCAGAATATTAAAATGCCAATCGACGGGCACTAAAGCAGAATTAAAAGTCCGCCTTCAAGATGCTGTACAAGGCTTCACAACTGAAAATTTCTTAAGCTTGCTCCAAGAAGTTCCATCGACAAGCAAGGACCTTAGTGTGGATGATTCTTTCCCACGCGGTGATCCTGAACCAACCGATGATTCGAGCAGTGAAGATGAGGAGGAGTTGGATGCTGAAATAACGAAGCTGCGGAGACTATGCAAAAAGAAGGAGGAGATCAAAAGACTCAGGCTGCAACTTCGCGAGCTAGAACTAGATGAAGTGGATTCGAATATGCGATCGAATTCAAGTTGTGGATTTAAGGACATCGAAGAGTCGCTGTCATCATTTAGCGGAGATGACAACTTCCCGATCCAACGGTGGCTGGAACAGTTCGAGGAAAGCGCTGAGGTTTTGGGTCTCAGTGACCGTAACAAATTCATCTACGGGAAAAGACTTCTACAAGGTACCGCCAAGTTATTCGTTAGAACCGTTAAGATTCGAAGCTGGTCTGAATTGAAAGAAGCGTTGAAGAATGAGTTTCATAAGGCGGTCACTAAATCGGACATCTACAACGAACTCCGAGGAAGGAAAAAACTTCGCGACGAAACCATGCAGCAGTACGTGCTCCATATGCAGGAGATAGCTTCACACACTAACGTCGAAGAAGAGGATATCATTCAATTCATTATTAAAGGTATTCCCGACTCTGAGGTAAATAAAACCATTTTATATAGCGCTAACAATCTCGATGAACTAAAAGCACTTTTGCGGAAATACGCTAAGTTTAAAAGTAACCATCGTGATAATAATTTTAATAGAGCCTCAGTACATGTTTCTCAACCAAATCGTTTTTTTCCTTTGAGTAAACCAAAAACATCTCAACAAACTGATTCTAAGCCCGTGAAAAACCAGCCGCCAAAAAGTTCGGTTATTTGCTTTAAATGTGGACAGTCCGGACACATAGCGACGAAATGCGGAGCAGAAAACACAGCTCTGATGCTACAACAACACTCACGCACAAAGAGAAAAATCAACCTGCCTGATCATCCTCCAAGTGAAGTGAGAAACGGTGAAAATGATTTCGAGCGCAACGTCCTCTACAGATGGAAAAGTAATGACTTGGAAATGTCCATCAACTTGCTAACTCTCTTGGACTCGGGGAGTCCCATCAGCTTCATACAGGAAAGATTCTTGCCATCAGCTTTATTATCAACTGTATAGAAAAGCCAGCAGACCTACTGTGGAGTCAACGCTAGTCCCTTGGAAGTTATTGGAAGTATAGTTACGAATGTCGAATCCGAAAGTTCAGTAACATTTTTGAATATTTTTGTTGTTAAAAACTTTTCAATGACGTATCCTATTGTTTTAGGCAGAGACTACATAGGAAAAACAGGCTTGACTCTTCGTAAAGCAAATCTCGCAAGTGATAATCAGGATCCCCAGATTACGTGCAACTCCAAGGATCATCACGCGTCCGTTATGCATACATCACATACTGCCGAAATCGAGGAAACCCAACAAATTCTCAACATCGAAGTAATAGATGAGGGTGAGTTTGAATGGAACATTAATGATAATATATGTGACACAATTAAGGAAAATGTTAAAGATATAGTTAAACCGGCTTTTCTCAATTCCGCAAATAAGTTTTCACCAACGGACTTTTCCATGAAAATCGAATTGTCAAAAGACATTCCCTTTCGTTGTACCCCGCGAAGACTTCCGTACGCACATAAGGTAGAACTCCAAAATATTTTAGATGATCTTCTTAAAAAAGGTATTATACGCGAGTCGAATTCCCCGTACGTTTCTCCCATAGTTCTGGTTCAAAAGAAAAATAAAGAATTGAGGCTCTGCGTTGATTTTCGGGAACTCAACAAGATCACTCTACGTGATAATTATCCTCTACCTCTAATAGAAGATCATATAGATCGTCTAAGAAACAAAAAGTATTTCACTACGCTAGACCTCAAAAATGGATTTTACCACGTTAAGGTGGACGAGGAATCCATTAAATACACGTCATTTATTACCCCTATGGGGCAATATGAGTATACGCGAATGCCGTTTGGCTTAAAAAATGCTCCATCGGTCTTTGAACGATTTATGAAGCGTGTCTTCGGCTGTCTGATCTCGAAAGGAAAAATTCTAACATATTTGGATGACCTCCTAATTGCTACAGTCACTCTGGAGGAACACTTAGAAATCCTAAAGTTAGTCATCCAAATAATCGTTGAGAATGGATTGGTCCTAAGATGCGATAAGTGCAAGTTTTTACAATCAGAAATTGTTTACTTAGGATATAAAGTTACAGAAGCAGGAATACGGCCGAATGAAAGCAATTTAAAAGCAATACAAGATTTTCCTACGCCGACATGTACTAAGGATGTACATAGCTTCCTAGGACTCTGTTCCTATTTTAGAAAATTCATAAAGAATTTCGCGTTGTTATCGAAGCCTCTCTACGATCTACTGAAAAGAAATGCCCCATTTGTATTCGGAATAACTGAAAGAGAGACTTTTAATATCCTAAAAGGCAAGCTTGTAGCTTCGCCTGTTTTGGCTATATACAGTCCACACAGTGTGACTGAACTTCATTGTGATGCCAGCACAATCGGGTTCGGATCAGTCTTGTTGCAAAAGCAATTAGATGGGAAATTTCATCCCATATTTTACTTTTCGAAACGTGCAACCGAAACCGAAAGCAGGTACCACAGTTACGAGCTTGAAACTCTTTCCATAATCTATGCGCTTCGAAGATTCCGAATTTATTTAACAGGATTGTCCTTCAAAAGCATTACTGATTGTCAAGCACTGGCCTTGACCCTCGGGAAAAAAATGTTGAATCCGCGAATATCTCGATGGGCTCTTGAGCTACAGAGTTTCGATTACGTTGTTGAACATCGAAAGAGTGAAAAAATGACTCACGTCGACGCATTGAGTCGATCTTTCAATGTGCTGCACGTTGTCGATGAATCATTCGAGTTTGTTTTAGCGGCCGCGCAAAAACAGGACCCTAAAATTATTTCAATAGTTGCCGACTTAGAAAAAAACCAAAGTAGTCTGTACGAAATGATAGATGGTCTAATTTACAGAAAAAAGAAAAACAAAGTCCTCTTTTTCGTTCCATCTCATATGGAGGAACAAGTCATACGCACACACCACGAGGCGTTGTGCCACCTAGGTGTGGAAAAATGTTTTCAATACCTATCCGAGAGCTACTGGTTCCCAGGAATGAAAAATAAGATTAAGATTTATATACAGAAATGCTTAAAGTGTATGTATTATTCGCCCAACTCCGGTAAGACCGAAGCAAGTTTGCATTCCATTCCAAAGGGCGATCTTCCCTTTCACACCTTGCATATCGATCACCTGGGCCCCTTGCCAAATTCAAATACGAGAAAAAGACATGTTTTGCTTGTTGTTGATGGCTTTACAAAGTTTGTTAAGCTGTATCCCGTCAAATCGACACAAAGCGAAGAGGCAATCAAGTGCTTAACTTCCTTTTTCCAAAACTATTCGCGACCCGATCAAATCATATCAGACCGTGGAACTTGTTTCACGTCTAAAGAATTCAGTGACTTCATGGAAGAGAACAATATTAAGCACATTAAAGTTGCAACGTGTTCACCCCAGTCTAATGGACAGGTAGAACGCATGAACCGAGTTCTAGTACCTATGCTTGCCAAGGAATGCGAATCACATACGACCAGTGATTGGGATAAGCATTTGGTAAAGACTGAATTCGCTCTTAACAACACGGTAAATAGAAGTACTGGTTTTACACCAAGTGTCCTTTTATTCGGTGTACACCAAAAGGGCGATTTTTCTGACCGTGTCAAAGAGTTTCTCGCCGAAAAATTCACAAAAGAACGAGCTAGTTTGAATGAGGTAAGAGAAAGCGCTGTCAAGTGTATTGAAAGTACTCAAAGGTCGAATAAGATTTATTATGATAATCGGCATAAAAATCCTACGAAATACCGACTAGGCCAATATGTGATGGTAAAAAATACATCGACGGTACCCGGGGTAAATAGGAAACTTTTGGCAAAATACCGCGGGCCATATGAAGTAAAAAAGATATTGCCGAATGATAGGTATTTAATTTCAGACATTGAAGGCTTGCAGCTTACCAGATTACCATACAAAGGCATAATCTCTCCCGGTAACATGCGACCATATAATGTCAACATGGCACATCCGGAAAATGCAGATGACGTTGGAGTTGCCGAAGAGGATCTGGAGGATTCCGGTACGTGCGGAGAAGACTAACTACTGCATAATGTTTTATATCAATTTCAAGCCTGCTTTTCCAATGTATCTCATTAATTTAAACATTTATTTTTGCCAATTGAATTATTAATGAAATCGTAGTTTGCTTAAACACACATTATTGTATAATTGTTTGTAAAATGAATTGTTGTTCTCTATATTAACTTAAATGAATTGTAATCGGGGCGATTACTTGGTCAGGATGGTCGAATTGTAGGAAATTACAGATTATTACTTTTGTGCACCACTGTGCAACGTTAACATTACTTGAATAACTGCGATAAACTTTTGTGTAAGTTCGATCATCTGGCCAGGTCATTAACCGAGAACTCTCCACTAACTGTCAAGAGAAATTGTGTAAAAGGGCTCGGAAAATAAAGAACGGCATGAAAACAGATTCTGACGTTTCGGTGTCTCTTCTCTTTAAATTTCTCCTTCTACACAACTTATTTAGATGGCACTTTAACAGTGCCAAGCACTGCTTTGAGGTTGCCTTACGGTTGCGTCTTTTGGTCGAAGCGCGCAAATGCGCCGCACACCGAGTAAAGACAGTTTTTTTTAACAATATTTCAAGCAGGGTGTAGCCCATATGTTTCATGCATTTTTAATCGGCAGTAAGAGACCGTGAGTTTAAACGTCATTATCCTCCGTTATAACCATATTTAGGGCACCTTTGATAAACGGTGGTCGATCGATTTTTAAGATCGCCATTATGATAGCAGAGTCAGAGCATATGTATATTGTGACTTATCTCCTTCCTAGGACAAGAATGTAACCACTTGCTTTTTTCTAAGATCCGCTAGTTTGATTTACTTGAAATCTGCAGTAACTCCATACGAGACTGTTCTACACGGTAGTAAATGCATCTTGCTACTGGGATGCCATCTGGCAATGAAGCGAGTTGTTTATCAACTCGTCTTCGAGCATACATACATATTTAACCTGGGAATAAATTGCAACCCACAGTTTGGAACAAAATTTAAAACTTATCTAAACTTAAATTTACGTCATGTCACACCTAAACATATTCTTCACGGCAATTGGAAATCGAAACTGCTTCTTGAAAGACATTGGATCGTGACTAGAGATGAAAAAGCTATGTACTACGATAACTTCAAGAGGAAAAACTAATATGTAAGGTTTGGTGCACTCGTTCCATTATCGTCTACATCGACGCCAAAGAAACACATCCACGGTTCAAGGGTCATGGTTTCCATATGGTTGGACCAGACGGTTGTGGTGTACTATGATCTGCTAAGAACAGGCAAAAACATTGATGAGAAACGTTATCAAGTAAAGCGAATGCGTGCATTGCGTGAACAACGGTCAGAAACGACTGAAAGGGGATTTTGCATCACGATAATGCTCGGCTCCATGTGGCTGTAGTGGTCAAAAACTATCTGGAAACGTCGAAATGGGAGGTCATACCCCACCCGCCGTATTCTCCAGACCTTGCTCATTCCGATTGCTTACTTTTTCGATGGCTACAGTATTGGACGACTAGCGATCATCTTCTGACTCGGCCCGTCTGTGGCAAAAAATTAAAAAAAACTAAACAAATCAGCTTTACAAATAAAGAGCCGTCTCCGGCAATGGAATCTTTAAAATTTAGTTCAATTGCTACTTAAAGTTTTTAACTACATAGTTCTACAGAATTAATAGAAGAAGAAACGCGCCACATCTGTCTGTAAGCAACAGCTGTAAATAAGAAATCGATGTCCTCCTGGGAATTTGTTAGAGAAATCACATTTGGCCGAATTTTTTTTCAGAGCAAGTCTTGCAATGAATGGATCATTCTCTTCTGAAATGACATACTTTGTTTGGATCTCAACATTACATATCATGAGAATATTTAAGTGTAGATAATTACACAACATACCTTTTTGGAACACCCTTTCAATCAAAGATTCGAAATCTAACCAAGCAAGCGAATATTTCATCTCGATGACATATAGTCTACTCGTATTATCGTATGTGCTATTTAGGAACTTCAATTTGTTTTTAAGATGGCGAAACTTTCGATTGACGACCTTGTACAGGGTGCTCTCAATTTTGTCCTATCACTTATCGTTGCTGTAAGTACCAACAGCCAACAGCCGCGAGCCCAAACCTACACTTTTATATTTCATATTTCTTTCTAGGTCCTTGAGGTACTCGCTGTAAAGAAAACCCTCGATCAACACGAAAGTATTTGTATTCAAGCCCGCGAGATATCGAATGAAGTTCATAGATTCATTGTTCTGCTAAGCACGGTGATACTGCTGGACATCCTGTCAATCATCTTCGTGGCAGTTGATATTAAGACTGCAGCTCGTCCAATTGTGCGGTTTCATATTAAGAGTGACAAGAATGTACATATTTATCTGTTGCCTTTACAGTGCTTTGTGTATCAAATCTTTGCGACGATCATTTGTATCGTTGCCATGACGACTCTGAAAGGAGGCATCACCTATTGTGGCAATGATGCACAGGATGAGTTTGCGATTGCGGCGACTTTTTCAATCGTAGCGGCAGGATTTCATTTTGTGCATATTTTCGTAATTTCATGGGAGATTCCAAAGGGGGATTTGTTTGCTTTACCCTTCAATTTGAAACTTGACAAATGAAACAGTGAAACTTAAATTTGCTGAACATGTTTTTCCTCAATAACAAAATCAACACCCTGTGCTCATAATCATATTCAACAGCATCATCATCTTAGCAGACCATTAACACACATTAAATGATCTTCAAAACCGTCTGAACTTGAATTCATGTCCGCATTAATCAGATGGAAAAGCATGAATTTCACGAGACCGATGGCGCGGTGCCCCACCGGATCGTGACATAACGATCGGCGTAGCGTCGATAGTCTATTGACCGCGGCAGCGGCGTCAGTGACTCGAGTCCGGTCTGGCACACGATATTGCATCACGACACAGCAACGACCACGACACTCGCAATTCCAACAACGTAATAAGCCGGCAAAATGTATTACGAATCGATAGATCGTCAGAGGGGTCCGTTGCCGGTGCTGCTGGTTGCTGATGCTGCAGCAGGTATTATTTAATTTCCTACCGCTTACAGCGCTCATTTGCAGGTAATTAGTGGCGAGATGATAATTATTGGCAATTGCGATTCTACTTATCAAAACGTAATGGTTTACGTTGTGGCGTTGCACAAAATGTGTGGCGCGACGAGGGCTTACCACAGCGCTTCTGGCGCTGGTGGTGCAAGTGCAGGGCTGAGAAATGCCTTGACGGTGTAGCAGTTGGGAATTGGCATTTATCTCCCATGAAGCAAGCGCTCTAAGCGACTTGAAGGTCGGGAAAGCTCGGGTATTTGAGCAACTGAGTCTTTCTTCGGTTTGTTGCGACAAGTGTTACGGAATAAATTTGCATTCGATTAACTAACGACGCTCAACTCGGAGCCACTCCAGGAGGAGGCTCTATTACACTTTGCGTCGTTTGTTCGAAAAGGCTTCAGCACTTCCGATCGTGATGCGCGATCGTGAAGATGGTAATTAATTGACGGGATTTCCAGTGCTCGCGTGTTGAAGATGGGTAGGGTATATCAGCTAGGCAACAATGTTAGAAGTCTCTTCAAGGCTATGGTGGCGCACCTTAGCAAAAGCGGAACTAAGTTTAAAACAGGACAACTTCTTCTTCTTATTTGCTTTTCTTATGAGAAAAACTGTTTTTTGACAATTTTGCGATTTATTGATACAGTTTTGTTTCCGCACGCTTCAAATAGTGGGGTTATCGAAAAGAAACGGCACATGTACTGTATATCAGAGTGTAAAAAATCATCAATAAAACGTCCATTTTCCTCTTCGTCACATCGCCTCCGGTTTTCATTGTCTGCTCTACATGATCGAAATGCAAAACCAAAACAACTTGACAATATGACGCAAAAATGACGTACAATTGAACCGATTAAGCTCACCGGTTAAACACACTAAACAATGGAGAATTTCAAGATCATCGTCAGACACCCTTTCAGTAGACCCGATTTCGTATGCGAAACGAGTCATCATGCAATAAGAACATTTATCGTCGATCTCTTCCTGATAGCGAATAGTGACGTTTGCATAAAGTTAAGATGCCTACTCGAAATGTTCATCACGTTTCGAAGCACAGACTCGCTGCTCTTTGATGACTGCACAGCCTGAATGTCTGTCAATTACATTTGCTGTAGAGCAAATAAAAATGCAAATTATCTTAAGAGCTCATAAAAAAAAGTTGTTCATAAATGGCTGTATAAATCTAAGCGCCAACTCAGTCGTTTATTGTTTAATTGTCTTTGACTTTTTCTAATCATCTGTTTTCAGGATTTCGTGGGAGAATTAAATAAGATCCTTTGTTTGTCAAGTCCTTTGATTGTCAAGGGGTTGTGCATACAGGGCAATATTTTGAGTCTCCCTTAAGCTGCGGAGATGCTAAAATTTTCCCTGTAAGTTTGTTTAGTCACATTAGCACTTAAACTTTTTTTTGTCGCTCCATGGACAGTCATAACAATATCCTTTGCTAAGCTAACTATTAGCTAGTCAGATCTTCCCGAGAGTTAAATAATGACCCTTGTCTATCATCTGTTGGTTGCGCTTTTAATTAAAACTCTCACATCGGAAATAAGCTAACTGTTGTGAAGGACCTACAAGTCTCGGATGGGATGACGTCTACCTCTAAAGGAGACAAAATGACTCACACTTGTTGAAGCAACATTGTGAACATACAATGGGTAAACAATTGCAAAGACAGATACTGACAGAAGGTTTATTTTTAAATTTATTTGCAAATACATTTTGGGACTGGCATGCGAAGATGAAAACAAAGAAATCGTCAATTTCAAGGATACTGTGAACTGTTTTTTCGCATTGATTAAGGAATGGAATTAAAAGGTTAAAACGAAAGTGTTTACCCCAATTAGGCCGCTTGTATACATCTGTTTTATTTTCGAAACGCAAGAAGCACATTGGATATTAATTGGAAGTTCACATTGAATGTATAATCGGGATTACAATCACAAATGTGCATAGTCACAAAAACAGTTTAATTCTATATTTTGAAATAATTACGATCAGAAAATGCAAAATGAGCCTGCAGGTAATTATTGATGCCATCCCCTCATTTTATTGCTAACTACTCTACACAAATGGTAAGTGTTTCCTAGAAGAAGACATTTTGTAAGTACTCACCTCACATGTCACAAATTAATTTAGGAACAGTAATTGTAAAAATCTCACACACGACCTATTTGTTAATTTCACTTCCATCTTAGCAAATAGTTTGCTTACAAAAGGAATTTAATTGATAGCGTTAGGTTGCACCTGGCTGCTTACCACAAAGGGAGCTTCAACAGAAGGGAAGGATGCATATTCCTACCTCCAAGAAAGATAAATAGTGACGAACTGTGGAGCTGTAGAAAGCATATTTGCAAACCGGAGGATGTATAACATGTTGCGAGTTCGGAAAGAAAATTTACTTTTTTAATAGTTACAGGCTGTTTCCAAATTTCATTTTCAAACAGACGTCTCTGAACAACATTAAGCTTAAGCTGACACCTTTTAGAAAAGCAATTGCTTATTCGAGACGTAATCAATCTTAGGATGTAATAGATCACTCAATAAGTCCCGGGACATGTGGGAGACGCCAAAAAAAAACTTGTTCATTTAATTTTTTTTAGATCCGCTTTCTATACATATGTACGAGATCTGATCGAACGATTTTGAAAACCCCCATATTGGAAATACCAATCCTGGTCTCAATCCTTACCAATTATTCACATTAAGAAGCCTTCCAGTGGTGATTTTTATGCTTTGCACTCCACGATTAAGACTGAACTGCGAAAACTTACTTACTCCGAGATTTAAAATGTTTAAAACTAATTCGTCCAGATTCATTAAAATTGCTGCGAAACAGGAGACCATTGGGACAACGCTACAGAGGACGGCTCAGGCTAAGGTGGCGCACACAAGTGGAGAGGGACCTCGACCAACTTGGAGTGCGCAACTGGCGGCTGCTGGCTGGAGAGGCATGTTGATTGAGGCCCAGGTCCAGCCCGGACTGTAGTGCCTCACGAAGAAGAAGAAGAAGAAACATCAGGTCCAGCCCGGACTGTAGTGCCTCACGAAGAAGAAGAAGAAGAAACAGGAGACCAACATTTCTTCCACCAACTTTTTTTACGCCAAGAGTTCGCGCCCTTCATGAACTGATTTTCTCTTCCATTCCTTAAAAATTGGGTACGTCTACAGCCTTCTAGAGTCCAAGGCCTAACTTCTTCAGCAAGCAAGATCTACAGTTTTTTGTCGACTCCAAATAGCAAAATTTGAGAAGATTTGCTTTGACAATTAGTACTCTTTGAGTGTTCTCTGCAACTCGAAAGATGTGAGGAAATTTTGACAAGAGTTCGAGAATTGAATCTGGGACCTTCGGAGTGTGAGTCAAAGCACTTACACTCTACGCTAAACCGCTCAATTCTACCCTCTTTTCACGAACTTATTCTACCGAACGAAGTAGATCAAGTCGTATTAATTATGAGATCAACTTTCTTATCTTCAGAATACTACATTCTGTCATCGCTACTTATCAGTAATAACTAAGTATGACGCATAGTTTTTCTAAGTTGTTTATTTTCCTTAGTTAGTTTGTTCTTCATAAAGTTTGTACCTCTATTATGAGGCAACTCTGCGTCAAAGAGTTAAGACAGCTCAAATTGTTCCTTTAATATTTCGAATACTCAATTTCATTTATTGCATGCAAGGTCAGAATTAACGTTTTCAAAAGAATTTCAAATGGAAATGAGTTTAAAAAAAAATTGAAAATATTTTGAAATATTTATCCCTTTTAGAAAGGCAACTATTTACCGCGAATTCCGTGTGTTTAAATTTTGCATTCGAAATATTAAGATGTTTTCAATACAGTTCACCACTGAAAAAGAAACTCTAGAACCGCCATAGAGTAGCGCCCAGTCATTCAACTCCTATCAGTGGGCAAGTTGTCAAGCAAAATTCTTGGCTTGCCTTTAAGCACAAAGTACAGATGTACCCGCTTCACTCTTATACGCACGTACTTTTCGCAAAAACAAAACAAATCTTAAAAATAGTTCAAGATGGCCGTATGCTCAATTTATTTTTTTTTTTTTGCATGTTTTTCGCTTGTTTTGGCTCTGAATCGCTATAAACAGGGGCACAACGGCACGTTTTGTTCAGAATTGCGAGCTTTTATCTCAAACCAAAACAAATCCACTGTATTTCGAATAGCATTTCTAAAAATATACGTGTTCTTGTTTGAAAATATTTTGAATACACCATTCGGTCGTTTGTTTTCAATCGGTTGACACCGAATTTTCGTTGAACATTGAAATATTTTACCTTTTGCAGTGAATTCTTTATTAATTTTCTATTGTGTTCTTAAAACATATTTAATCATAGAATAAGAATAGTGGAGGGCGCAATGGAAATGAACCGTCCCATGACCCTCAAGTGAAAGTGATACATAACAGTGAAAAATTGCAGCAGCAGTTCATGTGTCTATTTCGAAAAAAAAATCAAAAACAATTTCATTGAACAAAAAACTGAAATTATCTAATGAAAGATTGTGAATCTTTTCGTGGGACATTGCACAGATTAAGTGCACGACTTTCGCATTGAATGCATGCGATCAGTACTTAAGATGCCACCCATCTATCATGTGAGTTTCCTCCCTTTCAAAAAGGGACAATTACCGCTATTCTAGCTGTCAAAATAATGAAATTTCTCTATGAATCAACTGCATCCGTCACATAACTTCGAAACAAAGCAATTCTAAAGAGTAATTAATATACAAAGTGAAAAGGAAAATCACTGGCGTTGCAATTAATTTAAATTGTTCAACAAAATGAGAATAAATTGATAATAGGATTTGATGTGTGGTGTAAGCAGTCGTGGGAATGCACATTTAATGGCTTATCAAGCCTTTTCCAGATTTAATTTGATGGATGTGTGGATAGTTTATTTATAAATACTCCATAAGGAATGCAGTTACGTGAATAAAGATGTACTTCGTATCATGCAATGTCAAGCGATATTTTCTAATAATTTGATTTTCATTTTAATAGAGAGTTTCTGCGTCGTTGGAATACTCTTTTACTGTAGCCTTAGACGGCGGGAAACTATGGACAATTTATGGAAGCATTACATACCTGCATTCTTTTCATTGGCAGGATTCAAATGCAAATGCTAATGGTACTAAGTATTGCTTTGTTTCACCTCAAATGTCCCATAAAATAAACAAATTTTTGTTCTCTTAACAACGCCTCTTTAATTATAAGCTATAAAAACAGACCTCTTATAATGCGAAAACCAAAAGAAAGCCTTCTTCAAAGCAATAACAAAGCTCGTTTAATGTATTCCTCATTTTTGCTTCTCATGCCAATTTTTTTTTTCAAACACATCTACCCACCTAGAACAAATAAAAATTGCGATTTCTTGCAGAAAAAGTACCTCTTCGAGAGAGTAAGCTATTTTCCTTCTCTACTAAGGATGATTCATCACGGGGTTTGATTTATAGTTTAAAATTGAACATATTGACTTAAAAGTTAAAATAAAATTGTTTTTCTCACTTAAAGGAATATATCATGCTATTTACGTTTCGAAAAGGATACCATTTAAATGTTGACCACGACTTCGTTTGAGGTGGTCCCATCAGAAGGTCTGATTTTGGGCGACTTGTTTGAGCATAGCGACTGTTATGTCGCGGATAACACAAGTAATGTTGGCTTCCAATCTTAAGTGGCTTATTTCTAATGACCTGAGACATTCCATATCTCCAGAAAGAAAAAATAATGCAAGAGTTAGATATCGTACGATGTAGGCCAATAGTTTACCGAAGCGAAACATGACAAATAGGTGTCCGCCAAAATAATTTCTCCTCGAGTCCATTGTTTCGCGCCCTTATAGCTTGTAGCGTCATCTTGTTGAAAACAGAGCTCGAAGAGATCATGTGCCTGAATTTCATGAAGCACATGGTCCGTTAACGTGGCGCAATGACGGTTGCCATTGATGGTAATGATAAGTCACGATCTTCACGTAAACTCTCAGCTCCAGTCGAGTATCATGCACAAGAATAAACTGGGACTTAAATTTGGGAATAGTATTGACAACGGTGGCTTCGGTAGGACGATTATGTGCACCGTCAGTTCATTGAATCGCAAGAAGAACATTTTCCACAGAATGCTGAATTTCGTAACACAGCTGAACAATTTGGAGATGCTGATGTTGTATAAGTTCTTCCATGATGACTTGCCAAACGAAACTGAACAAAAATCACGCAGTTGTTTGACAGGTGTTCTGTTAAAAATGAACTACATACTTAAAATCTAACCTCTCGATGAATCATCCGGTTTATACTGTTGTTTCTTTTCAACTCCTGCATTTTGTGGTGATCTTTCACCAGCTTTAAAAATCGATTAGTTTGTGTGGACATTGCGTTTGTCTACTCTTATACGCTCCCGCAATGTATAACACATTCTACCACCAGTAGAAATTAGGAATAGCTTGACGGTCAATTTTTGCTTCAAGTTTATCCTTCACTTCTTTTTTACTCACCCCTCTTTGAACAAAAAACGGCACCAAGAGATAAGATAAGTATGAGTATATTATTTATCTTCTGAAGACAAAAGAGTGAAGACAAGTATCGGCGTGGAGGGTATTTTCCAATGCTAAAGCAAAGTGATTTTGCATTTGCCACGGATCTTCATCTACTCGTAAACTTTCAAAAAATTTTTCTTTGCGTTCATTCTGGCGCTCGAATTCACGAAGCGACGGATTTTGCATAAAGCTCTACTACTTGACAAATGGCCTGCCGTCCTCTGCTTTAGAGAACAAAATCTAAGTGCGTTGATTTTTTGTTCATAGCGCCTACCAATTCACCACTATCCCATTATCCATATGTTCAATTGCGGTCCACCTTACCCGGTTTATTTTGCAAATTGACGGCACGCTTTAATTTTCAAATCACACACAATATAAAAAAAACTACGCACCGTAGCCACCGCCCGCTACGAGCACGCATTTCCTACATTTGAATAATCAAAGTTGTTGAAGGCTGGAAAGCCACAATTTCTATTTTGTCACCCCACCCCCTGCGACCACAATCATCAAAAGCAAAACCAAAACAAACAAAAAAACAACATCTTCCGAGAATGAACAATCAACGACTTTGGCATTAATTATGCATCCTATTCGCGAAACCATCACTAATTCATACTAAAGCCCCTGCCCCCCTCCCCGATCGCGGACGCTTTTCGCGTCAACTTCGGCACTTGTGTTTATAGCGAAATCTGATTAATTACGTCCGCTAGACACGCGACGTCCGATCGAGAATACCCACTCACAGTGTCGCTCACAATTGGATCAAAGAGCACGTCCAAGCAGATGAGCTCTATCGTCTTGAAAATGCAAATCAGTTTTTTTTCCGTGTTGTTTCATAGAGTTCCATTCAATTTGAAGAATTTGAATGTTAGTTCGGTGGAATTAATAGAACTCAAGGGAGGATCAGATTGGACTTAATTTGGAGATTAATTTGAGGATTATGATGAGCCATCTTGATGATGACAGGATAGCGGTCGAACAGTCCCATTAGAACTCAATTGGACTGTTCAATTTGATTATCTTTTGATGGCCTTGCGGTTGAGGGTTTCAAAGTTCGTTGGAAGTATCCCGCACGAACTTGGCAGACTTTGGGGCAGACAGTTGCTGGGGAGAGAGTAAATTTAAATCCATTTTAGGTATAAGTATCAATTGAGGTGGCGTATCTAAAGCAATGGTTGGATTGGATTGGAGCACTGGTTTTTTCAATTAAGTTGATGTAACGATGGGTGCAACATTTTCAGAAAATATTGCAGCAACCGATTCAAACTGTGCAAACATTAGCTCTGTTGTTTACGCAGGTTTTTGTTTTGACGCAGGTTTGAAACATGTGAAGAGAGATCACATGTTTCAAATATAGAGATTCTATAAAATTATTGTTTCATTTGAAAATGTCCTTTAATACGGACACTTAAGTGCTGTGGAAATAAATAACTTTAAAAATTTGATATACGTTCGTACCTGTAGTTAGGACATTTACCGTTTTTTTCCTTCTCTAAAACGTATGACACTGTCTTAAAGTGCGTCATAGTATGTGCAACATTTAAGGATTGTCACAGAAATCCGGTTGAAAATGAATAAAGACTTAAACGGATTTAGAATTTTTGCATTGTTTTGAATAAAACACATCCCACAAGAGAAATCTAGCTGAAATCAAATCCAACACACTTGATGATCAATTTACTTTATCATCGTTTCCTCTAAATTGCGGTTCACGCAAGATGTAAATTAGGTCCAATGTACATTCATGCGCTACTGCTTCATCTCTGTAGAAAGTCACAAGGGCCTGTCTTTTCTTGAGTCAGGGGCTTCTTCGTGCTTTGCAGTGAGCGAAGGTTTCTCTCAGATAGATTTTTAAACCATCTGAACATTTTTTCTTTGTGAGAATATTTTGTATGAGTATGAGAAAGCAAAATAACTAGAGTTGAAAACTGAAATATTGAAAAGCTGATTACGGCAAAAGAGTGCCTTAAAGGGTCTCTCCAAGGCCTTTAAAGCATTGATGTGCATTGGGCTTAGTTATATATTTTTCCGTGGAACGTAGAGTCGTTTCGTAGAAACTCAATATCGTCCATGCTCATATTTCTTAAGTCAAACTAACAAAAAGTACTTCCAAATGAGTCTGCAGCATCAACGGATGACGATGACTCCTCGTAAATATCATTGATGTTACCGACCGGCACATTTACTTTTTGAAACTATACTGAGTCTTTGATCTTAGTGTATCTCGCGAATATTTGGTCTATTTACCACTCTTACCACAATTTTTGTAACGTGCTATGCATGCGTTTGTGTTTGTTTTAGATTGGAAGCGACCTACAGTTAACTGTCAACTTAGAACGGCAAGCTCCAGGAAAGTTTGCATAACGAATAGTAAGCCCTCAATGTTGTCAGTAATCCGAGAAAGGTAAGAGCCATTAAGCTAGGGCGAACACTGATCAGTATACAGCAGATTTTAGAGACGCCGGCGAGATTTGCCCACTACAGCTGATTTAAGCTGATTAATCCGCCATCTGGTTACTTGTATAGGGAAAGATAAGTTCACTCGTAAAATGCGTGCTCTTTACAACAATAGGTCTTCAATGATTGAAAGTAAAACACAGCAACAAAAATTTTTCGAATCTTAGTCGTAAGCTGATACCAAGTTTTCAAGACATGACCAGTCCTCTCAAGTTGGATGAAATATTTATTTCTTTTGAGATATAGCAGAACTTGATAGTAATGAATGTACGCGAACAGATCTTCCGTTTCACAGGGAACAATAGAATATACATGGATTTTCGACCATTGCCGCTGTGAATCTATCGATTGACCGCAATTTTTAACAGAATGCATGGATTTTTGACCATTGTGACTGTAAGTCCACCGGTTGGCAACCATCTTGTTCAAAATAAGGCCGAAAAAATTCAGGGATTTCTCATACATTCACGATATCCACGAAAACTAGTTGAAGATGAGTTTCTCGCTCACCCCTTACCCACATGAGTCATATGTGAACGGAAGGCATAGATTAGAGACGTCTACCGACTACACGTGACCTATTTTCCATTTTTCAAAGCTAAATATTCTCGTTGCAAAACAAACTGCATCATGTAAAATGATCAATCGTAATAGATGTCCAGAGATTACAGAGCAACAATGTGTCATCCCTTATCAGTTGAACAAATATGTAGCATTGCATTTATATTGCTTGAGTTTTCAAAGAAAATCATTGATATTGAATTAATAAAAAATAAATACTAACGATCTTTGTCTCATTGTAGCAAGCATTCTAAAAATAAAAATATATCTGTCTAATGCCGAAACAAGGGATGCTTCTGTTTAAATCCAATCAATTGCATATTTTGAGGAATGATTTCAGTTCTCTCTAATTTCTATTCTAAATACAAACGAATCTGTTCTTTATAGTCAACTTGTGATGTAAATAAAAAATTATCTGTGCAACAAAGTTAAGCAAATATGTATCAGCTGAACACCGAGTGAGTTGCAGTGTTGCTCAAAGTCAAGTTTTCCTATCATTTCGTAATGTTTCGGAGCTGATGAGTCAAATTACCAAATTATAGTCATTGCTCTTAGGACTTGTAATTTGCTTATCGAGGAAAAACAAATTTCTTTTCCTTAGCACGCAAATATTGTTTGATGTTTGGGATTTCTCCCGGATAATGCCTGAGATTCAATTTGATGGCGTATTGAACTGAATTTAATAACCACTTTCGTAACGCGATTCAGGTGATAAGATTACAGAAATTTTATAACTTTTTAACAAAAATTAAAAATATATTGTTACTTGGCACGATAGGTAAGCGTTCGTGCACAAGCATACTATTCGGAGTCAAATTACATAACAAATGCGAGTTTTCTTGGTGGTTGCAGAATAAATTGTCTTGCGAATGTCAAATTCGATTAGAGATTGTAGAGATTTTTGAAATTTCGCTGTTTGAACTTAGGAACCTTGTACCGGAAATAGGTAAATATGCTTCACCCAAGAAAAAACTGACTATGAGTCGGAGATCACTAGAGAGTTGTACTGCAAAATCATTTAAATTAATAAATTAAGTGACGACATAGTCCACGAGGGACCAGTTCCTAGCTTTTTCAGCAACCACTAGTGTTGTGCCAATGTTTTGTCACGAGTTGAGGGGACCAATAGTTTTTTGCCGACTACGACCTCCGAAATCTAAGAAGGTTTTCACTGATGATTGGTAAGTACTCTTTGAGTGTTGACGGTAACTCGAAACAGGTGGTGAAGTAAAAAAATGAAAAGTTCAAGTTCGAAAAATGGAACCTTGAACCCTCGGCGATCCACAATGCTACAGCTGACTACTTCTGATCATCAAAGTTTAGCCAATTTTTAGGTCACAATCTTGTACGCCGAATAATTTGAATTGAATTAAGTTGAAAACCCCGAGTTCATATTCTTTGATGATCTAGAGGAGAAGACCATGTGAAGTTAAAAAACTACATATAGCTGATTTGTAGCTTCCAAGAAGTAGTTCTGCTCGTATATAGCGCTGATGTAAAATCCATAAAGACAAATGCCGTGCAGTTCGGTTAAATCATACCTAATTGATGTTATACAGTTTAAAACCGATTTTCAACGGAGAAATTTCCTAAATGAGTAATGTTCCGTAAGCGTCGTTAGTAACTCGATAAAGAGAGAACACCGTGAAAAGGGTGACAGACGTATTTTCTAAACACAGGAATCAAAAATGTTGAGTCCCTACGTACGATTTGTCACACCCATTTACTGCATCACGCATATTAGGTAAACTCCTCAAAAAATGTTCAATCCGTGCAGCATTTTCATTTCATTTCCAAATGTATTTTTTTATTGTTAATTATCCGTGCAGCATTTTGTGAAACAATTAACTGAGACAAAGAGAACTGGCAACCTTTGTGGGCCAAAGTGCACTGGTGAAGATATTTTGTGTGGCTTCCAAGTGTGGGGTGTGGGGTTGGTGGAACTTCGATTTCTGTCGAATATTTCATATATTTCGGCTGAATTCGTATGCTTCGAATTATTTAGTTATACATATGTACGTAAATACAAGAAAGATGTTCAACTTCAAATGTACGGTGCTTTCCGCTTATCTGTTACTCATCGGCAACATTTTCCTTCCTTTTTAAACAGTTGCCATGATAAGGCAATGTCGGAAGTCTTGCGTTATTTAATTTTTATTCTTTTTCAACTACCCACTTTGCCGTTGTTAAGTGGCTCTCCCTATAAAGGGATGCCGCAATAAAGCGGAAGGAAACTCCCAAATCTGGCCCTCAAGTTCATAGCCAATTGAAATAATGTCAAGGATTCAAAAGAAATGTCGACTGGGAGTGGTGAAAGGTTTCAGATGGTGCAATAAAATCGATTTCCAGAATTCAGTTTTATTTCAATGTCATTCTTATAAATAACCGCAAATTCTAAGATTTTTTTTTCAACCAGACAAACCAGACTTTTTTTGTGGTTAACTTACTGCTCCACCAACCTGCTTTATATTCATATCTTTAATAAGAATTTCATAAGAAATATGTTTATGCAATTTGAGCATCATCCAGCAACAGAGTCACCGACTTATCGACGTGTTTGATTATTTATTCATGGAATGTTCGCCATGAACAGTGTAGTTCTATCAATTACAGAAATATGTTATTTTTAAGATTACACACATTCACAGACTTATCATTTGGACACATTAATGTAGTTTTACGTTTATTCCTCCTTCTTAGCCAAGGACCTATAGAAACCTTTCTTGACAACTTTTAAGCAATGAAGGCAATTTTCTTCATGAATGTCAAATATTTTAAATGAGAAAACTCATTACTTTCAATTGTCTGACTTTCCCCGTATTCGTTTACTGTTCGTATGAGCAAGAGATGTCATCTTTGCAAAACTACACTTGTGGGAGCAGAATGTAATGCAATGAGAATGATTTCAGATGATTAAGTTTGGAACCTGTTCCACTGGGCTATTGCAAAGCACGAAGTTCTTAATAAGATAATAAGTTCACAATGAATAGATCGCACTTTATTAACAGACATCATGTAAAATAACTCCTTAGGCCAGAAGTTTCCACTCATAAATGTCATTGCACACCGCTTACAATTCACGATTTCCCTCCTTAAAAACCCTGACAACTATCTCCAGACTTCATATTTCAATGACAGCACACTCGCAAAATGTCAAGGCACGATCCCAGACTCACTCAACAAACCTGCACCATCCCATAAAACCGCTTGACGAACGCATTACCTGAAAGAAACACAACTTACGGCGGAAAATCAACAGAAATCATTTCACAGTCACGAAGCTTCGCAAAATTTGCATGCGATCGAGTGAGATTGTTAATCGTTTTTAAAATTTCAAAACTCCGTAAAAAATCGACGGGCACGTCCTGCCGCGTTTATCTGCGCTGAGCCCCCAAAGCAAACACGCATCAACTAAGCGCCTCCTATCAGCCGCGAACGTGTTCACTGAAGACACAAAAAATACAAGTCTGATTAAACGCTGTCGCACCGCGCTAAACGGCGTGAATAAAGTGTCTCATCGGCAGCCCTCAGAATTTCAATTATTCCAATAAACAAAACGTTTCTCAATATGTGTCGCATATTGATTGTTTTGTGTAATGCTGACAGATTATATCTGGCTCGGGCGCTCGAGAGTCTGTGACATCAATAGGCATGACACAAATTCCCGTCTTCTGCGCGCAACTTATCTGCTCGCTAAGTTGTCTTGACATTGTCAATTTCCTTTAGAAGGGAAGTGCACACTCATCTCGTGCCGAAGTATAAGCACTCGGCTGCCCAATTAGAGCGACCGGCAGCTCTAATTCGCCTGCTGCCAGAAAAACATGTTCTCGCTTAAGGCAATTCGATAATTCCCTCAACGAGGGTCAGGAGCGGAGAAAGTCAAGCGTCGCACCCCACAAATTCGAATGCGTGCGTCATGTGTGCTCTTCTCAGGATCATCAGTATCGGTCACTCGATCAGACTCACAGCCGCCGCTGCCCGAGCTTCTATCCGCCTCCACCTTCGCGTGCAAATTGAAATAAGCTACAATTGAGCTTTTTGTGTGTTTTGATTATCTCACGCTGTCGGCTCTGCAGTCTAGACTGCCGATTGGTGAAAATTAAGACACTCCACACTTGTGCACTGGCTGGTCACCGGTACTGTTCACCGGCTCGTCGGCTTACTGCGTTCACTGGCGTTGCTACTGACGCTGCCACTGCTACAGCAAGTGAATTTTGTATCTTATCGCTGCTGTCGGTATAGTTTTTCACTGTTTTCCGCGCGGGTTTTTTTTTGCCGTTTTTCTTTTTGCTCGTTCATATAAAAGTTGAGGTTCTATTGAAAGTGATGCCATTGAAACGATATTCCTCCTCTGTGCGCGACACACACAAGGCTCAGATTGAGCTCGTTAGCCGAGATACTTTTGATTACTTTCGCAGAATTTCTCACGGGGACAACACACTCGTGCACGCGACTTTGACTAGTTTGAAGTGTAGATTTTAAGGCAGCCTCCACCAGTCGTTGTGTTGTTTAAACGAATATTAATTTGTGAACATTTGGTGTGTTCTGTATATTGCAATTGAATTGAAGTAGTTGTGCTGCATCCGTTGCGATTGTGAACTTTTATTTATTTTCCTGGAAAATAACGACGGAAATTTCGATTATCTCCTACAAGTGAACAACGTTCAAATTGAGGGTGAATATTACAAAAATTAAAACTAAAACTAAATAGCGGTGGTTGGTTGTAAATTATTGTGTGTCATCTATTTTAATGAGAGCTATATTTTTTTGAAAGTTATGAAGGAGTTATGATCGGAAGACGGGAAGCGATAAAATATTAGGAGATATTATTTTGAATTGATGCATATGATTTTTACGAAGCGGTGTAATTTGTGTAATGGATTCAACGTGCATTTTGAACATTTTGAACATTTCGAATTTGAAATCAGAGATAATTTGCATTTGGATATCTTAAATCGGATTTTGAGGTTTAATTAAAAAACAAACATTTAGAAGGAAAATATTTGGAAAATAGTTCAAAGTTGATGTCCTCTTAAGGCCAAAAATTTTCTCTAAATGACAAAATGTAGTACTCAATTTTTGGCTCTTCTAAGATTATACAGTTTAAAAAAAAATAAGGATGAATGTGCGCATTAGTATTGAAAACAAAATTCTTGACTTGTAGGAAGGCCTTAAAAGAGCCAAACTCTAATTTCATCTTGCTCTACAGTGCAGCCAAATTTAAAAACTGCTCAAGTAGATGTAATTTGAATACAATGTTCGCATCACGTAGACTATTTCATGTGTTTATGGTATTTTTCCTGTGTTTCTGCCTTTAAACCTATAAATACGTATCCTCTCAATAGAATAACAAGGTTCTTTATTTTTGCGGGAGTGGCGTTTAGCGTTTTAGAAAATCTCCATAAACTCGTACGAATACGGTAATCGGAATCTATTTTTTGTTAAAGGAAGGGAAGGAAAATGATGCGGAAAGAAAATACTACTTCAGAGTGGACCGAAAATTATCAATATACCTACTTGCTTTCTTTTTAATCGTTAAAACTTTTCGTTATTCTCTCCTGATATCACATCTCCATATAACACAAGTTTCAAGTTACCTGTAATTCAAAGATTAATTCTCGCCAAAAAAAAAAAAAATATTTGGAGAAAACCGTAGAGAAAGTTGAAAACAAATAAATGATAAAAAAGGAAACCTAAACAAATAAGAAATTCGATAGTATATGCTCCAAACATCTGTATAAAATTCACTACTTCCGAAAAAATAAATCGAATTTAAGCGTCTTAAACTTTTTTTTTATTATTTGAGCATTAAAAAAAAGGAAAAATTCAAATCGTTGACAGCAAAAATACTGCTTCAGCAAAGTCATATTGGAAATTTTTTAAGCTGGAATATATCTTAAAGTTGTGGTCGACATTGCAAACAAACAAAGAAATAAATTCAATTTTAATCAATATGCATGTGCCATTCAAAAACTTAATATCTTATAATTTATAACTGCATAATGTTTTTTTATTGCTTCAATTTATTATAAGCGACATTTACATAGACATTCGGATTGAATTTAACGGCCAATCAATAATGTTAAGACTTTGTCTTTATTGATTTTGATTCTAAGCAAAAGCTTCAGCAACTACGATGTTTGATCGCATTTTAAGGTACTTGTGACCACGCCTTAGGCGGATGATTAAGACCATTTATATATTCATGATTATACACTTTTTGTATTTAAATTTGAGTTGGCAAATGCACCCACTTCAAAAGGAATTCTAAAATTATAAATAATGTGAACCAATAAATGTGTTCATTGGAGGTCCTAGATTCAGCTGAACGTCGATCTCGCATTTTTCACAGCACCACCTTTTTTACCTGACGAAACTCAAATGGTATGAAAAAAATTTAAATTTATTAATTAATATTTGTAAAAAAAAATGTTTTCGAATAATATACTACATATATTTCTAATGTTGTCGCCTTGGCGTAGTGGGTAAGTGCGTCGACCTCCACGCAGAAGGTCTAGGTTCGTTTCCCGGACGGAACACCTCGCCACGGCACCACCCCTTTCGAGTTGCTGACAACATTCAAAGAGTAATTGCCTATGAAAGGCTTCTCAAACCTCGCCGTTCGGCACAAAACTTTAGGTCCCTTCTACTCGTGAAACAATATTAGCACGCACAACACGAGTAGTTGTTGTAGAAGCTAGGTCCTGGTCTCTTGTGGGCTGTAGTGCAACTCAATTAAATTTACACACTTCTAATAACATAAAAATCATAAAGGACAATTGCGACACTATGTGCACATTGCAATTGAGGTCAAAGCGTGTGGCCAATAGAGTTCTTTGAGGGGACCATATAGAAACAGTAAAAACTTGAGTGAGTTGGACCCGAAAAATGTTTTATTTGAATTAAATATAAAAATATTTTTAACCTATGTGTACCTTTGGTTGCGAAATATCACAAATTCAGAACTTATATTCACTTGTAAACTTTCGTTCAACGACAATTTACTTACCATTATATACTTTTATAATTTGTTGAAAGTAATTAGCTGTGAAACACAACTATAGGCAATGTGAAGCCATATGTGTTTGATTTCATCGTACTAAAGTTTGTTGTTCTATGTGCACTAATTTCGAGGTTGCTTTAGATATGAAGGAGCTATGCCCCTTAATGTAACGAAAACTGGATGGTTTGAATGAAGCAAACCTTTTCATAATTATATGAGGAGACAAGATTTGGTTTGGTTTAATTTAAAATGTATTATCCTCGTCATCGCTTTTGTTGACGTGCATATTCCACTAGAGGAAGCACAGTAACAATGTACGCACTAGACACCACCAGGCAGCTTGATCCTCTGCCATCGACTCTAACGTGTCAGGAATGATTCCCAAACGTAACCAGGCGATTTTATGAACTTGATCCAACCACCGTGACCTGGGTCAGCTTTTACATTTTCTAATCTGTAACTCCTAGCCATAAAAATACTTAAACTAGTTGTAATTTCTTTTAAGCTTATAAAATGATCCAACTGGCGTCATTCGGGCACTCTAAGTTATAATATCGTTTGTAGTTTGCGTAACGTTATTTATGGATTACTAACAACGATTTGTCAAATCAGTGCAAAATTTACTGTTGTACATATAATGAAAGCAAGACTCTTATTGTTCATTGAACCCAACAACAACAGTATCGTTTTTGTATATAAAATTTTTACTCAAGACAATCACCGTCATGGCCTCATAAAAAATCGTTTCTTTTATTAAACAAAAAAATTGTTTGGTAACTGAATTGCATTGCTGTTTGGCTTTTGTATTACGGTATTTAATTTATTGCTGTTGACAACTTTCAAATCATCAAGGTTTCTTAGACGCAAGGCATCAAGACCAACCACAAACTTTGTGAAAAAGAAAAAGAAAACTAACCACCGGCAAAATGAGTGTGTCAACGTCTATGACAAACTGTAGCCACGCGAATATTTTTTAGACTTTGACCCGCGATCAATGGAAATACAATGTGTCCTTCACATTTCAATATTTCTTGTGTTCTGGTTAACATTGTTGTTGAGTTGATCTTAAATACAGGAAATGCAACTACGCCTTTTATCATTGATCGCTTCAATCCTTCTAAGATTATGATATGAAGACTCAAAGAACAAAAATTTACTAAAAGTTCTGAACTATATTAACCGATAAATTATTCAGTTTAAAATGCAAAATCATTCAAAAAGCTCTGCATTTAGTTACCACACAATAGGACTCACCAAACCAACAGGTTTTATAGGAAGAAAGTTATTAGCCCCTCAAACAACTCCAACCACTATTTCCTTTTAAATATAATTCAAATTCAATTCAATTCCACCCATAAGCGCTTCCGTCAAGTCTGTCCAAATTCAATCCGGCAAATCTAAAATGTAAATCAAAGCTATTTCAACTAAATCACTCACGATATTTATAGAGTGTGAACTTTGTCGACTGACTTTAAGACGTTTCGCAAAAAAATGTGTTTGGTATGGAAAACGTGACAACTTCTGATATTTGAAACCGAATTCATTCAGTTAATTCAAGGTGATGAATTCTGCCGATTTGAATGAATTTATTTGAGAAAATGTGGAATTGGCTTTGCAATGATTTGATGGTTTTAAAAGTGAACATCCTCAGATGAAATAATTCAATCAAAGTTCTTCACAAGGAGTTGCTTGTAATTTGTCTTATCAATTGATTATTTATTTGATGGCGCTTCATTCTACTAAGAAGGAGGAACAACACGTGCTATACATGCTATGATTTGCAGTTTAACGCCGCATGTAGGAGTGCAAAAAAAGAGAATAATTACCAAACGTTGTTGCCAACTCGAGAGAAACAATGAAAAGTGTGTGAAGTCAAACTTAGGCAAATGCTTTAAGATACGAAATCGACCATTAAATTTGCAAAGACTTAAATCGACCTTTTAAAACTACGCCTATATGTTTCTAAACAAATTCCGTTCTAAGTCCTTTCTCTGCAACTCTATTGTCACTGGCCTTGATCGTTGAGATTCTTGCAAACATTTTGCGCAAAAATCAACCACCACTACCTGATCTCCATCAAATCTCCGGAATGTCGCTAGCGACGAATAACATTGAAAATTCAGCAAACGATTAATATCTCTGCTCCTAATTAACTGCCCTGCCAAGTCCACGCACAATCGAATAAATCTTGAAATAGCATCTTGCTTAGCATTTCAAATATTTTCCCAACCCATCGACATATCTGAGTTGAGCCAAAACCAATTTGGTGTTCAATCCCCTCATCGATCACAAGATTTGCACCACCACCACGCGCCCGCCGTGACGGACAGGTTGACACTCTCTCGTCAGTCACAACAGTGAGGGCGATTGAGTTCAGTGGCGGTTTTGTGTGCGCCCACAAAATCCCAAACAAAATCAAATCTTGCTGAAATGTCTGAAGTTGCTTATTTAATTTCCTCCACGTGCCCGGCATGAGCACACGTTTCGCCATTGAATCATCTCTCCCGACTTGAGGTGGCTTTTTGAGCAAACTGTTGGCCATCTGAATCAGGGAGTTGCGGTTGAAAGTGCGGTTTGGTATTCTGTGGAGGAGGACGAGATTATGTTTTATTCAGATTTTCGTCTATCAAGTGGACATGGGCGCGCTGTGATGACCTATCCCAAAACGGGTTCTTGGAGTTCTCTGCGGTCTCTGAAGGAGCAAATGTTTTCAATCGGCTCATTCATAGTCTTAGCAAGCACCGCTAATAGCCTAAACTTGAGAATAATTTATTTCCAGAAGTCATGACTGTCTCTGCGAGTGAGTTAAGACGTCGGCTTCCTCGATTTTTTGAAGACTGCGTAGACATGGCCTGTCACATTTGAAGCTTTTTTTCTTAAAAACAAAGATTCAAGTTTTTTTCGACTATTGTACGATTGGAAAAAGGTCAAAAATCATGCATGACTGCCAGCGTTACTACCCAATCTCTCTGTGTGCGCTAAATCACAGACTATTCACATCAGAAACAAGATATGATTGTTCGCAAAGTCACTTTGTTTGTTTAACGTTGCTGCTTGGCCTGCATTACCTTTAAATCTTAAGGAAACATCTAAGATTCAAGAAAAATAATTTAATTCGATTTCAAATTTATGTTGCTCCGGCTAAGTTATCGGCGGTCCACAAATCACCGCCAGATTTATGTTTGTAATCAGTGTCATGTCCCATTATTCAATGCCTTCAAAAGATAAAAACTATCGTCTGACTTCAAAATTAATTAGAAGCACTTTCAGCGTAAATTGATGCACAAATTAACAAATTAGAAGTGCTTCCGAGAATCCTGATAATCGAGCATTACGAAACTGTTAGGGTAAAAACATCGGCTGCACACCCGTACATCTCCTGAATTTTTATGTCATAATAATAATAATTTAATTTTTTTTTTACTTTCAGTTGAACTTATGGTCGACTCAGTATCAAGAACTGTCAACTACACAGAATCCCCAGTGACTACGGCATCTACCACCAACATGGACAACTACTTCAAGTCGCCGTATGCCGCTAAGCGATACATTATAGAAGATTCAAGTGAGTAAGATTAAGAAACATTTCTTAATTCCATTTTTTCCATTTCTTTGAAAAATGTAGATTTTAAGTTTAATTTGTTCTCTAATGCTTTGATTGATTAAATCAAAATAAAGTTAGCATTCTGGTACAATGAGGGAGTATGGCAAAGGCATTTATGTAGCCAACGTCGCAAAACTAACATGTTGACGGTCAAAAAAGAAAAAAATATCAGAAAGGATAAATCCATCCCACAGTAGTTTCGGGGATTCGAGATTTCGAATTTTCGCAATTACGATTGATGATTTCGGAATTTAAATTTTCAAATTAGGTCACAATAAGGACTCTGAAGAAATATTTAGGCTTTTCCTTCAAAAGCGCCTGCCCTGTCTCCCAAGTTTAATCGTTATGTTGTACTTACAAACCTGCAAAGATAACTTAGATACTTTTTGTAAAAAATTTACATTTTTCGAAAGAAGAACTCACAAATCTTTAACACACAGTTGATTCAAGCAAACACAGGGATAGAGAGAAAATATAAAAGACTAATTACTTCCTCTCTCGTGGTCGACTTTGCGTAGTGGATAATTGCCTCGACTCACACCCCGAAGGTCTACGTTCGATTCTCAAACTGACCCCTCGCATTTTTTACAGCACCACCTCAAAAAGTACTTATTGTCTATGAAAAGCTTCTCTAATCTCGCCGTTCGGAGTAGGCAAAAAACTTTAGGTCCCTTCTTCTCGTGAGAGAACAGTGGCATGCACAACACGAGTAATTATGTAAAAGCTCGGCCCTGGTCCCTTATAGGCTGTAGTGCCAATCAATTGTTGTTATTATTATTATAGCATGGTTCTAAATACACACCCCCAAACTTGGTACTCATTCATAGGAGGACACTTTTTTTGCTAAATAAAACCTTACAAGTGCCATGATCAGACCCTTCAAATTAAATTTGCTATTCAAAGTGTTATTTATCTTTTCAGGGTAAAGGCCTGAGCTAATCTGTCCTTCCTTCCTTGACAATCCCCGGGGCGCTGTTTCCAGTCATCCAAATCAAGTTCCCTTATATCCACTGGAGAGTTTGTTGTCTATTGGCTCGATGTGGCCCATCCAGTGTAGTCGATGGTATTCCTTTCCGACTACATTCATATCTCGATACAGCACTTAGAGCTCGCGGTAGTATCTTCTCTACCTCCTCACGGACAAGGCGGTATATCTGCAATACAATTTTGCTTTCAAAGGTTCCACGAAGATTTCATAAGATTTTCAGGATAAACGTCTTGATATGCAGGATCTTGGTCCTTCGCTTTAATTTTGAAATAAAATCGGTTGCCAAGGGTAATAGTCCGCGAATATCCTTTACGTTAGAATGTCGTTTGCAGTGTTTAAGTTCACCCCGAGGTAGATGAACTCCTTAACTACAAGACAGCGCATCTCCTCGCCGATATACAGTACTTTTTCCAAATGCTTCTGAGGTTCTTGAACCAATCTGAACAGTGCACAATTTTTTCTGGGTTCCCGAATTCGACAATCGCATCAAAAAGTGCTTGGCGATTTAGTCTGTTGAAGGCGACTTTAAATTGATGAAGAGGTGATGTGTATCGACTTGGACCTCTTTGGTCTTTCCCAGAATTGACTTTGTGTGAAAATTTGGTCTATTGTCGATTTACTGGACAGGAACGTTTAGTGAAGCGCCAAAATGCATTCAACTTTCTCACATTATGCTCGAGAGGATCATGTAGGTGACATTCGGCAGGATATCAGGCCTAGATAAATCTAGCATAAGATAGAACAGCCTATTTTTGCGCATTTGACATATGAAGCTGATTCTCCAATCGTCGGACGTTTTTTCGTCCTCCCAAACTTTATAGTTGATCGGGTGCATGGAACCCTATCAGAACAACTCTAGACTTTAAAATGTCTGATGGTCATAAGCACCTGCGGCTTTGTTGCTTTCAAATAGTTGTACCGGCTGCATCAGAGATGGAGTACCACTTTTTCGACTGAAGTTGGGATGTTTTCGTTCCCCATCATTCATTCCCGGCCATGCCCATTAAACAGCCTTAACGTGATACTGACACACATCCACAATTCCTGCTGGGCAGCAACAAGGTTTCGTTTTAAAAGGCCCTCATTTTTTTATTTAATAGTTATAGTTAATTTTTTTTAAAGTTGCATTAATTCTTTCAAGTAAGCCACTCTATCTCCCAAACACTGGCCAATCCCAGAATTAGAATCAGCCATAAGACTCTAGCTGAATGAAGAGTCATGAGAAACTCCATAACGAATGAGAAACCGCTAACCGTATCGATTCTGACAAATGTTCTTCCCAAAGAAATGCAAAATCTCACTCAGTCGTCACACAATGTCATCAAAAAGATCACCCTTGAGAAACTAAGTCAAGATACACTTCTTCTCGTCATTGACTTTCGCACGAATTGCCATTCAAAAGAAATCATAAATTAACGCGGGTTCATTGTAATGTTGAAGCTCTTTCAGCGAGCGCAACGTAAGCTTTTCTTGACCATTCACAAAAGCTCAGACACAGGCATACAAGAATATTGAAGGCAGTTGAACGCGAATGCATTCAAACCGACCGATGAAATATTCGCTGACTGCCGCCGCCTTCAAAGGCGATGTGTTGAAGACGTGTACCTTTCATATCCGGCATGGAACCTCGACTCCATGGAACAGGAAGCAAACGATGGAAGGCAATGTGAATACTGCACCTGGACCAGTTGACCATATCTGGACAGAAAACTAGTTTACGCAACTAGAACGCATGCGAGTCTGAGAGATGTCCTTCGATTTGCGCTTACACACGCATAGCACGACATGACTGCCCTCACTAACTAGTGCGTTGCGGCTATTTTTAAGGCACCAACCTCTCATCGCATTGATTGAAAACTGCTGCCGTTCTGATCTTCAACTTGACACGATTCACTTTCTCACGATTCGAGTGGAATCGTGCGTGTATCTGTGTCAGGCGGGAGTTGTTTGTTTTTGTTTTCTTCACGTTTGTAGAGCTGTCTCAGGGTCAGACGTGTGCACCTAGGTGACTGCATGGAAATGCGGAAGTGAGTGCACGCGCACTGAAAATTTGCGAACGTAAATTTTTCGTGACAAATCGGGGACAGTTTACTATGCTTGATTTTATTTTTGCCTTCTCTCCCACTTTAACAGCTTCTTCTTGTCATTTTTCAGTTCCAAAAGTGACCACGGATGGTGAGCCCCACGAAGTAATGACGCTTGTAGCCGGCGTCTCAGGAATGCTAACAGCCATTGTTATACTGGGAATCCTGGTAACTCTAATAGGATGCAAAAACAAAGAAAGGTACTTCAAGACCTCATCAAAATTACAGCTCATCGTCTAACGCACAGTTTTCTTTTCTCTTCAAAAAAGACAACAAACACAAAACGGAACACCACCATCGCCCGGAGTGAGTGAGATCCCCGAAATTGACAGCAAGCGTTCGTCTATCCTGCCACTCTTCACAAAGAGCACCAGTGTTGAGGAGGACAGCAGCCCACGACTGGTGTCGATATCGGTTATATCCAACAATCTGGGGAAGCTTAATCCGGCGTTCATTGCAAGTGAAATGAGCCTTGACCGGAAGAAGGGCAGCGAGGATGTACCGTTGGGCAACATACAGAAGTTCTGATTTGTGAATATGCAACAACAAGGCCAACCAAAGAGACGGTGGCAACAAGGAAGACTGAGCAGCGTTTAAGTGATGGAATTCGAAGTTTTGAGTTTGTACAAAGTATTTAGGTTTTAAGAATCGCCACAAATAGTAGACGTAAGAGTATTTTTGTACTTTTTTCATTTTGCACAATTGAAAATAATACTTGTAAGCAAAGTTAAGTTTGTAAGTTATGTTTGTATTTCATTTTAGTAAGATATACATATATGGTTTCTTTTCCTCAAGGAATACTGGTTTTAATTACTGTCTTCTAAAGACTAGAGTTTAAGGTTCCCAAATCAAACAGAATTGAATGTCTTAGAATGCTGAAGGTCGGTTCGTTCAGCCAAAAACTTAATTTCATTTTAATTTATAACCAACATAAAACAGAAACGTGTTTTAATTTGACAGCCACTAGTTTTGAATGAAGCAACAGTAATCTGTCCTAATTTTGTAAGTCAGCACTGAAAGATGCAGCATTCAACTGGAAAATTGCTATAACGTGAATCTAGACGTCTGACAGCTGTCAAACTAAAAGACATATCTTTTGTTGTTGCGCCCTACGAACTTTTCGCCCAGTCTATCATACGAGGGCGGAGCACTTAGTACTCATTTAGTCGTTGGCGCCACTATCGCAAGAGAATATTATTCTATTTGCGTCTAGAATATTCTTGCACACGTCTACCAGCGTTTTATTTTGACCGCATGTGAAAGCGGAAGTGTTCATGGATTGTAGAAAAATGGAGAAGGAACAGTTTTGGTCGGTGATTTAGTTCATGTTTCTGGAAGAAAAATCATACAGCCAAGAAAAAAATGTTTGATTACTTTGGACAATGATGATACAATTGTATTAACGTGTTTCAACATGGGTGCCCGTCGGTTTTTGATGAGCCACGTGCGTGTGTCCTGAAAACGGATGTTACGAAGAATAACGTGACAAAAAATCTATGATCTCGCTTAGGTAGACCGTGGATCGAAGATGTGCATATGATCAAGTGGATCGCATGCTTCATCAAATCTCAGACATGGCAAAGCTGTCTATGGTACCGAGTACCGGATTTGAACACTTTTGACAACAAGCACAGCCGTGAAACTACTTGTAAGCAGTGTATATCGCTGTTTAATCGCGACTAGAAGAAGTTTTTGCATCATCGTCGACGAAACATGGATTGACCAGAAATCAAGGAACAGTCGAAAGAGTGCTCTGAAAATGGTTCCACAAATCGATAAGTCGGTGAAGCACTCCGTGAAGAAGGTCAAAATGCTAACAAGGCAGGATTAATGGGGCGAAATCGATATTGAATTGCAGAAAAAACGGCGTAATTTAGTGAATAAACGCACCGGCTTACACTACCGCCATTGCCATTGCCTAAAATTGGTCCAATTAGACTATGATCTGCTCCACCATATACCGTATTTTCCAGATTTGGCCCCATACTACATAATGCTACACTCAGTGTTTTCGAAAATGAAAAATCCCATTTATAGAGAGTTTGCGCTGCTCCGAAGGCTTCCTTTGCGAACTTCAAACAAACGTATTTTCACGAAGACGGTTATGGGTAGGTGCGCAAATGTGATTTTTTCTCGAAAACGAATTGGTAGCGCTACAAGGAATCCAAGTGCATATTTAATAAACTTCGAATTGCCTAATATGTAGGTATTTATTTGGAATGTGTAAAATCGATCACATCTAACCGAGATTCAAACACAAATATTCATTACTCGCATCATTTTCTTATGAATAAACCATAAGATTCCTTATTTGATAAGTCTCATTTATCAGTGTCCTTGAAGACCTGCTTTAAATGCGCGACAGGAATAGTTACAATTTACTTTTCCTTGAATCACTCAAAATGAGCAACTTCTAATAACTGCAGCTGAAGGTTCAGGTAACGCGATCCTCGATAGGATTTGAAGAGTTTATTAGTGAATGAGGATATACGTGGAAGTCATCGTTTTGTGTGAGAGCAAATTTCAAACAGGCCTGTGATGATTCTTGTGAACAGAATAGTAACACACCTGATAGCCACTGGATTTAGTCTCCAGATAAATATTAATCATTGTATTGTTTAAGCAAGAATCATAAAGGAAAGGACTCTGTTGAACAGGATTCGTTTGCGAGGAAGGAAAACCATAGACGTCGATTTAAGAGTATTATTCTTGAATGTAAACAATTTCCTCGAGTGGATTAGGAAATCTTTCCTGATGAAGGCGAAAATCAATACGATACTCTTTTATCCTTAATCCATATAGATACAAATGACAGGCTGTGCAGGTTACAACCCCACTTTGGCGTAGTTATACTCATTATGAAGTCACGCGGTTCCCCTTTTCTTTGACATAAAATCTGAGTTTTTCATAAAATTCGGAAGCAAGCTGATGTTTGTTTGATTCATTTTACTCAGCTCGTTGAAGAAGTATCTCTCCCTGGAATTTTTCTTCGTGTACGGGAGATTTCGCATAAGTAGAGGAGATGTACGACGCATTATTTTACGACGACAGAGGACGGCTCGTGGTCTTCTTATATTGGATTGAGAGATTAAACAAAACTTTGAAATTCAGACACAAAGAGTGGATTCCAATTCCAGCACATTCGATCATCATCAACCCATCCGTAAAGTTTCGAAAAAGACGGTCTAATGGCTGCGAGTAAATCTCGAATTCAGCTCTGAAGTGTATGTTTGGGCGGCGAAGCTCGAGACTCCTCAGAGATCGGCAAGCTCGGCAAGTCTTTTCGAGAGACAAGTTTTACGGGCGATTTTTGGTCCTGTTTGAGTTGATGGCATATGGAAGAGATGATTTAACGACGAACTCTGTGTGCTTTACAGCGACATGCGCCTAGTCAAGCGTCTTCGGATACAACGCTTAAAATGGCTAGGCCATGTAGAGCACATGGACACCTATGCTTCGGCCCGAAAAGTCTTCGAATCCGAGCCATTGGGAACAACACACCGCAACAGAGAAGAGCCAATTTGGAGTGCGCAATTGAAGGAAGCTGGCGAGAGATCGTGCTAGCTGGAGAGGAATATTGGTTGAGAAGAAGTATAAGAAGAAGAAGAAGAAGGATTACCAAATGTTGCTGCGGTCAAATTCGGGTGTCGGATATCTTCGAACGCGCTTATTAATTTCTAGTTTAAATATGTTTCTTTTGTTGCTCGTATGCGATAATAAAAATGTACCTATCACTTCTTCTGGCCACAAATAACAAATTTTTAACAACTGATTTTATTTTAAAACCGATTTGTTCAGAGTGTAAACATTTGGAAGTCAGACTGTCTCGAATGTCACATAAACTGTTCTCTTTTGCGCCATGATTTAAAGGAAGAGTACGTATTTCAAGAGTTGAAAACATTCCCCATGCAAACATATCAGCATTCTTACCACAAGTGAAGATTCAGATAAAGAACTGGTTTTGAAGATAACGCAGCTGAAGCTACATTTGCCGAAAGAGACTAAACTTAAGAGACTGCACAAGAATCTCGTTGAACTTTTTTAAGCGATTGCTCTGCTCAGTCTTAAGGTGGCTTTCAAAAAGTGATGCCAAATTGGAGTCTTTATGAAATCGGAGAACCGAAGCTAATAGCTGTTAAAACAGTGGAACTTACATCAATCGAACTTCGTTGATTTTTCTTTCTAACACGGATTTTGGATTTTAGTAAATTTTCTTTGAGTGATGAAAGTGTAATCTCAAGATTCATATACTGTGTTACCTCCATGGATAAGTACATACAAGTTGATTGAATAGTGCTTACTTTCAAAAGGAACGGATTCTACAGCATCTTTCCTGAATTTGTATGTGCAGTAGGCAGTTGCCGACACCAAACGACGAGATTTAAGAAGCTGTCTCAAAGACATAATACTCACATATTGTTGTCAGCAACTCGAAGGAATTGCGATGAACGTTCATTCCAATACTTAGACGATGCAGTTGCCCATCACGCCACAACGGCCACACCTTCCATAATTTAAAATCAAAATGCACAAAAAAACGTTAAAAAAGAAAGTTCCCCTGTTTTTTGTTTGGTGCTATGATTTCTTGTTGTCTGTTTATAGCTACTCCTTTGAAACATGTTTTATTCAATGCGCTTGACATTAGTCCAGAACTGGCATCACTGCGGAGCTTTTGTTTGGTAAAAAGTTATTATGTGTCCACGAATGTCATCTATACCTTCGACTGTGCTCAAACCTACATAGGATCCAATATCATTTAATTCTTGAAGATAATGCATTGCATCAATCCTTCACTTGCCCATTTTTGCGTGGAATGCGTTCCATTCTAGCATAAGGATCCACTCCATAACAAGTCATAAATTATGCAAATATGATGGAAATACGTGTGATCCACCTGAGAATCCTGATTCCTGGAAGGGTAATAGTTTCTAAGTAGGTTTCCGTCCCAACTTCCTAGAGAGCGCACCTCTCTTGTGAGCAGATATCTCAATCATATGTTTGTGTTTGCCGATGACAGCGAGGGAGTGTGCGTGGGAGGGAGTAAATCTTTCCGGGTGAGTTGGAGGGAGACAGACTGGCTGCAGTGAAAATCCGCTTAAGCCCGGATTCTTGGGCGGAAGATACCTGCCTTTACTTCATATTTCGCGATTGTCAAAGGGATTATCCACGGAACAACGAGGAATACCTCCTTGAAGATAATTTCTTCTATATATAGCGCTGTTCACGAAATTGCCGGCAATCCAGACAACGTTCGCAACGTGCACGCACGCATATTCACTTAAGCGCTCTCTCTTCGGCTATAAAGTGAACTTCAATTACACGTCGCTGTGTCGTCGGCAGAGAGCGGTGCCGGTTTCTGGACTTGATTTAGTAGTTGATTGTCAGCCGTTCAAAGTGGTTTGTTTTTACTCGCGGTTGTTTATCTTAAATTTACATACGCCACGTGGGTGACACTGCTAAAGTGAACATTTTTAAATTAAGTGAATTTTCGTGACAAGCAGTTGCTTTAGATTGCCGGGAACTATACAAGGAACCTGTTGATCTGTGATCAGTGATCTAAGAATTATACATTTCTTATTCAAGAGAAGGGGAAAGGGGTAAGTCCTTGTAGAACTGGTTACAAAGATGGCACCATCCATATGCATTGTCCCGTCCAATGTCAATGTTCTTGAAATTGGTTGTGGGTTCAAGAGTGCAGGAAGAGTGAACTTGTTGCATGGAAGTGGAAGGTGGTGTGATTACCAATGATTCGCGAAACAATAGAAATGTTGTTCAACTTTATCTCATTCTCGAAAACTCCCTTCACCAGTACGCAGTTAGCAATTGACTCATTTGAACAATAAAATTAAAAAAGTTTTTTTTTTATCGAGATTCTCGAACACTCTTCGTACAAATGTGATCTGCATCCAGCTTCAAATGAATCTATCCCAAATCTAGGATTGATTTACTTCGAATGAACGTCACGTTGCGAGTGAAATGAATTAAATGTGTTTGACCTTCGGAGCAGTGTCTTTTTTGCTTTTACAATGGAGTTAGTTAAAATGCACCATAAACTTCACAGATGTACACGTTTGATACATGTTTGATAAGATTGAGTGTTGCCATTGTGCGAAGATTACATGAGTACTAATATGTGTACTAAGTAAGCTGTTCAGAATGACAGATGTGGGATTTGGTTTTACGTGATCACCTGCAATTACGGCTTATATCGCGTGGTTCATTTTTCCAAGAGTCGTAGATAAAGCAAGACTAGACGCCTTAGTTACCGAAGTACCAAATAAGATCATGCTAGAGGGACAATCACCCGACCTTGGTATGGAGCGAGTCCTTTCAAAAGCTGCTCTCTGGGTTGCAGTACCCGGTTGAGGATGCAACTCCACACCACAGTAGGGTGAACAACCTGATTCAGACCAGTCAGCACAGTACTCTGCCACGATACTTACCTCGACTCTGCCCACGATATGGGTATTAAGCCACAGCCATCACGATACACCCACAAGGGGGCCTACCGCACGGTCATGTTGAAACTGAAATTCCAAGGACACCTGACCTCTCGTGGCAGCAGAGTATAGCCTCTGGTCAAGCTGTCGGTTCATAATGATACCATTTTATCATTATTTTTTATTATATCAAATATTGATGCTAGAATGCTTTTCACGGGGATTGAGACCTTTGCCGCCATGGCGTGTTGAGGTGGGTGGTACACGGTGAAAATCTCAGGTTCGATACCGAGACTGAACATTTCGCAATTTCGCTAACAACACTCAATGAGTATTAGTTGTCTAGGAAGAGCTTATAAAATGTCGACGTTCTGAGTTGGTTGGACCAGTAGTTGCCCTGGTCCTTGTGGGCTGGAGTGCCATCATTTACTTAATTAATTTTGGACATAATGACAAAGTCGCGGTCTTGGGCTCTAGCTTTAGCACTTTCAGTAAAACAGAAGAGTATGTGTGTGTTTCATTTCTCAGATCGTAATATCATAAGTCGGACCTACTGGGCAGGCGTTTTGTTGGTTACAATCTTTTTGTGAGCTGTAGCGACTTTTCCGATGTTTCATATAACACATCACTCAATAAGTTTAGGGACATATTGGCGCAAAAGTTAATATTAGATGAAAAATGTTTGTTAGTGGCGCCCCCTGTGTGTATGTCCAGGGACTTATTGAGCGATCTATAAAATTTCAGTTACGAAATTGGAAAAATCTTCGTGTGATTTTCGGTCCCGCCTGTGCATAGATGGTGAGTGGAGTAGGAGATATAATGACAAGCTATACGGGCTGTTCAGCGACATTTACTTAGCCAGAAGAGTGAAGATCCAACGACTAAGACGGCTAGGTTATGTAGAGCGGATGAAAACAAATGCTCCGGCCTAAAAAGTGTTCGAATCCACCACCAGGGACGGCGCAGTACAGGAAGACCGCGACTTAGGTGGCGCACGCAAGTAGAAAGGGACCTCAACCAACTATGCGTGCGAAACTGGAGACAGTTAGCTAATGATCGAATTGGTGGAGATGCTTCTTGGTTGAGGCCCAGGTCCTCCCGGACTGTAGCGCCATCTTAAGTAAGTTAAGCTAACTAAAATTCATTACAGAAGATTTTCAGTATATGAAAATCTTGGATAGCGCGAGTTTCATTTCAATTTGTAAAATTAAGGAAGTGGCGCCTTGACATAACTTCTCGTTCAAATAAAAACTCGTACAAATACCTGGAAAAGAGCAACCGCGCTGACGTGCCGTTGCAATTTGCTTTTTAACTGAAAGGCCATGACATATAGAATTCCTCGTGACACATTTTGTGAATCAACAGCTCAGAAGGTCTTATGAGAGATAGAGATAAAGATGACATGCATCACCCAGGAGTGGAACCTATTGTAAACAATGATAATCACCAACTTTCAACGTTTTAGGCCTTTGACAGATGTTTTCTTGGAAGTTAATTTCATTACTGGTTAAGTATCAGAGTTTTTCAGAATCTTATGAAAAGTCTTTTTGTACAGACAAAATTATTTCCTCCCTCTTTGTACTTTTCAACACTTGACTCGGAAACACTGTTTGAACGAGAAACATAAACTTCTCGTAAACAGGTTTCTCAACACTGAACTAAAGACAATTTGTTCTCTTTCTTCTCTTCCATTTAACACACAGCGGAAATACATGTTCCACCAACACATCCACAACATTTGCCGGTAGGGCCATCGCACTGGTTGTGCATTCTTGGGCAAATGTCGGTTTTTCTCTGTTTACATGCTTGGAGCTTATCAACTATTGATGAGAGAAATTAACAGGAGCATTACCAATTTCCACATGCAGCCATGACGTGGTTTTTCTTCAATTGAGTGTCTTATAAACGCTGACCTATATTTCCATTTATTTCTGAACACTTATCTCTGACAAATACAGATACTCTTCAGCACAGTCTATTGACGGATATTGATAGATAAACTTTTGTAAGGTGGGAACTGAGTGTTTTTTGGCCGGTATCCAACGGCGGTGTGCGCTTGTTAATGACTTATGACGCAGCCTTAACTTTGAAAGTGGAACTTATCTTTAGGCGTACGGCAATAAAAGTGGTCATAGCACGCGATTGGAATTTTGTTTGTTAAATAGTTTATCTATTCAGTTAAACGGCTTAAATCTAGCGTTTTGTTTAAACATTTAAAAGGAAGTTCCTAGAATTCAATGACTGAGTGCGGATACTCAGAGATAAGCCGTTGTGCGGATATGAAGCCAAAAGGGGAAGAGTTTTCTTGTTTGATTTCAGTGTGCACTTTATAAAATGAATTCCGTAGACCTTTCGGAGACCACTTCAACTCAGTTGCCTCCCTAATGACTCTCCTTTGGTGTCTAAATGATTCACACCACTTCAGTGGATGGTAATGTGACACTCCAAGCCGGTATCGGAGTGATTTCGCGACAATTTCCAGACACAACTTTATATCTTTGCACTCTGCGATTGCTTAACACCAGTTGTGCGTTTTTCTTTCAAACGGATTCAGTCTAAGTTTCATAAACATTTCTTCTTAATTTTCAGATCCAATAATGACTACCGACTGCTATCTAGTTCTCCAGGACGGCACCATTCTGCCAGGGCGCTCCTTTGGGGGTCGCCAAGAACGCGATGGTGAGGTTGTCTTCCAGACCGGCATGGTTGGCTACCCTGAGTCGATGACAGATCGCTCGTATCGAGGCCAAATTCTTGTTCTCACCTATCCCCTTGTGGGAAACTACGGAGTGCCCAGTACAACGGAGTGCGACGAACGGGGCATTCTTAAGCACTTTGAGTGGACGGAGGGAATATCGGTGTCCGCACTGGTGGTGGGGGAGATCTGCGACACTCCTTCGCACTGGAGATCCACACAAACTCTCTCGAAATGGATGGAAAGCGAGGGAGTGCCTGGCATCAGTGACATTGATACACGTGCCTTGACAAAGAAAATCCGTGAGAAGGGCTCGATCTTGGGACGAATCGTTTACGAACTGCCACTGAATCCGTCGAGTCTTGTCTTTCAAGATCCAAACGAGAGGAACCTCGTTTCAGAATGCTCGGTGAAGAGTCCAATGGTCTTTAATGAGTCCGGAACGCCAAGAATCTGCGCCGTAGATTGCGGTCTCAAGTTGAATCAGATAAGGTGCTTCTTGGCGCGCGGAGCTCGAGTGGACTTGGTGCCATGGAACCACGAGTTAGACGACGAGCAGTTCGACGGTTTGTTTCTGAGCAATGGACCTGGCGATCCAGTTATGTGCAAGGACACGGTGGCGCAGATCAAGAAAGTCCTCGAAAGGGGAAAGAAACCAATTTTCGGAATCTGCTTGGGTCATCAGTTGCTGTCGACGGCTGCCGGCTGCAAGACCTACAAAATGAAGTACGGCAACCGTGGTCACAACTTGCCGTGTGTGCACAACGGCACCGACCGGTGTTTTATGACGTCGCAGAATCACGGGTTCGCCGTGGACAGTGAGAACTTGCCGAAGGACTGGGAGCCGCTCTTCACGAACGCCAATGACCAGACCAACGAGGGTATTATCCACACGCAGAAGCCCTATTTTTCGGTGCAGTTCCATCCAGAGCACACAGCTGGGCCGGAAGATCTTGAGCTGCTCTTTGACGTGTTCCTCGACGCTGTGCGGAATGCCGGCAAGACCAAGGTTAGCCTCCGTCAGAAACTCATCGACAGACTGAGCTACGTACCCACTGTGGGCTCGATACCAGAGGAGAGGCCAAGGAAAGTTCTAATCCTGGGTTCCGGTGGTCTGTCGATCGGACAGGCAGGAGAGTTTGACTACTCCGGATCGCAGGCCATCAAGGCGATGAAGGAGGAGAAGATTCAGACGATCCTGATCAACCCAAACATCGCCACAGTCCAGACCTCTAAGGGTTTGGCCGACAAATGCTACTTCCTGCCGCTGACCCCCGAGTATGTGGAGCAAGTCATTAAGGCCGAGCGACCCAACGGAGTCCTACTCACGTTCGGCGGACAGACCGCCCTCAATTGCGGCGTTGAGTTGGAACGTTCGGGAGTGTTCGCCAAATACAACGTGAAGATCCTGGGAACACCCATCAAGTCGATAATCGAAACTGAGGATCGAAAGATCTTCGCGGATCGCGTAAACGAGATAGGAGAGAAGGTGGCTCCGTCGGAAGCAGTGTACTCTGTCGAAGAAGCACTAGAAGCAGCCGAGAGACTAGGCTACCCTGTAATGGCTCGGGCTGCGTTTTCCCTCGGCGGCCTGGGTTCTGGTTTTGCCAGCAACAAGGAAGAGCTGAGCACGTTGGCCCAGCAGGCGTTGGCACACTCAAGTCAGCTCATCATCGACAAGTCGCTGAAGGGATGGAAGGAAGTGGAGTACGAGGTGGTGCGTGACGCCTTCGACAACTGCATCACCGTCTGCAATATGGAGAACTTAGATCCGCTCGGCATACACACCGGCGAGAGTATCGTCGTAGCGCCCTCACAAACGCTGTCAAACAAAGAGTACAACATGTTGCGGACAACTGCCATCAAGGTGATCCGGCACTTCGGCGTCGTTGGCGAGTGCAACATTCAGTACGCCCTCAATCCCTTCTCCGAGGAGTACTACATCATTGAGGTCAATGCGCGGCTGTCTAGGAGTTCAGCGTTGGCTAGCAAGGCAACTGGCTACCCACTCGCCTACGTGGCGGCAAAGCTTTCGTTGGGAGTGCCGCTGCCAACGATCAAGAACTCGGTCACCGGAGTGACCACAGCTTGTTTTGAGCCCAGTCTGGATTACTGCGTTGTCAAGATTCCACGGTGGGACTTGGCCAAGTTCATCAGGGTCAGCAAGAATATCGGTAGCTCCATGAAGAGCGTGGGCGAGGTTATGGCGATTGGCAGGAACTTCGAAGAGGCATTCCAGAAAGCCTTGCGAATGGTGGATGGAGCTGTGAACGGCTTCGATCCATACCTGGCGGCAGTCAAGGAGGAGGAGCTGACGAAGCCGACAGACAAGCGGCCTTTTGTGTTGGCTGCTGCCCTAAAGGCGGACTACTCCATTGACAAGCTGCACGAGTTGACGAAAATCGATCATTGGTTCCTAAGCAAGATGAAGAACATCATCGACTTCCTGGGCGTGATGGAGAGAAACGGCACGCACCTCACACGCGAGTTGATGGTGAAAGCAAAGCAGATGGGTTGCTCCGACAAGCAGATTGCCGCTGCGACGAAGAGCACGGAGCTGGCTGTACGCCGCCTCAGGCAGGAAATGCAGATCACCCCCTTCGTCAAGCAAATCGACACAGTGGCTGGCGAGTGGCCCGCCGCCACCAACTACCTGTATCTGACCTACAACGCGTCAGAGCACGATTTGGAGTTCCCAGGAAACTTTACGATTGTCGTCGGCTCTGGGGTGTACCGCATCGGGTCGTCAGTCGAGTTCGACTGGTGCGCAGTGGGATGCTTGCGGGAGCTACGCAACCTCGGAAAGCCTACCATCATGATCAACTACAATCCAGAGACTGTGTCGACGGACTACGATATGTGCGACCGCCTCTACTTTGAGGAAATATCCTTCGAAGTGGTCATGGACATCTACGAGATGGAGAACTCCGACGGAATCATCCTCTCCATGGGCGGGCAGTTGCCGAACAACATCGCCATGGACCTGCACAGGCAGCAGGCCAAGGTGCTGGGCACCTCCCCAGAATCCATTGACAGCGCCGAGAATCGATTTAAATTCTCCCGTATGCTGGATCGCAAGGGGATCTTGCAACCTCGCTGGAAAGAGCTCACAAACCTGCAGTCGGCCATCGAATTCTGCGAGGAAGTTGGTTACCCGTGCCTGGTACGACCGTCGTACGTGCTCTCTGGGGCGGCCATGAATGTGGCCTACTCCAATCAGGATCTGGAGACGTACCTCAATGCAGCTTCACTGGTCAGCAAGGAGCACCCAGTTGTGATATCGAAGTTCCTCACCGAAGCCAAAGAGATCGACGTGGACGCGGTGGCGGCGGATGGAGAGATACTCTGCATGGCAGTCTCCGAGCACGTTGAGAATGCCGGAGTGCATTCGGGCGACGCAACCCTTGTGACCCCGCCACAGGACTTGAATCACGAGACACTGGAAAACATTAAGCGGATAACGCAGGATCTTGCCGGGCTGCTTGACGTCACGGGACCATTCAACATGCAGCTCATCGCGAAGAACAACGAACTGAAGGTGATCGAGTGCAACGTGCGAGTATCCCGCTCATTTCCGTTCGTCTCCAAGACTCTAAACCACGACTTTGTGGCGACGGCCACACGGGCCATCATCGGTATGCCGGTGGATCCAGTGGACGTTTTGCACGGAGTGGGCAAAGTGGGCGTTAAGGTTCCGCAATTTAGTTTTTCACGTCTAGCGGGCGCCGATGTGCAGCTGGGAGTGGAAATGGCGTCAACTGGAGAGGTTGCGTGTTTCGGGGACAACCGGTACGAGGCCTACCTCAAGGCTATGATGTCGACTGGCTTCCAGATACCTAAGACGGCAATCCTGCTCTCAATTGGAAGCTTTAAGGTAAGCTCGAAGAATTTTGGAGGAAGTCCGTCCTATTTTACTTTTTCTTTCAGCACAAAATGGAGCTGCTTCCATCGATTCGCGACTTAGCCAAGATGGGCTACAAGCTGTACGCCTCCATGGGCACTGGGGATTTCTACGCTGAACACGGTGTCGACGTAAGTTCGTCTTTGTTGACAGGGTTTCCCAAATTCAACGCTGGAATCTCTATTTCAGGTTGAATCGGTGCAGTGGACATTTGACAAGTTGGCGCCAGAGGATGCCAGCGGAGAGCTACGTCACTTGGCGGAGTTCCTAGCCAACAAACAGTTCGACATGGTCATCAATCTTCCCATGCGAGGAGGCGGAGCAAGAAGGTAAACCATTTCTTCTGCCACTGGAATGAAATTCTAATCCTTGGCATTCACAGAGTCTCCTCATTTATGACCCACGGCTACCGAACACGCCGACTGGCAGTGGACTACTCCATCCCCCTGGTAACGGACGTCAAGTGCACAAAACTCCTTGTAGAAGCCATGCGTCGCATCGGCCGTGCTCCAGTCATGAAGACACATACAGATTGCATGACCTCCCGGCGAATGGTGACCCTGCCCGGTTTCATCGACGTCCACACTCACCTGCGTGAACCTGGCGCCACGCACAAGGAGGACTTCTCAACTGGCACAGCGGCTGCTCTGGCTGGTGGAGTGACGCTGGTCTGCGCAATGCCGAACACAACTCCGTCAATAACCGACCGCACGACATTTAATCTGTTCCAAGAGCTCGCCAGAGTCGGAGCACGCTGCGACTACGCACTTTTCATTGGAGCATCAGACAGCAACTGGAGTCAAATCGGAGAGTTCGCCTCTCAAGCTGCCGGCCTTAAAATGTATCTCAACGACACGTTCAGCACTCTCAAGATGACGGACATGACCGTCTGGGAGAAACATCTGCAGAACTGGCCAAAGCGGTGTCCAGTTGTCTGCCACGCCGAAAAGCAGACCATGGCCGCTGTCATCCTGCTTGCCCACATGATGGACCGCAGCATCCACATCTGCCACGTCGCAAGAAAAGAGGAAATCACAATTATCCGGGCTGCCAAAGAGAAGGGGATCCGGGTGACATGTGAGGTGTGTCCACATCACCTGTTTCTGTCAACGAACGATATCGACCGCATTGGCGCTGGTCGTTCCGAAGTGCGTCCAGTTCTGTGCTCACCAGAGGATCAGCAGGCCCTCTGGGACAACATTGACTACATCGATGTCTTTGCCACCGACCACGCTCCACACACCTCCGCAGAAAAGAACTCAGACAAGCCGCCACCAGGTTTCCCAGGCTTGGAGACGATTCTCCCTCTTCTGCTGACGGCAGTCAATGATGGACGCCTCACCCTGGACGACATTAAGTACAAATTCTACAGAAATCCGAAGAAGATCTTTAACTTGCCGGAGCAGCCGAACACTTACGTGGAAGTCGATCTGGACGAGGAGTGGACCATAAGAAGCGACAAGATGCACACCAAGGCAAAGTGGACGCCATTCGAGGGAATGAAGGCCAAGGGCCGTGTCCACAGAGTGGTCCTGCGTGGCGAAGTTGCTTACATTGACGGAGAGGTTCTGGTCTCACCGGGATTCGGCCTAAACGTCCGCACGCAGCCCATGCGGAAGTCGTTGTTGCAGCAATCTCTCGAATCGCTAGATTACAGTCACTCGTCCGAAGCCTTGGATGCCTTAGCGAAGTCCGATCCTCTGAATCGAAGTTCCGACTTTGGCACCGATCTTCAGACCAACGAGGCGTTCTCCAAACTACTCCCCGATCCAGTGCCAAAGCTTGCCGTGCACTTTGCTGGTGATCCGAACCTCTTGCGACCAATGTCCCCAGTTCCTCGCGTCCGCTGCGATTCGTCAGGAAACTCAAAGCTCCGAGATCTGATACAAAAGACGAGCAGCGCCACCGCCAATCCCACTGCCCACGGCCTGCTGGGCAAGCAGATTATCTCCGTTGACATGTTCAGCAAGGAGCAACTGAACGACATCTTCAACCTGGCGCAGATCTTCAAGAGTCGCGTCAGCAAGGACCGTCCACTGGACGACATCCTGAAGGGAAAGATTATGGCTTCGATATTTTACGAGGCCAGCACCAGGACCTGCTGCAGTTTCGCAGCTGCCATGCAACGTCTGGGCGGGCGCGTGATTTACATGGACGAGACCAGCTCATCGGTGAAGAAAGGTGAGACGCTTGAGGATAGTGTCGCCGTCATGGCGGGCTATTCAGACGTCATTGTGCTGAGACACCCCGAACCGGGTGCAGTTAGTGTAAGTGAAATGCTTTCGAGTTGTGGAGCCATTTCTAAGAGATTGACTTTTGTTTGCAGAGAGCCGCACATCACTGTCGGAAGCCGCTGATCAACGCTGGCGACGGCGTCGGAGAGCATCCAACTCAAGCGCTGTTGGATATCTTCACGATTCGTGAAGAGATAGGCACAGTAAACGGTCTCACAATCACAATGGTCGGTGATCTGAAGCACGGTAGGACTGTGCACTCGCTCGCACGCTTGCTGACACTGTACAACGTGACTCTCCAGTACGTCAGCCCTAAGAATCTGGGCATGCCCGAGCACATCTTCCGCTATGTCAGTTCAAAGGGCATAAACCAAAAGACCATGAGCAGTATTGAGGAGGCCTTGCCCAACACAGACGTTCTCTACATGACCAGGATTCAGAAGGAGCGCTTCGCTTCCGAAAAGGAATACAATGAAGTAAGTGGTTGTTGTTGGCGAAGACGATTGAAGAGAGAACTTCAAATTTGGTTTCTTCTTGTTTCAGTGTTGCGGACATTTCGTCGTGACTCCCAAGTTGATGACAGAAGCCAACCGCCGCATGATTGTCATGCATCCCTTGCCGAGAGTGTTCGAGATCAGCAAGGAATTCGATTCGGATCCAAGGGCCGCCTACTTCCGGCAGGCAGAGTACGGCATGTACGTTCGCATGGCCCTGCTCGCGATGGTCCTCGGCAGAAATTGAAAGCTATTTAACACTACTGTACTTTTTTATACGATTTTTTTTTAGAACTGTGATTAAATTGTAAAATTTGCAATGTTTTGTAAAAGCATCCAAAAAGGAGTTTTTTTTTGTGTTTTGGAAAGATAGATGAAAAAGGCGTGTTTCGAAAGTTGGAGGAGTTTGCGGAATGGAATGTCGGATGACAAACAAATAACTGACGTTCGCGTATCTTGACACAAGATTAAAATTCAAGGGAGAAGCTTAGGATTGTCATTAGTAACAGTTTTTGGTGACGGAACTTGCAACAGAACCATGGAAACCATCTATGGCCCATGTTGTGTATACATGTCTTTTTGTTTGACCTTCAACTTCGTACAGAGTCTAAGCAACGAAATCCAAGCAGAGACAAAAAGACAAGACATGTAAGTTTGTTGGTGCTGTTTCCAAGTTTCTGCACTTTCCTTGACAACTGTGGAAAAGCGATCAAGTGAGTTTAAAAGAGTATTGAAAACGAGTCCTGCTTAGACAGCCCGCTTACTGCTTGAGCGGGTGAACACATTAAAGACACTTGCACATTGAAACTTCCCAAATAAAGTTGAAGATGGTAACGGGAATTTGTACGCTTCCGATTGGCACCTACACTCCATTCTTCATGACCACGTCAACCTTTCAAAAGTCAATGCAAAGCGGGGCGGTACCACGAATGCTTACAACGCCTCAGAAAAAAGTGAGAATCTCTTGCTGTAGAGAGTAGAGTTTATGGAGATTTGTAGTGAAAACCCAGAAGATATTTTTATGATCAAGTGGGGACCGTAATGAGAGGACATGTAATAGAGTTTCTTAGGCCCCGTACTCTCTGATTTCTTCAGAATCGAGCCTAAGGCACATTTACCAGAACAAAGTAATACCATTAGCGACACAACCAGATTTCTCTCTTTTTTTTAATTAACTGATTGAATTGAAAATTCTACTCCATTAGTCACTGACAAAGCACAGAAAGCAGAATAGTTTGGGCGGCCTTCAATCAGGTCACTTCAGCTTGCCCAGTCTCGCCTACCCTAACTCATCGGACTAGCCCTCTATACCCCTAACGCTGGAACACCATCTCTGTATATTCACCATTCACATCGTAGGAGTAGTGCCGTTCCGGTGGAGATGATGACAACCAAAGAGGCACTGTCATTGGCTAAGGAACACTGGTATCCCCAAAACGAATTTAATCAACTGTTCAGGCAGACAGATTGCAATCACTTGGGGGCCACAATATTCATTCAAACAACTCCATCAAGTGTCGCCTATCTCTTAACAAGATGGCCAAGTACTTCAATATCCACCTGATATGGGTTCCGGGACACAGTGAAATCCAGGATACTTGCAAAGATAATGTACTTGTCAGGCATAGAGCCGAATTCTTAAAACCGCGCACGTCATTGAAACAACTACAAGTGAACAAAAAGATCACCAGAGAGTACCACTTGCCTCACAACCAAAGCAAATCGGCTACAGGTCAATTCTAAACAATTTTTCCGCCTCATCAGGTTGGACAAAACGCGTATAAGGGCCATATTAGGCGTTTTAACATGTCAGTGCCCTATTAGAATACACGAAACCTGACTCGGCATCTTTCACAATGACTTCTGTAGGAGCTGCGGGGACGATAGATGAAAATATTTTTCTTAGGAAACGACTAGTGAATTACATCCTTGAACACTTCAGTGGACTTACGGTCATTTGCGTGGAATAGCTAAATGGGTAGCTCACAATGGTTTGAAAGGATAACACGGGAACTATACCCGCGGTGTCACAACGGGTCCAATGGCGGCCTAAGTCTGATTGTCCATTGACAACCAGCCACTCTAACCTAACCTAACTTACCCACACATTGACCACGCCTTAGATATGTTCATGTTTCTGGGCGCTGTCTCCTTAACGGATGGATTCTTTACACACGATATTCTGATTACACATGTCATTCTCTATATAAAGTCTTATTTGTCGCCCTATCCAAGGAAATCCAGAGCTGACTCAATGCAAATGTCCATTATGTAGCTAAAAACTGTCCGAAATACAAAAATAAAATTTTTACAAAAGAACTTAAGAAAATCTACATATTTTCTAACTGCAAATCCGGAACCTTAGGGTTCTTGAGAGAACTAAACTCAATCGTACCAATTTTTAATTCAATTTTGGAAACAATTTCTTCAAGCTTTACTTTTGGTGTAGCCATCAGAGCTGTTTTCGATTTTTAGATTCTTCTTCTTGTGGCGCTACAGTCCGGGTGGACCTGTGTCTCAACCAAAATGCCTCTCCAGCCAGCATGATCTTTCGCCAGCTGCCACCAGTTGCGCACTTCAAGTTGGTTGAGGTCCTTCTCCACTTGTGTGCGTCACCTTAGCCTAGGCCGTCCTCTGTTGCGTTGTCCCAATGGCTCAGATTCGAAGAATTTTCGGTCAGGAGCAGTGGTGTTCATACGCTCTACATGGCCTAGCCATCTTAAGCGTTGTATCCGAAGACGCTTGACTAGGCGCATGTCGCTGTACAGCCCATAGAGTTCGTTGTTGAATCTTCTTCTCCAGATGCCATCTATGGAAACAGGACCAAAAATCGCACGCAAAACTTTTCTCTCGAAAAAACTAAGGGCTTCTTCATTCGATTTAAGTAACGTCCAGATTTCCGCGCCGTAAAGTAGGACTGGGTTGTTATATAAAGCAAGCTTAGTCCTTTGAGAAAGGACTTTATTACTCAATTGCCTCTTGAGCCCAAAGACATCGCGATTGTCCGAGATGTCGATGTTGTGCGTCCTTCTTTGATGACAGCTTGTACTTCGTTTTGTCGATTTTTTTAGATTATCCCCTTTCAAACGCTGAATCTCGTTCCAAGTAGTGTTTTTTGACGCGATGGATGGGGTCTAAGGGAGCCAAATGGTGTTTAGTTTCTGCCAAAAACAAACTCACGGACAACGATGGCATTGTTGAGCAAATTCCACGGCTTTTCCTCAAAACCATCCTTCTTAAGCGAACTGCTTTCACACAATCCTTTTATGACACCTGAATGACAGCTCTCTCGTCTTCCCTTTCCACTCTCGGCCAATTCTACAATACTCGTGTCTCTGGTAAACTGTTATTTTCAAAAAATTGTTGCAGAAACAGTTCCGTCGTTACACCATTAAATACATTTTCAACACAAATCAAAACTCGTTGTTGAAAATTTAATTCCATTTTAAAATATTTTTAAAATCGAACACCCCCATAACCCTTGTCAAATGTACTTAAAAGGGCACAACTTTTGCAAATTTCAGACTATGGCACTGAAAGTTATGGGATGAGTTCCGACAACTTAACAAATGTGATTAAATTTGAATCCTATGACTTACAACGCCAACCGGTGAAAAATCCGAAAACATTCTGACCAACTGACTATTTGACATTAGCTTTTAAAACATCAGCATCGCAAGTATCTTCAAATGTGATCTTCATATTTCCACTCATTTTTGCGGGAAGGTGAAGATTTATTTTCCTAAAGGATTTATGAGAGCCGCTCCGGGACAGTTTCCAGACAAGTTGTCTGTCCATCTATTCTGTATAAAAACTCCCTTATGAATCAGCTAACAGAAATAAATTGTTGCATGTTCGCAACACTAAGGTCAACAGAAATCTAAACATTACTCATTTAGCTTCAATTATTTCCACACCACTCATCGCTAAGACCTTTCAACGAAAGTGCTATTTCCAGAAGTCACCCGTCCATCCCCCATTGCCCAAAACAAACACAGCGCGTGCCTCATCCCACCACCACGCCTCAATGAAACCTCCGTTCTATCTTCACTCACAAGCCATATCTATGAAATGCATTCACACACACATACACCACCACCAGTGCCTCGTCTTGTTCGTTCATCGATAATGGCCTTTGTTATCGAACATGTAATCATGAGTGTCTTTATTTTATCAATTAGACAACTAAACAGTTTTTTGCCGCCCGCCTTATGAAGAAGAGAACAGTCTTTTAACAGCAGATCTACATATCGGTCGCGCAGCCTTTGGTTGTTTCTTTGTCGCGTCTTCGCCCCAGGCAATGCTCATTAGATATCGCTTCCCGTGACAAAAGTTCCAATGGGTAGTTCGAAATCCAAGATAATCACCCCCAACAACCCCTTGCAGGAGATGCAGCTAAGGGAGATTAAGCGAGGACTGCGGAAAAAGCAGCGCGAGAAGGAGCAAAAGAATCAGCGTAAGCAGGAGGAGAGGAACCTTAAACGTCACCTGAAACTGCAAAGGCAGCAGAAAATCAACGAAACCTCCGGGTCCAACAGCTACCAGCCGAACTACGAGCTCAGCCTTCAGGAGTACGAACTGAAAATCGAGCAATTCCTGCGCGCCCAGCTGGAGAACAACTTGTGCGAATTCATTCTAAATCAGATGACGTTTACGTTGCAGTTCTTCGGAAACTTTGAACGGTAAGTCACAATCGAACACTTGACCGCTCAAGACCATCACCTCATCACAGCGGAATGCCGTTGCGATTACGCGTGTAAATAGACCTTGCTCAGCGACCCTGTGATTCAGAAAATTGCCCCCTCGTTCAGAGTAAAACAAAGAACCGCACTAATAGCTTCTGATAGCAGAGGCGAATGACGGTGATAAGGGGAAGGGCTAGTGTGTGCTCTCGAACGAGAGAGGTTTACTTTTAACCGCTAATGGGTTCTCGAGAGCCAAGTGTCAACAAATCAAGTCTTCAAACATGATTTCCTAATGAACCGAGGAAGTTATCTAGTGCGGGTGGTTGAAAGCTTTTGATTTTGCACTTGACGGTGGGCAAATACCGCGACCTTTTTTTTAATTGATCGCCAATTAGAACTTGGAGGACGAGTGATTTTTTTTTTTGGAAAAGTTTTTCTTATAGAGGTCCTATTTTTGATGAGAATAATGAAACAAATTGTGATTCTCCCTTTTGCTTGGAATAAGTGCATAAATGTCCTGTAATTAAATATTTTTCGGTTGTCTATGTTTTTAGAAATGTAAACAGGCTCAAAAATGTATCAAAATACAGCATAGAAATATCAATTTCACTGATTTCGATTTAGTTTCAGCGGAAATCCAGTCTTTGAGCCAATTTCATGCCTTTTAACCCAAACAAAATTTACATACGAAGACTAAGTAGCTCAAGATGAGGAAAACTTTTAACTACAGGCCATAAGGCACCAGTCCTAGCTTCTTCAGCCACCACTCGCGTTGTTTTTCAAGAATAGAGGGGACATTCTGTTTATTGCCGTTTCCAAACGAAATTTGCGAAAAATCGAATCTGCGAACTCGACGGAAATTTCCACACAGTAACTTCGGAGGCTTAGACCACTTTTACACTTGACAGACCAGTCGACAGCACACAAGGCCGAGGACCATATGTATATAGTGTAGAAGAGAAAAAAAAGTAAACGAAAGAATTCTTGCACCACACACTGTGGTATCATGACATAAATAGTTGCAGTGGTAACAGTTTGTTTTTTTTTTCGAAATTTTCCTCCTACAATAGTAAATTCCTTTTTTGTTTTCCTCTTCGTGCTTGAAAAAGCAATCGTCAATCGTTCTGGAGGATCAGGACGACAATACGGAATGCGTGCGTCACAAAATCCTTGTCCTCTTGATGTTAACTATAGAATGAGAACTGGAGAACCGAGAGTGTGAATTGAAAAAAAAAACTGATAATCTGGGGAAAGGAGAAAAATACGACTGAACATAATTGCACACAATTTCAGTTATCCCTGCACTGCACACACTCCCAGTCATAGGAAAATTTAAGTCGTGCGGGCTTACGCGACTGGCAATTAGAGAACGTGGGTTATTGGTTTGTTTTTCGGCTTTACTTTGTTTAAAAGTACAAGGTTGGTAAGATAATAGACGCAAGCAGAGTCCTACTTTCCAGCTTAGTGACCCGCTGTCTCAAAAAAGCGAAAAATGTTTAGCTAAGAAAAATGTAACATCAGCCAATGTGGTGTCAATACTGTCAGATTAGCTTCTTGTATTCCGTCTTCAGCCATTTCATGTTCTTATGAACCGCAAATAGAACCAAGAGGGGAAGAAGTGTTCTTCTAAAGCTCTAAGCCTCATTAGATGTAGATATAACAGGCTATACCAGAGATGAAGTGGAGGGTCCTTGCGTTCTTCTTCATTGCCACAGACCCAGCATGTAGTCGTTACTGAGGTTAATTTTCATTTCCTCATACCTCGGACGGTAATGACACGACAGTACTGGTGCACCTTTTTATCCAGCAAGATGCTTATATTGATTTTCGGCCATGAGCCAGAGTGGACGAGCAGTAACAGGGGTGACTACAGAATACCACCGATTTCTTGCTAAGGTCAGGATCTCGTTTGTTACTCCCTCCTGTGTAGATCTGCGAGAGTTGCTTTGATTATGAAAGCCTAGTATATTTCAGTACACCCATAGCGCTGACGTCCAGAGGGATATTTATGCTTTTATGATTTTACTTTCAAGGATGTACTTAAATTTTCTTCCATCCAAAATCCTCTTTGTGGCCCAGCAGTAGTATAGTCCCCGAACACCTCAAAATCGTTCGCATTGCTGATTTAGCGGCTTAAAATAAACAGTTGAGATCAGGGCCAATCTCATTGAAGCCCCTAAAGAACATAAATTGACTTCACTAGAGTGATAGTGAGCATTTCTTAACTAAGAACTATTTTGTTATGTGTTATTTTTAAGTGTGGTCATCATCATCTTCAGTATGGTGAGTATAAATCAATCCTATGTCTTCTTGTCAGGTTTTGGAAAATATATCATATGTAGATGATGATGTAGGTGGGTTCTTACTAAAGTTCTTATAATTTTAGTTCCAAAACTCTCCCTCAGGGCATACTCAATTTTTTTCTATTCCAAGTTCACATTGTGGAGAAATAGGGGTACATAAGAAGCTAGATAATAAGTTGGCGATGTAAAAGACTACTTTTTAGCTCCCAAATTCGAATATATTTAGTAGTTTTATGTTCAAATTGTTCACAAATAATCAAAAGTCAAAAACAACAATTTCTTCCTCATTTTTTTAAGTCACTGAAGTGACATAACACATGGCGCCAGCCACTCAATCGTCTGTTATTTTTATTTTGACTTCTGAAACCGACTGTTTATAAAAAATTAACGACGTGCAGTAGATTACCGATAAAGGCCAGTTGTGGCGGCTTACAAATGCAAGATTTAGTTGTCGTACTCATATCTTTATTGTTCGCCGCGCAGCAATATGTTCAGAGAAGGAGTGAAAGTTGTTTTATATCATCTTATCTAGGGCTTCATGATTGCCAGGGTAGCGTTTACATTTTTACTGTTTTTGTTCATTGAATTTGCTGCTTTTGTAGAGCAAACTGTTGGGTTGAGGAATAAGTTTGTAACAAATTTAAGTCAAATAACAAATTTATTGCAAAATCCGGTTTTCAACAGAAAATTTCAATTCAAAATATCTTTCAAAACGCAATCATCAGGGTGCAGGTATGTTATACGAAAGCAAAGGAAATTGCAGGTTCCATAAATTTTCTGCAAATATCATAAATCGTAATTTTTGCAAAATTGAATTGAAATGCATTAAGTTCATCCTTACATCAGTAGTTGTTAAATCCATCAGCGTTGCCTTTACTTTAGTTAGATCGGTGTTCATTTTAAGTTTTGAAAATATTGACTCTTATATAAATGTGCCTAACGAATACGTGTTTGAAACATGCAATGTGAGGCTACATTTTTTATCCAGGAGAGCTGCGTTATTTGAAACACGCTAAGTTGTGCTTTCAACTCTGCAAAGAATTGTTGAGTTTACGTTGAGAATAATTAAAGCGAACCCCGGACACAGGACAGGTTTCTTTGATTCCGTTCCGAAAATTTCGGTGCAATAGTTGCATCTCGCAATGGACATACTGTCACTTAAGAAGGTAATACAGTTTTGCAACTGGTTGATTAAGACTGGTATCGGGAGTTGTCAACAGATAGCGGAGACTATAAAAATTAATCGTTTGACAGTCGTGGTCATTGATAGGGTCGTATCGTTCTCTTTACATTCTGGTAGAAAAACGGCATTTTAGAGGTTGGTTGAAATCTGCTCAACCGTTTTTGTCTCGTTTTTGCATTAAAAATGGTTTATCACTTCCTCGGAACTTTCTTTGCAATTGGCCATTTTATGTTTTCCAAGTTGGACTAACCATTTTTCCAAACTGGAAACTCTTCGCCAACCGATGTGTCGCAAAAATTGTTTTTTTGTTTAAGTCGTTTTGCAAACTTAGTTCCAGCTCATTCATTTTGTGGATTCAAGCTATTAGCGCTGGCTCTGGAAAACTGCCGAACTCAGCTGTCATTTGAAGTGTCCCAGTATTAGTTGAATATTTTTCCATTTTGAAGAAAGAATCCCTTAAAATTATTAAAACTCCCTACAAAACTGGTGACTCAAACATAGTTCTTTGCGCATTCATCTTAAAATCGATCGACTAATCGGTAAAATTGAACAGACATGCACGGTCAATATGACGCAAGCATTGCTGATGATTTGGATTTATTGATTTCCGTTCGTTCGCAGCAATTTAATATTTCGCCCATCAAACTATAACATATTTCGCATTTGGATTAGCATCTCCATCCTTACAAAGTTCAACTTATGCAACAATTAAAGCCTTCTGAAAATTCATAACACTGTAGGTATTTTTCTTGGGTTTTGGAAACACAGACAGTAAACACCGATTTTTCGAACAACATTTTCTTCGGTGATGAGGCAAACTTCCCAATTGGTTTGTATCTAAACCAACCAGATTGTCGGATATGAACTGCAGAAAGCCTACAAAGTGCTTGTATAGTGTGCTCTATGGTCGAAAGATCCCTAAGAATGCCAATGGGAGGACGATTGCAGTCAATTAGCAGGATAGTAGAATACTTCAAAGTTATGTTATTACATCAAGACGGGGCAACAAGCCATACAACATGATAATTTATGGCTATGTTGCGTGAGAAGTTTCCTTGTTGCGAATAATGTTTGAAGTCTTCTGCTTCTGGTGGACCTAGACCTGGGCCTAAACAAACATGCCTCTCCAGCCAGCCCGATCTTTCGCTAGCTGCAGTGGCGTACTCTAAGTCGATTGGAGTCCTTCTCCACTTGTGTGAGCCACCTGAGCCTAGGCCGTCCTCTGTTGCATTGTCCCAATGGCTCAGTTTCGAAGACATGGCTTACATGGCTCTACATGGCTTAGCCAATTTAAGCGTTCTATCCAAAGACGCTTGACCAATAGCATGTCTTTGTACAGTCCATAGAGTTCGTCGTTAAATCTTCTCCTCCAGATACCATAAATGCAAACAAGACCAAAAATCGAACGCAAAACTTTTCTCTCGGAAAGATTAAGGACTTTCTCTTCCGCTTTTAGACACGTCCAGGTTTCCGCGTCATAAAGAAGGACTGGTATGATCAAACTGTTATATAAACCAAGCTTAGCCTTTCGAGAGGGCTTTATTATGTCGTCGGCGTTGTCGAAGTCTAGATGCATTAAAAATCAACGCTACTTAAGCTGTGGCTTAGATACCACCCGAAATGTGAGAAAAAAATGCTTACAAATACTGCATATAGAGAATGGCAAAGCGCAAGCTTCTTGAAAAATTAACATTCTCACCAAAACTTATCGCTGTGTGTGTTTTATAGAGCTTAAATTTCGAAACAGACAAGTGAATTACCGAATATTAAATGTCATTTATATTGTTAAGTTATTCTTGATGGTCACATAAAGCGTATTGTAGAAAATACAAATTTAAATTTAATTTTAAAACTTCTTTGAATTAAGTTAAAAGTGATGACTGATGAATCGCTTTCTAATTGAAATAAATTCAATTCAATATCGACAACAGGAAACATAGCACACTCAGCAAACTAAAGTGCAACATCCACTTTCAAGTATGTACGTGACAAAGACATCTAGCCAATTGAATAAATTGATCATTTCTATTTATTTAAGTCTAGTCACAGAGACATGCAGCGTTCATTGTTCCTCTCGTAGTTTTGTAAAATTCCGTTTAGTTTCCAAGGAACATCCATGAAAATTAAATGTGAAAGTTTTATATTCTTAAGTTTCAATTTGACTTTCGATAAGATTCATTCGATTTCCGTTCATATCAGAACTCAAATATCAGAATAATTGTTGATAACAATTTAACGGTGTTTTAATAATAGAGATCTTTGCAGCAAGATAACAGACTTCACGTGCATGAGTTTGATAACGAATGTGCCGCAAGTTTATGACATTCTATGTCACATATAATATTTCTGAAATATTTTAGCTGAAAGAGAAAAGAGACCGCTAACTGTTGGCCGGCAGCAGTCAAAAAGAAGAAGTTTCTTACTTCTACTGCCATATTGTTGAAGTTTCATCTGTCAAATGGATGCCATTTATTTAATTCGTTTTGGCAGAACAAAATCTGTTGTTTGTTGGGAGAGCACACCGCATACTTTACAAAACTTTCAGTGATGAGCCTTGAGCCTTGACATGTAACTCTTCCATTTTATCGGAGTCGAAATTCCTGATACGGTTTATGACGTTCCTTCAACTCAATTTATCAACAGCGACCTTGAAGCCCAGAAAATGAAAAAGTTTGTACTTTCCCGGCAACGCCATAACACACATTTTCGTGTGTACCCACACGAACTCTTGCCGAAAGCCAAACGGTCTGCCAAATTTTCGATCATAATTCTCCCTAAGGTCTTGCTCAAAGCTGATAGCAAACTAATCCTTTTTATAAGACAGAGGGTTGTTTCCCCAGAGCCGATTGATCTTAGTCTGATTTGTATAAAGGGAGAGTCAGAAAAAATTGGTAATTTTTGATGCGTATCATTGAATGGGAGCCGCTTAACCGCTCTGTTTACTCTGTTGCATTTTGAGATGGACTTAGGCCTCAAGTAAACAACTTTTTAGATGTTTCCTTACAAACTTATTGAAGCTGACTTTTAATTGATGAATCGCATCCTGTATCTAAGAATCTTGTAGAAAACTATTTTTAGAATATTTAATGCACAAACAAAACAATCTTCTCCAACTTATCGTTTTTCAACCACCTTCCAGGGAGATATCCGCAGCCTATGAGTACATTTGGAAACAGAAAGAAAATGAACTCAATCAGCAATTCGAAGATCATTCAATCCTGATGGCAAACGCACTGGATGCAGCAGTGGAGCGACGTGTCAAATACAAGCCACTGTAAGTCTTCATCATTTTCATCATTTCCACTTTCCTAGTAACCGCCACCTTTTCCAGGCATGGTCCAGAGAAGAATCAGGTGCAGCCTCTTCAACCGCAAACAATGTACATTGTCTTCGAAAACATCGACATTGCACGACCAAATGAAGCAAACTACGATTCGCTGTCGCCCATCTGCAAGGTTGACATGGAAACGGACTTTTACAAGACCACACCGTGCAGCGAGAGCTATGCTCCCCTGCTGGAGCAAACCAAGTGGAAGGGCTTCGTACGACTGAAACTGCGCGACACTCAAGTCGACAATGGCTCCAAGAATCTGTCAAAGCAAAAATATCCTGGGAACGAAAATGCAATCTACTCCCCCTCTGGCAGCACAACATCATCGACATCAAGCAAGCCCAATAACATTCGAAATTCGATCTCTTCAAGCTCAGAGTACGCCTACATTACGCACCTCAATTCGCACCATCCCCTGATCGAGTTGACAATGACCAACATGCACGAGAAGGCAAGAGTGGATGCCAAGGTCCTACCGGAATCCTGCATCGCCGACTTCCAGGATTACATTGAGATTCCAGATGACGATGACGTAGAAGAGGAGGAGGAGGAGAACCTCGAGCGAAGCGAAGACGATTCAATCGACGATGATCTTGTTGTATCCAGGTACAACTTACCTCCAACTAAGTACTTAAACTCAAAGGAATTCATGCGGTACTTCGGGGATCTACTGAGAAAGAAGCTAGCACCGAAATTGGGACTCACTGAATCCGAATTCGATGCGGGAACTTATCGCGGATCCTCGATTTACACACAGAACTACGAAATCATTCCCGCGATTCACGTCGCCCACAACGCGCAAAGCTGGCCCGATTGTGCGTTTCAGTTCAAGAGACGCACCCGCCCGGTGGTCATTCACCAGCTGACGCGCAAGCAGTTCCAGTGGCCCACGCCGGACATGATAAAGCGCATTGAGACATTCGGCTTCCACGTGATCCCGATGGGTTATGCCCCGAAGAAGTGTAAAAACCCCTTCCGCGAGATCGAGTGGAAGATCATCTTCCCCAAGGCCGAACGCTTCCTGGAAACAACGCTTACCAACACTCAAATTAAGGTCTTCATGATTGCTAAGGCTCTGGTGAAGACCTTCATTGAGCCACGCGACAACGCCATGATGTTCACCATCGACCATTTGCGGATGCACTTGTTCTGGGAGTGTGAACGGAACTACGTGACGTGGCCCGAGGAGTTCCTCGGCGATGTCCTCCTCCGCTTCATAAGGTCGTTCATCGATCGACTGAGCAGAAAGATTCTGCCGGACTTTTTCATCGAGGGTAGGAATCTTTTCGAAAGCATTCCAAACTCGTCGCTAGTTAGGTTGCACGAAGCCTTAATCGAGATCGTGCAAAATCCTGTCATGCACCTGATAGTCGCGCTGCGGAATCTCTCGTTTCTGGATGATTTCATTCCCAAAATGGACGTGAAGAAGATCTACAACAACCTCGTGGAAGACAACTACCTCAAGCTGAGGGCGCTCTCGCGGAATTCCAAGGGACCCCTGAAGCTGGACGAGGGATCCGTAGACTACTGGCAAATGGGTGACGAGAATGTCGAAAATCAGGGTTTAATTGGACACATCCAGCAGAAAGACAAGGGAAAGAAGCAGCTACGGAGGCGAACCCTACTTATGAAGCAAAACATCGAAATGCTCCGCAAATTGGACTACGAAAGAAACAGGAAATCCATCGATTCCATCGACCTGGAGGTAAGTTATGACGCTTTGCCTTAAAAAATGTTCGTTTTTTATTTCTCACCCTCCTCACCTCATAGTTTATGTTCAACAGAAGCATGAGGGACTCAGAGAAGAAGAAGGACGTTAACCAAGGCGTGGAGAATCTCCGTAGAACCAACATCCTCGAGATCATCCTTGACAATCTACTCGCAATGGCGGACACCTGCACGGAGACCACGGAAAACCGATCCATCTACCTGGCCCGCATCTATCTTAAGCAGGCCAAGAGGCTCTGCAAATTCTACACTATCTATGGCTGCGATACCGGTGCTATTGAGTACATTTCCAAAATAGAATCCATCGAGTCGCAGATAGCCATCTTGCGAAATACAGAAAGCGACATGCCACCACCTGCGCTGCCCATACGGACAAGCCTAGAGCCCGTCAAGTCGTTTCGCACCAAAGACTCCGCTGAGGTGAAGGAAACTAAAGGAAACATTTACGTGCGACAGGTCCTTCGCACGAAGTCCGAGTCACCCACAGAACCGCGGCGCTCCATAAAATTTGTGAACCCCTTCGAAAGCAAACCAATTCAAGTGAAGGCGGTTGTCCACAGGCCAGAACCAGTGAAGAAAACCCACAGCCAGGAGGACGACATCCTCACCCACAACAAGGAGCCACGCCGCTCGATCAAGTTCTTGGACGGAAAGGCCAGCCCCACCCACATGTTACGCTTCGACAGTGAAGACTGGACAGAGTTGGCGAATGAAAGTTCACACTCCAGACCAAATTCCAGGCAACTTAACCGAATTCGGAAACATACTACGTCGAGTGAATTATCGGACTCCGATACCGACTATGACGAGTTGAGGAAGCCTCCAGAAAATGGCCACACCAACGGCACCACATCTCCGCTTCCAATCGAACGGCAAATTGACTCTACAGAATTGTCGCCCCCAGAAAAAAGCCCACCAATAATTTATCGCTTCCAACTGGGTTCCACGTCATCGCTGGACAAGGAACCAGAGGACACCAATCCCAAGAAACTTCAAATTGTGAAAACCATATCAATTCCCGACATTTGCTTCAACTCTGAGAGGCTAAGCGTCAATCTGAATGAAGTCGACAACAGGGCGCACACCCCGACGACAATTCTCCGCTTTTCAAATGGCAAAGCAGCAACGTGCGAGGACTTGAATGTGAGCAATGGGTTCACCAAACGCTTCCCCAGCACCACATCAGAATCGTCATCGTCCTCGGGCGGACTAAACTTCGAGGGAAGACGTACACTTGCGAAAAAGATGCTTCAGAAGAAGACTGAAAGTCACATTTGGATAAATGGTACTGGCACCTCGGAAACGTAGTTGCTGTCTTCAATTTCATCGAATATTCAAATCTATGAAGTCGAGTCCTTGTTTGTAGATTGATCAAGTATTGTAAATAAATGTTAAAAAGTAAGGAATGCCTGTAATTCTTGTAGCAGTGTACCGTTTGAGACTCAAAAACTGGAATGTACTAATTGCGCAAAAACAATTTCTAAAACAAGGCTACTGATAACAGCTTTTTCTTCCTTCCTTCCTTTCTTTCGAACGATAAGTACAAAATGAACGAGAAATCACGTAATTCAGTCGTCAAGGCATACAATCACTTTCGTCCAATCATCAACCTTGCTACTAGTTGCCACAAGTGTCAATAGGACCGTTAAGAGCAATTCACGAAGTGATTGAATAGACCTCGGTGATTTTTTCCACTTAATGTCAAGTGTGTCGTAAATGAACAACTCTTAACGCAACTTAGCGATTGCTGGTGCTTCTGATACGTCATTTCGCTCATATTATTTTTGACATTCTATAAGCGTGCATGGACTTTCGTCGTGTGTAGCTTGTCGTCTTTGTCCAACTTCGAAAATCTTGGGTCGAAAAGAAAGAACAGCAAGTTCTGTGTTCACGTGTGAGGCATTCGATTCGGTGCTAAAATTTTTTCTAAATATTGTTAAACTGTGAATTCACCTCACTGTTCACAGGTAGAATCTTTCGTTCAATCTGGCCGACGATTGACAAGTAATCCGTCCTCGTGATATAGGCGACGTAAATTGGGTGAAACTCAGTAAGAGATATGTTTGAAGGGAAGCAGACCCGACAGGTGGAATCTCAGTATAGTTTGCTAGTTATTAGTTAGTATTATCTACTACATTATGTCAGGTGATTCATCATGAGGTTTGATTTTAAAAAGGTTTTTTTGACACATCAGACATGACTCCTTTCAAACCCCTTTGTCATTTCTGTTCAGCATTGTTTGGCAAGGCGTCGTGGAAGGACTCTTGCCACAACAGCGCCTCTAAATTATTTTTATTATTAAATATTATAGCTGTATTACGCAAATTTGCGTTATATGGAAATGTTTTTCGAACGAAACGAGGAGATGCTCACAATCGATCTGCCGAAACCACAATTGCCAATAAGCATTCGCAAACTTGAGTCCAAGTTTGCGTTAGAGGACGATACTTGACCGGTTAGACCGTGACGAAATCGAATCGTAGTCATCCTCAGCAGCTTTGCCCTGCTCGCTGGCTATAACATATGCTTCCTGAAATCCAAGTACATGTTATCGGTACGCTCTGGTTCCAATCCTTAAAACAAGGTGAGTACTTAGATCGTGCAATATCACACCGCTTCACTGTTTTCTCTGGGGACAAAGATGTTGCGAAATAAGCGAACAACGATTGACGCTTTGGAAATCAACACTACTTATGTAAGTAATATGCATATGCTCAAACGAGACGCCCAAAATTGGACCTTCCAAAAGGTTCACCTATGACGCAGTTGTGGGCAATTTGGAATTTTTCTTTTAACTGATAATTGCAATGTTTAGTTCACTTTTAGGTTTATGTGTTTTTTCTTAAATTATAAATTAAATATATAAAAAGACTGAAGAAGTGTGGGTTACGCCAATTCTAAACGTTCCCATTAGGCTTATCAAAACTGCGTTTTTGGAAGATGTAAAATTATTTGTCGTTGATGTTTTAGAGTTTTACCATTTACTATTTGAGCCTAGAAACTCTCGAAACAACAATTGGTATCTTTGAACCTCAAGTTAATTTTAAAAAGTCTGTCGATTGACATTTTATACGCAGGGATACGATGTAATTTACAATGTTGTCCTAACTTAACAGATATGGGAGCTATACCAAAGTTTATTTTGCCACATAACTCAATACTAAAGGGTGATTTTTTAGCTATTATCTTTTTGACAACACTGGTTTAAACATCTGACGCACGTTTCGTGTTTTGTTTCACTGCCAAACATTTTCAGTTTGGTCTAAAATTTAACCATGAATCGTCTTACAAACGAACAACGCTTGCAAATTATTGAATTTTATTGTCAAAATGCGTGCTCTGTTAAGAAAATTCATCGCGCGCTTCTTCCATTTTATGTTCAATTCATTTTTGTCTCAATGAATACGTAAATAAGCAGACTTGTCGATTTTGGAGTGAATATAAGCCAGAAGCATTGCAAGAGCTACTAATGCATCCAGAAAAAGTCACAGTTTGGTGCGGTTTATGGGCTGGTGTCATCATTGGACCGTACTTTTTCAAGGATGATGCGAATCGTAACGTAACTTTGAATGGTGAGCGCTACCGTGAGATGATATCCACCTTTTTTTGCCCAAAATACAAGAGTTTGACTTGCATGACATGTGGCCACATGACCAAGGCCACATGCCACACAGAACGCGCAACAATGAACTTATTGAGAGGCGAGTTTGGTGAACATTTTATTTCACGTTGGGGACCGGTCAATTGGCCGCCTAGATCGTGCGATTAAACGCCTTTAGACTATTTTTTGTGGGGCTATGTTAAAGCTCATGTCTATACAGATAAGCCCTCTTCAATTGACGCAATGGAAGACAACATTGAAGCATTTATTCGTGAGATACTGGCCGAAATGTTGGAAAGAGTATGCCAAATTTGGACTAAGCGGATGGACCAGTCGCATACGCAGTTTAGGTCAACATTTGCATAAAATAATCTTCAAACATTAAATTATATGGTTTGTACTATCGATTAAAATAAAGATTTCACGCATTTTTCTGCATTTTGTGTTTTTTTAGCATTTCAAGTGTAGATTGAACCTAGTGTTTATACCTCCAAATGGGGAGAAAAAACCCTTTTTATTGACAAATAGTACTCTTTGAGTGATGTCAACAACACTGTCGAAAGATGTGGTGCCGCCCAAAAAAACGAGATGTTCAGTCCAGGAAACAAAATAAATTTCGTAGTTCGAAGCAGGAACTGTGGGTTCCAATCAGCTTTGCATCACTAAAAACGAACTGAAATCTTGCGTTTTATTTTGTTAACTCTATAAATAAAAAAACTACAGCTTGTTTCGTATAGAATAGCAATATATTATATTAAATTATTATTAGAAGAGATGTTTCATATAATGTAAAATTGGTACTACAAAAATTATGTACATAAAACGAAAACAAAACGAAAATAAAAATTAAAAGAAAAACACAAAAAATTAACACAACAGAACAGAAAATAATTTCGACGACATGTTCACGCCAAACACTCCAGAGGACTCTTCTACATATCAATTAAGCTTTTTTTCTTTTTATTTGTTTTTGGTATAGTTACTCATAGTAAAAAAAACGTGTAAATAAATTCACTTTCACGACAGTACATATTATTGTAAATGCAAAATCTACTCGCAATAAGATTATGTTATCAAAATATTCTATAACCGCTATTGATTGGTTTAAACGTTTGTTGGTGCATCCATGCCGCAGATAACCGACTTCATCACAGAGGCGGCAGCCAGCGAAGCATAGTTCTGCCATTTACGTGTCGACATTCCGTCTTTGTAATCAGAAATACCTGCAAAACAAAAGAGAGGATTGTAGGCAGTGCGCCACACTAATGCGGGATCTTACCTTTAACTAGAATGAAACTATCGCGGCAATTTCCGATAATACTGTCAAGCACTGAACTCATTTCAACATCTGTCGCTAGAAGGCCATGTTTCTTTACGAAATTAGTCCGTAAACCGTCGTTGCGTACCAGGTCACGTCCAGAGCCTATAGGACCCAGATGAAGGCGAGATGTGGGCTCTCCATCGACGACGTCTCCGCCGGCGACGGGATGTTTGACTTCGATCACCTCATTGTTTCCGATGTTCATGAAAAGCTTGTCAGTGCTTGCCGATGGTCGATTGAAATCACTGTCGGTTTTCATGGAAAGATTCTTGAGTCCGTCCTTTAGGTAGTCTTCCCAAGGGCGCCGAGCCTCCATGTTGGCCTGGAGACTCTCTGCAATCTGCTGCAGGGAATCATTCACAGGGAAGTATGTCTTCTCATCCTCTCCACTGTTGTAGACGTATACGTATGGTTTCTCTGATTTATTACCCGAACTGCTGCAATAAAAGATGATTAGAACAAAACTCTGAAAACTGGAATCTGCCAGCATACCGTCCCAACAACGCCCTATTCTTGTCAACGTACGAAATTACAACGTCACCCAAACGAACGTGCTTCTTGAAATCTGTGTAGTGTGGAACACCGCCGGCCACGCCAACGATGAAGACGTAGTCAACTTTTTGGAATGTGCCCAAAAGTCTAGTGGTTGTGTTGCCGGTGGCGGTCATAGCTTCCCGTGTGCTGCCAACGGATGGCAGTTTGGTGCTGACAATGCGATGTGCACCAATGTTGCCCAAAGTGTAAACGTTAGACTCCCCTATAAAATTAAAAGTCAAAGTTAGCGCCTAGAAGTTTTTATTTAAGTTAGCACTCGGTTGTGGTGAAATGGTGTTGGTGCTCTGTTTTTTGTTTGATTAACCGGAAATGGATTTTTTATAATGAAACAAAAGATGGGTGCCATAAAAGGGGGTTAACGGGTCAGCTACGAATGAACGAAAATTGACAAATGAAAATTTAATTGTATTTACATCGATGATTTATTTGTAGTTCTTTTATGCATGGATAATAAGTTTGTAAACTTTCTGTTGAACAAAAAGCTGTTATGTGTCCACAGCTGTTAGGACAGAAATTATTCTTAAAATAACGTTGAAAGCTTTCCCAAACTCCCAAAAAGAATATGCTTCCCTTATAATGAATGTACAATTTACAATTTAAATAAAGAAGGCACTTGAGCATGCCTCTTCAAAACATAAATTCATCAAATCTTCTTTTTGTTTTAGTGTTGTGAGAAAACTTTCCAATTTTAGGAATTTAATTTGATGAAAAAACACAAAAATAAGTCAAATTGTCAGGGAACGATTTACAACTGCTCAGAAAATATTTTTTTACAAATTTTATATTTGGACTTTTGCGGCTTGAAAGGTTTTCGACATGCGTCAAGCCTACAAAAAAGTTATGAAATAGTATTTTATGCACATCATATTCATATTAGAAAATATAAAAATGTTCATATCAGGCAGATAAACACTAGAAACATAATTTTATACAATGAGTTCCCGCGCATATTTACATTGCAAAACAAAACGATTATAATGGGAAGGACAATTTTTTATTGAAAGTTACTTTTAAGTACAGTTTACACTGACGATTATTGCCTATGATTTTTTATCTGGTTTATTATTCAGTCGATGTAAAACTTTAGTTCTGTGGTTTTTAACGACCTTTAGGTCTTCACCTATTAGGGCCTCTTGCAAAGACCGATGAAACTATAGCCAGCCTCAACTAAGATATGGTTGCAGGAACATTTTGCAACCGTTTTTTTCTTCTTGTAATATGCATACATTTTGAGTGATTGAGTGGCTTGCTTAAGAAATCTCAAAATTGTCAACAAGGATGCTGTTTAGTACCACTCCTGTACCTGCAATCCGAGCATTGCCCTATTTCAAAAACTTTTTCAAACTATACCATATGCAAATAAAATCGAGCAAGCAATTTCCGAAGTGTTTACGCTTCTTTGTTTTGCTTTTGCAACCTTCGGAACGAGAGAACAAAATTTTGAATATCTGAAATTTGAAAAAAATAACCAAAAATACATTATTGGATGGGCAACTAAGTAATTGCGGATTTCACTCCTAAGTTCTCCTTAAAGTTTGCTGACGTAATCGAAATGTCAAACACATTTTGTTATTTGATAGTTGATACTTCAACAGTCAATCAGTAAATTTTGTTTCGATCGATTGTGTAGTTTTTTTTAACTTGAAAAATGGAAAATTTTCGTCATATTTTGCCTTTTTTATTTCTGAAAAAAAAATTACCAAGCTCACAAAAATTCATTTGCTGTTTATGGTGACGAAACTTAAAAGAAAGGCAGTGTCGAAATTGGTTTGCCAAATTTCGTTCTGGCGATTTTTCACTCAAAGATAAATAATGCTCTGGTCGTCCAGTTGAAGTTGAAGACGACCAAATTAAAGCAATAATCTATTCGTATCGTCACAGCACAGCAAGTGAGTTCGCAGAGAAGCATTGAAAATCCCTTAAAACAACTTTCTTTTGTACGAAAGCTCGATATATGGGTTCCCCATGAAAAAAAAAAACATCTCAGGAGAGTTGAAGTAGAAGTGGGATGGCAGTGACCATTTTTGACGACTCAGACGGGAGACCAGCAACTACGTATATAATAGACTAAGACTAAGAATAAAAAAGGCGAATTGTTCAGTGCGGAACCTGGGATCATCAGCGTATTAGTCGCCTCACTGGCATGATTTTTCGCAAAATCGATAAGACGCATAGCAAAATCAGTCAAAGACCGATCGCGTGCATGCGGCTTTGGGACTGCAGCTTTTTTTTAAATTACTGACATTCCCGGATTTTGTCTTCCCTGGATATTTTACCCCAAACTTTGAATTGTTAATGTTTTCGACTCTTGATATTCTGGCAATTTAAAATTAAGGATTTTCGGATTTTGAGTTGCCCAGTTCTTTTACTTTTGTCTGACTGTCTATCTTTTACTCACATGTGAGAGTATTGGCACAATCTAGTATGTGGGTGTTCGTTGTACTTTACATTTCATTACTATTTGTTATTTAATTTTATTATTGCGTGTCGTCTATTACATTTTTTACTTAATGAAATTTTGCTTTAAATACATAAATGCTTGCAAATCACTAAAAATTAAAGGCATTCAAAATTCAAGATCTTTCTTGTAGGACCTTAATTATGTCATAACGAAAAATTAAAGTACAGACAGAAAAGTGTGAAAGTGACAACGTTAAAAACGTTTTTAAACACAAAACTGTCAATTAAACAAACACATAAGTTTGTTCAAAAACGTTAAACTTCATGAAATAAGAAATATGAACTTAAATAATAAACAGGGTAGTGTACAAGACAATCTACAAAACACGAGACATTCAGGAGACAATCATGACTAAGAGAACAAAATGAAAACGGAAGATAAAGTGTCCACAAAAACGAATGACAACTCGAATGGTGCTCTACAAAACGGTGCCGGAAGAACAGAAGAGGGACAAAAAGACTCAATCGATCAGGACATGTTAACTTAACAATACAAAAATATTTCTTTATTTATAATTAAAAATATCTATCACCATAAGCACACAAAAGATACACAAAACAAAATGTCTTCCACCGAGTGTACACTTCTACCAAAGTGTACATATGACTGTGTGGGTGCGTGTGTGATGATTTTTTGTTTTTGTTTTTTGTTGCAATTACTTCTTACCAAATTTTCGTTTCTTTTTATTGTTCTTAAGTGAATGCACAGAGTTGGGTTCTAAATTTCAATTAGGGCCGTGTGGTAATTGAATAAAAAAAATGGTCAATGAGGAGAGGCGATTAAAGAGAGAAAATTTTTTTGATAAATTCATTAGTAAATACGAAACCAAATTTTGTTTTTTGTTAATAGATTGAAAATAAAAGGAATGTAGGTCTTTGAAAAAGATTTTTACTTACCGACTGTAGTGTAACGGACAAATGTCTCTTTGTTCTCAAGCATGGAATCAACGGCCAACTTTTCGCAGTACTGAGCTGTGATGATGGCGATTGTTGGTTGTTTGTTTGATGCAATTGTTGGCATTTGTTTTACGACCTATAAAGTAACATGTAGTATTAGAGCCTTAGTTAGTGTAACATCAATTAAAATGTATTGAAGAGTAGTGACTGCGAAGCAGTCGTTAAGTTACAAAAATATGACTTTTCTTCTACTTCAAAGTTTTTTTTGTAAATTTTGTAAAACAAGAGCAAACATTTCGTGAAACAAATATTTATATATGGTATATGTACAGTTATTTAATTTCTGTTTTTTGCCCAACTCTGTAAAAATAATAGACAGAAAATGTTACAATAACCGTGATTTTTCCACTTCTAGGTCTGGAGCCTAGGGCTATTTTTAACAATCCACACTTTCCCTGTACTGCCCGGAGATATAGAATTTATTTTGAGCGGCACAAAATATCTCAAAGCTTTTGGTTTCCAGAGGAGAAGTTTTTGGCACAAAAGTGCTCAGCCATTCAAGAGTTTCCCAGTGCGCATCCCAAGACTTGGACGTTTTTCACAAATATTTGACAATTGTCGTTTTTCTTTTTCAAGCTTAACACTTATTCGACCACCTAAATTACACTTAATGTGAGTGGCTCTTGCGTTGTTGAAACCGATCGACTTTTCATTTTCGGTATGCGTATCATCTTAAGCCTTAGTTGAAACGGTTACATATTTGAGATTGACTCTTTAGAACATCGACGTACCGTCGCGACTTTTTCACTCTTTTATCGCTATTGCTCAAATTAATTAGCTTACATTCCTTTCCTTCAAGTTTTTACCCGCAATATACACCTCGCTAGGAGGCCCACCCGTTCGTCACTCCCACTGACGTAGAGTTAAGTTAAGAGACTTTTTCCTTAGCCGTACCCCACGAATGCCACATTTAAAATCAATGTGCACCGGTACCTACTCTTTCCTCTTCCTCTATACTTTTGGACGTGCTGTGATTTAATTCCGTTCACTTAAGAGTAACACATTATCCCTTAAACGCGCGTCAGTTGTATAAAAAAACAGTGATTTAATATGAGTCTCTCTCTTAGTTTTTAAGAAAAACTCTACTGGCTTCATTCATTTTGATGCGTTGTCTATGGTGTAAACGCATGTAAAAGGCGTTCATGAAAACGAAACCATAAAAACTGGGGCTACTATTGAGTTTTTCTTTTATAAAGTTTTTTTTCCATTCATTTTGGCACACAAGCCAATAAACCCATTTAAAAAATTAGAGAGAACAAGATTTCTCCAGCCTGAAAACTTGATGCATCGAAAGGTCCTCGGACTACGTCAATCCCCTCTCAAATGCGTCAAAATCTACGTCAATGGTTGACACGTCTGTTTGAAGTACTGGCTTTACTGGTTAAGGTTATTTTAAAATTGTCAATATTTTATAATAGCATTATTTTTATCACCCAAATGTATACCAGATTAAAGGTAAGTGAACAATATCTCAACTTTTCAGAGCATAACCGGTAGAAAGCACACAAGAAGGATTTCGTACGCCAACAAGGTAATACATTTACACTTGTTGACAGTTCCTTTCCAAACCAGTCCCCTATTACTTTCTTTGTATAAATATGGATTTAAAACTGAAGAGAACCATCAGTCAGTCTCCGGTTGTCTGTAAAACTAGTCAAATCAAAATGAAAGTGAGCGCAGGGAGACAGCCTCTTTTTTCAAACTCATAATTTTGAATAACAAACATTTTCCTTACAGCTTTTCTTCTTTTTGTTCGCCCTGATCTTCGCCGTGGTCAACGCCGGCATCTTAATCCAGCCACAACCACTTCCTGTCTCCAAGCTTGTGATAACCAAGCCAATCATCAAAAAACAGGTCATTCAACCAGTCCTCATTTCGAAGCCAAAATACGGTTGAAGAGATAATGAAATTGTCAGCACTGACATTTGACAAATAAAACTCTGATGATCTTCCAGAGCAGTGTTAAAAAAAATTTGCTTTTTTGTTTGTTCTATTAAAGACTCTCTAGGCGTCTTATTTGAAACATTTGACGAGGCTTGAAACAGGAATCTTTTAAGTTTATAGAAATAACGCAACATTGAGACCATCATCAAATTGTCTTCAAATCACACAAGTCCCATGAATTAAGACACTATCAGAAATTTCATGAGTAAATCATTGGCCCGGTTGGACAGGGCTCAACTGCTGTCAAGTCGAAGAAACAACCGCTAAGTCTTTGCCAAGCAATTCAGTCGATTTCTGCTCACCAGGGCTATAGCCTTTACTGGTTGTAACACAACATTTCGAGGCGAAATGTCATCAGATGTGTGTTACGTCGTTTTCCTTTTTCTTGGTGTCAGCCAGCGGAAAAGTCTTCGAATCTGAGCCATTGGGACAACGCAACAGAGGACAGCCCAGGCTAAGGTGGCGCACACAAGTGGAGAAGGACCTCAACCAACTTGGAGTGTGCAATTGGCGGTTCCTGTCGAAAGACCGTGCTGGCTGGAGAGACATGTTAGTTGAGGCCCAGGTTCACCCCGGACTGTAGCACAACAAGAAGAAGAAGAAGAGAAAGCAGAAAAGTCGGAAGTCCAACCGATCAATTGGTTTCGCTTGGAGTGACCCCTACCGACCTGCTTGTTTTCACCGTCGCCACAGAAGGGTTGTATCTTACGTTACTTCCACCTCTCTCGGAGTCTGTTTGCGTCGTATAATGCCCACATGCATGGCTTCTTCTCCTTTTCCTTTGACTCTTGAACATCGGCTTTCTAAAGAAGACTCATCTGGAGCTTGTTAGTTCAATTCGGTTTCCGGAATCAAGCGGTTCGAAACAATGCTCTGGTCGACCACCAGTTCATGTATCATAATCGAAAATTAAATAAATGCCCGAGTCTTGGGCCCCTTTTACCTTTTTCCAACTTAGTCTTAGCAACTTGGGTTCTTTCTCAGCACCATATTTATTGGAATGCAGTGCTCAATTTATTTTCATCTATTTGCCGTCATCGACTTATGTATATTTAGTCTTTCACTTTTTTTATGTAGGGACGACATGAACTTAAAAAGAATGTCAAAGCAGGTGATGAAATGATACCACAAATTAAAATGATGTTGGACTATGGCGCACACATTGCTATCCTTACTCCATTGTAGTACGTTTTGGCGATTAAAAAAATATCTTTTATTACGTATACATATACACGTGGATTTGATTGTTTCTGTTTCTGATTGTAGTACCTATCGGTTTACTTAAATCACTCTGAAGTAAGCTGTTGGAATTAATTTAACTCGAACCCCTTGAATCTGATTCAATTACATATCAATTTGTTTCCTTTTGAAATGTCTCTGAAACCTTCATTTAATTATCATACATATGTGACAAATAAGTCGCCTATTGACTTCAATTACAAGAAGAAAGGAATGATCAAGATACAAACTTCAGTTCTTCGACAACCTGATGACCTCCTCTACACCTAATTACCCCGGGATACCTCACATTCCAGCAGTTAATGTTCCATTAAAAAACACTTCTTCACCGCTACCCAAATAAATTTCATGCAAGCATAGACAAATTACCTTAATCTCCTTGTCCTCATGATGAATCCTTGTGTACGAGTTGTATTCCATGGATTTAATCAGGCCTCTGTTCTTGAGCGATATGAAAACTTGAATGACCTCTTGCTCGTCCCATCCATAATCCCTGAAAAAGAAAACAACGAAAAAACGCATTTAATGAAGACAACCTCTCTCCACAAATCCCGTCAAAACATACTTAGCCAGATCCTCTGGGGTAATGGGATTCGGATAGGCCTGTTCAATCAGCTCAAGCACCTTTTCCGGTGTCAGTGGCGGCGACTCAAACTGCGACTCTTCCATGGACACTGCAGGAAGGCAAAAACCAAAAAACTCATACATAAGGACACAAATTGAAGTAATTAATGTTTGCACAAGGTGGCTCGGGGTCATCTCGGATCACATAGCCGGAGACGTCGCCTCCGCCACAACATCGAAACAAAAACAAAAAAATTAAATAAAACGAAAGGAGGAAGGGGAAAAACGAGATGAGGAGAAAAAAACAACGAAAAGCAAGACAATGAAAGCGTTATTGTGACTGGCCGGACGATGAGGGGGATTTAAATTAGTTTGTGATGGCGGCGACAGCAACGACGGAGGAGCACACAATTCAGGTTGGAGTCTCTGCCGCTCACACATTTAAAATGCTGCACCAGCACCTAACACTCAATTGAAGACTAGGTCTTGTGTCTGCCGGAGAGAGTTTGTCGCTTCCCACCAAAAAAAAAAAAAAAAAAAACCAAGCAGACAATCGACTTCAATTTCTGATGCTGTTGCCGTTTTCGAATCAAGATTGCACATCATCTGCGCACTTCAGAAAATAATATCGTCTGCAGGAAGCGCACCTGGGGGAAATAAGGAATATGTGTTCCGCCTGCAATTACGTCCTTAAGTGCACTTTGGCTAGAGTGATAGAGATCTGAGGCTCTCAGTGAATTCGTCGTGCATAAAACCACACATCACTTTGTGGGAATTACGGTGCGAATGAACGCCTTGAGTGGTGGTGTATTTCCTGCGATTTGAATGCGAGCAGAGATGAGCATTTATTAAATGAATTTGCACCCACGCTTTAATTTTGCGGAACTTTATCACTTTATACAAGCAGGGACTTTAAATTTGATTTATTGAGAGAGAGTGCGACTTTAAAGTGGGAATTAGTTCCTCGCATTGGAGCGTTTTAAAAAGATAATCTGTTCTTGAGTGTGGTGTGCATTGTCAGCGTTGTCTTGATAGGGATTTAATTCTGATATGAATTATATTCTTTCAAGCACTTAGTTAATTGCCTTTTTCGCTTAGGATGATTGTTGCCGTAGGTCACTGACTGACACAGAACATGTAATGCACGACCTTTCAAGAACGAACTGAAGTCACTAGAATTCAATTCAACTTAAATGGAAAATCTTTGATTTTGCTGACAACACTTCTTCGTCCAAGTCCGATTTAGACCTGAGCCTCAATCAACATGCAACTTCAGCATCTGGTCCTTCGAGAGTGAGTTCTAATACTCAATTGCTTTGTTAGTCTTAAAGAGACAGCGCTTGTCAAGATTCTTTCTGCTATTCATTTCAGCACTAATGTTGTTTGTAATATTTACTAGGAAGCCAAGGTTGACAAAGTTTTTGACAGCTATTTACAGTGACGTTCTGGCCAAGTCGTCGACAGCATATAATTCGTTTTGCCCTCCGCCACCGGTGAATCCATTTTGGCTGCCTAAATATCAATACCAGCAAATTTTTAACTGAAGGCTTACTGTGTACAAGCTAGAAACTGTTCGGAATTTTCAGATTGTGCCTCTTGTGTTGACAAGTAAGTTTTGAACGATGTGACAGTACGTCACATTGTCTAGTGTCTTAAATCTTTTTTGACAATAAACGACTCAGTAAGCTAGTCCGGTACCTTGATGGAACAGAGAGAATTTTGGATCATTATTCTACACAAACTGTCCAGTTTGGCTTCAAATTGAAGATACCGTTGATTAGTTAAAATCGACGAATAGGTGGTGAGTTGTGTCTTTTCCTATAATCAGCTGTAATGAGAAAATTTGGTCGATGGTGGACTTGCCAGACCTGGAGCCGTTCTATCAGGCTATAGACTCTCATACAAAACTTCAAAGAAGAGCTCGTATGAATTTTTTTTAGTACTTATCCCTTGTAAGTTGGCGCAGTTGAAGAAGCTCCATATTTTGTGAACCGGTTAAACGAGACTGGAATTTCGCGAATCCTTGTAAGGTATGGATTTTCATTCAACCTCCATATAATTTATAATTTTTCTACTTTGACCACTATGAGGAAGCAATATAATATAGTGAGCAATGCTGATAACAAAAGTTGGTGCGTTGACGATGGTTTGAACAAAGGCCAGAATCGGAACATTTAATGTCTAGTTGGCAGAGTCATGTACCTTTAATAAAGAGTTCCGGCAATCTGTTGCACTCCTATCATTTTTGAAGCGTATGTTAAATCTGTCATTTATGGCGTTTTTCACATTGCTGCGTTGATCCGTCGCTCACTACGCTGGGATTAATTTCTTTTCTTACTCTCTTCTGAATAGCGGTTAGGTTATAAATAAATAGATTGTTCAATATACTGGAAATTTGTTTGCGTTTTGACAGATTGTTTCCGAACCCAGGCATTTTTACTTCTGTTTGTGAGAAAAGTGTGCGAGTTTTTTTTTTGCGGGTGTGAGAGAGAAAGAAAAAAAACAACAACAAGTTAGAAACGAAAGTAAAAACATGATGATGCTGACAGATGTCTCAGCAAGCAAATCCCCTAATAAAGCTTAGTCAATCGAACCAACCAATGTAAAGTTATCATTATTCTTCAGTCTCATACAAAGGACTAACTTTTGGCCAAGTTAGAGTTCTAGGAATCGGTGCAGCGGCACACAATGGATGTCACAATTGGAATTCCGCACACATCATACAAGAGAAAGGCTACATTTCGCGATGGTAGCGTGCATTCACCAATCGCACGACTGTATTGCCTCAAATTTCTTTCCCCTTTTGAATAAATTCATATACAAATGCATTCGAAATGGGATCGAAACCAACTACTAACTGCCTTTCTTTGGGCACTGTGAGAGCGCACCCGAAATGCAGCAGTTAGGTAAATCGTATACAAGACCAAGACTGTTGTAGTAAAGTAGTCGCCAGAAAAGGGAATTTAAGCCAGAGAAGAGTGTTGAATTTTTTAAAATTTAATTTAGGGAGTCGCAGCATTTTCAACTTATTATGCTTAACAACAAGAACCTTACATCTCTTAAGGTGGGACGAGGAGGAATTAAGAAATGTCCCTTTGAGTGGCAGATGTCGAAACAACCACTATCAAATTGTAGGTAACAATGGCATTTGAAAATGAGATTTGTGAAGAAGAATCGTAAGCTCTAGTTTTTGATGCAATGAAAATCTACAACGGTTGCCTAAATATGGCTCTAACAACTACTATTTGTTCATACTACTACTATATATTTATTTGTTCGTTCTACCGTTTTAGAAAGATTTTATTTCACTGTTTGACAAGAACTCAGTAAAACTATTTTGGTTCAACGAATTGTGAACCCTACCTTTTGAAAATCGCTAGGAGGCACTGCACTGAAGCGCTACGATTCTAAAACTGTTCCATTGGACTACCAGGCAGTAAGGTACACTTAAAGAATTTTCTTCGTCTAATTTCTCATCGTTACCTACTGAATATCTGGGATATAAAAAAGATTTTTGACACGTGTTATTTTTCACTTATCATCGATGCCGAGAACTGCTTGAAGCAGGACACATGCAATGGATGTAGTTCGCAAAATTAAAAACGATGGCACGCTCCGCAACGAAAGCCCTTCTGAATTCCACGAAGAGCATCTCTCATAGTGCTGTGAGATGTTTGTGAGGCCTGCCAGTGCTCTCTACTAACTAACTCTTAAATGTGATAGATTCAATTTATTCCAAGCAATCAAATTCAATATTCTTTAAGATGCCTAATGTTGGAAAAGTCACCAGCATTTACCGGACCTTATCGAACCATTGGCACTAGAACCCACAAGGGACCAAGACTTAACTTCTACAACGACTACTTGTGTTGTGCGTGCTACTGTTCTCTCACGAGTAGGAGGGACATGCAGTTTTTGCCGACCTTGAACGGCGAAAATTGAAAAACGTTTCATATACAATTTGTGCTCTTTGAGTGATGTGAGCAAACTCGAAAGGGGGGTCCGTGAAAAACATGCGAGGTGATCCTTCCGAGAATCGAACCTGTGAGCTTGGCGTAGGAGTAGACGCACTTACCCAGTACGCCACAGTGACCACATTTAAAATTTTCTATGTCTCTTATTCATTCCCAAGATCAAGTCTATACCTTCGGCCCGTGATGTGACTTAATTCCGGGTACTAAATTATCCCTTAAGCGCACGCCAATTATAAAAAAAAGTCATAATAAATTCTGTATACTCAGAGAACCAACTGGCGGAGTTTCTGGAGCGAACTTTATCAGACCTTAACAATCAATTCTCCAGCATTTTGTTACTAAATTTGTCGCCAAATTATTTAAACCAACGTAAGGGCATTCGTTGTCGTCGTCGTCTTAAATTTGGTCACAAAATGTTGAAAAATTGTCTGTGAAGATCTCTTAATGAGTTCAACGCGCTGTGTTGTCTCTAAGGCAAATGTTGATACTTTTCAAGCGTCAGTTCATAGGTCCCGAATCGGTTGACTTGCTATGCCAGTTTGACATCCGTCACTAGATACTGGACGACTTATTTGTCAGATGCCACGAAAACAACATGGCTGCCACATATTATCAATCAATCAGAATCTACTGTACGGGTAAAATGTAACATGAAAGTTCTAAGTTCGTTCCCAAAAATTAGACATGTTTCTTAATTTTTCGTCTTCGGCACCTTTTTTTTCAAAAAAAAACAAATCACACCTCAGTTTAATAACGAACCTTCTTGATACGCCACTAACCAAAAAAATGCAGAGTCCTTCCCTGAATACAAATCAACAGTCCTCACTAGAAGCAATGGCAAGAACTTCCAACGCGGCAACCTGCAACCCGCAAAAAGAAACCCAATCCACCATTCAAATTCGATTTCGTGATCACTAAGTGCCTCGCCCTCCACACTCAGTGTCGCCTTCGCCATTAGTAGTTAATGCCAAAATTATGCAGATGCAGTTTTATAAGCAGGCAATTCCCGTTACAGGATATTAGTAATAAAGACTGGCATTAGTTTGTTACACACACACACCATACGCTCCTTTTTTCGTTTTCTTTATTTTATCAATAATTCATAAACCAGAACAAAAGTCAGGGAAGAGGGAGGGAGGGCAACGTGCGTGGCGTATCCTCATTGGTTTTAATTGCTTCGCGGCATGCAAACGCTCCTTTCCGATTCGAGTTGACAAACAAAACAAAAACACACGCATTTGTCAGGAAACGAACAAAAAAAATGGAAAAACAAAGCAGAACACACTCGTCAGTCGGCCACGGTGAGTGATTACTTTCTTGTTAGTGTGCTTTCGTTATAGATATCCAGCCAGATGGCCTTCATCAGGTCATCGCCATCACCTGTTTGCTTCTGTGCGAGCAGAGCCTCCTCGAACTTTCGGTTGCAATCACCATAACAATAGATAATGTAACCATCTCTAGCTAGAGGCGCGTGAAGTTCCCGAAAAAACGAAAATCACAAAATGAGATAAAGAACAGAGAGAACAGGGAGAAACGTTCACAGGTAGATGGGGGAAATTGAATGCACTTACGTGGTCTGGACGGGGGCGCGGACGTCTCCTCCAGTATCCGGAGTTCGATCTCAAGCGACTGGATCTCGTCGTAGCCACGTTGCAGCAGCTTCATGATCTTCTTGATGAAACCCACGTAATCTGCGAAAAAGAAGAAACACATTCAATTCTGAACAAACAGACAAGCGTGGGACGCGAACCTCTGGGGAACTCCTTCGGACTGACCAGCTCTCTGAAGAAATCCTGTGCTATGTGGGCCTGCTTCTCGTCGTCTTTCAGCCAATCGCGGAACCAGAATCGCAGGGTGCGCGACTCCTGCGAGTGCTTGCCGCTATTCGCGCTGACCAGGAACACGCGGAACTCCAGCGACAGCTGGGCGGGAATGATCGCACTCTTCTGTCCGTTGACTGTGTCCTTGTTGATGATGATGCCCGTATGGTCTCCGCCGGCGACGTGGACACGGTCGTTGATCTCGTCCACCAGCTTCCGCTCGATGAGGATCACTGTGCTGTTGGCTGTCTTACCTTTCGGTGTCATCACGACCTGCTCTCTGTCGGTTTGTGGCGGCGTGTGGCAAGGACTACGACCATTGCCGTTCTGAATTTCGCAGAGACTGTTCGTGCTGCCGTTCACCGACCGATTGCCGTTCATTTTGTTCGGCTTCGGCGGCGGTGGTGGGGGCATGGCGCTTGACATTCCTTCTGTGGATTCCTTCCGTCTGGTGGGGGGAGGGTTGTGTTTTGTTTTGTAGTGGTGCTGCGACCGGGTCTCCTAGGTATTCGACCTTGAGAATATCAACCAGCAGTGACAGCGATTGATAACCTGGAAATACAGAAGAGAGCGTCCTTAGCACGATACACAAGGGTTTTGTAGAAATATCTTGCAGCAGGGGCGAATTGTCCTAGTCATGTCGAAAGTCGTGTAAATTATTTGAATGCGATTTGATGGGAGGCATGAGGCAGTCGCATGAGTCTGCCTCATCGGGTTGGATGACAGTGCCTGGCACAGCCGGGTGGCAGTAATTTTAGAATTAACTTTCGCTGAACCTCATGGCATGGGACACGTAAACATAGCCAGCAACCTAATGTCTACTGAAGAGGGGAGACTTGATTTATGTCGGGGGGATATCCTTGCCGCGATCAATAACAAGTTTTATTGTTTGTCTTGATTAAGCAGACTATCAACGCGGAACGCGAACGCGAGCACGACAAGCGTTGCACGGTAGGGGAGAAAATTAATTTGAATTGAAACTGTTACTCGTACTTTTCTCGTGGATGGATCGGGGACTTATCCGGCACTTAAGATTGTCCCTTTTGAGGAAAGTGCCAGATGAGTAAGATTGTAACGCTCTAATACAATAGTCGGATGGGATTGTCGGTGATAGTGCTTGAAGAGGTTTTCACTCACTTGTGGTGCAGAAGTTGAGTAACACACGGATGGATGACAAAACGAAAAGAAGGACTTGCATTAAATGAACGTTAGATTTAATGATTTGGAAAATGACATACATAGCATGCGTGCATATGTAAGACGCGTGTGCAACAAATGTCAGATTGTGCCTTTGACAACGATTTTGGGCCAAATGGGCGAACGAGTGAATTTTTATTTCGGAGGCTACGTGAACAAACAAAAGTGCCGCACGGGCTTAGGAAAACCTGCACGGGATCATCAAGAAGCCAATGGATCATGGACAATTTTTCTTCGAAAGTGAGAGCATTTTCCATCAACACATTAACAGACATTCTTTTAATAATAATTGAGTGGCACTACAGCCCATAACGGACCAGGGCCTAGCTTCTACAACAACTACTCGTGTTGTGCATGCTATTGTTCTTCACGAGTAGAAGGGCCCTACAGTTTTTTGCCGATTCCGAACGGCGAGATTTGAGAAGCTTTCCATAGTCAATTAATACTCTTTGAGTGTTGTCAGCAACTCGAAAGAGGTGGTGCCGTGAAAAAATGCTAGGTGTCCCGTCCGGGGATCGAACCCAGACTTTCTGCGCCGCAGTCGATGCACTTACCACTGCGCCACGGCGACCACAGACATTCTTTTAACTAAAATTAAATGTGTGAATTTGGAAGTCGTCTGCTTGATTCTGGGAGGCGCACCATGCCACAAGGCCCATAAAACAAAATTCATAACATAATCGAAATTTTATAATTGTCATCATCGTCATTTTCGTTAACCCGCATGTGCCACAAAACGGGTCACGGGGTTAATGCACGCATAGACCTCATGGCCACTCGATTCTCCACCATGAATTCTCACTCATCAAGAGCTATTCCCAAGCGCAACCAGACCAGTTTATGGTCTTGATCCAGCCACCTCGATTGGGTTCTGCCGAGTGGTGTGCACCAAATCCCCAAATCGTGTAATCAGCCATCTTGAAGTTGCCAATAAGTTCCCTTGGAGCTATAATTTGAGACCTTTAGGGGTTATTTTTGTGTTCAACCGGTCAGAGAAGATGTCATGCCAACAAACTTAAAACAATCTTAGCCCTAAGACCATGATCAGTTGAACAATTCGTAAGCTACAGCCCAAAAGAATCAACGAAGTCTTAGAAAACTGGGTTTACAGAAAGTGCTAGCACCAAGCCAGCCGATCATAGAAATCATCGAGTTATACCGGCATGTGGCATCTCTTAACATCGCCCATGAGATGGGAGTTAGTCACCAAACCATTTTAAGCCATCTGCAGAAGGCTGGATACAAAATTAAAACAACTTGATGTTTGGGTACCGCATGATTTGACGCAAAAAAACCTTCTAGACCGAATCAAAGCCTGTGTTATGCTGCTAATCGGAACGTACTCGACCCATTTTTGAAGCGGATGGTGACTGGCGACGAAAAATGGATCACATACGACAGTATCAAGCGAAAACGGTCGCGGTTGAAGGCCGGTGAATCGTCCCAAACAGTGGCCAAGCCGGGATTGACGGCCAGGAAGGTTTTGCTGTGTGTATGGTGGGATTGGAAGGGAATCATCCACTATGAGCTGTTCCCATATGGCCAGACGCCTAATTCTACCATCTACTGCGAACAACTGAACCGCTTGAAGCAGGCGATCGACCAGAATGTGCAGAATTGTCCAACAGGAAGGGTGTAGTGTTCCACCAGGAAAGCGCCAGGCCACACACTTCGTTGATGACTCGGCAGAAGCTACGTTAGCTCGGATAGGAGGTTTAATCGCATCCCCCATATAGCCCGAACATAGCGTCAGGTGATTACCACCTGTTCCTGTCCATGGCTAACGTCCTTGGTGGTGTGAAGTTGAAGTGAAAAGAGGCTTGTGAAAAGTGGCTGTCCGAGTTCTTCGCAAATAAGGAGGGGGGCTTCTTTTTCGAAACATGATGCAAGGTCCTCTCCCGAAGCCGCGGTGTTGAATAGTTTCAGTTATTATAAAAAGAACATCCACTTTTAGCCGTTTACAAAAGGACGCGTATTTCAAACACTCGTCAATATTTTGACATAAAATTTTGCTTGCCAAGTCAACTCGACTTAACCTCTTTAGGCCAAACAAAATCCACTAAATTATTGTGTTGTGTTTAATTTGATGCTTGAAATCGGAAAACTTCCTCAACTTATTCCAGGACCCCACCTCAGTTGTTTAATGGAACGATGCTTATCCCACAACGAAGATTTCCTACTATATTCCATTCAGGAAAACGTATTTTTACTACATCAGCAAACTGTCCGAAAGTTATAAAACGTTAAGATTTAACGAGAGGTTATGATTTCTAGTCCATTAAGTGGTCATAAAAGGTTAAGGCATCTGCATACGAGACTGAGTCTCCATTCCCACTTTTAAATCCTTTCTCTGTCCTTCCTGTTCTTAATCTTTTTTTTATAAATAAGTAATAACTCAGAGCAGGGCTAAAATCCAAATGAACTTGAGTCAGAATTTGAAAATCGGTAAAATCAACAAAAACTTTATAGTCTTAGTCCAGGTCATTTTTTCAGGTGGACATAAAATTCGTAAATCCTCTATATCCTTCCAAGGTTGCTTAGGGTCACAGCAAAAATTCCAAGCAGCAAAACAATGCGCTGAATGGCATTATTTTGTTAGAGAACCTATCCCACAGAAAACAATTCACTTGGAGAGGACATAAAAACTCTTCTAAAATTTTATCACTTTTTGTACACCACATCATAGCCAATAAATTCAGTAATATAGCAGTTCTGTTCTGCACCTAATTAACCTCGTTCTTGCACGAAAGGCTTAAATTTCCAACCGCGCACGTAAACGAAATTCTACAACTCCTCACGCAAGAGCAAACATCAGACACACCCCGCGTAACTTTTGGTCGTCAAAAAGGCATTAAAATGACCGGAGGCACTGATATACAAAAGTCCAGCCGTACCCATCCTCTGTCCGGCCCTAATTGACTGCCGGCCAAATATTCGAAAAGTGTCCAAAAAACGCTAACACTCGAAGGCAGTGCCGCCCCCTTATATTTTCCCAGTTAATGGCTTCAAATTTACTCAGCCGAAATAAATACTCCCCACACGACCGTGTGTGCAAGTCCATTCGTTTCGGGTTGACCCTTGTCCGGAAACTTTGTCTCGTGCGCGGCCGTTCTCGAGGACACCCTAGGTGTGCGCTACGACCAGGCAACGTTCCGGCATATGTGACATCCGAAGCTACGGCAATTATTTATCGTTTCGTTAATTGGATTAGTCTGCACCCCGCATGCGCCCTGAGTGATATATTGCGAGATGGGTTCACTGAACTTTGGCAACCCCAAACCGAGCGGATGTTGTAAAATGAAACTGTCTCCTAGACAGACTGTCTGCAACAGATGTTACCTACAGGTGGGTGGGCGCTCGAATGACGGTGATGATCTGTAATTGAGTTTCGCAAGTTTCGTCGCAAATATGCGAAGGCCACGAGCGTTGATAATTGTCTTAACTCAATTAACCTCGTTGAAGCATGGAGTCACGATGAGAGAAGCGCACTTTGAAATAGAGAACGGTTTGATTGATTGAAATATTCATCGGGGAACTGATTTGGCAGAGTGATGTAATTTTGGGTGATGCTCCCGAAATTGATTAGACTGTCCCTGCGCCGAGAGAATATTAACAAGTTCTGATTCCCAGACCAGACAAGTTTTAATTTGAATGGACATTTGAAATGCTTTAAAATGACACTAATGGTTGGAGAAGTTTTCTTTGCTCTGATTGTTACTTCAAGCTAGGCTCGCCGCCGTTAGTCTGATTTCAAATGCTCACACTCACATCTGAAGATGCGAAGTGTTGCGTTTTACTGTTCTCCCACTGATTGTTCTTCTGAAGACTAGAGATTCAAATCTACAAGAATTTTTAACTCACTTTCGTTAGGACTACGAAAACCTAGGAAATTCTGTTCCGACAAATGCTATCATCTGAATGAAAATAAAGCACGTACACGTGAATGACATCAGCGCTGACTGTAATTGCTGGAAAGGGAACTTCGATCAAATGTGTACTTGCTGATGATATTTTCATTCGAGCAGAACCATAACTTCACTTTTAACGCCTTGCGCTTTAAGTATGCAGTTTTCTACGCTTAATCGATTTCCAATCATCCGGGCGTAGAGGAAACAGTTATGTCCACACTGCAGAACTGGGCAAAGAGGTGCGGCGCTTTGGCATAAAGTTACTCAGCCATGGACGTAGTCAACTAAACTGTGAAAAAAAGCAAAGCTATCAGGTTGACAGTTTCGCTTTTTTGAAAAACGTTTTCACTTCGAACAACTACAACATTTAAATACATTGCCAATCGCAGCCTGAAGAAAGACTCTTAAATAAACAAGGAACAATGGAAGACGGTTTGGGGTTAAAATCCTAGGTCCCGGATTAAGGAAGAAATTTTTTTTTAAATTGAAATTTTCACGACATTTCTATATCTGTAAAAGTTGGACTAAATCGACAGTGATTTACGGTCTACTGTTCTGCATCAACCGGTAGGTTGGCCACTTTATGGTTTTGCTTTCACAAACGTCTGTCGTACATTCTGAACTTTCCGTTCGGTCATCGGAACCAGTCAATCCCTCCTCGGCGTTCTCAGAAATTGGAAATCGCTCAGACCGCATTATGGCGTATTTTGCTTAAGGGTCTTGGTATACACCCGTACAAGATCAAGCTGGCTCAGGAATTAAAGCCGATGGACCATTTAAAGCGACGTACGTCTTCTGGAAATTATGTGCCAAGATGATGAATTTCTTAGAAAAAACAATCTTCAGTGACGAAGCTCATTTTTGGCGCAATGGGCTCATCAATAAGCGAAATATGCGTTATTGGTCGGGAGAAATTTGACATATGTTTCATGAATCAACACCTCATTAAAAACAAAAAATAACTGGTCACCGGTATCGAGCCATGATTCCCAACTATTTTTGTCCGGAATTGGAAGACATGGACTTTGACAACATGTTGTTTAGTCAGAACGTTAAAATCGATTTATTGTTAAGCGGGAGCAGGAATGAGATTTGGTTTAACGTGATCACCTGCCTTAACGGCTTATATGACGATGTCCATTTTCCCAAGAGTCGCAAGACTAAACGCCTAAGTTACCCAAGTGAGATCAAGCTTGAAGGACAATAACTCCACCTTGAGCGAGGCCTTTCTAAAACTGCTGTCTCGGTCGCAGCACACGGTTAAAACTATAGCTCCACACTGAGCCAGGAAAGACCCCTAACCGCTTGGCCGGAATCAGTAGGGTGAACAAGCTGTCAGCACAGCACGTCTCTCCCCGCTATATTGGGTTTTAAATCACAGCCACCACTATACTCGCACAAGGGGGATTGCCGCGCAGTCAGGCCGAAACCGAAGTTCCAGGAACTCCGGACCTCCCGTGGCGCCAACTGCCCCTGGTCAAGCTGTAACTGCAAGTTAGGTTCCCTCAACACCTGGGTGTGGAAGTTTCCGCCACAAAATGGGCTTTGGCTCCATCAGTGATGGATGTGATTTTGAATCGAGTAATTCATAAATCCAGTCACATCATCCGGAAGAGAAGGGTCGGTCTATTGGACGCTTCGTTCGTGCGATTTAACGCAGCTTGACTATATCCTGTGAGTTACGTTAAAACATTAGTTTATGCCAACAAGCCGACGATGTTGGAAGAGCTCTGAGCCAACATTGACCGCGAAATAACGGCCATTTCAACCTAAATTTTTGGCTGAGCCGTTGAAAATTGGGTCCAACGAATCGACCGTTGCAAACGTGCCCGCGGTGGCCCTATGAACGAAGTTGAGTTCCATTCATAAATGTTTTAACTGAACATCAAACCGATAATAAAGTTTTTGAAATATCTCAAATGATTTGCATTTTATTTAAAAACAAGATGTCAGACAGTGTATCCATTTTCGAAAAAAAACCTCAGCCTTAAAATATTCAGGTGACAACTGTATGCCTTTTACGTGAAAACTAAAAATACAGCTTCACCGATTTACAAGTAAACGTCTAGATTCAAACAGTCTGTCTTACCAATAAGCTCGGCTAAGTCTCAATCAATCACAGTAAACCACATAAATGTCACGCGGTGAATGCACTTTTAACTTAGAATTAAGAGCACATCAGCGCGACAAACCGAATCCACGCACGCACGTGTCAAATGGTCTCGAATTGAGCTGACTTAGGCTTAACACGACCGTCGCAAATGTATCCTACGTGCTGCCGATGACCCCGATTTGCGAGCGCGATAAACCTTATTTGTATTCACCAGCACTGGCCGCTGACAGTGTAGTTGGCCGAGCGAAGCGCACAGACTGCATTTGTTCACGTTCCGTCGCTCCGAAAATGACTCAAATCCAAATGACAAGTGACATAATTGAGAAAATTGACGCGCACCAGATGACACCATAACCGAGTCACTCGACAAGACAATTAGGTAATTAAGCCGCTCGCAATGAACCGACTAAACGAATTCCCAGCCGGAAGCCAATTCTCCAGGTGGTTGATACTCTCCCAAAGATGCCATGACCCCCCGTGCAGTCTACACTGCGAACGAGCCGATCCCTAAAAACAAAAACAAACGACTTCCTTCAGAAGGAGAAACCCACCCCGGTGACGGTGGTTTATGGCTGAAACCATCCAAATGCAGTGAACCGTGCGACGTGGCTTGATTTGGACTCGTTTCTTCATCGTCTGCAATTACCCACAGCGGATGTGCTTTCCATGTCGCCTCCGTGGGTAACTTGATCGATAGAAACTCTGAAAGTTAAAACAACGACGCACACACACCCGGAACCAAAGTTCTGTTCACCTGATTGCATCTAATAGCTGCGCACACTTGCGGCAACCCGCGATGGGAGGAAAGTGACGGCTGAGTGATAAATGATAGCACGGTTCCCTAATTTGGCCCACGATCACCCGCAGGCACACCCAGACGGTGGCGGCAGCGCTGCGGAATGGTAAATGAAGGAAGAGTGCACTCAGATTGAGACTGAGACACCGGATTGGGTGTATGTGACACATGCTAGCGCCGGATGTACACGCTTAATTGAAGGGCCATTAGACGCCTAAGTGGATTCACATTTGGAAGAGTAAAACTACGCGTGTTTACAACCTCAGACTAGAATTAAATGGGAATGCTAACGACAAATGTGTGTCATTGGGCGTCTAATGAGTCATGGGTTACTTTGCATGAAGACTAAAGCAAGGGCGCCTTAGGGTGACTCATTCCTTATCGAACCATGTCGGCACCAGTTCTCTGATTCCATAGAGACCCTATCTCCCATCCGCCGTTTGTGGAGCAAGTGGGAACAAATTCAAATCGTAGAAGGTCAACATTGCCTTTCTGGGACACGTCTCCGGGTTGACTTCATAGCATTTCTGGCGCAGAGATGAATTAATCAAAGTTAAGTGCTCGTAAAATACGTGAGCTTCTCTATCGTAAAATGTTCGCTGCGAAAATGAAAATCGGCTCCGACGATGAAAGTTTCACAAATATTTTATTGCATTCTCTTTCTGCGGGGAAAAAACTGCCAGAAAATCTGTGGGGTATAAAAATAGACAGCAGGCTGTAAAAAAGTGAAGAAGTCAACAAGATTTATTGTTTTCACAAATGTTTCGGTAACGTGTAAACGAGATTTCAATTAGTTGCGAGAACAGTTCTTACTGTGGAGGTATTTTTCGAGGAAAGAAAGGATTGTCGTTGACGATTGACTTTGTGGAGCACACACCTTGGATATAATGCGACTGCAAGTGAGGGATAAATCTTGATAATCAAATATTTTCGACCCACAAGGATAACTGAAAAATAAAGCTCTTTTTCGAAAAACAGTGCCCAGCTATGTTAGGTTATGTGACTTCCATCGAACGTTATGAGTTCATTTGAATCGAAGGACCCATTTGGTTGCTAGTTACCATTAGTTACTCCTGGAACCAATTTGTTCATTTTTTTGACAAAAGCTCAGATAGTATTGACATCCATTTCAGATATATCCGTAAATTCATTTATATAATATGCACCCTGAATCACAATCAATCTGAGCAGGTGCAGAGCAGATGTGAGAGGTTTTCTCCTTCTTCCTCTTTCATACATTTGCTTCAGAAGTCTGTTTGGTAACCATAGTAGTGCGGCGTGTCTACCCATTACACGGTGTCTTGTGAGGACTTCATTCAGTAACTTGGATTCTTTTCCTCCTGAGGATGACCATGATTTTTTATAGATTAAGATTATTCCATTTATAACCGGTGCTGTCCACCGCACAGTGATTTGTTTTTTTTTTTAGTTTATATTCGTACCTAGATGTTTCAATGATTATTGTTCCATTTCTGTATAACTCGTCTCCTTTACACTTTTCCTGGTATATTTCTACACCCATGTACCAAGTACACCGTTAGGCTGCAATGACTTTATATCTTGTTAAGAGACATACCGCTGAGTCTTGCCAATTTTGCTCTTAAAAGTGGTCCTTCACTGCTTGATGTTTATGATGATGCCCTGATTCGACAACACTTTTGTCAACACCAATTCTGTCCCTTCAAGAATAACCATTATTTGTGCTTGGAAGACGCTGCTCTAATCTGGAAGACTTGGCTCCGACCAGCTCCGACCATCACACCACAACGCAATATCAAGGGTGGTCCAACCAAAATGTGATGTTAATTGTGAGTCACGCCTAAACGTTGAGTTTTTTTTCCGCCCAACTTAATTTGACATTTTTTTGCTTCAGTGTTCGACAAATTCGCGATTTAGCAGAGCGTTAAGATTGGTAAAACCTTTCACGAAAATGGACGTTCAAACCAAAATTCATTTTGTGCACATTGTAATTTTTAAACAACTCAATGTGCCAACAATCTGTAGAATTGTGAGCAAAGTGCAAGTGAATCTGTAGAAAATATGAAAGCATCAGTGCCTCGTTTTGCGGAAAACATTGCTGTTGTTCGCCATATTGTCTGACAGAAGAGTCATCAGTCTCGAATCCTCGTTTTTTATTTGCTTTCGGGACATGATAACGGACTTCCTGTGACTAGATGTGAGGATATAGATCTGGACGGTATGTAGTTTCTACATGATTTTTTTTTTTGTTGCAGGTTGAGCGTTCCAGGCTCACAAACTGATTCATTGTACAACCTACCAGGCAGTAACTTTCATTTACTGTAGTGTCTTAGACTTCCGAAAAAACGAGCAGGCCCGCCTGTGGTGAAGAGCTTAAGTTATCAGCTCCCATCACATCAGCTCCAAACAGCCGCCACCTGAAACGAGCTAAAGTCTAAAGTTGCCGTCTTCCACGAAAGCTCAAGTCTCAGGTCCCTCCGTCGTCTTGGAGCCGTCCATGCTTATCCGACTACATTTCCTTCCCGGTACAGTTTCTGCCCAGAGCCAGTGCTGGACACGGGGAACGTCGACTCTGTATAAGCGACCCATCTGGATCGTTGGTGACCCCGCATCAGACGGCATGTCTATGAGCCTTATGTCATAGTGCGAGAGGTAAGCAAAGCTGCAGTGCAAGTTGAAGCAGTCGCCGGGAGATGACCTTTATTGTACAACCCATGATGTGGATGTCAAAGAAAGGGAGATTAAGCAATGCATCAAGAGCAGAGCCAGGTGTTCTAGGGAAGGCCCCTGTGCATCCGAGACAAACCGTTCTTTGAAACTTGCGACAGTCACGTAGTTTCGCGAAAGCTTGTTCCATCAAACGACTGATGCATAGGAGTTCCAACAGGATGGTCCCACTTGCCACACAGCCGACGAAATAACTCCGCCACGGTCATGTGATTTGACACCATTGGACTTCTTTCTTTGGCAATATTTAAAAGAGAAAGTTTACGTCAATGAGCCAAGAATAATTTAAGAGCTAAAGGATAAGATTATTCGACACAACGAAGACATTGACCCTTAATTATGTCTCAGAGTGAAGAAGGCTGAATCGCGAAATCTACAAGCCATCATCAACGCACCGAATTAGCCTACTCGCCTACTCGTGTTGTGCGTGCTACTGTTTTGCCTACTTCGAACGGCGAGATTTGGGAAGCTTTTCATAGACAATTGGCACTCTTTGAGTGTTGTTAGCAACTCGAAAGAGGTGAAGCTGTGAAAAACTATGAGGTGTTCCGTTCGGGAATCGAACCTAGATCTTCGGCATGCGGGTCGAAACACTGCACCAACTACGCCTTGGTGTTGGCATGCCCATCTGCCAAACGAACTCAATCAGCTGAAAAGATTTAATAGAAGGCGTCTTGTCTTCCCGTGCCTTTGAGTTAGCAAGATTTTACCATCCTACCAAATTCGAGCTTCTGAAACTTTGCTTTAAAAGATCAAGATTACGATTCCATGACATCAGTTTTATCTGTAGGTAGGTTAACTCATAATTCACTTGGTAGTTAGGTTGATAAATGTACAACTTGAGCAGCACTACAGCCCACAAGTGCACCTGGGTCTAGCTTCTTCAGCAACTACTCGCGCCGTGCGTTCTACTGTTCTTTCATAAAAATCATGTCGTTGTCCGTTTTCTAAGGAACGCTTGAAAATGAAATCAACATTGTATTTAATGAGTTTCACACCCCAGTCCATCATTTAGTTTGCGGTTGATGCGAAATCAAACAAAAACCAAAACGAGCACCTCAGTTGTACTACACAATGAATTCAGAGACAACTCTCCACATCGCGCACGGCGATCGGCAATAAAGAGTTGACAAGTAAAACGAAAACCGAATCACAAGTTGGTATTGAACACGCTTCGCTTGCCGTCGCTTGTGCATTCGATTCGTAAACAAGGCATTCAGCTTTTTTGCAGATTAAAATCTCCAAAGTCGAATTTCAAGTTTAACCACATCAATTACCCTCACTTTCGATGAAAAGTCGTCTTTGAATATCATTTCTCATCGCATCCCATAGCGTGGGACAAGTTTCTCGCTCTCTGACTCTTTCACAAATCCAGTGTTGAAATCACACATGGAGCAACACCATTGTTGGCAAAAATGAAGAACAATAGCAGCGGCAATTGTACTGCGCTTCAAGTGAGATTCATCACTCAACCTCAATTCGCTTGCAACACACACGCCCATCCACCCACAAACTGCCTCCAGTCGGCGCCCATTGACCCACTACGAGAAGTTGCCCGACTCAGAGCCGGACGGTCTCTGAGTCAGTCACGCGATAATTCCGAATGCAACTTCCAGTAATTCGATTAAAAATAGATTACCTCGACTACGCTCGATGGCGCTTGATGTATTTTTAGCGATAAACGTATCCAAGGAGGGACCTAATTTCAAATGCAATTTCGAACACAGCAGGCTGCCCGCGCTGGAATGGCATTAATTGGGGAACAGTTTGAGGGGATGTTCGAGGCTCGAGCGGAAGTCTACGAGTGGAATGATGTGTTCTTCTTAACTTCCGCCTCTTTTCATGTTCTCCCGTGGCCTACTTTTCGCCACCTCCAACTATTTGCGGCGGGGGAACTGACATGCAAAACATGGCCAACATGCAACGTGCAACGGGTTGAAATCAAATACGGAACACTTAGGTGCCTTGGGCATTATTTATGAACTGTGTGCGGGTGGTGCGCCGTCTTGTGGAATTAGAAGTTGCTGTGGAATTCCGCATCCCTCCTGGTGGATGTTGTTGACCTGTGCCTACGAACAAATTGCTTGGAAGGTATTCCATTGAAGACTTGAGCTTTTGTGTTCACAACGCGAAACTCTTCCGGTTGCGGTTGGGGGTGCTATAAGATTCGAAGTAAAGACAAAAGAATGAGGATTTGTGTTGAAGGGCTGATCATTTTTTCGTCAACAACAGTCAAACTTGAATAATTATCCCTCAACTAGCAGCATTTCTCTTTGTGTTGAAGGAGTCTTGCGTGACGAAAACATCTCCAAGACGTTAGCCTGCTTCCATATGTAAGTACGCATACGTTGCCCCTCTTTTGGTGCCTCACTCATTTGTCATCTCTGCACAACCTCATAAACCACATTCGCGACAAAAAAAACGTGTATGCCTACGATGAAGATGAGTGAGCGAGTGAATTCCCCCCAGCCGAGTGTGTAATTCAATCGAAATGCCCTCTGGTTGTGTAGTTTTGTTGTCATTTCGTCATTTCTGTATGTGGTCCCTTTAGAAGAATGAAAAGCAGTTCACAGTGGCGACGGCGGTGGCGGCGACGTCATTCCGGTCGAGGACATCATATGCACATGCATAATCCGCTTCGTTAAACGACGTGACAGACCGATCCTGTGTCTGGGGGAGAGTAACCCAAGTCCCCGACCACAATCAATTTGAATTGGAAATACGGAACAAAAACAAAGAATAAATAAGTGATGAGGGGATACGTGCGGTTGAATTTTCACTTTTAATTTTATGCAGTTGAGCGTAGCGAGCTGCCTGACAGCGCGATTAAATGAGTGCAATGGGTGGTAGGGGGTCAAATGGGGGGAGGGCGGGTAATACGGGCCTACATGTGTAATCTAATCTAATCTCTTTTGCGTATACAGTTTGTGCGGCATAATCTTATCTACCTTGGTATGGCGTATCGAGTCATCTTGATATTTGTGTAATGTTTGCGTAGTCCGTAGTTCCGGGGACGGAGGGATTATTTTGGTAAACAAATGCGACCAATGTATCATCATTCATATTTATTTTTAAACAAATCCATTTGAGTTATTCAAAGTTTATCAATCATATTGGTTGAAAATGGTTCTAGGTAAAACAGTGAATTGGAGGGCTGTAGGCGATGATTCAATATTAAGACTTGATGGATTTAGAAGAATCTAAAAAATGTACTATTACTTGGTGCTATTCATAAGGGACAACATTTAGTGTGCTTAGTCTAACTGCGCAGGGTGTTTTTGGGTAGTTTTGTCAAAATCCCAAAATCTTGTCGGAAAGTCACTTTTGAAGCTCCATGGAGCCAACACTGTATTTCCAAAATCATTGTTATGCCTCGATCGCCGCGAAGTTGGCATTGGGAACATTTTGATTGTTTTTTAAAGCACCGTCAAGAGCAGATGTTATGCCAACAATCCGTGAGCTATAGCCCGAAACCATCAATGAGGTCTTGGAAAATATGGGAGACAACATGCGCTACTACGAATCCAGCGAGGCAGCAACTTGAACGACACTGTTGATTTTAAATTTAATTTTAAAATTAATATTTGTTGGCAGACACTGTTATGTACATGTGTATGCTGAAAAACTCAACTACATCTTCTTCCCTTTCGTTTAAGTTTCCCTACCTCATGGAAAACAGTCCCTTTTAGCCAAATAAAAATCAAATGTTCAACTCTTTCATTCCCACATCTCCCCTGGTCCTTTTCTATTCAAATCCATAATTAATCTGATTTTTTTCTTTAGAGAATAAACATCCAAATGCAACCTCATTGTTTGTTTGATCTGTCAAGGTTAATGATCATAAAAATGTCAACTAAATTGGGAAAACTTCCGCTGTTCGAAGACAAGTCGTGTCGTAAATTCTTGTAAGGAGTATTCAAAGTTAACCTCACCGACATGATTTTAATGCTGAAAAGAACCTTGACGAAGCAATTAAATATACGTGGGCGTGTGTTTTAGATTCGTGGAGAGTTTGATCATAATTTTCAGCACATCGTTGAATGAATGTCTTAGAGGGAGTATTTATGATTTGCATAAGAAATTATAATCATGCATTGGTACACGATTTATATGGGTTATTCCATATTCACAGTATGAGGACGAAATTTTTTTTTGAAACGATCAGAAATTCTACTAGTACTCGTATACACTTAAAAGAGAAGACTTACACGAATGCCAAAACCCACAATTATCTAGCGTATTTTAAAAAACACGAAAGTTTGTTTGTGTTTGACATATAGATATGATTATTGTTTAGAGTCACACATTAATCATTTGCTTTATATTTAAACTTTATGTGGAATAAAAATAATTACCCCAGATAGTTCTGAGGCAACAACTAGTAACAACTCAAGTCTACCTATGTGGAAATTGATTTTTAGTCCACATTTTTGTTATTGTTTATTTGTACTCCTTTCCTTTTGTACTTAATTTGTAATCGATAGCCAAACATGCAATCCACTCTTCTGAAAAGTTGCAAAGCTGACTTATAGGTCATTAAATAAAGAAAACGTCCGCTTTAAATGACAACTAAAATTAAAAAGACTGCTGATCCAAACTCTTTTAGGTAAGAGTTGGACAGTAGAAGAGAAAGCGCAAAACAATATTAAAATAACAATATTAGTCCTTAGTTGTAAACAGCATTTGCGATTGTGATTAAATATCATAATTAAAAAATGTAAAACGATGTTTCCATCTACAATATTGGTCACCGCGAAGAAACGTCATTTTGGAAAAAGATTTTCCAGTTTTTAGATTGCCTTAATAACTTTAAATGGTTTTTAAAGTTCATACAAAACTATTCTTTGAAGCATACAAATTAAGTTATAACTTTGACCGATAGAAATAATGTTATCTAAAAGAAAGGTATGGCGTTTGCTGGCATTGAAGCGGAAGCGACTAAAATGGATCTGGTTGTTAATGAGGGCAAAACGAAGAACATGCTGTCATCGAAGAAGGACACACAACATCCACGTTTCGGACAAAGCGTTACACTAGGCAGCAGAAACTTCTAGTCAAGGACTAGTCAAATCAAACGCAGAATGACTCTTGCCAATCGCTCTCTCTTTGGGCTCAAGAGGCAATTGAGTACAAGAGTCCTCTCTAAGGACTAAGCTTGCTTTATATAACCGTTTGAGCATCCCAGTCCTACTTTATAGCGCGGAAACCTGGGCGTTGCTAAAAGTGGATGAGGAAGCCCTTAGTCTTTTCAAGAAAAAGTTTTTGCGTTTGATTTTTGGTCCTGTTTGCGTTGATGGAATTAGGAGAAGAAGATTTAACGACGATCTCTATGGGCTGTACAAAGACATACGCCTTGTCACGCGTCTTCGGATACAACGCTTAAATTGACTAAGTCATGTAGAGCGTATTGACACCACTGCTCGTCCCCGAAAAGTCTTTGAATTCGACAAATTGGGACAACGCAACAGAGGATGGCTCAGGCTAAGGTGGCGCACACAAGTGAAGAAGGACCTCAACCAACTTGGAGTGCGCATCTGGCGGCAGCTCGTGATAGATCATGTCGGCTGGAAAGACATGTTGGCTGAGATCCAGGTCCACCCCGGACTGTAGCGCCACAAGAAGAAGAAGAAAATAAGGTTTAAGTATTTTAAATCTGACAATCATTGCAACAAAATAAGGATATTTTACATTAAATTCTTATCATTCAATGGAAAACAGGTTTAGTTACAGAATTACACGTACAACAATTTTTAAAGTTTGCTTTCAGAATGTTTCAAAATGATTACAATTGAATATCTACTTTTAGGTGTTTTAAATTAAATCTGCCAATTTTTGTTCTGATGGTCGCCGCGGTCCCAGTTTCGATTACTGGATTGAACACCTCGCATTTTTCACTGCACCACTTTTGTGTTTCTGACAACATTCAAAGAGTACCAATTGTCTATGAAAAGTTAATTAAAATTACTTATCAAAAAGAATTTAACATAGCCTGCGAGAGGAAATGATTTTTTTTCACTTCATGCTTCAAAAAACACATACATTTCCACATTTACTTTCGGGGAATATTTGGAGCAAATAATTAACGACTGGCTCGTTGCATTTCCATTTTAAGGGTGAAAGTAAAGTTGTGGCGACAAAGTGCATAACCTGTAGTGGCACGTTCGTCAGAAGGATAAACAGAGAAAAGAACAAAATACACAACTTTCACCTTTCACAACATTAAATATTCCTCAACGAAAAATAAAAAGCATGGCATGAATAATGTGAATAAAAAATATTCTCCTCAATATTGCTGGTTTCAAATTGATTTAAAAATTAACTTTGAAATGATGCCGTGTTGCAATCGGTTCATTAGTACTGCAGCAAGTATTCACTTCTAATAGGGGGAATCATCAATATCTTGCATCAATTCTGCCATCTAGACACTAATTGTGACGTTCTTTGGAGAATTATTTAAGTTTTCCAGTATCGATTTAATTACACTTCTATTCAGTTCATATTCAAGTGACTGAAGAGACGTTTTCCTTGTAAATATTCAGCAAATGATGAACCCAATGATATTTGATCAGTGATGTGCGAGTGTAATAAAGTTGATTATAGCCACTTGTGACCAAGGAATTAAATATTCCAGTTTCTGATGAAATACTGGTCATCGACTAAATAGACCACTGAATACGTTGCCTCATTGAATGCGAATTCAACACAAGCAGCCGTCAGATACCATCTTGATTAAATCTAATCTGTATACCCCGCCCATGAGCAATTTAAAAAAGGTGTTAATTACCGCACAAGTTAGCACCAATTTTCGATCTCCGATAGGCTTCAAAATTTGACAAGAACAAGCAAACTTGTGTTCCATTTCCAAATTTCCCCATCTATCACACAATTACTGCACCCTAACGTCAAAATACGAACGAGACAAGAAGAAAAAAACCGCCACAACATTCCAGGCACTCAACGATTAGATAAGGGCAAAGCAATTCGCAGAACAAGCTGCTAATTCACACGATTTTCAGCCAACTTAAGGTCGACGACAATTTCGTCGACAGGCGACACATTATCGACACTTGTTCGTTTCTTTTTTTGTGCTATCCACGCCAGCCTCGAAGGCATTTAAGTGTGGTTACTTCCTTTTATGAAATTCGTCACGAGAAGCACACATTTGCAGCTCGACTGATTAGCAAATCACCCCACGACTCAAGAATCCAGCCAAAATTGTGACATCACTCCGTCGTCGTCGGTTTTAGATTATTTGCGCCAAATTAGACTTGATGACTGTGCAGGGGCGGCATGGAAGCAGGGGTGTTCTAAACAAAGCCCCATCCAGAATAAAATTACGACAACTTGACATTGAAGAAATTCTCTTCAATTTGTTGATAAGTATTCAAATTAAATGCGCGAAGGCGACGGTTTCATTTGAACTGTTTCGCGAGGTCTAAACGATTTTTAACAATCCAGAGAGGGGATATCAGCTGTTTGTGTCATTGAATGACCGCAGTTGCAAACCAAGTTCCAGAGCTTAAGGTGTCACTTTGTGGAACCGCAGGTGTTTCATTGAAAGTTTGACGTTACTGTCATGATGTGGTCGAACACAAGAAACTTAACACTGGAGGTTGTCTTCAGATGGCATTTCTTTTCAAACAGAGTTTAGGTTTCTTACAATACTGTGGTCATCATGGTTACTTAAGGTCATTTCGAGCCAGCTAATAGTGGACACATTGACTAACTGGAAATCCGTTAAGAATATCAGTTTGGGTAATTACAATGTGGTAAAGAACAGGAAACCCAAATTGTTCACAGCAGATAAGAAACACGTCAGAGTAACACAATACCAGCTTTGTTGCAGACTAAGAGTTTGAAAATGTGAATTTAAAGTTGAATGTCTTTAAATTTTGAGAAACATGTTTTCGAAACACAAAGAACAATAAGATCATGAAGAAGAAAGCATACAAACACCACACATTGACTTCAAAATAGTCATCAAATCCGATCTGTTATGACAACGTAACAGAACACGTTGTAAAAATGTCAACACGCACATGGTGGAAGAAAGTTCAAAGAACCTGACACGCACAAAGAAACATAACACTTCTATTATGCGTGTTCCATTATTTTGTGTCAAACAATGGGTTTTAGGAACTATTGCCATCCCTGATTGATCTGTAAAAGGCCACTTATGACTACAACTAATTTAGCGTCACTTAAAAATAAAATGAAGGCTGTAGAAATGTTGCTGAAATATTACAAAAGAGTTTCATTTTCTTCATTGGAATGCTTTTCAAAATGAACGAAATCACCGAGACTTTTAACGTCAAAAAAGGTTTTAGACAAGGCGACGCACTGTCATGTGACTTCTTTAACATCCCTTCTTAAGAAAATCGTGCGTAGCTCCCAAGTCAACACCAGTGGCACGATCTTAAAAAAGTTAGTCCAATTGCTATCTTCCGCTGATAACACTGATATGATTGGAGCACACATACAGCGAGCCGTCAATGAGGCGTTTGCTGACATTGAAGCGGAAGCGGCTAAAATGGGTCTGGTGGTTGATGAAGGCAAAACGAAGTACATGCTGTCATCAAAGAAGGACGCACAATATCGACGTCTCGGATGGAGCGTCACACTAGGCAGAAGAAACTTCGAGGTAATCAAGGACTACGGCTACCTCTGCTCGGCGGTAAAGAGGATCAACTACACCAGTACCGAAATCAAACTCAGAATCACTCTTGCCAATCGCTGTTTCTTTCGGCTCAAGAGGCCATTGAGTAATAAAGCCCTCTCTCGAAGGATTAAGCTTGCTTCGTACAACAGCTTGATCATATCAGCCCTCACTGACGGAGCAAAAATTTGAACGCTACTAAAAGCGGATGATGAAGCCCATAGTCTTTTCAAGAGTTTTGCGGTCCTGCTTGCGTTGATGGCATCTGGAGGAGAAGATTTAAGTTTTCGAATCTGAGACTTTGGGACAACGCAACAGATGAGAGCCTAGGCTAAGGTGGCGCACACAATTGGGGGAGGACCTCAATCAACTTGGAGTGCAAAACTTGAAGTAGCTATCGAAAGATCTAGCTGGCTTGCTGGCTGAAGAGGCATGTTGGTTGAGACCCAGGTTCACCCGGAGTGTAGCGCCACAAGAAGCTTCTTAAAATGACAAGGCTTCGTTCTGTCTCTGCTAAATAACAATGTTCAAAAAGTAGCTTTGCTGATAAACAAGAAATTGAAGTCAAAAATCGTTTTCAAAATCACGGAGAATTTGATAAGTTGGTCATCGAACTCTAAGAACTGATCAAAAGGAGGTTTTTTCAGACAGAGAAAAAAAGAAACTCAAACGGTTCCTAAATCGCCAAAGCATTCAAAAATATGTTTTTTTTTTCGAATACAGTTCCTGAGTTACACAAAACACATATTCGTTTCAGACACGATAAATCACTTGAAATTCAATAAAAGTCAAAAATCTGTTATTTCACACGAACTTCGAGTGTCTGCGATTTGATTGCGTCCTCCTCCGCACTGCATACCACAACAGAAACCACAAAAACGTTGAGATTTCAAAATCACGACGTCCCGTCATATTCCTCTCAAGAAAGTAGTTCAAATCTAAATTTATCACTTAGATACTCAGCGATGATGTTCAAAACACAATACGAAACCGTGTAGACACAAAAGTGTTTCAGACACTTCTTTCGGCACAGCAGCGGCGGCGACGGCGGCGTGTTGTTTGCAACACTATATTGGACATGATCTGGCTCTCTCTCTCCCTGGCAAGTGGCTATCACAGTGAGATCACTTGAAAGTGTTGTTTTGATGGCAGAGTGTCTTTCTCATCGCAAAACAAACAGCACTGAGTTGGACGTTTTCCAGGAGAGTGTGATCACAAATGTGCAGAGGCGTTGAGATTGTCTTTTTCTTTTCAATTACTTTGAATTCATAAGTGAATGACTTAACCTCGGCGAGGGGTCTTACGAGACATGCAATGTGACACACAAACAGACGCTGCACGAACGTTCGCCTTTTGGACATGTTGATGATGAATCATAGCCTCGCTGTAAGTCGTGACGAACTTGATATTGCAATGTTATTTCACTTCTAGCGCTTACGTGATGGAAGTTATATTTACAAACAATGAACTCAGTTTGTCCGGGCATTTCCGTTACAAATTCCTCTAATCGCTGAAGTAATGTGCTTCCGCTAACGGTTGACTAAACTAAATTATCACTTGAAGTCGGCTTGACAGGCGAGATGACAGATTTTTACACAGTTCCCGAAGGAGGCTAACACCTCTTCTCGTTGGTATTGATGACACAATCTGTGTGTTCTGGCCTGCCACAATGTCAGAGTGATTACGATAGTGCGGAGAAGCTGACGCGACAGAAACGAAATAAAATGAAAAATATGTCAATTGATTTCGAAAGCTGAATATGTCTGTGGTTGAGGTGTTTGGTGTTTAAATATTGAAAAGACTCCACGTCAATAATCAATTTATCTCACAAACTAGTCCCTTGATCGAGAATGATCTCAACACAGACGGCAAACGATCAACCGCTGGACCGTAAAAAATTATATTTTTAACTATCCGACCGACATTGTCAGCAGTTTGCCGATTAGATCCACAAAAATCCACAAATGAATACGCTAACCTCACGATGCGTGTTTATTCGCGCCGCAAGGCGATAAAAGCACACAATAAAATGAAATCTAGAATTATTTTAGGATACCGCAGGGAAATCTGAGACCGAAACCGACACAACAGCAAAAATAGTTGAAAACATCTGGCTAATGATGCAGAGGACTGCTTTCCTTTGGAGCCCATTAACACATTTCTCTATCGGCCTTGACATCATAATTTATTGACAATAAAGCGCTTTCAACTGAAGCGAAAGGCATGCCCTAATTGCGCCCGAGTATACTTTGTAAAAAAGGCCCCAGATGTACGCGAAGATCAGGGTGAATTCGGGGGAGGGGAGCGAGCCGGGGGGAATTGTTTCTTTTGAAAGTCATTAGGTCTCAATTGAGAATTAAAAAATGATTCAAATTATTGAGTGCGCGTGGAGGAGAAATTAAAGTGCTGCACGCATCAAACTGGTTTGCTATGGATGCGTGTAATGTGTAAAGTTTCAAGTGTCAGAATGACATCAACAAGTGAAGAAATAGAAGTGCCTTGTGGCTTCGCCGAGTGAATGTATATTTTCTAAGCGTGATTCAAGCATAAGACGTTCTGCGTATTGAATGTTAACGATCTTCCACTGAGCGCCTTCTATTACGCAAGCTTTACAAGAATTCCTTAGTGATGCAATGAGATTGATGAGCAATGTTCATCTGATCGGATTTCGCTTAAGAGGAGACTTTGAACTCTGAAATGAAGAGAAACTTTCATCCTAATTGTACATAACATCGAGATAAACCTCAGATTTGGTATCTTTGTTAGGAATGTTCACCTTTTACGTCGTTCGCTTTTCATTAAAATTCGTCAATTTGAATGGGTATACAGTGAAACTTCTTTTTAGCGCACAACCGCGCTATCATCTAGATTGTTTGTGAGGGAGGGTTCGTTACATTATTGATTTCAGTTCTGTGAATCCGACAAAAATGTTATGGGAGGTATTAAGATCGTGCTTGGAACGTACTTATTACCAATTTTTTATTTGTTATGAATACATTCAGCTTATTTCATTCATTTCTGTCGAAGTAATTGTAAAGTTCTGCAGAAACGGGCTAAATTTGTGTACGCAGAATAAGTTCGTTTGCAGGGGTCCCGAGTATGCCTCAAGAACCAGGAAACAAATATATTAGAGTTCTTGTTAAGTAATTAGTAAGCTTAGCACGAGCAGGGCTTCTTTTGCAAAGAACTGCGGATGAAATACTCTGAAAATATGCGAAAATAGGGAAAAGATAAAAGAAAGAAAGCACAGACGGCAAGTACTTTCAGCAAATATTACAGTTGGAGAATTGGTAGTTAAAATTCGACAAATTGGCTCTCCTTTGCAAGAAACAACATTTTTGAACATTCGGACAAGATTTGGACGTATTTAAAGCTAGACTGACTGGAGTGGATTTGTCGGTTAAGAACAAACCAACATATTCCAGAACCTAATAATTCTGTAAGCACTGCGGCTACTCAATAGGCGCTGAAGTCTATGTCCTTGTCCGGAACAAAAGGGGCCCAGTAAGGGGTGCCAAAAAGTGAATTGTCCTTTACAAAAAGTTTTAGTGTATAATCATTTTCAAATTATGGGTATTATCCTTGTCATGGCACCAGGATCGTGAAAAAAATTATATTTCCAGTTTATCATTTTAAACTCCGTTTCCAGACGAAGTCTTAAGCTTCCTAGTAGCTCTCCTAATTAAAAAACTAATAAAAAACTACATTTGGATTATGTTTATAAAATCTATGCGATGAGGCAAGGCAGAATTCCGTGGTTGGTGCAATCGCAAATGCTAAGCTACAAAGTGAAGTGTGTTCAAGAATGGGAATCAGTGAGATCAGAATGCGGTTAGAACTTTAATTTTACACCAAGTGATCAACTGAAACCTTTAAAGCAAAAAATAACCACCCTGCTGGTCACAAAATGTTTAATAAATACGAATATGAATCTTGATCATCCCAACACAAACCTTATTACAGCAAAATGAAACACACCTACAAGAAGGGACTTATTTTTTGAACAGCTGCTCAGTAGAGATAATAAACTTAATTTTTGAAATAAGAGACGAACTGCTCAAGCTTAATTTTATACGGCAACGTCCAGAGCTCCCAATTTTATGCGAGTTGTGTCATCTCAAAGAGCGTGAGGATGTGCTTCACTTCATTGCAATATGCCCTATACTTAAGGAGTTCCGCAGTAATTTCTTCCGTGTCCAAACACTCGAATGACAGCAGAGGATGGGACCTTATGTACAATTAAACATTCAAGGCACTTCGCTACAAGAACTGCATAATTGAGGGAAGTTTTTAACTAATAAAATAACAAACAGAAGATATAACAATAGATTTTGTAAACATTCGTTGTTCTTTTTGAAAATAAAATAGTCTAACTAACCAACTTGATATTTCTACCCTTAAAAAATTGATTATCAAATGTTAGGGATGTTGTTTTCAGTAGTAAGGTTGCAAACTATCATATCTCTGTGCAAGTTGTGCTTAATTATTGTAAAGCTGTAGTATACTGTACATTAAAGTATCTATCTATCTTACTAACTAACTTCTCCGTTTCCAAAAGAAAGTCTTTATCTTTTTTACAAATATTCTTTACCCCTTGTTTTCATCAAAAATTTGTTTCTACTTTGTTTGGCAATATAGACTCTAGGTGTGCACTGTATTTGCTCCACATGGCATAAGTCTTAGCACTTGACTGAATGCATGCCGTTGTTCAGCTAATAAAGTTCCGCTTTGAATCTTGTCCAGTCATGTACAGAAGATGGAAAAGATCGTTTATAAAGCCAACTTGGTCTTTCGAGAGAGGTCTTTGGACTCAATTGCCTCTAGAGTCAAACAGCGATTGCAAAAATTTATTCTGTGCGTGATTTTGGCTAATGTTGTAGCTCTTGTTTAAAGCAGAGCTGTGTCAGTGATCACCTCAGGGCGCCCATTGTAACGATATCTCTGATACGTTTCTATTCTTTATAGATGACAGCAAAATAATACTTAGTTTTTGCCTCGTTTACCGCCAGACCCATCTTCCGTGTCAATCCTAGTAAACGTCTAATTAACGACTCGTCAAATCACGTCAATGTCATCCGCGTTAACTACTTAGTAGTTGAACGAATTTTTAGAAGGACGTTGTGTATCTCTGGTTTTGACTTGCGAGTTTTGCACGATCTTCTCAAGAATGATGTTGGAAAAGTTACATGACAGCGTGTCACTTTGTCTAAAACCTTTTTTGGCATTGAAGGTCTCGGGGAGCTCGTTACCGACCTTGACGGAGTTTCAAGAGTTCTCCATCTTAATCCTACACAATCGGATGACCTTACTAGGAGTGAAAAAAATAAACATGTTACCGTTTACATATGACAGATGACAGTTATTGTCGTCGAAACGCTGTCATGGCTCGTATTAGGATAATGTCCAAAATACTAAACGTCTTTGCTATGTTTGGTTTGCGATCCTATTCCATTACACATTAGTGAATAGCCTCTTCCAACAATGTGTAAGTTCAGTTTTTAGTTTAGGACAATGACTTGCTAAATTCCTACAACCAAAAAAACTTCCCGCGTACGAGTGCCGGAAAAATTGTGATTACGTTTACAGGTTAACGTCGTTGTTGCATTACATTGGGGAGAACAACCCTTTATAATTAAAACTGCATCAAAAGTAATATCGTGATTATTTTCACTTGCACTTCATTACATTCACACAAAAATGAATAAAAACCGACACATTCCTCAATTGTTTTCCTTTATGCTCCAAAAATCGGATAAACAACAAACAATACAAGCAACCGTTTACATACCGCTGATTCAATTAACACTCGCTAACTGTGAATCGTCGGCAAAAGTTCGTTGCCACATGTTAACATTGACCTTCAGTTTTGTTTACAATACCAGCGTTCGTTCACTGCAAACAAGAATCATACATGTCACAGTTTCAGCTGACAGTTTAGAAGGCGACCGAAATTTTGACAGACAGCAAAAGACAGAAATGTCAGACGTACGATCCAATATTCCGCAGGCAACTTACCGTTTGCATAAACACCATCTATTTTCGGAGCCTTGCTTGAAAACACCTAAATCACATCGGATTAGCTTTCAACACCCGCAAATACAAACAATGAACGGGACGGTTCTTAAGTTCAGCATCAACTCCCACACCTTAACCCAAGAACGACCCTGTTTATCCGGCAAGATGAAAAATTATGACGCCGCCAAAGACATGTAAAGTTCATATTTGTTTAAACTAGAACGTTTGTTGATAGAATTCCAAAGCGTTTCGTTAGCCAGTAATAAATTTAAAAAATATTGTTTATACTCGTATAATACATTTCCCCGCTTTGAATAATCAAATACGACCCGGAGGCTTTTGTTTTGTATCATCTTGTCCCTCCTTAGCTGTAGTTTTCCTTTTTAATTTCCTGTTGCAATTAAGAGGTTGTTGCTTTAGCGTTTCATCTCGCGGAATTAATGAATAGATGCTTCCCCAGCCGGAGCACTGCTCTGTACCTCATAAGCACTTAACAGTTTCAAGTTACAACCGTTTTCTCACACTAATCCGGAAGAGGTACCGGCCGCTGTATGACAGAGGCTAAATAAACGTCAACGACTTTTCTTCTGAAGTATTTTGTAATTACATTGAATCTCGCAATAACGGTCTCATTCACTGATGATGGCCAAGGTACAAGAAAGAAAAACGAATCAAAAGCGTGTGGCATGGATGCCAAATGTCTTCGTCGTCTGAAATGAAAGAAGACTTCTTCAGTGTGCGCGAGTGTGTGTCTATGAGCACAGATAGAAGAAACCATTTATTCTATGTTTGGACGGTTCTCCCTCTTTTGAAATTCCATATGGGCCTACGACGAACTAATGTTGACTTGCTGAAGAGATGAGGGATTAGAGATTGAAAGCCGTGTCGGTGTGGCACGAATCACTGGGTTTGCTTAACTTGATGCCAGTGGATGCACATTTGGGAAGGGCTCAAGTTGAAGGGTGTCGCCATACTGTCACACTACCCCAAGTAAACCGTCCATACAGTGCGTGTATGTAGGCAGAGTTATTCGCAAAGGAAAATTGCTATTGCTACGCTTTGCCGGTGTTTCCACGGATCATCCGACAGATTGGCTTTTTTGGGGTTGAAATGTCTGCTTCGGGTAACATCGACAGGTGAGGGGGAGTTGCGTCGATTAATAGACGAAGCTGCGGGAAGTTCATGTTATGCTCGAGGAAAGTTAAAAACTAATTAATGCGGGTTCGAGGAGTTGCACTGAAATGAGATTCTGAATGGGGTAGGTCTGGAACTCTGTAGAAGCAGAAATGAATTGGAATTGAAGAAGTTCAAGCGGAAGTAGTTGAATGAATACCAATTGGTATTTACTGTTGGAGTGAAAAAGTTTTTCAACTGCAGGTGCTGTGTTGAATTATGAAACAAACCCTTTACGGAAGGGGGTCAATAACCGCACAAGCATTTTTACGGGAATATGAAAACATTGTCTGAGGTCAAATGCGGTTTGCAGGTTGCCACAAGGAAATGAAGGGAAAGGAAGTTGAAATATTCAAAAGAACGAAGTAATAAAAGGGGTTCAAGAAGATACAATTTTGCATTCTTTTTCCTTGGTCAGGGCTGGGTCTAGAAACAATGCAAATTCAATTGTGAGAGAAAACATAAAAACTCTCTTATCCTAGAATACAAAACGTTATACTTTTTCAAAATTGACTACTCCACACAAGAGTACATTCGTTTCCCGAAAACTCCACATATTTATGTACTAACGTATGCTACGCGACTTAAAACTACTTAGACGTTTAAGATTTCAGGTCCACTTGCTACTGACTGAAGGAGATTTTAGAAATGGCTGGTGAACACTCGTGCAAGTATTCCCGGGATGACCCATTCTTCAAAGGGTGTCCATCGCAGTGACCAACCCCATAAAGGCAGGCGTGTGTCTTGCTTAATATCACACCTTGTAAATTCTTTATCTCAGAAGTTTGTGTACTGTATATTGCAGTCCTTATCGTGTCACGTAGCTCGATGTTCGACTAAGTGAGCAGTGTTGCAATGGACTTGCTGGAAATTGCACCCATTTACCCGTGTAAATATTTATGCACCATTGCGACTGAGCTTGAATTGAAATATGAAATACATTTGACACAAATTGAAAGAAGAAGAAGAAGTTTGTTGCATTAAATTTTACAGTGGAATGGAAACCGGATTTTGAATACATTGAATTGTAGTACAAAAAGTGTAAAAAGAAAGCAGAAGGAAGCTCGACTCGCAAAGAATTGTTTTCAATATTTTGTAATGTGCTTCTTAATTTAAATTAACGGCTACCAGACCCAGCTGTTGGGGGAACCTGACTGGTAGTGACAGCTTGACCGAAGCTATATTCTGGTCCCACGGGAGGTCAAAAACATGGGTTAAGCCTGACCGTGCAGTAGGCCCCCTTGTGGGAGTATCGTGGTGGCTGTGGTTAAATGCTTATATGGCGGGCGGAGTCGTGGTTAGTGTACCGTGCTGACTGGTCTGAGTCAGGTTGTTCACCCTACTGATTCAGGCCAGGCGGTGCGGAGTTGCATTCGCAACCGGGTGCTGCAACCCATAGAGCGGCAGAGGTTTTAAAAGGCCTCGCTCTATTCCAAAGTGGGATGATTGTCCCTCAAGCATGATCTCATTTGGTACTTGGGTAACTAAAGTGTCTAGTCTCGAGTTATCTACGACTCTTGGAAAAATGTACCCCGTGATATAAGCCGTATGGCAGGTGATCACGTAAAACCGAATGAATAATTATTGATACGTTGTTAAATTAATGCTCGTGAAATCTCTTGTACACTATTTAGTCATTGAGGTGCACCAGACCTTTATTGGGGTTAACTTGCATTTCTCCAATTCGGATAATATGAACGTGAACATTTGGCGGAGCAGATGGAACTAAATTCCACCATGGCCACACTTAATTATGAATAGTTTTATTTTTGACCAAATGCAAAGTTTTGAAAGTTAGGACTTCAGGACTTAGGATTCGTCATAGCTGAAGTCTACTTACACGAATATTTTCATTGTCAGTGAACCTTCACATATTCCGATGTGAACTTAACAAAAAATATATCCACGTCAGCCTAAGTTGATTGAAATCTAACTTCATTTGCGTCTTTCTATTGCTTAAATGTAACTAACGCCAAATTTTACAATTTAGTAGGAAGTGCCTGGACACCAGGGACCAGCTGGGAAGTGGTACATCTTTTCAATCTAGGTTCATGCAATTTTTATGTGTTTTAGTTGCCCCATATGACTTAGACTAGCACCAGTTTTAACAATGAATGTGAGCTTCGTTTTACGCCGATTTAAGTACTAGGTGTGGTTTCATAGTCAGCTTCTATGTGAACAACTCAAATTGAAGGGAAAACATCAAAGATCTCAAATCACTAAGTCACAACACCAACGGATTTTACATATGCACATCGATGAACCAAACTTAAGTGGAATATAATAAAATCCTGGATAGTTTCCTCAAATTAAAAGTGAAAAATGACGCCTCTTAGGAGCTAATCCGAGACCAAAGCCTTAGTCCTCTCATTTAGACCAACAATCGGTCCAAATGGTTGAGTAGAATGTCAAGTGTAAAGTTTCACAGTCTCCCATTATCAAAAGAATCACGAAGTAAACACTAAATTCAATTAATTCCATTGTTTCCTCCGTGACTGTAGGCACATTTGTATATATCTGAATTTTCTTAAGGCCCATTAGAAAATCTCATTAAATCGCTAATATTTCCAGACGCTGTGGACCAACATAGTATAAGAATCTCAGCGAGACATTAAAACACTTCCTTCATGGAGCGTTGTTTCTCCACATGCTGGGCAAACTATGTTGGTGGCCCAATAAATGAATTCCGCCCATGAAGCGGATACTGCCGATTCAATTGTCAGCAACAGCGAATAAAGCAGATCAACAAAATAACAAAAATAACGTTTCCACTTCTGAAGACTGAATGGATATTGATTTCGTTGATTGCTTAATGATGTCAGACTTCTTCAATTCGCTCTGATTGCTCTTTTTGCCAATAACGCTGTGTACAATTTCAATTTGATCAGATCTCCATGCATTTTACAACGAAATGACTCATCCACTCAAAGAACAACACGTTCTCAAATGAACTCTCCTTTCAATGCCTAATTTAGAGGCAAACAAAAGCATCGGAAATTAAATCTATTCAATTTCCGTTTTAGAAAGTACCCAACGAATCAAAGTCAAACCAAATCTCCGGCCAAACTCCTCAAAGCACCATGTCCCAGCAGCGAGACAAAGAGAAAGCGTCAGTACTGATTTGCCGATTTCAGCAATTTCCCATTCCCCTCGCTCTAATCCCATCAATCCGAGAGCTGACTCACTGTGCCAAAAATACCCCACGACGACACATGATCGCGCACTAAATTTCCACTGAAGCGGCAGCAGCAGCAGCAGCAACTTCAATTCCATTCCATGCCTCACCAAGCCGATCGCAACAAACTAGACGCGCAGGTGAATGTCGCGTATACGTACGGGTGATTGGTTCTATTTACTACTTTTCAACGGTGTGCCGCAATTACCCCTGCCTTGCTGAGTAAACAAAAAAAACAGAAAGAGGGAAAAAAATGACGGCATGCCTCAGTCCAAGGCACTTGCTGTTGAAGGTCAGCTGCTTCGGTTGTATATCTAATCAGTTACTCATGCCCATCCCGCCCGCACTCACCTGCGAACGCAGAAAATAAAACGGCGGTGAACACTTGTGTGTATCTGCTCCACTTGATACTTGTATTCAATCTCCAACTTGGCGAGCCGCTGGCTGACGATCCGTTTTATCGAACTCCCTCTTTCACACAATAACGTCACTGCGATCAATTGATTCACTGCAAATAGAATTGACACATTAAACTGATCTTGTGATCAATTAAGGACTCGCGGCCGAATAGAACGAATCACGACTCGTGTAATTTTTCAATCGATATTCTGAGCACGGCAGACTGCCTTATCGGTTCTGCGGCACCTGATAACAACCACACTCGCACACCTGAATGGGAAGCACACTCACTCGAATCGATTCACAACAAATTACATTCGATTTCCACCGTTTCGTAGAACTCAACAGATCACATGACGTCACTAAACGAACATGACATCATCGCAAATCAGCGAAATCACTCCGCATCCATTGATCTTTTGTTCGCTACCAGAAAAAAAACCGCACTCAACTTGAACGTGCAGCAACACAAACACGAGGAAGCAACAGCCGAACAAGAAAAAAAAAAATAAAACCCCTGGAGAACTTGTTTACCTTTTCAACGGAAAAAAAACAGACGACGCACACACGGAGTCAAACAACCACCTTTTTGAATTTCACGAAACCACGAGCGAAATGGTGCTCACTAGCGCAGCCGAACGATAGAATTCGTTGAATGACTGAAGCGTTTTGATTGAAAACGATGGCAACCAGCTATGACCGACGCCAAAACTAACCGACGATAAAACAATTCCCCACATTCATGGAAAGCGACGGGTGTGTGTGTGCGAGCGAGAGACTTGAGTGAGATTCAAAAAAAAGACACTCAAAGCTGTTGCTTTCGATTTTTGCCGGTAAAACTTTTTCGTCATGAGCATGACGCAATAGGTGTTGTTGAAATATGGTCGCTGAGTGGAGAGAGTGACCTGATGGGAAAAAGGGTGAGTGGTGCGTTGTTTTTTCTTTAAATGGCTTGGTTATTATGATGTGCCACTTTTTAAGGACAGTTTTAAAAAAGGCATTATTCTGGAGCATAGTCGTCCTACGTCGAAACATTTTATACGTTTTGTTCACATATTTAAAATTAAACAAAATGTTAGTTCACAAAAAGGTAAACAATTAAGAAACTGTTTTTTATGGTATGCATTTATTTTCATTTATTTGACATTACAATCCAGAAGAAACTAGGGTCTAGCTTCTTGATTATCAATTCGTGCTGTGCGTGGTATTGTTCTGTCATGAGTGGAGGTGGAACTTACAGTTTAATACCAACATCAAACTGTGAAATTTTAGAGTCTTTCAAACGGCACTTTGTCTTTCCTGTGTGTTGTCAGTAGATCTAGAACGATGATACTGATGCAAGATTTGGATTAACATGGTTATCTGCCTTTACGGCCTTATACCGACGTTCATTTTCTGAAGAGTCATAAATAGCCCAGAGCGAGACAGCTTAGTTACCCTATTTGGGCAACAAACTAAGATTATGCTTGAGGAACAATAACTTTACCTCTATGACACCTTTGCTGTTTGGAATATTTGGCTCTCTTGCAAGCCCATACTGCACCAGTAAAGTACTCATTACCACCGAGCCTGAGTTAACCTGAGTCAGTACACTAACCTGGGATTTGCCCGCGATTTTGGGTGCCAAGCTACAGTCACCACTATACTACTACTGGCGTACCGAACGGTTAGAGCTAAACAAAATTTCAGAGACTCATGGCCTCCTCTGGCACCAAAATAAAATCTCTGTTCAAATTCTCAGTACCTGTGTGACAGCTTAACGATTTTCTGCGCCTGCGCCTCATCGAGAGAAAAGTTCTCCGTGCGATTTTTGATCCTATTTGAGTTGACGGGATCTGGAGAAGATTCAACTACGAACTTTATAGGCTTTACGGCGGCATGCGCCTGGTCAAGTGTCTTCGGATAGAACCCTTAGAATGGCTAAGCCATGTAAAATGTATAGACACCACTGCTCCGGCCTGAATTGTCATCGAATTCGAGCCATTGGGACAACGCAACATAGGACGGCCTTGGTTGAAATGACGCACACAAGTGGAGAAGAACCTCGATCAACTTGCAGTACCCAACTGGTGGCAGATGACAAGAGGCCGTGCTAGCTGAAGAGGCGTGTTGATTAAGAGCCGAACTGTAGCGCCATTAAAAAAAGAAGAAGTAGGATAAATTCAGTGGCATTATCTGGGGAGAGATGAACCAGTTAACAATACAATACGAGCAAAAACTCTCTTCGGGACTAAAGCCTTGATGTCCGAGACGCACTAACCCACTACGCCAGGGTGGAGACAATTTACTTTCAAGGTTCCTTTAAATTTTTTTAAATGTTGGACACGCAATTTTTTTGCCGAAGTCTTAAGAAGTATGGCTACCAAAAGTTGACCATTCTTAAAAATAAAACACTCGAATGAAATAAAATTGTGCAATGAAAGGCTAATTCAGCTACTTTTGGGACATGAATGAACGGATGTGTCCTAGATTTTAACATAAACCGCTTTAATTTTAAATTAAACTACAATTTTAAACAAATTTGTGCTAATTCACTTCCAAGTTTAAAAAAAAAACCCTACTCAATATGTCAGCTGTGCAATTGCATAATTATTATTTCCTCCCACATACGCCGCCCTCTAAAGTCACGTAGTTAAGATCCTTTCTACTTGGAATGAATAAAACGATGACAAATACCATACCACACGAGTGCAAGTTTTGTTGCGAAACACGTGAGTATAAAAGAGAGATCCCACAATTTCTCTCGTTCGCACTTGTGTGTGTCTTTCGAAAAGTTACGCCATGAAACAGCGCACATACCGCTTCAATATTTCATGACTTAAGTTTATTAATCCACAACTTCACGGCAGTTTAAGACGAAATTTCGAATTTGCAGAAAAAGGGCTTCAAGAATAAACAGAAAGATCGACGGAGAGCATGGTAAAGAAAGATGGGTTACCGAAATATCACAGAAGGGACGTCAATCAGCTGGCTGTACGAAATTTAAGGAATCTAACTGAAGTTCACGCTTGTTTTACAAGCATGTTGAATGAAACCCAATAACACCCCGATAATGCAGAAGAATTGTAGTGTGAAGGGGTAAAGGCCCCTTATAGTGTAGTACTTAGAAAAATGATATTTGCTTCATTCTCTTGCAGAACTTTTTAGTTTCTAAAGCCAAAAGACTTTTAAGCTGGTACACATAGTATTGACAAGGCACGAAACTCATCACCAGAGCTGACAAAATATTTAGAGACTGTGGAGAAATGCTGTGGATTGTAAGTACACTGCTTTAAAAGCAACTATCTGTCTTGTTTAAGCACAGATAGTCGCTGATAAATGGAGACAAGATATGTTTGGGAAAAAAATGAGCTGTGAAGCCGACTAACGATAACGGTGTAAGAAACATATTAATGGCAATTAAAAAAGTTTGCAGTTTCTTCCAACAAAATTTATAGTATGTATGAGCTATAACTTAGTGAAACCGAGAAATTAAAACTCCTTCCACTCTATACATCATTCATCATTATCTCCTTGTATCTTGGCTATTCCCTATTTGCTTCCCTGTGAAAACACATTTTCGTTGATTCTGCCTTCTTTGTGCTACGTACAGAATAAACTCTATACACAACACTACTCTTGGCTTTACGTATAGGAATCAACTTCATTTTGTTTGGAACACAGTTTTGTGGTTTTAGTTAACGTTGTTGCACCCAATTTGAATATGCTGCACATGTTACACAGACAGTTTCGATGTCGAAAAGACTCAGTATTCCTTGCATTAAGCCTCACTACTCAGAGTAGCTATTAACTAACCTGATTGATTTAGGTTCTCCTTCCGCATATACCCACTAACATGCACAAATGTAAATCGCAATAAATTCACGTTTGACTCATTGTCGTGAACCCTAATCCAATTACGTCATGCAACTTCCTCGAATAGGGTGAATATCTACATATGTTTTCTGTCTCTTCTCCTCTAACCCCATATTCGAACACTAGACACTCATTTCGAGTCAAATCACTTTCACTTTCAGTGGTTACTCCACTGGAAGTGACCGCCAACAATACACATTTGATTTATAGGCACTCTCGATACACAGAATGTTGGCGCTACTTAAAAGGGAAACTAATCTGTACGCGGATTCCCGCACCTGTCCTTATTTACTCTACTCAATCCGCGGCAACGGTTACTGCAAATATTTGCGCAATACAATCATGATTGTGAAACTAAATGGTCTCTTATCTGGCCGTTGTTTATGAAACTAATGGATTATATCTCAAGTCTAAGCTTTGAGGTTGAAATTATACGTTGATCTTTACACTCAACATAGGTTATGTATTTACTCACCGCCAAAATAAAAACACAAATACAATAATGTCCCTTCACGATGGGGGTGACTCTTAACGAACCAGCAGGGGAATTTCCATCAAGGGTTGTAGACCATTGCGCCATTAACACCGAAATTCTATTGTTGAATGCAGACTTTTTGGTGAAGTGGATTTAAATGGAATTTCTTCTCCCAAATCAAGGGTGGAATGTACTGTATTAATGTGGGTTATGGTAGGCAAAAATTTGCAGACACTTTTTTTTGCAAAACCCCAGATACATACATGTACTGTTGTCAAGCTGGGATAATCATGCCCATTTCCTTGTGTATGACATCTGCTTCATTTAACTGTTTCCAACTGAGCTTAACTCAAATCCAGATAATCTATTATTGTTCTTCCCTATTTTTAAAACAACCAAGAAATATGAAATATAAGGAATTGAAAAACTTTTTCACTGTACAAGTCTTTGGAGATCTTTGATTCTTGGTGTAGCTGTATAATCCGGTGTGGAGCTGTTCATTAAGACACAAACCTTTTTAGTCAGCATGATCCCACATCTATCTTTGCATCTCGATAGGAGTTAAATAGATAGATAGATAGATAGATATTTATTTTCCATAGACGAATATAGAAATTGATTTTTGTTTTCACACAGCTTGCAAAGAGATATTATAAAATAATTTTATTTACTACCTTCTAAAGAACTATATATTTGAGCTACAAGCATTCGTTTGTCGAAATGATATTCGAAGGAAAAGTCTCGATCTGAGATGTCCTTTGCTGCGTTGTCCCAATAACTCAAAGTGAATGCTACTCCTTATTGACTTCTGGTTACTTCGAGTTAGAGCTGACCATGCGGTAGTAACGTGACTACCAGGCACTCAACTCTGCAGCAACACGGCTCATCATAATCAAAGCCAAGCTTCAACAATATTTTCACCTATCAGAGCGTGGCTTCTATAACTTGTAAACAACCACTTGGTAAACAGCACAGCCGCAGAAAATAGAGATGCAAGGTGATGTAATGAATGTTAGGAGGCATCATCGTTTTTTTTTGTTTCGGTCGTCAAGTGAACAAGATCGCAATTGGTCTAATAAACAATAAAGTTAAAACAAAACAAAAATAAAAAAATAAGGATAATAAATAACGAGTCTTAACTCACTCTATATGCCTAAGCCAATTTAACGTTTCTAAATCTGTTAAAAATTGTTTCTCAACCTCCTTAAGATAGAGATAGATAGAGACTTTAAGATGATGCATTTATCTTCAAGAATATACTCGTATAAGACAAGTAAGAAATCTGTTCTGTTCTCGACGAATAATTCACTTTTTCTTGAGTTCTTTTTTGTAGATCTTCAGTGTTTTGTATGAGGTGGATGTATTTTTTTTGATGCTATAGTTTTCCTCACAAGGCTGTAAAAAAAGCTTTTGGGTGTTGGAACAACTGACAATAAACACTGATTTTTCAAACAACATTTTCTTCAGTGAAGAGTCACATACGAGAGGCCTTCAATATGGTTTCGGTATCGGGGTGAAGCTGTGGTTGTATATATAAATTGACTTATTTATCAAGTAATACTATTATTTTAGTGCATGTAAAATTTCATATAAATGTGATTTTATATGTTTTATCTCTAGTTAAACAGAATTATAATGGCAACTGAGACGATGGTAGTGAATATTGAGCATCGCGCTGTAATTAAGTTTCTCACTAAGCAAGGAAAGTCAAAAAACTATTCATGAAGAGATGGTGGCTGTTTACCAGGGTTCCTTCATTATCAACTGTGCAAAAATGGTCAAGTGAGTTCAAGAGAGGTGGGGAAAGCATTGAAGACGACCCCCGCTCCGGTGGGCCGGCTACTGCTTGTAAGGGAGAAAGGATCAAAGAAGTCGAAAAACTTCTTCTCGAGGATGAATAAAAAACGAATAAAGGTGAAAATAATAGCAGAGATCACCAAGCTTTCAATTGGTACCATTCACACCATTCTTCTTGACCATCTTAAACTTTCAAAGGTCAGTGGAAGGTGGGTGCCACGAATGCAGCGCCTCAGAAAAAAGTAAGAATCGCATGCTGTAAAGAGCTTTTGGAGATGTGTAGTGAGAACGCGGACGGTGTTATGGACCGAATTGTTATTGGGGATGAAACATGGGTCCACAACTATGACCCTGAAAGCAAACTAGAGTCTATGCAGTGGCATAAAAAAGGAACGGACCCCCGAAGAAGTTCAAAGTCACTCCGTCTGCCGGGAATCTCATGGCCACCGTTTTTTGGTGAAAGGTGAATCCATCAACGCCACATCCTACGCTTCCACTTTGCATAATTTGCTCGCAGCGGGTGTGTTGCTTCTTCATGACAACGCTCCTGCTCACAAGGCGCGAGTTTCCAAGGCTGCTGCGCGAGATTGTGGTTTCGAAGAAATCCAACACCCACCCTATAGTCCCGACCTTGCCCCTAGTGATTATTTCCTGTTTCCGAATTTGAAAAAATGTCTTCTTGGAAAAAGATTTTCGGATGATGAAGAACTCAAGTCTTTGATAAATGGGTGTTTTGTAGAGAAAGGGGAAATTTATTTGTTTGAGGGTTTAAAAAAGCTTATCTTAAGATGTAACAAATGCATTGAGTTAGGGAAGGTTATATTGAAAAATAAAAACAATTTAAATTGAATTCGCATTTTCCTTCATACCGATACCGAGAATATATTGAACGCCCCTAACTCTGTAGATGTATAAACAAAACAAAATTGCCGCATATGGGGCTCAGATATCCCATAAGAGGTGACGTTGCATCCAGACCACCAAAGTGATTGTTTGATGTAGTCCATGCTGGAAAGGTGTCATTAGTCCATATTTCTTCGAAGCTACCAATAAGCGCATGGTTGCAGTCAATTTGGAGCGACATGGGCGAAAGAAAAAATATACACAAGTACAAGTTTTTTAAAGAAGGTGAAGAAAATATAAATCAATAACCGATGAAAATGTTGTGAAAATTAAGAAAATTGTTATGAAGAATCGTCGAATCACTGTTAGAGAAGTTGCTGAAGACGTCGGCATAACGGTTGGCTCATGTCATGCATTTCTTTGAGAAATTTGAGCATGAATCGCGTGGCAACGAATTTCGTTCCAAAATTACTGAATTAAAGAGACGGCAATTTGCGAAGGTGGAGGAAACACAAACCGAATCTCTGAGAGAGCTTATTGGCATACCAAAAAGTGCATCTCAGAACAGCTTCGAAGATAGGAAAAAAACTCTAGCACAAGTGTATTACATCTGACGGGGACTACTTTGAGGGGGACAAAGAAAGAGCATAAGAGAAAGGAAAATAGTGTCATATGATCAAACCTAGCTTTAGTTTATTGACATTTTTAGTAGTAAACAAAATCAAAAAGGAGGAAGTTGATGCCTACCATCATTTATCAACTTTAGGGCCGCGCCTGACAATATTTATAAAGGCGAGCGACTGTATGCGACGCTATGTCTAATTTCGGAATCCTTGCGGAACTGGAGAGACATTGGAGAAGACCTGATTCTACTTGAAGGTTTGTAATTATTGCTAAAATAAGATTGAAAGGATCTATACATTATCACATTTAACGTGCATAACACAAACACCAACATCTGAGAAACTATGCTTCACCAATTTTTGCAATTTCTGAGACACAGGACAACAGTTCTCCTATGGCGTATGCTGCTGGAAAAGGACATTGCTCAGCTAAATGTACATATGTATGTAGGTGGAAGCAACTAAACTTGGACGGTTTACTTCTAGTTACCTTAAGCTGCCCGGAGAAAAACCCACGCTTGCTAAGATCCACAAAAACTTGGTCATTTCATTATAGTAACTTGTTGGTTGTTAGACACTAGCCGGTACATATGTTCTAGAAACTAGTCCCTAAACCCTTTCCAATGTTTAAGTGAAAAAAAAAACATCAAAGTTTTAACAAAATAAAACATTTTATATTTTAATTGTCTCAGTCAGAATCATCGTATTCAATTTGTTGGGGGCGGGGAATAACTCGTACGCGGTTCTTGGAAACAGCTGCTTCATTTTCATCTTCCCTTGTTGGGCTCTCAGAATTATTGGCGAAACTCCGGTGTATGTTTTCAATGGCCTTTTGCTTTGATTTCCTAGGTTTTTGATTTGAAAAAGTTTGTCTGAAAACAGGGTGGAAATCGGTCAATCTGAAAAGCAAGAAAAAACGAAATCTTACCTAGAATCATTCATATCATCCGCAAATGCATCGCCACTCTCATTCGAATCAACGTCTACTAAAGATTCGACCGAGGAATCCATAGCAGATCCCGAAATTCCATTTGACACTTCTACATCTCTGTCTGAACTGAGGAATAGTTTAAATGAAGCTGGTAAAAATACGTTTTCTTCCAAAGGAACTCTCTTGATAGAAACAATACTTTTTGGTCGTGTCATTTCAAGGAGTTCTTGGATATTCATCGCAGACGGGAGAGGTGACCATTGGCAAACTTCTATTCCGCTGGCAGTTGATGAAGGATTCCCCTCTGTGAGGTAGATGGTAACAAGGTTATTTCTGAAAATCGAAGGAAAGTTATTTCATGTGTGGCCAGACATTTGAACACTTTACGATTCTATAAAGTCGACAGTGATCCCAGGAGGATAAATTCTGATGGGAGACTCTGTTGGATCTCCGATCAATTGACGGTAGCCAAGTCTTGTGAGTATCTTTCTTTGATTGCTTGTGGGGTACACTTTGTGCGGCAACTTTTCAAGCAAGCTTACGAGAATTTCTTCATAGCCAAAATCAGGGATTATCAGAGCTATTGTTCTATTCTGATTGGATCTAAATTTAGTGTTAAACAAAAACAGATGTTCGTCACAAACTCACGTGTAAATGTTTGCAATTTCTTCGACAGTGTCATCAGTGAAAAGAAAACTTTTGCTTCGGCATCTTGTTGCGTCAACGTAGATGTAGTCAATTCCCTTTTTCAAAGCCCGCTTAAAATCATTATTCAAATTCAAACGACACACTTCTGTGAAAATTCCAGTGTAGAGATGAGTTATGGTTCCATCTGCAAGTAATCGGCTTAAATTGGAATTACGAAAGAAAATCTAGCCATTGCTGAATTCACCTTCAAAATAAAACATCACGTTGTTTGTTATCTCTCCTGTTTGAAACATTGTGACCATAATTGTCTTGTCCTTCGACCGGAATTTAACAGGAACATTTGATCGAAGTATTCTAAAGAAATTCATTCTGACGTGCTGAAATAATTGCAGTATTAGCTGGCCGAAATATGAATGAATACACAGACTTACTGGCGTTTTCTTGCTTAAAACATCGAAAATAAATTTCGAAGTGTAAATACGTGCTGGCCAATTGTCGGGCAGTGTTAGCGATTCAAGCCCCAAAAGGTGGCTGAGGAAGTACAATTCCGATGCCTGAATGAAAAACGAGAATGCACTTATATGAATTGAATTTGTGTAAGGGTTTAGCTACTTCGGCATCTTGTCGAATATCGTCGACAATGATAAATTCACTTAATTTTTTCAAAATCATTATGTTGTTTGTCGAGAATTTCAAAATATACAAGTGAATGATAGAAGACGTATAAATAACCCGTCTTGTTTGACAACCTGTAGATCTGGTGTTCGTGTTCAACCACTGAGCTGCTCACTAATGTCAAGAAGTGCGAAAATGGCTTTTGATTCGTGTATACACGAACAAGATCTGGGTATATTAATAGTAATTACGGTTTGTGCTTTGATTGTGGGCATAATTCTCCTCTTGTGTGGCTTACTGTCAAAATCGAGTCATAGGTATGTTCGCTAATTGAATTTCGTGTTTGGTTATTGCAGTTTTTGTTCAGTTTTTTAGCAGACTTAAACAGCATTTACAAATTGTGTCATTAATTAGAAACATGTGGAAAAATAGTTTTCCCAAATAGTTTTTTTTTGTTGGAGGTTGGTATACTCTACACTGGAACGCTCAGACTCAAAAACTGGCCCATTGTACTACCAGACAGTTGATTCCTCTCTTCCGTAGTTACTAATGTCTGTACTAATGTCCCCTTAAAATTTTACCGGGCTAATCTACTTCTCCTGTCCAGAGAACGAAGTACCCAATCCTGGTGTCTGAAAAGTTTGTGATAAATTGTGAGACACTGCTTCCCTCTGAAACTTTAGACTGACATAAAGACGTCATTTCGTGACCATTCAAAATTATAAAGTGTACATTGATTTATTTACGCCATTATTTCCACAAATATGCGCCTATGACATTTGCTTTAACATCAACTTCATTCACAATGGTGCAAGAACTTGAAAACTGAAAAAACAAAAGTATTTCCACACAGCTTAAGAAAGCTCACCACTCCGACTATACTCTGCGAACACACTCGGATAAATCGTTCGCGTGACTCTGCGCGTGACTTCATCATACTCCCCCTTTGCGGAGCTTTTGCATTCGATTCATGTAAAATTTTTGACATATTTCAATTCATTGGGTGGTGATTGGTGTACTGGGAGCAGAACTTTGTTCATTCCAGTTTTTCTTCATATCAGCTCCGTGTTAATTTTCGAACCTTTTCAACATTGTAAATCATACAAAACAAATTTACAATTAAAGATGACCAGTCAAACTCAAGGAATTCAACAATTGCTTGCCGCAGAAAAGAAGGCTGCAGAGAAAGTCTCTGAAGCACGAAAACGTAAATATGAGACGACCATTTTTTGTGACATCTGATAGAAGTCACATGACGTGAAAATTTTAGGTATTCATTGAAATTTTATCAATCTCAACTTTTTTTTTCTGTTTATTCAAATAGGCAAGGCAAGGAGATTGAAGCAGGCTAAGGATGAAGCCACCGAGGAGATTGAGAAATACCGTCAGGAAAGGGAAAGGCAATTCAAGGAATTCGAAGCTAAGGTAGGGGAGATTTTCTTCAATTTTGGGTTACTCTGGGATATTAACCTTTGCTTTTGTTGGCTCACAGCATATGGGTTCACGGGAAGGAGTCGCTGCCAAAATCGATGGGGATACACGCATCAAGTTGGATGAGATGAACCGTGCCATTCAGTCGAGAAAGGAGCCAGTCATCAAGGAGATTCTCAAGTTCGTGTACTCCATTGAACCCGAAATGCATAAGAACTATCGCAAGTTATAAGCGAACCGATATTCTGTATAAAAGTATTAAATGCGTAGTTAATGTTTGCTGTTAATAATTAAAGAAAACTATTATTTGTGTGTTACAACATAACCGATATTTCTTGTTCTTTCTTTGCAATACTTGTCTGCTGTATTAAAGTGTAGTAACTGTATATAAAAAGGCTTTTATTGCAAGACATTGTTACCAGAACTTGAGACTTTTTTTTCGGAACTAGAAACTGTTTTTTTCACGGTCATTGACTATTGAGCTGTGCAGGCAGTGCTAAGCATCGAATCAATCATGATCACGAGTTAGTTTATATCTGAGCTTTACATCGTTTAGCTGCTCTCACGTGTGCTTACATAATTGGAGAACATTAACGACGTCTGACATAAACAAACGCCTTCAGGGCTGAAGGGAACTCGTGATTGGGAAAATTGTTTTTACCTTCAATTAATTTTGTTTATTAATGGTCACATTAGTGACCTCTTCAAAAATGTATCCTCAAATTTGCATTGGTGATAAGATTTACAATGAAAAGTGTACTGGTCCTTGGTAGTAAAGTGCTGATTTTTAATCCTTCAAGCTTTAAAAGAAGCTACCAAGGAGGAAGTCCAGGTTTTAATTTACCTTTCGTGAATGAAGATTAAGAAAAATATTTGAAAAGCTCATAAATGAGCGTGTAAACTAGGTGGCCCGCTTGCGATCTGGATGTAGCTTCTACAGCAAGTTCTCGTAAAATGCTTTCTGTTATCCTTCCAGAGGATCCACTTTCCTGGTTTATACTCTAAAGTATCTGAGAAACTTTTAAAGACATTTCCATTCTCAACTCCCTCTATTTACGGCTCAATAAATGGCATGTTGTGATAGGATTTGGTTTTCAGGGTGGGAATTGTGTTTAACCTTTTGGCTCAGCACTGTCTAAGAAAGTCAAAGAATTCGTCTACCTCTCCTCCGGAGTAAGCAAGGCCAACAACATCAGGGCCGAGTCATTGTCGGCAAGTCGGCAAGGCCTAGTCAACGCCTTAGGTGGCCAATTCATGTAGATGGGCAAATAACACTGCTCCTGCAAGAAATCTTTGAATCTAAGCTATTGGGAAGACGCAACGCAGGAAGACCTCGTCTGACGGGGTTCGCATAATTGCGGAATGTCCTCAACCAACTTGTGTAAGAAGTTGGAGTCAGCTCGCGAAGCATGCACTGCTATACGAATTATCCACTTGATTACAATAAAAGAACTGATGCTACCTTAAAATTTAATTCTTAAATAAATAGTTGTACAAGTGCTATGTTAAGTCAATCGTAGGTGTAAGTGAGAGTTCCAGAATTGAAATGCTATTTGTACTACTACTGGACGGTGAAGAGCTACTGCTGCTGCTACTGCTACTACTACTGGTACTATCCCTTCTCCGTCTCCGTTTCTTCGATTTGATTTTCTTTCTACGAATTTTTTCTTTCCTTTTCTTCTTTTTCTCCTTAGCAGACTTCTTCCTTTTCTTAGTCAAGTCAATAGTGATAAGTGATTCCTTCTTCCCTTTTTTAAAATTTTCTTTCTTAGGAACCTCCTCTATGCCAGTCTTCAGATGGTCATCTTTTCCCAGAAAACACATTTCCAGCCTTATTTGTCTATCAAAGTCATCCTCGTCTTGACTCTTCGGTGAGATTTTTCGTTCATTGTCGTGGTCCGGCGTCCTATGTACGGACGTACGACTCTGTCTATTCAGTTCATTGAGTTTTCTGTGTGAGTTGAGTTTTTCCTCACGACTCTGACGTCGATTATGTTGAAGGACAGACACGATGGTTCGCCCTAGAAAGCGTTTATTCGGGCGCACCTGTCGCTCTCTCGGACCTTGACTATACAGCAGCAATTCTTGCCGTTTTCTCCTCTCAATGTCGGCGATGATTTCTTCTATTGCCAATCTAAAAGATGATCCTGTTTAGTTCATGCTTTCGCAATCAAATTGATTTTACCTCTCTAAATCTATTTCAGCCATTAAATCTATTTTTTAGTCTGAGGCGTTTGCACTTCATAACAAAATTTGCTACAAATCTACGAATGTCATTGAAAGCAGACGTGAAAAATATGCGGCAAGAATACACTGCCTGATGACACCCTTGAAACATAATCTGCCGATCTCTGAAAGGAAGTCCCTCACAATGCAATCATGAGACAAGGCGATGCACATCATGAACTTTCCCGTTACCTAAACATCAGATAATTTGGGAAAATCTGCAAATCAACGAAATTGATAACAGTTGTAAAATTTGTCAAATTTGGCGAGAGAGAGAGAGAGAGAGAAAGAGGGAGAGACCGATTGCCTATTGGACATTTGTTCTTCCTTTACTTTCGACAGATTTCATGTTTTTTTTCACCTTTTGTTTTTGTGTTCTCGGTGCTCTTAGCATTCACCACGGAGATGATGTTGGGGGACTGCAAAGAAATTCGTGATATTTCTAGAAACTTGAATCTGAGTTGGGTATGGAGTTGCCTATAGGACAACTTTTGCCTATGCACATGGCTTAAACCCAAGGTCATTGTGAGAGAGACACTAAGTGTAAAATACCAATGTGTTATTTACCTGTCTTACTCAATGCTATTGGCCTGTTGAATCATTCTTTTGACGGACAGTGTGTATGCAAAACAATCTATTGCAACAAATATGATTCCTAAGGCAGATTGTGAATGGTGGGACGGTTTGTTTTGGGTATTGCTTGAGGAATTCGGTATATTCCTGTTTACAAAAAATAGAATCAATTTCAGGAAAATTCTAGAATTTTCTTTCGGGGAATTCACTGATTTCTAAAGAAAGTGGCCATTCAGTCAAAAGGGAGTCGAACTTAAAACCTCGACGGAGAAGTTGAAAGGCCAACAAGACTCACTTCTCCGCGTATTGGGAATTCGAAAACATTGTCAATTCAGAGAAAAACTAGTTTTGACCACATCTCCTCTGACCTGACTCTGAGTCGTAGGCCGAAAGGGCCTAAGCTTAACTTCACAAATATTACTAATTAGAAGGTCCTATACATGTGTCAAATTGTGATGCGGCCTTGGAAATGTCCAGTAGAAAGGATGACAGGGTGTAACCAATTTGAAGGATGTGGTATGGTTCTTGCAGTTGCTACACATATATGCATATGACATGGAGAGAGGTACTACGGTTAGGAAATATTTAAAGAAAAAGAAAAAACCCAAAGCTTAAGTTTTAAGCGACACGTTAATAGATTTTCTGTCGAACTTAAGAATAATTTCAATGAAACTACAGTGACAATCTTATAAGAATCCAATGGGAGAGAAACGAACCAAAAAATCCTTACTGTCTATTTTTTACAAATATCGTTTCAAAAATGTTAGGCTCAAGTTTACCTTTCGAAGACCATATTCTAGAAATTTTCATGTTCTTAGCCTTGTGATATAAATTAAGAAGTCTGCTCGTGATTAGTCCTTGAGACTCCATTAACATTTTCACTCACTAACCTACATGAATGTTCCCAAAGAAGTGTGGAATACGTTCTCCTTACTGATTCTGTTGACCCCCCCTCATATCAAAAATCTTTAAAGAGGCAACCTTATATTTCTTAAACCACTTATATTTGTTCCAAACCAATACAAGACATTAGATACAGATGAGATGGAAGAAGAATTAATTTCCGAACCCACCACCAAATTGGTATCATTCGAATTGTAATTTTCATTCTCTAGACATCGGTCTCAAAGCAAGACTAGAATTACTTAAGCGTCTAAAAATGTAGCCGTTTAGGTCTACTAAACCACCAACGTATGGAACGCCGTGCACACAAACCGCACACATACGAGTAACTCCAGTGAGATAAAGTAGAGCGTATCTTCTTGTTACTAACCCATTCTACCGCAGATCGAAAGCGATTGTTGCCTCATGACCATTTGTGATAAGTCTTGCGTGCATAACTATCCAAATGCATGTCAGCTGACGAACTCGGCACAATCCATACCGGTGAAGTCCCGTCAAGAGCCTTCTGCATCATTCTCCGCCTCTAGCAGGTGGACCCAGCTTAAACGGTTCAGCCTTCACTAAAACAAAATCCATCGCCTTTACCCCTTTACCCTCACACCAACCTACCATCGTACTCGTGAGTGGAATTGCAATAAATTTGTTTAATAAAATCCATTGATCATACGAAACATGTATTAGTTTCCCATTGGGCTGGCCAGTAAGAGAACCAACGACCGGTAGCTACTAGCCGAACAACTGGTTTTCTCATGCCTATTCACTCTAGCGCAGTGCTACCGTTGCGCGACAAACTCACCACATCACAAATGTCAGCCTCTCGCTGAAATCAATTCACCTCTCCGATTTTCTTGTATATCGACGAAGAAAAAAAAAGTGTTCAAGCGTGGTTATTTTTTCTTGAAAAAAATCGCCCCATAAAACCGTATTTTACTTCGTACTAAATATCAGTGATAAGCTCAAAAAATCGATGTTATTGTCGGTCAATTGAAGGCACTCAAAATACATCGGCAAGACCTCGAAAGAAATTTCAATTCAATTCTTTTTTTTCGGGGAGTTCACCAAAAGAGCAGTAGTAGTAGGTGAGAAGAGATAGAAAGAAGAAGAAGAAGAAGAAGAAGAGGAAGAAAGGGTGAAGTGAAGAGGAGAGAAGAGCAAGCAGCAGCAGAGCAGTTGTAGAAGTAGAAGCAGAAGCAAAAAAAAAAAAAATTTTTTTTGCGATAAAAATGTCGAGCGTGTAGGAGACGGTAATTTGGAATAATTACACCAAAAATTTACGGGTAAGTAATGGAAACAGTAATTTTTTACGAATGGAACCAAACAACCAACACCCTGGTGCCTCGCAGCATCGTTCCAGTTACTTGTTCCAGATCCGTGCCCTGTGCATTTAGCACAATTGCAAGTCCACTGTGGATGGATCCTTTTGTTAACTGGTTTCAAGAGGAACAGGAGGGTCCAGCACTGCGCACATGGTACAAAATTTGGGAGACCAATGCCATTGAAATGAGCAAAATCCTCGACTTGCAGCAACAATATCAGCAGCAACAACAACAATTACAGAACAGTAAGAACGGTAACGGCAACAACGCCACAAACAACAGCAACATGATAATGATGAGCAGAGAACATGATCGTGATACTACCAATGCTGCCTTCCAAATGTTGGATCAACAGCAACAGAATGCACCTGCAAATGAGCAGCAACAACAGCGTGAACGTCCCACAAATGAAAGAGGAAACTATTATAATCCGTCGCGTAGGAAAATCGGGCGAATTGTCGACAACAAGGCATCGACATACAACCTCAACAGGCATGTGGAAAAACTGATAAGTAAGTACAGAGGTTGCCCTTGGCGCATTCCTGGCTTCGTGTATGGACGTGGCATAATCGGTCTGCACCAAGAGATCGAACAGTTTTATCATTATGTCCTGCCAACGCCCGCCGAACATGCCATCCGTAACGAGGTCGTCCTCCGCATCGAAGCCGTGGTCCATACAATTTGGCCAAATGCGGTGGTTGAGATTTTCGGATCATTCCGGACGGGATTGTTCCTGCCTACATCGGATATCGATCTAGTGGTCCTTGGATTGTGGGAGAAGCTGCCATTGCGCACCCTGGAAACAGAGCTGATTGCGCGCGGAATCGCTGAACCGTCATCGGTGCGGGTGTTAGACAAAGCGTCAGTGCCCATTATTAAGTTGACGGATCGTGAGTCACAAGTCAAGGTTGATATTTCATTTAATATGCAATCGGGAGTGCAGTCTGCCGAGCTGATTAAGGACTACAAGCAACAGTATCCACTATTAGCGAAGCTGGTGCTCGTTCTTAAGCAGTTCCTGCTGCAGCGTGACCTAAACGAGGTCTTCACTGGCGGCATTTCATCCTATTCGCTAATTCTGATGTGCATTAGCTTCCTGCAGTTGCATCCACGGCAGATACACAACGAAACGAATCTGGGTGTGTTGCTGTTGGAGTTCTTCGAGCTGTATGGGCGAAAGTTCAACTACATGAAGATTGGAATAAGCATCAAGAATGGTGGCCGCTACATACCTAAGGAGGATCTGCAACGAGAAATGGTCGATGGCCATAGGCCGTCACTGCTTTGCATCGAGGATCCACTGACGCCGGGCAATGATATTGGACGCTCATCGTACGGAGCGTTGCAAGTGAAACAAGCATTCGAGTATGCCTATCTAATGCTGTCACAGGCTGTATCCCCGTTAAACACCTGGACGAGTGACTGCAACGATCGTTCCATACTCGGGCGTATCATTCGCATAACAGACGATGTGATCGACTATCGCGAATGGATTAAGGAGAATTATGAGCATCTGCTAGTCACAAGAATGTCGCCTGGCGGCACCAACGTTGGCCTGATTATGACAGGCGGAGGCGGTGGTGGCGTCGTTATGACACAAACACAAAAGCAATATCAGATACAACAGCAACAACATCATATTCTGGTTGGTGGCGGTGGAGGAAATAACAGTAACAATGAATATCGACGGCGTGGTAGTACATCGAGCGGGGACGATTCCGAAGACAGCAAAGAAGGCGACATAGAAACGAATATGATGTCAACACGTGGCGATACATGATGACTGCAACGACATCGGTACCACCAGCATCCAATTCCTATTACAAATTCTCCTTCCATACATCAACAACAACAACAACAACAGCAGCCGCAACATCATCATCAATCACAACAACAGCAGCAGCAGACGCAGCAACAGCAGCAGCATCTGCAGCACCCTTACATTGGTACATCATCTACGTCGTCATCGTCGTCGTTGTCACTGTCCCTTCAAACCGGTAAGATGGAGTACCAGCTCCATCAGCTCTACTCTCCAACGACCCTCAACTAAATTTGTTTCCCTCCATAACATAACATCCCTCCCCCGCCCTAGAAACCTTAACTTTTTTCCTTCTTTCCATTCGCGTAAGTATTGTATTTTCAAAACACTGAACAACAGACAAAAACTTAACAAAACAAAAAAAAAATCACAAAAACCAGATGAAAATTTACAAAAAAACAAAAAAAAAACAGTTTAATAAGATTAATTGATATCAAGAAGGCTGTCGTTTTGAAAAATGAAAAAAGACGTTTTTAATGAAGCATGAAGTCTGGGTTTCATTGTGCGTGTAACGAATGAACATGAACAGGACGCTCTAATAGATAGTTGAGGGAGACAAAAACGATATGTTTGGGAGTCCACCCGTTTTCATCCTCCGGCGATCATTCTGACCCAGTAAACAAACTGATCTAAAAAAAAAAAAATGTTGATCGACCTTGTGTCATCCAGTTGAAACATATAACGCCGCAAGGATGTGGCCACCCCCAAACACATCGCCCAGTTGTCTTCCAAATTTATTTTCGCGGTATTGAAAATATATTCTGTATATTTTACAGAACGAAAACCACAAATTTAACGATTACGATTTTTGTGCAATGAAATCCGTGACTATAGGGCCAGCCAACAGACGGAGAGATGAGTGTTTCGGGGAATCCCCGCGTTCACTCCCTGTTTGTCTGGTCCTTATCATTTTTTTTGTATTTTTTTTGAGTTTTTTGCTTTTTAAATGTAATGTTAACTTTTTTTTCTCTCTTTCCAATCATTTTCTGTTCGAAATGTAAATTTTTACGCTTTTACGAGGACAGAGAACAGCACGTACATACGCATAGAGTTAGTAGGAAACACTTTTGTTAGGTTTTATCGTTGTTAATTTTTTTTTTTGCATTTTTTTCTTCGTTCAATCAATCCGAGTTTTTGTGTAGAAATTCGAAATCATGTATAGAGGTTTGTTTTTCTTTTTGAAAGCTGTGTATAGGAGAAGGAAGCAGACAGACACACACGTAGTGTATGGAATGTGTAGAGGGGAATATGAATTTGGGTTTTGGTGGGAGCTTAGAAATCTACTCACATCCGCCACAATTGTTGAATTTCGGTGTGATGAAACAAACCCCCGCCCTCCCATGCGAGATAGATTGAAAGAGAGAAAGATTGAAAGAATTTCTGTGTTTTTTTTGCAAGAAGAGACATTTTACCGGAGCTAATTGTCTGCCATTCGATTCTCGTTGTCTCCTTAATTACGATACGATATCTGAACTCTCCTAGTTTTATCTAGTTTTAGTGATAAGTTTTGGTTCGTAAATGTTTAATTATATATTTTATTTGTATTCACTTATTATTATTATTTTTTTAAGATTACTTTTTAACGTTTAAGTTTAATTGAGTTTTCAAAAGAGGAAAATCCAACATACAACCTATTATACATAAATTTAAAAAGGAAGAGAAAAAGCAAAATATAATTATTATTCTTATTATTATAGTAATTTAATAGTTTTGTAAGTTTCTATTTAAACTACTACGTTACATGAGTATATATGAGGATAATGCAACAATTTTATAGTTACGTAAAAATTTAACAACAAAAGTGAATGATTTAAAAAAGAGAAAACAAGCAGAAAAAAAAATTATGGAAGAATATAAGAAGAAGAAATTATAACATTACCGATGAATGAATTACGAGCAGAGCAGAACAGAAAACCTGGAGAGATATGCAAAAAAAAAGGAAACAATTTCCTATCGAACACATACACACTATTGTAATCATATATTTTTTAAAATCATCAAACAACCAAACACACACACACATACACATACACAACGTGTTGAATTAATTTAATGCAATGAAACAATGATTTTCCTGGCAACGAGAACTAAAAACTATCCATAACCTCAAACAATAGATTTTTTTACATATGTAACTCCAGTCAAATCCCAACACCAACACCAACCTCTCCCCCCTCCACCCACCCGCCACTCACGCAGTTCTATTAAGTTTACTTGAGCAAGTATGATGTCTAAATATGTATAATTCATGATAGTGTTTGTAGTTTCCATTCTTTTTTATTTCTTTTCCTTTTCAAAAAAGCAAAGCAATTGTTTCTTTCTTTTTTTTTCTAAAAAATTTTGTTTGTGAAATGATAATGATGATCTTATATACATATATAAATGCAAAAAAAAAACAACAAAACAAAATAAAACAACAACCCAAAAAAAAAAAAAACACATTCATAAAGAATTCACTCGAATTATTTTCTATCCAGAACGATATTACTGTATAACTGTATGAGACAAAGAAACAAACAAAACATAGAAAAACAATGTGAGAAAGCAAAAGAAGAACAACCACAAGAAATTATGTCTTTTTTGAATATGATTGTACTGTGAATTTAATTTAACATTGCATACATAATATAAATATATAAATAGTATATATAAAATAAAGTAAAAATATATTTAAATATATTTTCGAAACACGAAAAGCAAAACAAACAAACAAGAAACATCCTGTAATTAAATACTTATCGATAATTTTTAATTAACAAAAAAAAACAAAAAAAAAAAATACAAACAAGAAACAAAAAAACAAATAAAAATCAACAAAAAAGAAAGTAAAATTTCGAAAATAAAAAACTAAAAAAAAACCTAATTGTTAGGTAAACGTAAATACAAAGCTGTGTTATTAATTGAACTTTGAGATGATCTTTGACACTTGTTGTTGAAGCGAGGTCACAACATACTTCATGTGGGTATTCGCTTCTCTCTAAGTTTCTCTTGGTATTTTCTTTACCAAAACCGCAATGGTTTCTAAAGCAAGCGATAGCAGTTCAGTCCAGTACCGAAACCAAACGGAGAATCACTCTTGCCAATCGCTGTATCTCTGGGGTTAAGAGGCAATTGAGTAATAAAGCCCTCTCTCGAAGGACTAAGCTTGCTTTGTATAACCGTTTGATCATTCCAGTCCTTTTCTATGCGCGAAAATCTGGACGCCACTAAAAGCGTCCTTTCGAGAGAAAAGTTTTGCGTCCGATTTGTGCTCCTGTTTGGGATGATGGCATCTGGAGGAGAAGACTTAACAACGAATTCTGTGGGCTCTACACGCGCCTGGTCAGGCGTCCTGGGATACTTAAGATGGCTAGGCCATGTGGAGCGTATGCACACCACTGCTACGGCCCGAAAATTCTTCGAATCTGAGCCATTGGGTCAACGGAACAAAGGATGGCTAAGCTAAGGTGGCGCACACAAGTGGAGGAAAACCTCAACCAACTTGGAGTGCGCAACTGGCTGCAGCTGGCGAAAGACCATGCTGGCTGGAGAGGCATTTTGATTGAGGCCCAGATCCACTCCGGACTGTAGCGCCACAAGAAGAACAAGATAATAGTAGGTCTTCAAACCATGGAGTAATGGGAAAATGCGGGGTCTCGATGAGAGTACTAATTGTCTGTGTTAGAACTTTTCACATTTCGCCATTCGAAATCGTTTCTAAACCATACCACACACAGTCCGTGTAGTTGCTGAAGACACTGAGCTCTGGTTCTTTGTGAACTGTAGCGCAACCAAATTCATTTTAAATTGGAAATAATGGGTGTTTTTTAGAGGTAGTAGCAATGTGAAAAAATTTGGTCGCCGTGGCGTAGTGGTAAGTCTAGGTTCGATTCCCGGACGGGACACCTCGCATATTTTCACGGCACCACCTCTTTCGAGTTGCTGACAACACCCAATGTGTCCTAATTGTCTATGAAAAGCTTTTCGAATCTCGCCGTTCGGAGTCGGCAAAAAAGCATGGTCCTGGTCCCATGTGGGACTTACTTATTTTTAGATATACATATATTTAGTTAGTTTAGTTGACTATTTGTTTCACAAAAAAATGTATTTTGACAAAAGGTAAATCTTAGTCTTTATGATTTGGCTTATAAGGGCCTTCCAGTTTTAGAAGTATAGAACTCCAAGTTGGCGACACTTAAGTGTGGTTTGGCATTTGAACATGAATACGAGTAGACTGACGTCCGAACAACGCTTTCAAAGTGCGTAAAATTTGGTCCAAAACAAGATTTCCGTTGATCCCAACATTTATAAGCGAATTTTGTGTAGCAATGAAGCTCGCTTTTAAATGCTGAATGGATACGTTAAAAAACGAAACTGTGGTATTTGCAGTGACGATAATCCCTAAGTGTACTTCGAGACACCGTTAAATCTACATAAACTGACTATTTGGTGTGATTTAAAGGTTGGTGGAATAATTGCTCAGCAGTTCTTTAAAAATGATAATGGCCAGAACATTGCAGTCAATGATGATTGCTATAAAGTCGTGATTTCTTTTTCGTTCATCAATTGAAAAACCATGATGTTCAGAGGCTATGGTTCAAGAATGATAGAGCAACATGTCAAACAACTTGTGCCACAACTGATTTATTGAAGGAAACGTTTGGTAACCGCATACTTTCACGTTACGAACTTCTGAATTGGCCTGCAAGATTGTGAGATTTAAAGAGGAGTTGCAAGTCCACGTCGATAAGCTCGAGACGATTGATCACTCAGAGGACAACATTTGCCGCGTTGCCGATATACGGCCACAAATGTTGAAAAAACTCATTAAAAATTGGACCTCCAGATTAGACTACGTCCGAGTCAGCCGTGTCGGTTATGTGCCAGAAATCATGTACAAACTTTGTTTTATTCCATTTCAAAATTCTATACCTCTAAAAAAACACACATGAAAAGACATCTTATGGGGAGAAACTAACGCTAGGATGAACATAGAAAGAACAGCTTGTCGAGGTTAGAGTTTAAAAAAAATGGTTTTTACATTCTTTAATAACTCATATTGTCAATTGTTAGATGATAAGTCCGTAGAAGATCCTTTTCCGCGCAGCAAACATCTGCTGTGTAACGCGAAACTGAGACTTTATACCGAGAAAAAGTGGTGTTCTGTGTATTCTCTGATGGTTTAAAAAAAACAATTAAGTGGTAGCCTAGAACTAAGAAGCAAAGGAGCGTTTCTCAAAACCGTGTTTCGTTTTCAGTTTTCTTCGGTCTCCCTAAAGATCACAGGGACATTTACTTCTTTTGTCATTTCTGTAGAACTTCAGGTAGAAACGCTATTTCCTATTAGAGAGTCTTCGTAACGGACTTTTAAATTGTCCTGTTACAATTCAACTCTCCTGTTTGGACAGTTGGTATCAACGTGAACACATTGATAGAGCCTTTAAAGTTTGCAGATAGGAGCCTGGCATAGATGAAAGAATTCTTTCTGCTTATTCCTTACTTTCTCGTTTTAGACTGGTCTTGTAAGGAATCGGTTTTAAACCTTTTTTATTTGATTAAACATTTGTTAAGAATCAAATCAAAATCAAAATAGTGAAGATTCTGCTTTAAATTTCCCGTTAATGTCATAAATAGGATTGATAGACTGAATTAACCAAATGGTCCAAGAACTATAACCGATTGATTGAGTCGTAGAAAATGAGCGACTTATCCATCTCTAATTGGATGGTAACTTGTGGATTGTATATTTTTGTGGAACTACGTCATATGCAGAGATGAATGAGGAAGTTCATTCGCCGATTGTTGACATAGTCAGCTGTCAAGGTATTTTACGTTTGCCTCCGAATCTTGATTCGGGCTTGTTAGTTTATTTTAAAAGAAGTGTCGACTTTGATTGTAATTTATTTAATAATGTTAAATAATATCAAGAGCAAAATAAACAAAGCATTCAAAGGTCACATCCCAGGAAATGGTCAAAAATCATATATAGGAGCGGGAAGCGATGAACAGCTGGGAGTTCCGTCTGACATAAACATTGCTGCTGGCTCTGAATTGTTGGACAAGTTCGAGGACGCATGGAATACAACAAATCAGGCCCATATGGTCAACGTCAACAAGTCGACGCAAGTAATGAGAACTATTGAACGAATACAGAAGCAAATAACCAAGCGACAGGTGAATTTAAATGACTTCATGTCATGTCTATCCGGTCTGCCTGCCATTGAGACAATTCTTAAGATAAGTCTGGAGAAGTTTAACGAGGTAGAGGAACAGTGCGTGGAGGCCGAGAGAAAACTCAATGAGTTAGTTAAGCTCTGTGATATGCTGGATATGCAGGAGGAGATTGCCCGTGAGGAATTGGAAGCTCAAAGGAGAGAAAGTGGTGAGTTGTTCATAGGGTAATGTGAGAACTTGCAGAAATGAATCGCTTTTCTCGTTTCTCTAGAAGCAATACAAATTAGTACCAAAGAGGAGGCAGAACGCATAAAGCGGGAGAAGAAGGAGAAGGAGGACAACTTGATTAGGATTCAGCAGGAACGACATGCAGTTTTCGAGGAGGCATTCAGGAGTGATATTGAACACTACAAGGAAACTGGTGTAGTTAATAGTAAGATCTAATTCAATATTTGTCATGTTGGAGTTGAGTCTAAATTTTTCCATTACAGAAATAGAGCGGAATGGAGAGAGTGGTGCAAGAGTGATGACATTCGATGACGTTGAACTAGATTTGAATAGTGAAAGCAGTGCGAGGGAGCTGGAGGAATTCTTAAATAAATAGAACAGTCAAAGATTTATTATATTTTAGTGCCAAATTGTGCCTTTGGTATAACACATGTGATCGACTGGAAAGTTATGTATTTACGACAAAGTCTTAATAAAATATTTACAACACTTACAAGTATCTGTTTGATTATAAGAAGATTTGCAAAAAAAAAAACGTTTGGCAGCGAACGAATGCTGAAGAAAACTTAACAGTTTCATTGGATACAGTTGTTGGTGCTTATCAGTTGGTTCTGTTGCCCACAATGTACGAACACTTGGCATGATTCCGATACTTGCGGCCCCTCGATTGAGTGATGCAGTTTTGTAGATCTTAATGAGACGAAGAAAAAATTGTATGGGTGGGGGGGGGGGGGGGCGTCTAATCGGCTTAGTTAGACGGTATTCGTGTTCAAAAACTGAAAAAAGTCCATATAAAAAAAGCGCCGAATTCTTAGAAATTTGTTTTTCTTGAAAATTATTTTATGTTTCTGTTGCATACATTTTGGCAGAGATATTAATGATCCATTGAAATTGCCCTTAGAAGGGTTTGTGTCCTTACGAAGAATATACGTTGCATTGCATCCTGTACTACGACCTTTATGTTTGCAATTAAATAGAATTAATTTCGTGATGAAATATTACCAAATTTATGATTAGGATATGCGCGTAATAAAGGAGTAGATGCATTTTAAACAAAAACAGATTATTCATTTCCGAATAATTTACATATGTGATTTACAATTTAACAATCTACAATAAGCTTATTTGTAGGTGGGTGGTAGAGGGGAGATTGAGAAAGGGGCAAATTGGTGTAAGAAACGATTATCTTAAGAGGATGTATATATTGAGAGGGGATGTTACTATGGTGATGGGGATGAAGTGTTTTACGGTAGCGGTAGCAAGCTGAAGTGGCACCCAATTGCCAACCGCCATGCAGAGTTCTTCATCTTTAAAACGTCTTCGTACAACAAAGTGGTCATCACTGCTCAGAGAAGAGTCAGTCACTCCACTGGGAGTAGCCTTCAGTGTCCGAATTCAAGGCACAGAGCTAGTCGAAGGTATAAAGGAAGAAAGTCTCTGTGACTTGTGGCACATTCGCTTGGACTTCTGACTTAAGAAAACCCCACAAGGTCTAGGAGAATCAAATTCGTTCGATCTTAGTAGACTGTTCACATCACCTCCACATGAGATGACAAAGTTCTCACATCGTTCTCCAGTGTAGCAGGACCATTGAGTGTGTGTTGTGTGGCAAACCCATTGAAGGCACCTGCCACTGGCCCTGATCAATGCCTCGAAAAAAAGAGTGTAGGGAAAGGAAAACCTTCTATTGGTGAAAGAAAGGCCATTATACTTATTCATGTCATTCCGTCAACTGCACAAGACAATAGATTACGCCACGATTTCCGTATATATGTAAGTCTTGGTGTTTCCAGGTCCCAAAGTAAGTGTTAAGATCTGCTCAGATTTCAGGAATATGTCCAAAATCCACTTCGAATTGTCACAAATCACCTAAAAATGTTTTCAAAAATGGCTAAGATCACTAGGCAGATCTCCCTGCATATGGCCGCAGCAATTTTTGAGTCTCCGACAGTGCGAAAAATACAATAAAAGAGCCAAAATATCGAAAAACACAAAAATTTAAAGGGAAAAAGGTGAAAAAAGGGAAAAAATATCGGAAAATTAAGAGCGGCCGGAGAGGCCGCTCCGAGGGTATATAAGGGGGTCCAGGCGCGGGAGCGAGTTTAGTCTGTCGTGAGTGGTCCTAGAGTTTACATCGGAGGTAATTGGGGTCTACTGATTTTTTTCCCAGGTACTCATGTCCTCGGGTGCATGTTGGGGTCACCACCACCCACCAGTGATGTCTGATGGTTGATGGTTGGTGTCTTCGATGGTGGCTGATGTCTTTGATGATGGATGACGTCTTCGATGGTGACTGAGATGGTTGATGGTGTCTGATGTTTTGAATGGTGACTGACGTCTTCGATGTTGGTTGACATGGTCGGTGGTTCCTCACATCTTCGATGGTGGCTGAGATGTTTGATGGTGCCTCCTTTCTTGGACGATGGATGACATGGTCGATGGTGCCTCACATCTGCGATGATGCCTCACATCTGCGATGGTTAATGGTGGCTGCAATAATGGTGGTGTCTGATGTTTTCGATGTGGCCTGAGATGGTTGATGGTGCCTCCCTTCTTGGATGGTGGATGACATGGTCGATGGTGCCTCACATCTGCGATGATGCCGATGGTGCCTCCCATCTGCGAAGGTTAATGGTGGCTGCAATAATGGTGGTGTCTGATGTTTTCGATGTGGCCTGAGATGGTTGATGGTGCCTCCTTTCCTGGATGGTGGATGACATGGTCGATGGTGCCTCACATCTGCGATGGTGCCTCACATCTGCGATGATGCCTCACATCTGCGACGATGCCGATGGTGCCTCCCATCTGCGAAGGTTAATGGTGGCTGCAATAATGGTGGTGTCTGATGTTTTCGATGTGGCCTGAGATGGTTGATGGTGCCTCCTTTCCTGGATGGTGGATGACATGGTTGATGGTACCTCACATCTCCGATGGTGCCTCACATCTGCGATGCTACATCACATCTGCGATAGTTGATATTGACTGACGTCTTCGAGGGTGCCTGAGATGGTTGGTGGTGCCTTCTTTCTGGATGGTCGCTGACATGGTTGAAGGTGCCGGACAGAAGCGGACTACAAGTGGCTTGATGATTGGTGGGATCTGCTCAAATGAGTATACTTAAGTATTTCTTTTCTATGCACAATAGTTTTTTAATATATACACATATTATATATGCGCACATACATATACATTCGTTTGAGTCATGACTCCCGCGTCGAAAATTTACATGCTAGCATGATGCGGGCAGGCGCGCTTCGTCGAATCTTAGGTTCTTAATCTTCTTCAAGACACGAACAAGTGTTCTTGGGTTAGGTAGGGCTTTCTCACTTCTCTCTCTTTTCTGGTCTGCTTGTTTCATCGTTTTTCAGGTTTGTTCTTCTACTTTCAGTTTTTTTTTTCTTTCGTCTTAGGTCCAACTTTCCGGGCGAGTCGTGATGATAGTTGTAGTATTTAGTTCCCTAGTAGTATTTAGTTTCCCTTGCCAGTCTTGTGGTTGATAGCATCAGGCTTGTTTGCGCAATGGGCTCGTCGTGCGGAATTGCACTTCACCGAAGATGCTTGAATAGAGCTCGTGCGGCGAGAGTTGAAAAGGCGCTTCCCTCGCAAACGTAGTGTAGACAACGGACGGATGATGTGCATCAAGTTAAGATAGACAACATCCTGTTCGTTAGTAGTAGTTGGAAGCCATTCAGCGCATTCAGTCGAACGAAGTTAGAATGGAATGGACACTTCTCTCGTAGTAGTTTATTAAATGGATGATATGCATCGTAATGACACTACAACTACCGCACGGTCAGTGGCCCAATCCAAAGCTACAAGAATTAGCAAACTTACGTTCTTTTTATGGTGGTGGGATAGTAGTTGCAAGAACGTTTGAAAAAAAAAATCTAATTGGGTCATTTGATCCGCTCGCTGTAGATTGAGTGTTAAGATAGACAACATCCATTTTGTAGTAGTAGTAGAGTAGATGACGGACGGATGATATGCATCGAATTAAGATAGACAACATCCTGTTCGATCATATGAGTCAGAAGTGTTCTCCTTCGACTTCCGCTGAATTACGTTGAACTGAGACTTCCCTCGTAGAGTAGTAGAGTAGACGACGGACGGATGATATGCATCAAATTAAGATAGACAACATCCTGTTCGTTCGTAGCGATCGGAAGCGCCATCCTCTAAGCCTGTCTGGGCCTTCAACTCTTCATGTGAAGTTGCCTCCGCCGTTGTTGCTCGTGACTGTAAACAAACTGGTGCTCCTCCAAGATAGCAAATAGATGATTGCCTTCGAGTTAAGACGGACAATCGTATGCCCCCTTCGTAGTGTAGATTGCAGAGGGACTCAGATTTCCTTTTAGCGTGACTTTCAGAACTATTAATTTATTTTGTGGCAGTTTGAATGTCATACGGCGCTTCTTAGAGATGTTTGGGTTACCTCTCCGTAGATTCTTTCTTGTAGTTGATTTCAGGTTTAGCAACTATTCGAAATCTCGCAGTAAGCATCAGTAGTTAGTTGTAGTCGGAAGACTTCTCCTTCGTGCTCGTCGACGCTCCCACTTCTCGGTGTAAGGTTATAGTTCACCGAAGTTGGTGGTTGCAGCTAGACGAGCTGGAGTTGACGAGAATGGCTTCGCTTTGAAGTAGAGTAGACAACGAACGGGTGCTTTGGCTTTGTTCGTTTTTGTGCAGGAACTCAAATTGATTTAAGCGCGATCGGCTTTTAGAACTATTGATTGATTCTGTGGCAGTTCGAGAACAGCCCCTCGGCGCTTCTTAGAGTGATGTTTGAGTTTCTGCGTAGATTAGTATAGACAGCGAACGCTCTTAAGTTAGAAACATTTTTTTTTCCATTCTAGAGCTTTAGCTTTGCACAAGGGGCTTTGGAATGGATCACTAATTTTTCGAGCCTCTTCTACTTAACGTGAATTTTTTCTGTCTCCTGGGGTTAGTTTGGGGAAAATCTTTTATTGCCGGGACATCAGTTTGGTCGGTTTCATCGGTTTCATCGGTTTCATCGGTTTCATCGGTTTCATCGGTTTCATCGGTTTCATCGGTTTCATCGGTTTCATCGGTTTCATCGGTCTTCCTCCAAACTGAGAACGATCTCTAGATTTCGGTCTATTTTGTGGCTTCTGATTTGGGCACAGTTTTGTCCTCGAGATAGTCTTCGTTTAGTCGCGCTTTTGATACTTAATTCATCCTCGGATCAAAAACTTGCTTTTGATTGCAATTTCGTGTCCGCAGAGTTCGAAGAAAACCTCACTGCTTCGTCTGAGGTGATCGGTAATGGCCAAGGTTTCCTTAATGTGCACCTCGCTTCAAGGGCCAGGTTAAGAAGATGTTGCCTTGATTTTGATTCTGGTTTCGTCTGCGATTTGGAACTCGATTTGAATTTTGATCGTGATCCACTTTCGTCTTCGATTTCTGACGTTTTTTGAATTTATTGCTGCTATAGTCGGTTCTGTAGAGACTTAAGAAATTCGCGATCCTTTCGGGTTCTCCTCGCTGTCGAAGACATTCGCGATGGTGTTTGACTGCGGTATTCCTCAAGATCCTGTATGGCAGGCAGCGCTTTAGAAATATCCACAGAACCAGATTAGCAGTAGTGAAGTGTTGTGTGTTGCAAGCAGATGTGGTGGCTTCTTCCCTCTGGGAGGAGGCTGAAAGTGGTCTCACGATCTACCACATCTCTTGCGATTTGTGTAAGGGCCCAAAAGTGTTTTTTTTTTTCGTTGCTGATCAGAAAAGATGCAGTTCAACAATGACCACAAGCGGTCCAACAGAAGCAATCCGTTTCCTGAACATATTTATATTTTTCTTTTTTTTTGTATTAAGAAAAACACAGAAGCTCCATTTGTACAGAAGTGTCTGAGGTTTCTAGTATACTTCGCGACTCAACTTAATCTTAAACTTAGCTTAAGGAGCTTCTGTTAGGCTTTGACTCGCTTCGCGTTGCTTTTTAAATTGCTTAATTAATTCTTAGTTGTTCGACACTTTCCTTGCAATCGTTGCAAACGCTTTTCTTTCTGATATTTTTCAATGCAAGACCTCAGACTTAGTTTCTTTAGATTAGGCATAGCTAGGGCTTAGAAATTTCGTTCAAAACACTTGGGAATCTCTGTCCTTATCACTGGCCAGGACTATCGTTACTTGCCTTTGAAAATAAACTTTAATTGAGGGTATGCATGCACTTGGTTCCGGGATGTCTGTTCCCCCTGGATTGTTTCTATCAAAGGACATCAACAGATCGGGTAGAATACCTTAGACAGGATGGTTAGGTTAGACAGGTTAGTTAGGATAGCTAGATGCGATGCAGATTTTGAGTAAATCTTTGGACAGCCAAAGAGCTAGGCATAGATAGGGCCGTCCTTAGACAGGGAATAGTCACTTTAAGTAGGAGATACTTAGTCAGGCACTTAGCTTAGATAGGTAGGGACTCAGAATGTTTTGCTTTTTTTTTTTGCTAGTCCGGTGTAATTACTTCATTCCAATATCTTTGCACAATTTTTGGTTTTGCTCGAACGCAGATCAAGAGTAGGTTTAGACAGTTTAGGAGGGAGATAGCTAGGTAGACAGCTTAAACACGAAATTTTCTTAATTTTCCAAGAAATTCTCCCACTTTTGTCGATTTTTCAAATTTCTTGTGCAAAGATCTAGGGCTTAGAAATTGCAGACTTAGCCACGTAGAAAGCTTTTATCGCTGTCAGTACATTTGCGTTATTCGGGCGGGAGGATATAGGCGGTTGTTTTTTTTTTTTTGTTTTTTTGTGGCGGTGGTAAAATGCTCTCTGCGTGGAGAAGTCTGTGTAGGTTTAGCTCGCGACTTGGTGTAGGACTTCGAGAGCCAAACAGGAACAGGTCTCTTTGAAGTTAGGTAGGGGACCGCTCAGCGGACCCGACAGGTGTCCCTGAGGATAGGTAGGAAGACCCCTTGAGTGCTTCAAACAGAAGTGCTTAAGGATAGGTAGGGGACCGCTCTGGAGCACAGCAGGTGCTCCCGAGGATAGGTAGGGTTCTAATCTTTTCCCTTCTGTTTCAGCGCAGAATCTCGTTAATGCAGCTGCGTTCTTAGATTAAGTCTTACGTGCACGTGTCTTTCATAAGCATTCCTTGGCCATTTATTCTCGTTGTTAGCCGTTTGGTTAGTCGGAAATTCTCGAAGTTTGCTGCAAAGCATTTTTTGGCCTTTTGGCTTCGGTCGCAATCGATCGCGAGAATAGCGTTTCATATAAAGAGACGAGTCATTGAGAATATGGAAGCAGCTGAAGACGGTTTTCGACGCTCGCCCAGAGCCAGTAAGTTAGATATAAAATATGTAAATACATGACCAGGTTAAGCATTTTATCCCGTTTTGAGATTATAATTCACTGATATTTCCAAAATAAAATGCATTAAAAAGAAGAAAGAAGAAGACGGTTTTCGATCGACACATTGCTCGGCGAACCGCGATTGCCGTTGAAGCAGAAATCGATTGAAGCGGACATCGGGTGAATCAGAATCCGGATTAGATTCCAAGTCCAGAAACCAAGCTCCAGCTCGTGCTACTGCTCCTGCTCCTGTGCCTGCTCCTGTGCCTGCTCCTGCTCCTGTATTGTGTGTTTGTGTAAGTGAAAGTGAAAATGTGAGCTGATATGGTGGCTTCTTCCCTCTGGGAGGAGGCTGAAAGTGGTCTCACGACCTACCATGTCTCTCGCATATGTGTAAGGGCCCAAAAGTGTTTTTCGTACGATGACCAGAAGAGGTCCAACAAGGTCTGCAGCTTTCCAGTTACGTGGCACAAAAATGCAGGGTAAGGCACTTCGGTGCATACAAAAACAATCAGTAAGAATTTTTGTTCTTTTATTTCTTTACCTTACTCACTTCGGTTCTCGGTTGAAAGCATGCATACCAAACTATACATTTCTCGGGAAAATTTATTTCCAATTAATCCCCTCAAGACGGCAAACAGCTGTCTCTGAGGCTAGGTAGGGGAACCCTCAAGTGACAGACCGGTGTCCTTGAGGCTAGGTAGGGGACCCCTCAGGACCCAAACAGGTGTCCTGAGGCTAGGTAGGCCTCTGCTCTGCTCTTTTCAGGTTTTCTTATTTCGTTTCAGGCGGGCGCGACGCGACGGTATTATATTATTCTTTAGAAATCATTTGAGGAATCAAGTTGAGGAATCAGTTGGGGAAGCATTTGAAGAATCAAGTCTGAAGTCATCTGTGAGGAACCATTTGAGAAATCATATTGAAGAATCAGTTGAAGAAGCATTTGTCTCGTACATTTGTGGATTCATTTGAGGACTCATATGAGGACTCACTTGGGGAATCAATTTGACGGATCGCTTGAGGAATCACTTGTGGACTCATTTGAGGAATCAGTTGATGACTCACTTGACTTCTAAATACTTTAAATTTGCTTTAAATTTGCGTTAAATTTGAGGAATCAATGTTGAAGAATCAGTTGGGGAAGCATCTGAAGAATCAAGTCTGAAGTCATCTGTGAGGAACCATTTGAGAAATCATATTGAAGAATCAGTTGAAGAAGCATTTGTCTCGTACATTTGTGGATTCATTTGAGGACTCATATGAGGACTCACTTGGGGAATCAATTTGACGGATCGCTTGAGGAATCACTTGTGGACTCATTTGAGGAATCAGTTGATGACTCACTTGACTTCTAAATACTTTAAATTTGCTTTAAATTTGCGTTAAATTTGAGGAATCAATGTTGAAGAATCAGTTGGGGAAGCATCTGAAGAATCAAGTCTGAAGTCATCTGTGAGGAACCATTTGAGAAATCATATTGAAGAATCAGTTGAAGAAGCATTTGTCTCGTACATTTGTGGATTCATTTGAGGACTCATATGAGGACTCACTTGGGGAATCAATTTGACGGATCGCTTGAGGAATCACTTGTGGACTCATTTGAGGAATCAGTTGATGACTCACTTGACTTCTAAATACTTTAAATTTGCTTTAAATTTGCGTTAAATTTGAGGAATCAATGTTGAAGAATCAGTTGGGGAAGCATCTGAAGAATCAAGTCTGAAGTCATCTGTGAGGAACCATTTGAGAAATCATATTGAAGAATCAGTTGAAGAAGCATTTGTCTCGTACATTTGTGGATTCATTTGAGGACTCATATGAGGACTCACTTGGGGAATCAATTTGACGGATCGCTTGAGGAATCACTTGTGGACTCATTTGAGGAATCAGTTGATGACTCACTTGACTTCTAAATACTTTAAATTTGCTTTAAATTTGCGTTAAATTTGAGGAATCAATGTTGAAGAATCAGTTGGGGAAGCATCTGAAGAATCAAGTCTGAAGTCATCTGTGAGGAACCATTTGAGAAATCATATTGAAGAATCAGTTGAAGAAGCATTTGTCTCGTACATTTGTGGATTCATTTGAGGACTCATATGAGGACTCACTTGGGGAATCAATTTGACGGATCGCTTGAGGAATCACTTGTGGACTCATTTGAGGAATCAGTTGATGACTCACTTGACTTCTAAGCATCACTAATAACGCGACAATTTGAGAAAGCACGCGACTTTTAAATTTAATGAATAAAGATGTTATTTAACGAAGGCTTAGTCCCTAGCGCAGACGAGGATACGTTCGAATCTAAATCTGCACTCATAACCATCATTCTTGTCTCAAACACTGTCTATCACGCCCGTCAATGCGTCGGAATATGTCCTTTTCAGGGCATTAACTGCAACTAAAGCAGGACATTGAAATTGTGATTCACAAAATCCCCTTATTCTTCCTCATATTAAGTGGAGATTTGAATTGCAAACAGATGCTGCTTCAAATGATGACTGAAACCGGCTTAGTCAAAACTTAGTAGTTCGGTAAGGAGCATCATTTTGAAGCACTTGTTCTATCGGAGCGCGTTTCTTGGAAAACGAAAAATTATACATCAAATGAAAGAAAACTTATAGCCCTTGTCAAAATAGAGATCTTGGCATTAAATGTGGGTCAAAGTTCAATCAGAAAAAGACGAAGCTTACTATCACTAGTGTGAGAAGCTTATTTTGATATCAAGCTGAAAGTGGTCCATCGCACAGCGACTTTCGTTTGATGAAGTTTTTGCCTGTCTTATGAAAAGGAAATTGGTACAGAGACCACAGAAACCGATTCAAAAATGTATCTCAAGCCACAAGAAACCTTGTATTTAAAGGCGTTTTGTTTTTCTTCATAATTCTATACGTTGAAAAGGGGGAATAACTATCCCGAAGTTCCCATCATTCGACAGACCATAAAATTTTCTTCAAATGTCCTTCATATCACTTGGACCTCGAACGCAGAATTCCCGAGATATACGCCATCAAACTTAACTTCTACGATTTCACTCATTTCACTCAAATTCTGAGTTGAACTCAATTGATTTTCATCCAACTTCATTTCACACCAGGAACGATTTCGAATTCAACTGAAAGTTTATTCTGTCAGAAGCCTTGTCTCGTCTATCTTGACAACAATACCGGCAGCAAAATTAAACGCCCGAGTTCCCTTGTTAATGACCGTCCCTCAAAGGGTTAAATGGTAAAGGACAAGCCTTTATTTGAGTACTTGAATCAATCCTTCCTTCTAAATTATTTGCTTTAAAATTTCTTGGTGAACCTGCTGCACTCCAGCTGCCAAAATAATTTCCCATTCACTTCCAATTTAAATCGCCAAATCAGTTGACGCACCTCTTTCGAATGGCTCCTCGTGCTGAATTTGTTCCATCTTAAGTGTTTCATGTGTCCACACTTCACTAGACACTCGCAACACAAAATCCATTCTTTGTTGAATTTTTTTCTTCAAATATCGTCAACGCCAAAAGAATCAAAAACCTAACAAACTTACCCAGAAACACTTCCAAACTGCATTAACCAAACCAAACTAGCAAGTACACTCACCAAAAGTGCCCAGACGATATGCAACGATTAGAGCAAAATCTTAGGCTGAGATCTGTTAGAGGGAAGAGTGTGAATTTACTAGGGAAAGTCCCAAAGATAGAGGGATGTGATTTAAATAGAACAGGGTGCGTTCTTTGTTGGGAGTTTCATGGGAAATACACTTTGAGCCAAAATCTGTGCAAAACGTTCACTGATGCACTCTAAGTCCGTCTAAATGGCTCTGGGGGCAGTTAACACTTTGGAGATCTGCCAGATTTAACACCCGTGTCTTAGATGAGGATTCTGTATTGGGCAGCGACTGCTGCAGAGACAGTGAGCGTGATGAAAGCGACAACGACTGAAATAATGAGAACCATATCGCAGATAGACTTAAAGCATGCACACACTAGAAGGAATGGCCGCCAAGACTTTGAAAATTCAATCACTTTGAAAGAACTCTGTGTGTTGTAAAATTGTGCAGAGAGAATAGAGGGGGAAACAAAGTCACTGTGGGTGATGGATGATGGATGTACGGAAAGATCGGGAAAACGGAGGCATAAACCCTTTGATAACAAATCCAAGGATAGGGGGATAGTGACAAGAAGGAGGCGAACAAACATTCGGTTACGTCGAAGCCAAATATATCGGTGAAGGCATTCTCAAAGCAAAAGTATGATGACGGCAACGGGGACTCTCGAATGGGATGCAAGGAACTTTCACAGGTGTCATTCGCTTGCAGTCATGATTGGAGATCGGAAATCAAGGGCAAGGTCAGAGTTATGAAGGTGATAAAGAGAGAGTGCATCAAATCAAAGAAAATACTTAGGACGGGTGATGCTTGAGGTTCAGGTTCACTTCGGGGTGTAGCGCCGCAAGAAGAAGGTTGAAATTCCAAAAATATCGTGCCAGAGCTCTGTGCAGGATCACGGACATTCCTGAGAGACAAAAAAGCTGTACTAAACTGCATTTCTTTCACAAATAGTCCGCAGACACACCACTGTCGGAGACTCAAAAATTGCTGCGGCCATATGCAGGGAGATCTGCCTAGTGACCTTAGCCATTTTTGAAAACATTTTTAGGTGATTTGTGACAATTCGAAGTGGATTTTGGACATATTCCTGAAATCTGAGCAGATCTTAACACTTACTTTGGGACCTGGAAACACCGAGACTTACATATATACGGAAATCGTGGCGTAATCTATTGTCTTGTGCAGTTGACGGAATGACATGAATAAGTATAATGACCTTTCTTTCACCAATAGAAGGTTTTCCTTTCCCTACACTCTTTTTTTCGAGGCATTGATCAGGGCCAGTGGCAGGTGCCTTCAATGGGTTTGCCACACGACACACACTCAATGGTCCTGCTACACTGGAGAACGATGTGAGAACTTTGTCATCTCATGTGGAGGTGATGTGAACAGTCTACTAAGATCGAACGAATTCGATTCTCCTAGACCTTGTGGGGTTTTCTTAAGTCAGAAGTCCAAGCGAATGTGCCACAAGTCACAGAGACTTTCTTCCTTTATACCTTCGACTAGCTCTGTGCCTTGAATTCGGACACTGAAGGCTACTCGCAGTGGAGTGACTGACTCTTCTCTGAGCAGTGATGACCACTTTGTCCTCCCACTTCATCCCCATCACCATAGTAACATCCCCTCTCAATATATACATCCTCTTAAGATAATCGTTTCTTACACCAATTTGCCCCTTTCTCAATCTCCCCTCTACCACCCACCTACAAATAAGCTTATTGTAGATTGTTAAATTGTAAATCACATATGTAAATTATTCGGAAATGAATAATCTGTTTTTGTTTAAAATGCATCTACTCCTTTATTACGCGCATATCCTAATCATAAATTTGGTAATATTTCATCACGAAATTAATTCTATTTAATTACAAACATAAAGGTCGTAGTACAGGATGCAATGCAACGTATATTCTTCGTAAGGACACAAACCCTTTTAAGGGCAATTTCAATGGATAATTAATATCTCTGCCAAAATGTATGCAACAGAAACATAAAATAATTTTCAAGAAAAATATATTTCTAAGAATTCGGCGTTTTTTTTTATATGGACTTTTTTCAGTTTTTGAACACGAATACCGTCTAAACTAAGCCGATTAGACGCCCAACCCCAGCCCACCCATACAATTTTTTCTTCGTCTCATTAAGATCTACAAAACTGCATCACTCAATCGAGGGGCCGCAAGTATCGGAATCTTGCCGAACACTTGTATATTGAATGTACAATAAGAAAGAGTTTAGATTAAGTTCATTTCTAGAAAGACTGCTTCTCATACAAAGAAACTAGTATCAACGCAGAAAGAGTAACGAACACAGTTTCATTTCAAATTTGAATGTACAAATCATAAATAAGTTTAACTTGTCCAGTCGCACTCCTTTCTCAAAAAAGTCTAGTTTGATGTGTATAAGGCAACGTGAAATAAAATGGCGCGTAGTGACGGATTTATTCCATATGTTATTTTAACGGATTGATTTATTAAAAGGTTTTGTATCTCAATACACCTTAGATTTGGACACCAGAGATTTGAACTCTTGTCATACCTACTTACTACTGCAAATGTAAACGTCCTCTTTTGTGTCGTTCCAATGACTCGAACTCGAAGACTGGTCTGGTCTGGTCGCCGATTGTAAAGAATCTGGAATATAGTTGTAACCGATTTCTAGAGAAAGTGATGGATTGACATTCAAAAAACATTGACGTTGCATAGAGTTAAACAGAGATAAAAAAGAATCAAATGGCTTCAAATCGTCAGCAAAGTCTGATATTTTATACCACATAAATATGAAGCCAACATCGCTGATTGAAAGATTGAAAATGAGTGGACCGAGGTGGTTGCCTTGCGGAACTCCGAAGCGACTAGTTCAAGGGTCAGTTGCAGTTCCTCTGCTGTGTAGTCTCCGTGTCGTAGTGGGTAAGTGCGTCGACTCACTTGCCAAGGACCCAGGTTCGATTCCCGGACGGGAAATCTTTCAAGTTGCTGACAACACTCAATTGTCTATGAAAAGCTTCTCAAATTACGCTGTTCGAAGTTGCCAAAAACTTGTAGGTTTCGTCTTCGTCTTCTTCTTCTTGTGGTGCTACAGTCCGGGGTGGACCTGGGCCTCAACCAACAGCCCTCTCCAGCCAGCACGGTCTTTCGCCAGCTGCCGTCAATTGCGCACTCCAAGTTGGTTGAGGTCCTTCTTCACTTGTGTGCGCCGCCTTATCCTGGGCCGTCCTCTATTGCGTCGTCCCAATGGCTCAGATTCGAAAACTTTTCGGGCCGGAGCAGTGGTGTCCATACGCTCTACATGGCCTAGCCATCTTCAGCGTTGTATCCGTAGACGCTTGACTAGGCTCATGCCGCCGTATAGCCGTGGTTGAATCTTCTCCGCCAGATGCCATCAACGCATACAGGACCAAAAATCGTACGCAGAACTTTTCTCTCGAAGAGACCAAGGACATCCTCATCCGCTTTTAGTAGTGTCCAGGTTTCCGCGCCATAAAGTAGGACTGGGATGATCAAGTGGTTATATAAAGCAAGCTTCGAGAGAGGGCTCTTGTACTCAATTGCCTCATGAGACTAAAGAAACAGCGATTGGCAAGAGTGATTCTGCGTTTGATTTCGGTACTGGTGTTGTTGTCCCTCTTTACCGACGAGCAGGGGTAGACGTAATCCTTGACTACATCGAAGTTTCTGCTGCCTAGTGTGACGCTCCATCCGAGACGTCGATATTGTGTGTCCTTCCTTGATGCCAGCATGTACTTCGTTTTGCCCTCATTGACCACCAGACCCATTTTACCCGCTTCCGCTTCAATGCCAGCAAACGCCGCATTAACGGCTCCCCGTGTTCGTCAAATCACGTCAATGTCATCAGCGTCGGCTAGCAATTGAACTAACTTTTGGAAGATCGTGCTTTTGGCTCGCCTTCTCTAAAACCTTTTTTGAATTTGAAAGTCTCTGTGAGTTCTTCAACGACCTTGACGGAACAGAGAAAGTACTCCATCGTCATCCTACAGAATTTGACAAGTTTGGTAAGAATGCCAAAACTAGACATGACACTGTAGTAAGTGTAAGTTTCCACCATTTATAAAATTTAATTGTGTGTAACTGGTGTATTCGTCAATTTTCATAGATTCTTGCATTTTTTACGAGGACTTCTTCGAATAGGCCTAAGACAGACCATTTTATCAACTTTAAAACAATCACGCAGAACTGTTACAACCAACGCCAATGACACTCATTGGGACAGCCTGGGACACTGAGCTCTTCCGCAAACACTGAAAAAGGGAATAATCGTCAAGCTTCCTAAGAAGAGAGGCCTGATGAAGTCCGGAAACTGAAAATGGGTTTTAGCTTTGCCTGCTATAGCCAAAATAGTTTCGAAAATGGTCCTGAAACGCATAACAGAACATATAGAAGCCGCATTTGCTGAACAGTCAGCAATACGCATCTCTACTTTATCTGCGAAATTGAAGTTCAAAGTTAAGTGTATTGATGTAACTTACCTTGGAAGCATTGTGCCTACTGAATGTGAAATCGAAAAGAACATCAACAGGCGTTTTGGTAAGGCAAATACTGCTTTGGAGTTTCGAGCTCCTAGCTTAAGGCTACAGTTCCAGTCAAATGTTCAGACCATCCAGCTACACAGTTGCAGCACCTGCCTAATGACAAGGAACCTAAGGGTTTTCTTCGAAACATTGTAAGGGTTTTCAGGCGTAATCTTGTATCCATCCATGACGAACCTTACAGAAGAACGAACATATTGACTGAATAATGACGGCAGTTGATTGAACACACGCTTTAAGCATGCACTGTCGAGCAATGCAATGAACCCGTTCGACCAATATGGTGGACGACCTGGACTACTGAGAAGCACATGACGTCGAATAGACGAGGAGGAATCAGTGCGAGCATTTCTCGCAACCGTACACGATAACACGTAGGAGTAGTCGGGCGCCCTATTTCCTGCAATGCATCACCCCCGGAAGTAAGGGGTCTGTGAGGGAGAGAGAGAGAGAGAAAGAGATAGCGTTTAACTCAAATGTCAGGAATCTTAAAAACTCTCCAACATCTCAATTCATGTCCATTTCATAACCTTAAAGTTCAACACATTCAATAAACTTTCCCTCAACAAAGAATTGCTATAAAACTTTAAATAGAGGATAACGATACCTACACACTGTTTTGAAATTTTTCCAAGACATGTTTACAAATCAACTAAGAAAAGGTACACAACAGGGTTAGTTCTTTGCTGTCTCACCATAAATGATTTATCGTTTTCTCATTGAAAAGTTATACACTGTGCGCACAGGGAGAGGATATGGGAATTTGAATTTTTTAAGGATATCAGCACAAAGCAGATGTCTTGTGCTTAAGTTAAAGCAAAAGAACAAGAAAGCCTGCCTCCTTGCAGAACTTTGGACACTGGAAAACAACTTCTAAAATAATTTGTTCAGTGGATGATCCAAGATTTGTACTTCACAGTTCATTGCAAGGAACTGAAATTTGAGTATTTTAAAAGACGAGGCTAAGTGAAACTAGGGAATATAAAATTCATAACCCATAAACTTTTGATGGTTTTGGAAATTTGTACGTCAGAATCATTCAACAACGGGGAGTTGGTTGCTTCTAGTTTATGATAGGTTGTGTAGAGCATCACTTACTTGATTGATTGGTTGAGTGGCACTACAGTCTACAAGGGATTAGGGCCAAGGTTTCAATAAGTACCTGGGTTGTCACGAGTAGTTTTTTGTCGACTTCGAAGAGCTAAATTTTCATAGACAATTAGTACTCTTTGAGTGTTGCCAGCAACTCAAAAGGAGTGGAGCCGTGAACAATGTGAAGTTTTTAGTCCGCACATATGTATAAATATAAGCAAAGAGATGTTTAATTGTTTAGAGAATTGTAAAACTGTCTTAATGTTAAGAATTTGCGACAACCAGAGCCATTCAAAAATTGCATCTTACATTGAATACTAGTCCATTTATTGCAAGCTATGGGGTTGGAAGCCCTGGTTTTTGACACCTGCTAAACTCAGCTATCATTTGATGTGAAAATCGTTGAAAATACTAAAACTTGCAACAAAAGTGGTGATTCAAAAGTAGACGCCTTTTCCGCATTACGCGTCATAGTCGATCGACTACACAAGCAATCGTTAAATTTGTAAAAAAAAATTCAAGAGAGTGGAAGCGCTACTTATGTGATCAAGCATGTGCATCATCACAATGCACGGTCACTGGGAAACATTATTGCTGCAAGTGCAAGTGTTTGTAATGATCCGAATTTATCGATTTCCCGGCGTTCGCAGCGATTGAATGTGTCGTAGACTTCAGTATGGCATACTTTGCATTTGGATTTGCATTTCTACCCCTATAAAGTTCAACTAAAAATTGACTGTTATACTCGTAAGCGTTGGAATAACAGGATTTTTCGAACAACATTTCCTTCAGTAAAGAGGCATATTTCTCACTGGGGCTGTATGTAAAGAAACAAAATTGCTACATCTGAAGCATAGAAACTGCACAAGCGATCGAAGATCACACTGACCGGTTTGATGAGCTCTACGGTCAAAAGGTGCCATTGGTCAATTTTTTTCGAATATAACATTGTCGAACGGAAAAAGTTTATTCGCAACGATATGGTAAAAAAACGACTGTTTTCTAGCATGATTGAAGATTATAACTTGAACGGTTTGTGGTTCGAACAAGACGGTGCAATAAGCCACAGAACACGCCCAATTATCAATTATACCTTAATTGTAGGAGCAGTTTCCTCGTCGCATAAATTTACGATTTGGCGACGTCACTTGGCTACCTAGACACGTTACAAATGTTACGTTCGAAAATGTGCTTAAAATGACATCAAAAGAATCGCATAATAATAAAAATAATAATTGAGGGGCACTACAGCCCACAAGGGACCGGGGCCTAGCTTCTACAGCAAATACTCGTGTTGTGCGTGCTACTGCTCTCTCCCTAGTAGAAGGGATCTACATGTTTTGCCGCCTCCAAACGGCGAGAATTGAGAAGTTTTTGATTCTCTGAATTGATACTCTTCGAATTTTGTAAGCAACTCAAAAGAGGTGATGCCGTGAAAAAAATGCGAGGTCCTAGACTTTCTGCGTGGCGGTCGACGCACTTACCACAACGCTAGGTGACCACAAAAAAATTGCCTGCTGCGGTCATTATTAAGATTTTTATCGAAAATGTATATAAATCGAAAAATGAATATTTACAATATAAAAATGAAATCTTGTCCTTTCTATGTTGAGACTTCCCTTAGGCTAGAACTTAAGTCAGACGAACACCTCTTTTAGGTGATCAAATCCTTTAGGCAGATAATTTCCTTAGGCAGACAACTTCCTTAGACGAAGTTCTCTAAAGCTCGGGTAATTCATTTAGAATGACACCTTTGTTAAACGAACCCCTGCCCTCCACGGACGCCGCAATATAGGAGATAGTTCCCTTAGGCTTACAGTTTCCTATGCCTAGACCTACATTCGCACCATTACGGGTGTACATCGGCTATCAGTGCATGGTAAATGTTGTCGACTCTGAACGGCGAGTTGAAAAACATTTTTCATCAAGGCAAGCTATCAGAAACATGATGTATTAGTTTGGAGAGATTTTTCGTAAAGCACCCGATCAAATGGCTGTATGTGGGTTATCACAAAAGAGTTAGTAGAGTCTTGCAATGAGGTAAGGACTTCGACTAAAATGTGCAGTAATGACATGTGATCGAAAGAATAAGACTACGAATACTAGATGGGGAAATGAGATTTTCTCATGCAATTGATGGAGAGAGATAGAGAGAGAGAGAAAGAGAGAGAGAGAGAGAGAGAGAGAGAGAGACAGAAACGCAGCAGTGCGCAAGGAACTTAATGTTGAACTGCTGGTTGTTCGACTAGAAAGGAAAGTGCATTCGTTTACGAGTAATGAATGTTTTGAATTATCAATGAAATGAATAAGTAACACACTATCCAAGGAATAGTTCTAAAACTCACTTAGAGCATATTTTTTATTTTTGGAATTGGGGCGCACAAGGGGGTTGTTTGGTACCATTAAGTGACCGGAACTTATTCACAGCACGGTCGAAGGTATGGAGGAAGAGAGGGAAAGGAGGTACTGGTGCACATTGGTTTTCAATGCCTGTGGATTGTTGTGAGGGCGAAAAGTTGGGCTAGAAAGAGCATTCCATATTCGTGTGGTGCGGGTGAAGAACGAGTCTATAAACATAGGTATACTTTTGAAGGTGGGCTTGAGAATGAACGGGTGGTCATTACTAGAGGGGCGAGTATTGCGGTTAAATTCTTGAAGGGGAGGAATGCAGCTGCCTAACTCATCAGAGCATTTTTTGTAACGTTTAGCATTTAGCAAAAGAGCGATAAGGACCCATTATTTCGTCGATGTTCTAGCGAGTTGATTGGCTTGTCAGATTTATTATTACTAGAAAGTTTTATCGCTCGCTCTTGAATTCTATCCAGTTAGTGCAGGGAGGTCTTAGGAGCTCCGGATCAGATAGGAGCGTTGTACTCAAGTTTTGGACGGATGTAAGACTTATACACAGAGTTATAGACTTATAGACATTTCGCTGCATTTTGGCGATCTCATCATCATTTGGCGAATATGTGATCGTTCCAACTAAGTGTTGAGTTGATACACATAATAATAACAATTGTGTGGCACTACAGCCCACAACGGACCAGGGCCTAGCTTCTACAACAACTACTCGTCTTGTGCGTGCTACTGTGCTTCACGAGTAGAAGGGACCTATAGTTATTTGCCGACTCCGAACGGCAAGATTTTGAGAAGCTTTTACATAGACACTCTTTGAGTGTTGTCAGCAACTCGAAAGATGTGGTGCCGTGAAAAAATGCTAGGTGTCCCGTCCGGGAATCGAACCCAGACTTGCGCGGCGGTTGACGCACTTACACCGCGGGTAGATACACATATCGAGGTAGAAAATCGTTAGGTTTCAACAACCCGAGAGCCATTCATGGATAATGGCTGTTTTTTTTTGGATCGCTTAAATGACAGTAGATAGCACTGGGACTTGAAAGCATTAAATTTCACTCCATTCGTTTCACCAAAATCAGTTATGCTGTCAAGATCGGAATTAAATGATCTTAATATACGATGCCATTCCAAATCTATGGCCGAAGATGGGGTGTCGTGAGCCAAAGAACGAATATGGAAAGCTGAGGGTGTGGTGGAGACATCGTGATATTTTCAGTGAAAATCGCAAGCTACGGTAATAATTCCAATGATAAAAACCTTCAGAAAAGGAATTTTTGAGAAAAAAAAGTGAACTCCCAGATACCACAACGCTGTTCGGTTAATTGTGACAGTAACCCTACGGCCCTGACTCCAATTTACTCCAACCAAGTTCATTATCCTTTTAATTCCATTCAAATAAAAGCCCCTCCAGCATTTTGCATTTAGTGCCATTAATACTAGTTGTCTAGTTGTTTTATATTTCACAAAAATGAGTTTTAATTTTTTTAAGGGCACAATTCCCAGAAATGCACTGAATTAAGCCCACAAACATTCCATAAGCCTTTGTGGTAACAAATCCTTCTCGTATGTAAAACTAGACATCCGACAAAGCGAAAACAAAAATTAAATTACAACTTTCGCACAAATTGCGCTCGCTTTGTGCCGAGTTTGAAAAATATGTTGTGCACTCTCCCCCTAGCGCACAAAAAAACATATAGAGTGTTTCACTTGAAATTGAACTATAAATTTGAGATAGCAGATAAAGAGCTTACGAGTGATTCTATGTGGCACATGTGGAGGATAGTTTTTTTCTTGTTTTGTTGTCAGCTCCCGCCACCCGCAGCGCACCGTCCCTTTGCCACTGATACACAGAAGTTGCAATAATTCCATTGACAAAATAATGATTTATAACCGGGACTTTTCAAACAAACACACACGCGCTAGCTGGCTGGCTGCTGTTGAACTCGATCCGCAATAGAATATGTAGGTGCTGGGTACCTTAGCAACTTGCAGTGTTATGCTGCAGAATGCAGTCCTTGTTGTTCGCATGTTTACGCTTCGCAACCAAACCAAAGGATTTCGCCCCGCCCCCATTTCATCCATAAGTGGTGCACTCAATATTTTCAAATTTATTTTCGCTGTCAATTTTTAGTTCTGCGACAAATGGTCTTTCTCAGGCACACACAAAGAATCGAATGGATGCACGGAGGGAAATAAAATTTCGGATTTAACCGGTGGGGTGGCGGGGATCGCTCGTAAACTGTTTGCGTTAAAAAGATTTAATGTCTTGTGGTTGTTTTGCGCTGGGTGGTTGGCTGGTGTTTTTTTCCATGTTTCACCGTACGTAACGACATGAATTGTTGCAATGTGTCATTTAAGCGATTTGTTACATTTTATTGAAAAGATAGACAAATTCGATGGATGCCATAACGAGTTTCGAGATGAAAGAAGATATCATTTGCGGGCGGAATAAGTTTATATGAAGTGGTGGGCGGGGATGGACAATAGAGGGCTCATCGTTTCTTTTGTGTATTTTTGGAAAAATGAAGGTTTAGCGTTTTCTTTGGACTTGCCATGGTTTGGGGGATTTGTGGGTACATGGAACCGGTATAATGTTCCAAGATGAAATGAGCTCTGTGGCTCTATTGTGAGGGCAGATGAGGGTACTTACTCATCACTCTGTTCTGGATTCTGTGGAGTTTTGAGGCCGAAAATATATAAAATACCGCTGCACTACAATGAATTTGTTGGTTTTGCTTAATCTGTCATTTCCAAAATACTCTTTCAAGGAATTCGTTTAAGTGTGCACGCAACAGGTCCACCAATAAATAACACCCCTGCCAGCATTGCAAGTTCCTCGAATTTCATAAAGTTAATTTTATATCCCACCTCCGTAGGTACTCCGTTAACTATGATGCACCGAAAGTGGGTCATGAGGCACGAGGGAGCTAAAACTCTAAATTGTTCTCGATGTGCGGATATTCTATCTACCATTTTTTTACAAACAAACTTTCACAGATACTCCTCTATTGAAATACGTGGCGTTTGCAGCAAGTGAGTATAGAGCAGCAATTTCCTTCACAGCATCATGCCAGTGAGTATCGGGATTTTCCTCTTAACCACATCGTGCCAGCTTAAAAGTCCCCGTGAATTCTTCTCCTCGGGAGGTTAAGAGTTTTTGATTTACTGTAATCTGTGGCCATTCCTTTTAAGTTCTGTCCTCACTGCCTTGAGCGGAGTCCGCACCTCGTTTGCAACCAAGCATTTCGCTGCTTCACAAATTTATAACATTTTTTTCTGCACCCCATTCCAGCGGCAAGTTTATCTGCAAATTGAACTGAATGGTGAGTAAGGTCAGTTTACCATAATATTTTTGAGCAGGTCGCTTTCTTATTATCACGCGATAACTTTTGCAGCAGGAGGTTTTTCCGAGTCATAGAGATTGTTGATGCTATGCATAATCATTAAATTTGACGACACATCCGCGCCGACTTCTTGATTTTAAGAATTAAATTAAAGGAGGACGGCGTTTCATTCTGCAGAGAGTCAGCTCATCTACATACGTGTGTGTTTGTACACTCGCACCACTTCTTACGACTTTGCTGACAACGCTCGAAAAGCATCAATTGTCAATGAAAAGCTTCTCAAATCTCGCCGTTTGGAGTCGGCAAAAACTGTCCCTTCTACTCGTAGATAGCAAATATCAAGTGCGTGCATTTTCACATTGTGTTAGGAATATGATTTTTTTTAAAGTTGCAGCGATTTTAATCACAAGTATGTACGTATGTAGGTGCCCTTGACGGAGTCTATGTTCGTCAAAATAATGGAACATGTCGTTGATTTTAAGTTGCGTTTTGTGTTTTTTCCGACTGAAGAGTCCTGCGACGGAAAATACATATATTGGCTTCGCCTTATTCCTGGGGAAATCGTTGATGCTACAAAGCTTTCCGTGTAAACGAACATTTTTCTATTATTAAAAAATTTAATTATAAAAAAAAAATAATTCGTTTGCGACTATCAAATCACATGTTGACATTTTATAGTGCGCCAATGAGAAAATTGCTGCATGCTTCCGTTCTTACATTGCCTCTACATTCAGAAACCGAAATAATATGAAGATTTGTTTTCATTTTTACATTATATAATCTTAAGGGTGTGTGATACGAATTTAAAATTTTGTTTAAAGTCAAAGGGGGTTCCCAAACGCGTCGTTTTTGTCTCAATTTTCTTTTAGCCACTATGGCTTGAGGTTATACTCACGACCAAAAAAAGAGAAAGTTTTAATTGAAACAGGAAAAGGAATCTGAAAAAACTTAAGTTCGAACACTCCAACCGATCAATTATTCGTCAACTCCTTCTTCAGATTCCATAGAAAATGTTGTCAACACTATCCAAGATCGTCCATCAGATCAGGGAACACCAAAACGTTTGCTAAACGTCTCGTCGATTTAGCCAGAATTTTATGTTCTTAAAATTGGCATTGATTTTTGGCTTGACTGAACTGACAAATAAGCCAATCGAATATTAGGTTCCACAAAACTTCAAAATTGCGATAAAATGTCTCTGCAGATCTCCACATCAGCCGCAACATACTTCCAACTTTGTTCACAAATGTTTACATGTCAAAATAAAAATCAAGAAATCGTAACTTGATTCTGGCTGTGTTTTTTTTTTCAATTTTGAGGGAAAACTCTGTGAAGAAGGCTTCAGTTACTGCATCCGATCGTCTATATGAATATAATATTTCAAAGATGAATTTGGGTGGAGTGAAGTAATGAGTTAAGTGCAACAGGGAAAAATCACAGGATACATCAAAAAGCATCAAGCTATAAAAAACCGTTCAAAAGGCAATATGTGACTCAAAAGAATTCACCCATTCCGTGGTTGCCACTTCCGAAGCTTTAAGGGGTGGTGTCTAACAAAAGAAAAAGAGTCACCATCCACAGAAATCTTTCTTTGATTTTGCTATTCAAATTCACATTGGAATACAAAAATCCAATCAATGACTGAGCGCTCTAATTTTCTATTTTTAAAAAAATCTACGACTCCGCTTAAGCAAAATTTTAGATTGTTATTGTAGACAAAATATATTTTAAGTCAATTTCAAAAATATCATAAGCCATTAATATATCGATGATTGCCGTTTGCGAAATGCATTTATCAATTTTATGGAGTATCAGAGCCTGGTAAAGACCGCCCTCTAATCTTGATCATCAAAAGCAAGTTTAGTCCTTCTTATGACATTGTCTCAACAAAAAATATATACCAAAGCGAATTAAGAATGCGTTAAAATTTGCTTTTATCTCGCTTGGTGTTATTTCTGGCACATGCAAAACTCCCTTCACACATTTACCACCAACAACTCAAATATATTTTTGCTTGTCAACTAACTGTCCTTACTCCTTCGAAATTATTATATGACGTAGGCGTCAGTCAAAGGAGCCCAAGTGTGTTTTCAAACGTGCGATATCGCAGAACTGAAAAAACGAGAAATTAAGTGCTCACCTCAAGTTATTGAGGAAATTGGAAACGTATGTTTGAAAAAAAAAACACAATTAAAGCGGTCTTAATGAAGTATACATTTCTTTTGAAGGTTTTAATAAGTCAAAAAAGGCTTATCATTGAATTTAAATTGAAAAATTAACGGTCGCGTAACACATCCGCAGAGCGTTAAAACTTTAAGCACCTACTAAGACTTGAGTGTAAACTGCCACTACTCCTGGAGCAACCAAAAGCCATGTGCTTCCCGAATTCGTATTCAAGACATTTTGAAACTCGGTACGTGTACACTGAGCGTCCTTAATATTTATCGTTTTTAATTTTCGCCAAAGGGTCCTCTCCCACTCGGAAGTTGTCTCCGACTTCAAGTGCGCGCCCCCATCGGAGCATATGCTGCGGCCACGAAGGCATCCATTTCCACGGCACAATGAGATAATTGCTGTGTCCTTTATTAATTTCTCAATGACCACGTTTCTGCCAGTATCGTCAGAGTACATCGCTTGTTCCTTTGCTGGCGCTCTGCTGTGTTCATGAGGAAATCGCACCAAACCGCAAAAAAAAAAAATAAATATCCGGTCAACCAAACAAAAAAATGGGGAAAAATCGCGACGGACACCATTTTTCGCTTGCGGCGCGAAATTCTCGATTTGATCGGCTAGACAAGATAAAAACTTATTTTTGGCTTCCGTTCTGGTTTAATTTAATTTTTATATCCTAAAAATTGGCCGCCTCTGGCAGCGAACACGTTTGCGGCGGTGTGGTAAGTGCAACATGCCTCCTCCTGTTTTTTACGCGATGGTCGCGGCGACGACGCCTTGCCGCTTGTCCTGCATGCCATACACACGAACTCATGAACTCATGTTCACGCACTCGTATGCCATGAGAATGAGTCGTCGCGTGAAGCGGAAGGAAGACTGCCAGACGTCGCGTTTGGTCGATGGTGCTCATTGAACACAGAGGCTCCTCCTTCCCCGCCCCCGCACCATTAAATGCCTGGAGGACTGCAGACAGCGGCGGTGGCGGCGGCGGCGGCGACGAAGGTCGATGTGATGTGAACAACGAACCGATTCTGTATTTTGAAACAGAAAACCGTTCGGTCGGGATTAAATTGCAATAATTAAGAATTTTACGTAATCCACTCTGCTCATTAATTTTTCCAATTTATCAACTAATTAATTATGTTTGCATGTGTTGGTGGGCGCTGAGGGCAGCACTGTGTTGCCAGATTGGAGAACAAGTCAGTCTCCTTCCCAGTCCCAGTCCCAGTCCCGGGAAAGGTCGACCCGGGCCACGTGAGACTTAATCGCATTAAATGCACAACAATGTGGGATCAATTAGCATAAAAACTACTGCAAATGTTTCTGCTTAAATATTTAATGTTTATGCGTACAATTAGTGGATACTAATTAAACATGTAGCTTCATGAAATATTTGACGGGGCCTTCGATTTGCGATACCGCCATTGTTTGTGATTTTTTAATTAATGCAATATTAGCAACAATTGGTATTTATTCAATTTGTGCGGCCGAATGTGCGCCGTTAAGCCGCTTGAAGTTTGCACAAATGAATTATGGAAAATGTTGTTAATTACAACAGCATACGGAGACCGCTGAGGGGCTTGGAGCGTTTTTTTTTCGGTGCCTGTCGACGACTGATATTTAATGTGTGTGGCGAATAGAATGTGTGCCCTAGTTGTGGCAACCAATTTGCGGTCAATCGGAAAGGTAATCAATTTCGATAAATATTTTAATGTGAGCAGTCAAGTGTGGCCGCAAATATTTTTGCACAGAAATGCCTTTTGTTGCGGGCGAGTTGTGAAAATATAATCCGTTCTTAAACTTTACAGTAAAGTGCTGAATTTTGATACCGTTGATTGGAGAACTATTACATTTAGACTAGTACCTCTCTCACTCTCACCTTTGAAACTCCATTTATGGGGTGTGGACCATTTAAACGATTAAATATTTTAGTAGCTGATGTATTTCTCAACAAGAGGTTGGACTTGATACGCAGAGCTATGTCCAATTATGGCATTCCCAGTTAAATAGTGAGATTGTGTAGGATGAATGTGAGGAACTCTCGCTCCTCTGTCAAGATCTACAACGAACTTACCGAGGTCTTCAAAGTCGTGTGACTTTTTCGAATGAACACAGAGAGCCGTTTGTTGGGATTAAAATGAAAACGGTTTAAATGGTCTGGCGGTGAAAGATTGAAAAACACGGTATATATTGTCATCAAGGAAGAACGCACAACAATGATGCCCCGGACATCGAAAGTGGCAGCGAAATGCATTCAAGGACTTCACGTCGAGGTCTATCTCGGCTTCGCAGTAAATAGGGACAGATGTGGGATTTGGATTAACGTGATCACCTGTCTTGATTGCCTTGTGCTACAGGGTCCATTTTCCTAAGAGTCATACATAACGCAATTCTCAATAGCTTAGTTACTCAAGTACCAAACAGGGTTCATGCTTGAGGAACAACCACTCAGCCTTGGTGTGGAGGCCTTCCTAAAACCTCTGCTACTCTGCTGGTTGCAACGCCGCAGACCTAATCTCAACCGATATGCTCCATTAGCGTTGTACAATGGATGTAGTCGGGAAGGCAGTGATTTGCAAAATACATCAGCCTGGCCACATCGAGCTAATAAGTAATAGCAGGTAAAATTTATTTCGTAGAACTATTTCGAAAAAAGCCTAAGGCTCGAAAATGAAAGACAGACCGAACATTCAGTATGCGACCAAGTCAAGCAACGTATCCGGATCCGTAAAGCATAAATTCAGTCCCTCCATGGGTCGTTGTCCTGACATAAACAAGTAACAAATCAGATCCCTCAAATTATTCAATTAATATTAATTTCTTGTAAGTGGCGCCCCCTTTATATCCAGGGACTTTCCGAGCGATGTGTTATGTGGGATTTAAATTCTTCTGTAAGGTCCTTCGACTCTTACACAGAAGACCCCAGTTCCAATGCCGTGCTGGATGTAAAACTTGCTCGATACTATACACGGCTTTACTTTGCTTACGTTAGTGGCAACAACCTCCTTCTTTTTTTCCTTAACCGAGATGAATCTGGTAATAAACTTCACGACTCTTCAATATTTAAAATGACCTTGGGTTCAACTATTTAAGGTCCTCCTCTACCATGTTCTCCACTTTGATTGAATTTGAAGAGGTTTAATTTAAATTCGTTCTACATAAGCTATCGAAACGGAAACACTCATAATGTTTTGACTATGTTAACAATTGTCATACAGCCGTAGTCGCCTTTTTATCGTCTTCTACAAGTTTCGGAAATTAGATTGCAGATAAGTCGAAAGACAAGCGACCAGAATATCTTTGCCCTTGCTTGAGACTATACAGCTGGACTCTAATAATGTGTACGAAGATATTTTATGAAGTGTTTCTGTCTTTCTCAGGATCCATATTCAGTGTAAGACCAGTTTCAGCAGCTGCCTACTCGATGCTCAGAATTACCCCACTAATAGTCTGTAAAGTCCTTTGGATGATAGACCTCCATCAACATTTGATAACAGTTGTACAAGCATGTGGCAGATTGAATCACTATTGTTCACAGTTTTAACTTGTAAACTTTCTTTACGACGGTTATGTTATAAAAAGTCGCTTTGCATTTAAATACGTTAATATCATATCATTTAGGTGTCGGGCAGATCTTCACTGATTTTGAGGGAGCATTAGACATTCTCTGGTCGCCGGGGTGTAGCGGGTTGGTGCGTCGACTCACACGCCAGGGTCCCAAGTTTGATTCCGGGCGGAACACCTCGCATTTTTTGCAGCACCACCTCTTTCGAGTTGCTGACAACCCTTTTTTTAATTTTTTTTTTATTTGTGCATTTTTATTAATAAATGTTTGAAGTCTAATTACTTAATCCTAGGAAAATACTTAAAACTAGCTTATTGAATCTTAACAATAGTTTAAAATCAAACTTACTGACCCTACACAGGTGCTCTAAGCTAATCTATATCTATTCTAATTACAAGTGCCTTTGGGCATAATGGGCGTTAAGTATGCTGACAACACTCAAAGAGTATCGATTGTCTCTGAAAAGCTTCTCAGATCTCGTCGTTCGAAGTCGGGAACAAACTGTAGGTCCCCTCTACTCGTGAGAGAACAGTAGCACGCACAACACGAGAAGTTGTTGCAGAAGCTATGTCCTGGTCCATTGTGGGCTGGCACTGCAGCCAATTATTATTATTTAGTAGATGTTCTCCATCGTTGTCCTACAAGGACGAATGCACTTAGCAGTGATGCCAAGACTCGCAGATTCGACATAGAGTTCGTCTTTGGAAATGTTGTCACACGCAGTCTACAAATTGTTGAGAATGGGTTTCGAACTGTTAGGTCTCCTGCAAGATTTGCTGATGTGAACCAATATTCAACTTCATATTGAAAAAGCAAAAATAGTCAAAGTGTGTATGAACGACTAGAAGTCTTAAATTGATTTAATTCGTAAATGTACGTGAGTAGCACTGAATACATAATGTTTGACTCTTGCACACGAGTTGAGTTGTGGTTGAGGGCGTCGTTTTTTGAATAAAGAGATTCAATTCCTTGTTATGATTTTGCATTAAGCGCTAAGCGATTTGCTTTCTGTTTATTAAAAAACGTGTCTTACACAGAATACACTCAGGTTTGCCTCTGAAAAATATGATATACATACCTTGAAGGGAAAAGGTCGTAATAGGGTAAATGAAGTCTAAGAAAAAAAACAAGCGAAAAAAAATCTGAATCTGGTGAAGTCCGAGTTTAACTCGAATAAAAGACGTGTCATGATTTATTTCATAAGGGGTGATTTTTTAAAAGCTATAGGAAAGTTAAAAACACATAAAATTCAGAAAAATGCATGAAATCTTTATTTGAATCGATAGTTAAGTCCATATAATTTAATGTTTGAAGGTTATTTGATGCAAATCTTGACCTTGACTGCGCCTCAAATGGTCCCTCCCTTTAGTCTAATTTTGGCATACTCTTTCCAACATTTCGGCCGGTATCTCACGAATAAATGCTTAAATGTTGTCTTCCAATGCGTCAATTGAAGCGGCCTTGTCTGTATAGACATGAGCTTTAACATAGCCCCACAAAAAATAGTCTAAAGGCGTTAAATCGCACGATCTAGGCGGTCAATTGACCGGTCCCGAACGTGAAATAAAATGTTCACCGAACTCGCCTCTCAATAAGTCCATTGTTGCGCGTGCTGTGTGGCATGTGGCACCGTCTTGTTCAAAACACATGTCATGCAAGTCAAGCTCTTTCATTTTGGGCAAAAAAAAGTTGGATATCATCTCACGGTAGCGCTCACCATTCACAGCTATGTCACGATTCGCGTCATCCTTGAAGTGGTACGGTCCAATGATGCCACCAGCCCATAAACCGCACCAAACTTTGACTTTTTCTGGATGCATTGGTAGCTCTTGCAATGCTTCCGGCTGATATTCGCTCCAAAATCGACAATTCTGCTTCTTTACGTACCCATTAAGTCAAAATGAACCATCCATACCATAAAATGGATGAAGCGCGCGATGAACTCTCTTAACAGAGCACGCATTTTGACAATAAAATTCAATATTTTGCAAGCGTTGTTCGTTTGTAAGACGATTCATGGTTAAATTATAGATATAGATAAATTATAGAGGAAACGTGCGTCAGCTGTTTAAAACAGTGTTACCAAAAAGATAATAGCCAACAAATCACCCTTTACAGAGCAAAAGCAATCCAAGTATTTAACCTTAATTTCGAAATACTGAAAGTTTTACGGAACATTTTTAAAGTTTCCATATTCGATATTTATTTCACAAGCTCCAATGCTGCCGAAACCTACGAAATTTTCCGATTGTGATGCCTTCAAGCGCAGTAACGATTCTTCAAAACTTGACATAATTTCAAAATATTTATGCATGTGTCGATTGATATCCTTCATCCTTCATCCATCATCCTTTAAAGATTTTACATTTAAAGGCACACATTAAATGTCTCTCAAAAACTTTCTAAATCTATCTGGCCAAATGAGGCATGTTATGCTTATCAGTGTGACACACAATCCTTGCAGTAAGAAGGACATTCCTTTACCTTCTTGTGCCTTATGAATAGTGTGTATTTTCCCACAGAATTTGCATAAATTAGAGTGAACCAGTTCACTCGAAGACTCCATATTTCAATTTGATTTAATAACCATTAAAAATATGTACACTGAGAAATACCCCAAGCGGACTACCTTCGAAATACCAGAACAGGCAACGGTTACAGAATTGGGCTGGTAGTTGATTTAATTTTGATTTATAGCAATGTCATACAAAAATTCTGTTCACTCACACTCCACTTTGTAGTATATCAAAATTTACCCTAGTGCCTGTCTTCTGGTAGTTTGTAGTGAAATATTGCTCAACACTCACTCGCTAAAGAGCACACTCCCTCAACGATATTCTGAAACGCACTCCACTCACAAATGAAACACTCGTCTGGTTTATCGTAAAATTCAGAACTCAATGTCTCATGCGACACCAAACTCCCGCCACACACGACTCGAAGTCATGTCTCATGAGTTTGGGAAATTTCCCATTCAACCACTCATTTGAGTTCAGCTAGTGGAACAGTGTTCCTGGGGAACGTTGAAAACTCTTTGTCGGTTGAATCTGAGAAATGGAATCCGGTTGAGGAGATTCCCGTGGCTGTGAGTTGCTCTTACATTGAATGGAAGCGTTCCCCGTCGGGTTGAATACTCCGGGAAAGTCCAATTTGCCGACCAATGCTCGGGGGGATGGAGCCTCTGATTTAACACCCTAGTTCGGCTTGTGGATTGTGGAAGATTTGGAATTAATTCCATTGCATGGACTACTCTAGTTTCTCGGTTTTACTCCAAAGAGAACTGTGTCAAGAATCAGTTGTAAAAATGTCGAGAGCAACGAGTTACAAAGGTTGAGGAAGGTTGTTTTCGCTCAACGCTGTATGGCAAAGTGGAATCTAACGAGAATTTATGTGTATTTCAGATTATTGCCGTCACAATTTAGGAGATTTTCGTCAGTTGGTAGCTGTATTATGAGCTGAAGAAATACCGATGTTATTCAAAATGGAATTTAAGGGGATGACATTGATTTGCTCATTTTAAAAATAGATCTTGATATTTGATGTGAATTTAATCTGATGATTGGAAGATGACTTGTTGGATTTGAAGAAGTGCCTAAGAAGAAGTGCCTAAAAAAATCCATAACGTTGGGAAATGCTTTGAGAATTTGATATGAATTACGTTAGCTTGAAAAACAATTTTGAAAATTAATTCGTTGAAACAGGGGTGGACTGAACTTACATGTTTAAAACGTTAGGGTAGAGAGGACTTAAATTAATTCGAATAAAATAAAAAAAATATTTTTCAAATACAGCGCCAAATTTAGCGACTACAGCACTACAAAAATAAATAAAGAAACCAAATATTTAAAATATTCGGCATTTACCCAGTAGATATATTTAACAATATCCACATTTTCGAAGTTTGAATTATCCTTTCTGAGTTGAAAAAAATTTTGGAAAAAATTTCAATATTATAGTAAATATGACTTACGTGGATATTTATAAGGTCACACTTTCTGCTTCTTCAAGATGTTGAAAACTGCGTTTTTAGATTCTAAAAATGTCATTTGTTTATACTCCAGGACTCCTTAAGGTGTCAGAATACTCGAAACTTCTACCTTATTCCATGTTCTTGTGAATTGTGGCGCCTGCATCATTGAATTTAATAATTGAGTGGCACTACAGCCCACAACGGTCCAGGGCCTAGCTTCTACAACAACTTCTCGTGTTGTGCGTGCTACTGTTCCTTCATGAGTAAAAGGGACCTACAGTTTTTTGCCCACTCCGAATGCCGAGATTTGAGAAACTTTTCATAAACTATCGACACTCTTTGAGTGTTGTCAGCAACTCGAAAGAGGTGGTGCTGTGAAAAAAATACACGTTGTCCCGTCCGGGAATCGAACCCAGACTTTCAGCGCGACGGTCGACGCACTTTCCACTACGCCACAGCGACCACAACATGTAATTTATTTCTGTTCTTTTCAGGAGAATAAGATAATGAGCTGCTGCTGTAGGGAAAGCCTTTCAAGTCCTTGGTTTACAGTCTCATCAAAGGATCACTTAAGCTGGCACACCAAATTTTTCTTTTCATGGAAAAATTTTTCCTTTGGATTGAAGTAGTTTTGGCCTGAACTTTACATAAAATGTAAGACGCGAATTCTGGCTTAGTAAGGCATGTCGATACCATAATACGCAACAACAAATCAAATCCTTACTTGGGGGAAAATTGTTTTAAACGATTTACATTGTTCCCTGGAAATGTTTTGTTCTTACATTTGAAAAAACTTAAAATTCAACACTGCCAACTTAAAGTAATTTGTAGTCGCCTTGGCGTAGTGGTATTTCAAGAAGTCTAGGTTCGATGCCCGGACGGGACACCTCGCGGGAATTACGGTACCACCTCTTTTGAGTTGCTGACAACACTCAAGAAGAATAATTGTCTGTGAAAAGCTTCTCAAATCTCGCCATTGGGAGTCGGAAAAAAACTATACGTCACTCCTATTCGTAAGACGACAGAAGCAAGCTCAACACATGTGGTTGTTGCAGAAGTTTTGCCCTGGTCCCTTGTGGGCTCTATTACCACTCAATTATTATTATTATTGTTGTTACGGGGAAATATTATCTTTTTACTTTTAAATAACCTTAATATACCGATGTCAACTTAAAGCAGTGTTTAATGATATATAAACTCTTAAAGGTTTCGTTTTCGCAAGCAAACAAATTTCGGTATGTTCGCCTTTTTGTCGCATTCCTCATCTTTATTATATATTTAAATGGCTTCTATCACATTTTTTGCATGACAAGTAATATTTAAGAGTAAACATTTGAGATTGAGGGTCATTTGCACACGTATCAATCGACGGATCTTCTTAAAATGATGTGATATTGCCTTTCCAACTTGTTGATTTGAGTTACTGCTGTAGAACTATTAAGCCCCAAAGCTGAAAGAATTTGTGTCTCCACAGCCACAGCTCCTACACCCAGAACTTGTAAAATTTCACCGAGCACTCAACGAAAATTGTGTTGGGCTTAAGTAGCGGCAAACCAACAAGACTCGAATTTTTGAAATCTGAAATCACAATTTTGAAAAGCTAATCCAGTGCATTAGGGAAAAGTGAAAGTCAAAATATGAAATTATGTTTTCTCACGTTTGATAGGATTGATGTCGGATATGGTGACAATGCTGTCACGGCTATGGTGTGTGTATATGCACGTTCATAGGTATGATGTGGTAGGTTACAATAATAGATATTTTATTTTTTAATGGTTAAGTATATTTATATGCAATACATATGGTGCGTCGGAGTATGTAGAAAATGTTTTTTTTTTATATAATTATGACTCTATACACTTAATTGACTTAAACTTGCAGCTAAATATCTATTTAATTGCTCGTAACTTCCGGACTCACACGCCAAGGTTCCAGGTTTGATTCCCTGACGGAACACCTTGCAACATTCATGGCACTATCTCTTTCGAGTTGCTCACAGCACTCAAAGACCACTTATTGTCTTTGAAAAGCTTCTGATCTGATGATGAAATCTCGCTGTTCGGAGTCAGTAAAAAACTGTAGGTAGCAGTAGTAGAACAGTAGGACGCACAACACGAGTAGTTGTTGCAGAGCTCTCTGGTAATTGTGGGCTGTAGTGTCACTTAATTATTAACATTGTTATCAAGTTTCGATACCAAGGTATTTCGCTTGTTCTTTGGTGGAGTATTTGGAGTCATGCAGGAGCCTTCTTTTCCTGTTGGGACAGAACGCGGTTTCCCTTGAGTAAATCGGGTTATTTTGGCGTGTTTTCACATATTGGTTGGATACCGTGCGAATGCGTTCTCATTTGGAGATTGTCTAATTCCATTGGTATTGCTGAAATTGTTGCTTTTTCGGTGGGCTTCGTTGTTCTTGGGAAAAAAGGCGTGGCGTCTCCTTTATTATTGTTATGTTTGAGGTAGTGAGTTAGGACCCTCCAGCTGAGTTTAGCAGCATGAAAAGTCTACTGGGACCAACAAGTGTTACGAGTTCCGCGACACTTTTGCATACTCTCATTTAAATTCTTTGCATCCATTTTTGTTAAAAACAAAATAACTAATTAAACGAAACCATTTATGTGTGAGTGTAACTCGTACTTTTTAACCGATGTGAAATGTCAATAATTGTCAGTCAAAACTCTCTTATCTCAGCAGAAAGAAAAAACTGTTTCCGGCGGTTAATCGATGTTCTTCGCAGTTAGATATATTTAGCTCACGAACGTTTCTTCAATTCGTTTCCAAATCTTAGTAGAAGATTTATTGCGTTCTAATCTCTAAAGAATATATTCACAACAACGAATTTTGTTCTTTCAAAAAAATAAGAGTGTAATTTCGGTGTAAATGTAATTAACAAACACGATGTCCTGTCTTTCACTGGGTAGCACGAAATATGCAAAGAAACCTGGAATGGTTCCTTGGCGAAACATGGTCAAAGTTTCAGTAATATTCTATATATCGATGGAGAGTACGAGAAAATAGGACTCCAACAAACAAGACATCTTACGAGTAGTTTACATCAAAGAAGTGTGTCGAAAATTCTATCCATTCTGATCACGAATTGATTCCAACCCCAAGAAGAAACATCCATGACTTGGCAGTTTTCTAATTTTTGTGCAATTCTTGTGTGCTCCTTATCAGACCCATTTTATTTCAACGCCAAATTCATTTTTATCAAAGCCAACATTTGCTTGACATTCTATGGCCCCTCAACGACTCCACTTATATGGCACCAGCCCACACATCGAATAAGACTTCCCCGGAAAACGGAAAAAAACAATAAAAGCAAGGCAATGTTTTCCAACTCATTTTTGAGTGAAAAACAAAAAGCCCTCCTTCCCCAAAAACCGTTTACAATACAATTTTGTTGCCAAAACGAAGCGTAACGATACAATTTGCAGGCCCATTAATTGTGCTGAAGCACCATCCGGGCTGCAACAAAACACCCAAATTATCTGGTCTAGCCAATCAAATAATCAAGTCCTCAACTGCTTTCTGCGCTGCAGTCCCGCTGTTGCTTCCCTCCCATACAATACAGCACACTGCACGAGCCGAGTGCCAAAAACCAGGAGAAAAACCAACGAAATACGAAACTGCAAACGTCACTGAGAATTTCAGCTTCGATCCTTATCGGGGCGAAACTTCTCAGTTACCAAAAAATGAACGCAGCAGCCAGGAATCGCTTTTTGCTGCTGTCCCGCAGCCATGGAGCGGGACTACATCTCTCGCGATTACAAAATGAAGTTGGTTTTGCACTGCTGCCGCAGCGCCCGCCATAGTTGTGCTGAATCAATGCGATCGTCCCGAAATTGCATCTGAAGAATAATTCAATGGCGGAACACCACCGCGGGCATATCCTTTTGCCCGCACTTCAAACAATACCTTCGCACACACTCATGGCGGCCGCCTCTATGGCGTTTCCCTCCTTCCTGTGCAGGGGCGGGCGTGTATGTGCGTTAACTGCAGCGCAGTACAACTGGTGGGCAATTATTCTGTTTTATTCATTGAAAGCGGCCGGGCAAACGGCCGGCGCCTACAGTGAGCAGCACAAAATCAAATGAAGGATGGCAAGGATACACGCTTGCCGCTCGATGGGCTTTCTATTGGCCCGTCGTTGTCGCCGTCGTCGTCGTCAGCGTCATTGTCGTCGACCGCGACGGTGTCGTTGTTGGCGTTGTCGGTGCCTGAATTTGTTACGGAACCGCGATTTTTTTTTGGCGGCACTGTTTTATGTTGCCGCCGTGCAAGCGCTGCCACATCGACGGCACTCACCAAGCAGGGGCGGAGGGAGTTGAATTCATTTTTGAGGAACACAGCTTCTGGTCGCTCCGGGACAAAGGGACACACACGAAAAAGAAAAAAAAAAACAAGAAAACCTTGCTTACATGTACTCTGATTTAGCGGCAACGGTTTTTTCTTCGCTCCGCACTTTTTCTTTCTCTTCTCTCGTTTCTGCAGGTTGCAGGAATGAGGTCATGTACGGCTCTTACATGTTGCATGTTCCCCCCGCTGGGGATGATTTAAAAGCCAAAGAGCAGCGTTTGTCGTGCCTAATAAGGTTGTTATAAACAATTTGTCATGTAGGAAATGTTTCCTCTTCAAGGAGATTTACATGCAAAGGAGAAGATGCGAAGTGGGCGGGATATGACGCGATGTGGGTGCAGCCGGAGAAGTTGTGTTTCCTAATATGCTGGTAAGGACAGATAATGAGCAGGACTTGAGGGCAGCTTGCACTACCCACTGAAGTGCGCGCCGGTTGTACGTAAGATGCTTCTTCGGCTGTTCTCAGCCTCGTGTTTACAGTTGCGGTGGTGGTGGTGTGGTGGCCTTAGTGCCCACTGACCTTTTGTTATTAGCGAGCATAATTTGCTTAGTTGTTGACTAACTCTCAGGGAAAGGTTAGTGAATGTCAAGGGGGTTCCTTTGACACTGCTCATCTGCTATCCGCCTGATAACAGTAGAGGGCGAATATAATGGCCACTGTGAGTTATGTGCGAGTGTGTTTATTGCGAAGTCGGGTGGATTAGATATCTCACGAATGGCATTCACACTGAAGTAGTTCAGCTAATAAATGTCGACTGTGTAGGTCTCCTTCAAATCAATAAAGTTCCGAACACCCTTCAAGGTGGACATTCTGGAACGCATTGTAGGAAGACAATGTAGGCGAAAATCTATTCCTATTCACATGCATTCTCGCAACGTCGATAGAAGTTGTTAGCAAGGAGGCGTTGTCCAATTAAATGCCAATTACACTGCGCCCAGTAATAATGTCTATTAATGGCTAATGGCACTAATGGCACCTGCAGTCTAAGCAAGAGCAAACACTTAAAGTTGAGTGGGAGTTGGATTTGCACTTAAAGTAGGGGAAGGTCTTCGCTAGGGGCGTCGTTTCGATGTTTCTTAACAGAGGCTATACGAGACTGGCGATATGACTGAAATGCAGCTTTATATCCGAATGTGGCAAATAAAGTTTAATGCTAAAGTAACTGCGGTTTGACTTTTAATTACCACAATTTGTAAAGCCAAAAAGTTATGAGAACAGTGTGGATGTTGATGTGTGGATGAAATGTTAGGCCATAGGAATTCATGGGTCGTTCGAAAATGTTTTTTTGGTATCGTAATGAGTTGTCAAGGATTTTTTGTGCAGAAAGTGGTAAAGGTAGTTAAGACACAGGCCATGTGAAAAAGCCGAATGTGGTAGACTTTCGTACTTTGATTAATTTTCTTTCTGCTTCCTGTATTCTAAGAAAGAAATAGAAAAACGGAATGAGGCAGCATTTCTTATTCAAAACCAGTCACTTACTGCTGCGTCTATTTGTCGACAAGCGGCCATGTGTTGAATTAGAATAGGCTCTTCCCTGTTGGCTTATATGGTTCCTCACGAAGCTTCTGGTCGGATTTTTTAATTGATTTTGATATGCATGAGACTTGGTAGATCCCATTAAACAGTCAGAATTATGTAGCTTATTTGTTTGTCACTGGACAGCTCTTCAGGAACGATGGTAAATTAATTTTAAAGCAAGGTTCCTTTACGAACTCAAGGACCTGATGAAGACTGGATATTTATCCGGGTGCTCTGTGAATCGTATGCTGCCTCAGAGATAACAGCATATACATCGGGTCTTAATGGGCACTAGGTGTAAAGTCTTATTTGTATTAATGTATTCTTAAAACCTATCTTAACTATATTTTTAGATGCCGCTTTCGCTTCAGGGAAAACGTCGGAACTTGACTGTATTCCAAAAACTGAAGGCAACATCTCCGATAGCAATGGAGACTTTTTCATCACACATCTTTATCAAGTTGATAAATGGATCATTTTTGTTTCACAGAAGATTTGCAGGCGATACTTGAAAACAGCGGCAAGCCTGCGTGCTTTGTATAGTGTTATTAACAAGACACACAATCAGACAGGTAGACCACGTCTTATGTGGGCAAAGAAACGCGATTCCCTTACTTTTCACTTGAGAGAAAATGTTTAAAGTTGAAAAAGTCAAAACTCGTGGCCTCTAAGATCACCTGCTATCTTTCGCTGATGGCATTCCCGTGATTGGATATTGCCAAGTTATTTCATTCATTAGCACTTGAATTGTTCTTGCCTTATTGACGTATGCCAAGGAAAAAAGTCTAACGGTGTTACATAACATGACCGTGGCGGCCAATTAACATAACCACGACGTGCGACAACACGGCAATTGAATTTCTCTCGCAAAAGAGTCATTATTTCGTTGTCTGTGTGGCAGGTGGCGCCATCCTGTTGGATGCACATATTGTCCAGGTCCATATCCTTGGCTACAAGAAGTCCGTTATCATCATTCGATAGAGATAGAGAACACCATTCACGGTAACTGCTTGGCCGACCTCATTTTCAAATAAGTACGGCACGATGACGGCGTCGCCAAGCCAAAAAACGCTCCAAACATTCACTCCTTGTTAATGCATCGGTTTTGCAACAATCAGTCGTGGTTCTTATTTGCCCAAATGCGGAAATTCGGTTTGATAATGGATCCCATAAATTGGCGCATAGACCTGAACGTGACTAAAAGCGGATGAGGAAGCCCTTAGAAAAAGTCTTGCGTCCTGTTTGCATTGATGGCATCTGGAGGAGAAGATTTAACGACGAACTCTATGGGTTGTACAGTAACATGCGTCTGGTGAAGCGTCTTCGGATAGAACGCTAAAGATGGCTAGGCCATGCAGAGCCTATAAGCAGCACTGCTCCGGCCCGAAAAGTCATCGAATCTGAGTCCTCAACAGAGGACGGCCTAGGCTAAGGTGGCGTACACAAGTGGGAAAAAACCTCATCCAACTTGGAGTGCGCAACTGAAGGCAGCTGGCGAAAAATCGTGCTGGCTTGGAGCACGAGGTTGGTTGAGGCTCAGGTCCACCCCTGACTGAAGCGTCACAAGCAGAAGAAGAACGGATCAAATTAGTTAATCAAGCTGACAAGAAAAAGAAAATCAGAATGTGCACGGCCATTTTCGCGCTGCTCAATTGTCAAACTCTGAAACAAAGAAATCTCAAATGATGTTGTGTAAAAAAACTTGACTTAAAAACGTGTGACTCACTATTTGCTTTGTGCATTATGGTTGGACCACCCTTAACTTAGAATTTCGAAAGGAACAAATGACATTTTTCATTGCTGTCGTTCACATCTGTCCTAAATTTCACGTGAAAATATTCATTAGTGTTTGGGACACGCGCTAAGTTGTGAATTTCAATAACAATTTTGCTTTTTATAATGTCTGAAACTATTCAACAGTGGAGTTTCGACAGTGGACTTTACAGCATTTCTTGAAAGTTCAAGGACGAAAACGTTTGCACACGTGTATTGCTTCGGGACAGTGTTGAGGGGGGTGACATTAATTAATTCTGATTTTTTGATTTACGCATATCTATACCCACGTCGACATCGACGTCAACACAATACCAACTTAGACTGATCTTTTCGATTGAATCCAATGTTCTTTTTAGATTATTTCTCAAATATTGGTGTAGGTTCGTCGCATGTATTTTTCTCGATTTTTTGTCAAAATTGTTCACACATAAGATGATCGGCTGTTCAGACATATTCAACTTAAAAGCTTGCAGTGTGGGCACATGTCTTAGAATGTATGAGTTTCCCAAAATTTTTAAAAGCTTAGACTTAAAAATTTAAGCCGAGAGCTATTTTTGTAATTATTCACGTCGACGTCAAAACAAAAGTAAACTATTCTGAACGTCATGCCCTACCAGTTACACACCTCAAAAGCAATCAGGAAGCAGAAAATGCTCACCACGAAGTATCATATCTTCAATCAGATATCCCTTTTCAGAAAGAAACCCCAGACAGATTTTCCGACAAAAGTGTGTAATCAATGCAATTAGCAGCCCAACAAGTTCTGTCTCCCTATTGGGGGCACGCCATAAGGGAATAAATTCAATTATCAACCGGCAACGCCAATGTTTCCACTTGGCCGTCGACTGCTCGTCATCACATACCCATTCCCGACTCCGATCCAGCCCCAAACAATACCAATCAACGGAGTTAATCTTCCCATAATTTATCGCACTACGCAGAGCGAGGCACTCTTCCAGCGGCTAGGCAGACTGGGCCACTGGTCGGGCACTGATCTAAGCAGCGAGCACTTCGCTTCAAATCTATCTCACACAAGTCAATCAAACGAATCCGGTTTATTGATTTATCCATCGCGGACGGTTGTCAAAGCCAGGCTCAGGCCAAAATCGGCGCACAACACACAAATATGCCTGCTCCGAGGTGATTGATCAGAGCCCTGATACCGTGTGACACATGTCAATAAATTGATCTCAAATACACATATTTTCTTGGTCGTATGTCGCGCATCTTCCCGCCACCCTGTCCCCAGTTGCCGGTCATCGGTCGTTGGTCGTCGGTCGTCGGCCGCTGCCGTGTCCGCTTCGTAATCATGCCGCATTGTTTAATTATTAATTTTCCTCCCCGCTTAATCCTTGCGTGAACAAAATTCGAGCGCTGGGTCTAGTAAATGAATCGCTGGTCCAATCTCATCTCTGTCAGCCCTTAAATCAAGCAACAGATACGAGTGGATACACAGACAACGACTTGCAATCGATATCGGTTCGTTTTGCGGAATGAATCCGAGTGCAGGTCCCTCTCTCCCCACCGGGAAAGGTTCTCGTGCTCGTGGTTCACCGTCATTCTCACCGTTTATTGTCGACGTCGTCATCGCGGTCGTCCTTCTTCTTTGGGTAGACCCAGTTTCGAGTGGGACTGCCGCTGCGTCCGCCGGTGGTGTGCATAATCCCTGGAGAGATGAGCGGTGCCTCTCGTGGATACGATGGAGTTATACACGTAGCCCCGAGACCTGAACTCCATAAATAAAATTGTGAAAAATGAAACCCCCTTCTGAAATGTGTACTAATCCCGTTTTGTTCGCTCCGTAACGCCGGCCGTCGCCGCCGTCGGCTGGGCTCCTCCACTTGCCCTTCGCACCTCGGCACCGCCGCCAATCACCGCCACGTCGACCACCGCCACATCATATTCCAGCCCTTGGCGACTCGGCGAGGCTTATTGTCCTGCTTTGTGTGGCGCTAAAGATATATCATTTATTAAATATGAATCCGGGATTTCTTTGTGTGTCCGTCCCGTTGGATGCATTTTGAAATTCAGGAATCCCTCTTCGCGACGGCACTCGACTGTTTGGAGGAGGGACTGCGGTCGTGGAAGTGTTGGTCGACAGTCACCCGTGAGCCATCCGAGAGACTAATGGGATGAAAGTGAGGGAGCCAAGAGCCGGGCTTTGTGCACCTATTCCACGTAATCGCCTTGTGCTTTATCTTCGTTTCGCTGCTCAATTGACTGGGTTGCGTCGCGTTGGTCCTGGTTCAACTGAGTGGTTCAAGTGGTGGCGACGTGATTCCGTTGTGTTCGTCTCATTTCTGCGGCATGAATAGAATTCGGTTGTGTGGTGTGGGAAGATGGCTCTTGTCGGCACTGGCTTCGTGCTCATTGTACAGTGCAGATTATGCGGTCCTTCTATCCGCCTAATTAAGGCGCCGGATTTTGGAGGAGCTTGATTGGCCGAAGTGCTTGTGTTTTGTTGAACGGTCAATATGTGTCCTATGAAATTGTGAAACCGCATTTCAATTAGAAGTTTTAAGTAGTCGCACATGTTCTTTTATTTTTGGATGTGTCCTGGAATGTGTGTACAAAAGTTTGTGGAGGATTTTCAAGCCAATTGCGGCTTAGAGATTAGAAGGGCTTTAATTTGGAGAGCACCGACGGGTGTAACTGTATGAACTGTAACTTAAATTCGAATAGATATCCTTGTTGCAGGATTTCGTCTTATGTTACGAAAGATAAACAGGCGCCACACTCTTTCAATTTAAATGTGTAGGGCCTTTCAAAATGATTGGATGTATAAGGTATTGGGTCTACAACTTAATTCTCGCGGTTCGCTAAGAGATGGCGTTACTTGTATTATTCCATTGTCATTATTCCATTGTTATTGTTCTATTGGAACATGCGTTGTGCCTTAAAGCGTGTTTTTGCGGGGCGTTCTTATTCATTACGTTAATACGCAGAAAGCTGATGCCGAAAGTGATCGTATTTTGATGGAAGTTTATAGCGAATATGCGCTAGCTGAGCGAATGTGGTTTGCACTATTCAAAAGTGGTGATTCTGGCTTTGAAGACGATTAATGTCCTGCGCAGCCGAACAAGTTCGAAGATGAAGAACTGGTAGCATTATGAATTTGTTGCCAAACATGAAGAGCTCGCAGAGTCTTTGGGTCTCACTCAAGCAGCCATTTTAAAACGTTTAAAAGCAGCTGAATATATTTTGCATACGCTATCTCTTAGTAAACCGCACGAACTAAGGTTTAGACTCGATAATTCGGTTGTTTGCATAAGATGACACCACTTGCAAATTGTGGTTGTTCTTGGAAGCCATTACCGACATCATTGGAAAGGGTGTGACATTTGTCAGCTCTTATTATAAAGTGCGCTTTAGCGTCTGTTTTAGACAACAACATTGTTTTTTGGCACATCGAAAAAGTCCGAATTCGTCTTGAATAAACAACATTTGCGGCAAGTTTTGATTTTCTTATTTTAATGGAAGAAAAGTGTAACTGAAGCCCATCCAATGCTTGCAGAAGCTCATGGTGAATCTGCTCTGATCGATAAGTCACATAGAGAGTGGTTTTGACACTTCAAAAGTGGTGACTTAAGCGTCGAAGACAATGAGCGTCTCGTCCAACCCTAAAAGTTCGAAAATTATGAATTGGAGGCTTTTCTGGATCAAAATCCATGACAAACGCAAAATTAACTCGCAGAATCGTTGGGAGTTGGAAGTGACTTACCAAACAATTTCCGTTTGGTTAAAGAAATTTGGAATTATTCAAAAGCATGGAGATTGGCTGCCCTACGAGTTGAAGCCGAGGGATGTTGAAAGGCGAGTCTTCAGCTCGGACACCAAAGGGAGACATTTTCCCACAGGATGGGAACTGGAAGTGAAAAGTGGACATACTTTGGCAACCCCAGGAAGAAAAAACTACTATGCAAAGCCTGGTGAACCCGTTCCATTATAGTCTACCTGGGCATCAAAGAAAAACATCCACGGGTCAAAGGTCATGCTCTGCAGATGGTGGAACCAGACGTGTGGTGTGGTGTACTATAAGCTGTTAGTTTCAGGCGAAATCATTGATGGAAAATGTTATCGACCATAACTAATGCGTTTGAGCTGTGCATTGCGTCATTGAAAACAGCCAGAAAGGACCGAATAGAATAACAGGGTGATAACGCTCGGCCCCAAGTGCCTGCAGTGGTCAAAAACTACCCTGAAATGGAAGGTCTTACCCCACCCACTGTTTTCTACAGAACTTTCTTTTTCCGTTTACCGACTTTTTCGATGGATGCAAAACGATTTGGGGCGTCACCGGTTTGGGTCTTTTGAAGAAATCGAACAATGGCTCAATGACTAGATCGATGCCAGAGAGGACTCATTTTTTAGAGATGTTATTCTAAAATTACTAGAGAGATGACAATACTTTGAGTGACGTAGTTTTTAGGCTTTTTCAATAAAACTAAAATTTTTGAACGCAAATAAATGGAATTGATTTCTACTCCCGGGGGTGGACCTGGGCCTTAACCAACATGCCTCTCTAGCCAGCACGGTCGTTCGCCAGCTGCCGCCAGTTGCGCAATCCGGGGTTTTATTTTTGATGAAAGTTAGATTAGCTTGTAAGGCATAACGTTGCCATTAAGTGCGAAACAAATTTCATTCAAACAGTCGCCTTGGGTAGATTCCCGACTTTTGAGGTTAGTTTTAACCACTTCTTCGCACATTCTGGGGACTATCTCATCCTTAATTTCTTGCAGAAAAACGGACAAATGGCAGCTTTTGACCATAGAACACATTTTGCTCGAATGCCAGAGCACTTCTTAGATCACTTGTGCGTTTTCTTAAACTGAATCTCATCAGAAGATCAAGTTCAACAGTTCGAACCTACTCTATGCTGCAGACTGCCTTTGGCATTCACTTACGTCGACTTAAAGGAATAAAAGAATTTTCAATGAGTAGTTTAAATCGCGTTCATAATTACGAATTAATCCCAACTGGGATTGAAAACAATGCTTGCAGTAGCTGCTGCTCCTCACCACATCCCTGCAGTCATTTTCATTCATTTAACGAAAACTACTTTCCTTTTGAAGTCTTGCGCAAAGCGGATCAATATTGTTCCAGTACTTAGTCATACCAGAAAATATGAAGTCATTTGCGGAAAAAAAGGGTCAAAAGGACCCCAAACGACGCGTTTGCACATGCAATTCCTACGTCAACAGAATGCACGCATTTCACTCTTAACATCCATTCAGCTCGAGAGCCATCTCACATGGCCGTGCATGCAAATGTGTACAGGACTCTCAGCAGTATATGTACGCGCAAACGATCCCTCCCCCCCAAAAATGCACAATACATAATATACATCGTTGTCCCATCAAAGGAATTGTGGGGAAGATCCCTTGTTTTCAGAGCCAGCCCTCATTCCCGTCGACAGACCGACAGTGTTTGCATGCAATTTCTGTGCGCTTCCTGAGGATCCCTGCGCTCAAAGAGAAGACTCTGAAGTACTTCGACCCCTTTTCTTGAATTTAACGCAACCTGAAGCACAAAAAAAAAATGCAAAAAAAGAGACGAGGACAAAAAAAAGTTGAACAAGAACAGAAATTCCGCCATGTTGTCGATTCAATTCTCCATGCCATTCCGGGCCAGGTACATGTCATGCACATCCATGTGGCTGTACCCTAATGTCACAACGCGATAACCATAACCATTCGGGGTGCTCCCAAGATGGCAATAATCTGTGAAGAGCCTCTCGCCAAATGAAGTGGTTATCATTGCTTAAAACCGGAGCAACACCGGCGCTTCATGTTTACGCGAATGGAAATATGCATTTCTTTTGAATGCGGATCCATAGTCGCTCCACCGCCCCGGTTCTTGAACCACTCTCAATCTACATCTCATTCTCGCTGGCACTGCATCACCCGTCCCGTTGACAACAGTGGGAAGACGAACAAAATAAAGAACGAAAACAACGGAAAGAGGTAGAATTCCATTGGGCGATGCACTGGATGAACCAATCGCAGGGCAAAAATAAAAAAAAATCTGTTCAGGGACACGAGTGCACTCATTTGAGAGAAATGCTTGTGTATGTGCAGGACAGGAGAGCGAGTGCATTTACGTAAATGGATGCCGACGCAGACAAGGCAGGGAACATGTCCTTTGTGCGTTCGTTCTGCTTCGCGTGTCTTAATGCTGTAACTGAACCGTAAACTATGGACGGATATATAGTTCAAGGCTAAGGATATTGTCAGGAGACGCAGTGGCAGTGATGCAGTTGTCTCGGCCAACAATTCACTTAGGTCTTAAAGGCGAAACTTTAGTGTTGTGACCTTATCTGATTTCTGTCTATTTGTGAAGGGAGTCCTTGAACTTTTTCCACAAATAGTTTGCGCTGGAAATTGCTGCATCTGCTAAGCAGCTTTGTTGTTTTACTGCAACTAGTCTTACAATAGTCCAAGGACTTGAGGCCATCTTCACCGCACGCCAATTCTTGGACATTATTTTTAATCAATGGAAGGATGTAGGAAGCTTTCATTCCTAAGGCAGGCAAAAGAAGTCACATCAAGCCAATTTGTATCTTATCGTTTTTCCTCAAAATACTCGAAGGACACCGCTAGGATTAGATACAATTTTACCTTATGTTGGGTTCCTAGACATCAAGATATATTGGGCAACGAAAGAATGACGAGTAACAGGAAACATCCTTCATCCCATTTCAAGTGGTGAAAACAACATTATTGAAAGATGCAATTGAAAATGTTTGCTTTTGAGGGCAGTTATTGTCAAATTCAGTGTATTGCGGGCCAGAAACCCCATCAGACAAGGGTACTTTTTGGGGACTGTCTGATGGAAAAGAATGCAAGAAGGCTCAAGAACCCACGCAATGACTTTTGTAGGGATTGCCACCGATACGAAATTTGGGAGGGGGCCGTTTTTAACTACCTTTGAAGCTTCCAATCTCGAGCAAAATAGATGCACTTTGTAGCTGCTGCTAGAGTAGGAAAGGTCTATTTAGGGAAACAAACAGATAAGCCAGCTTGAGAGATAATGGACGTTCCACATAGACGTCAGTTTTTTACGGAAGGTCCTTAAACGCATTCAAGTCTCATCTCAAGTTTGTCAAAAACATTATAAACAAGCTAAAAAGGCGAAGGGGCCATACAATTTAAAAATTGGAGAGTTGAACTGAAATGACTTGGTACCATCAAAATGACATAAAACGTCGACAACGTCCTCCATCCGCCCATTAGCTCAGCCAAAAGATTTACTGAACAAGTATCCGTGTCATTTTTAAGTTGGCAATGACAGCTCCACTAGTCTTTCTGGATATGAAAAAGGCATTCAACACTTTCCTTTAGGTCTACTCTTAAGGTTCTGTAACCTAAAATTGTTTGTAAATGCATGGTTTCTGTGAATTATTGCATTTTACAATCTTCCCAAATTAAGTCAAGTGTTCCCCAAGATTCGGTACTGGCTTCAATACAGTTTCATATTCACATCAATCAATATTTACAATAATCCTCTGACTTTGCTGAGAAGTGTGACTAATTGTGTCGACTCATGCGTTAAAGGTTGACGCACAACCGGACAGAGCGCCACACAAGGCAGCAGAAACTTTGAGGTAGTCAAGGACTTCGTCTACCTCAAATCACTCTTGCCAATCGCGGTTTCTTTGGGCTCCAGAGGCAGTTGAGTACTAAAGCCCTCTCTCGAAGGACTAAGCTTGCTTTGTATAAGACCTTGATGATCCCAGTCCTACTCTATGGCGCGGAAACCTGGACTCTACAGTTGGTACTTCAACTGTTAATCAGTAAATACAAATTTTTTGATCGGTTGTGCTGTTTGTGCCTGTTGAAAAATGGGAAATCAAAACGAACATTTTTGTCGTATTTTGCGTTTGTATTTTCGGAATGGAAAAAACTCATCGCAACTCATCACAAAAAGTTAAGTGCTGGTTATGGTGACAATGATTGGTCATCCAGTTGAAGTTGTTGACAACCAAATCAAAGCAATAATCGATTCGGATCATCGCAGTACGAAACGTGAGATTGAAGAGAAGCTCCATGTATCACATGCATGCATTGAAAATCGCTTAAAATAAATTTTCTGTCTACGAAAACTGTATATATGGGCTCCTCATGAACCGAAAGAAAATCATTTAACTCAACACATGAAAATCTGCGATTTGTTAAATAGGCGTAATAGAAATTATCCATTTTTTAAACGATTGATAACTGGCGATGTAGATCATGGAGCAAGCCCCGTGAAACAACTCAAACTACTTAAATGTTGATATTCATTAAAAGAAAGTTAAGTCATCAATTTGGTGGGATTGCAAAAGAATTGTCTACTTTGAATTTTTACCACCCAACCCAACAATCAATTCAGATATCTACATTGAACAACTAACAAGCAACAATGTAGTTGAAGAAAAGCGGCCCGAATTGATAAATCGAAAAGGTGTTGTATTCCATCGTGACAATGCAATGCCACACACACATCTATGGTCACTTGGCAAAAATTATTGGAACCGGGTTGGGATGATTGGCCACATCCACCGTACATTCCTGCACCATCTGATTACTATATTACAAAACTGACAACGCAATTTTTTTTTCTTTTATTACCTGAAAGTCCAAAATAAGTAATAAAAACAAATAAACAATCTTTAATTGATTTATTTAACCTTTCCATTGTGCATAACCAAAAACTACAAATCACACAAAGTAATTTACTGAAAATGGTGTTAAATTTACAGTGGCATTGAACATTTTTCAAAACTCATCACAGCTCTTATATTGCAATGGCAACCCCATTTAAAAAAAGCAAACAGAAATAGGTAATGCCAAATCCCATTGTGAACAGCGCAATTCAAGCAGAGTATTGGGAAATGTCACAATCCTGTTGACATCGTAAATTAAATTTTAATTATGTCTAGAAAATGTGTTTTTATTGTTTAGTCCCGGGACATATTGAATGATGTGTTAAGCTTAAAATTTAAATTTTTCGATGCTTGCGGTCGCTTCTATCACCCTTTAATGGCAGATATGCAAGAGCAACATGGAATGAGTTGTGTAGTTAGGAGCATCGCCTTCTTCGCAGCATTAAGTTTGTATCATTACGTTTGCAGTGTGATGCGCAATTATGTCGCATTTTGAAAAATACTTCATCTTCAACTTCAAATATCTACAATGATACTGAATGAGTGGCTATTAGTAACGCAGTTTTGTGCAGTAAAGAAAGCGATAAAAATTAAGGAATCAATGATATCTTAGCTTGATGCAAGGCTAAGACCAAAAAAATCACTTGATATTCAGACAGATGGATGAGAAGACTGTGTATTCTGCATTTACGATTGACAAATTGGCATCACCTTACATCCATCCATCTTCTACCAGTCTTTCAAAGTACATTACTCTCAAAGTAGAATTCAAATGCAAACACTCAAAAAACAAAAACCAAAATGACAGAGAGATTATTTTCCGAAAAAAAACCTACTTCCCACTGCTTACATAATCGATTTTCGCACATCCGATGGTTATTCAGTAGCTGCAAACGATGAAGATTCTCACACCATTCCCCTGGAATCCACCTACCCAAACGCGTTAGCAGAAGTGTTACATATCCAAACACTCAAACACATGATTAATGACCTTGCAGGAGGACATGGGTAAACCATGATTAATCATTTCCCGTGTCAGCTGCATTCCTCTGAAAGTCATCACCAGATTTCTGGTGCGTCTAACTCCGCCCCACCGCTATTCGCCTGCGTTTAATTTACCTTGTCTTCATTAAAATTTCCCCGCAATGCATGCACGCGACATGTCCCCCCTCCGTGAGGCGAGCTCGATAAAAACAAAAAATCAACACATTGCCAATGTGCAACACATGCCGGAGCGTGCACATTGCACCACGAGCCGAGTCACATCGCCAGAGACACAACCGCCTTGTCTTACCACCTCGTTCTGCCAGAAGCAATTAATCTTAACATCCACATTTCCTACAAAGTTGTTTGCTCCACTTTATACGTTAAGTGTAAGTGGTTTATTTGAAAGCGATTTACAGACGTGGTGCTCACCGACGCCAGCTAGCAGCTAGCTACGGCAGGGCCATACACCAGAAACCTTCCAGGAGCAGCAGCAAGGAGTGTGTATCTTTGGAGCGACGACGATGGCGGTGGCGGCACTCTACTCCCCAGCACGCGCCAAAGTTAGACTTTATTAGGCAGTGGGTATAGGTGGTATACCATGCCAGCAGCACACACTCCGCCAGCGCACACACCGATGGTAATTTATTGGAAGGACTCCGGGGGCAGAAGACTCTCCCCCGGTACACTATATTCGAATTTTTTTTGTGCCGGCTCTTGTTGCCAAGATAAATGGCTTGTTAATTTGTAAGAATTTTCGACTTTATCCGCAATTAATTAAAGCGGTAATCCTGCCACGGAGAACATACGGGCCACAGAGCCACCGATCCGCGCTGAATCGGAGTGAACGGATACAATGTGCGCTCGTAGGTGCTGCTGTTTGCTTGGGAAAATTTGATTTCCCTGAGATTTGATTCGAATGAATGTCTTCATGTGCGCGCGAGGGGGTCGATGAATAGTAATGAGGAGCAATCATCCGAATTCCCTGTCTGATGTGGGTTTCGGGAGCAGACAATTACTGTGACAGTTTCAAGCCCAGCAGTTGCTTTGAAGGCGGGAGTGGGGTCGGCGGTTTAATCCCCGCATCATCTGTCAGTTGTCAGTTGCGGAGGTCTGTCATAAGCTAAGCAACGATTGGAGGTTCAAAGGGCTCAAGAGATTTGTCTTCGCAATCTGGACTTTCATTTGTCAATTTGGTGTGTGTTCTCATTTGGGTAGATCTTGTGGGAGGGGGGGGGGGAATCATTTGGTCCACGACAGCAGGCGGCGTCAGAGAAACTTTAACCGCTGAGTGATGATTCCACGGAACGTTGATTTTTTGAGGAAAATCCACGATTCGGTTTTTATGATTATTTGGTCTTTTTTGGAAAAATCCTCCTATTTCCTTCCGCATACGTAATCTGATCAACTCTGCCATAGGGCGCATTTGAGGAAGTTCTTGGTGTTATCGAGAGAAAAGTTCTGGCCCCTTTTGCTTTAATAATGGGAGGAGATGAGAAGATAAACTTGAAAGCTGAATAGCCTAGGATGATTATGTCATGTAGAACCTATGATTCGAGCCATAAGGAGTTAAGGCTCTTGTGGCTGAATCGAGGAGTTTGAACTTCTTGACTTCAGACAAGAGAAAAGAGCCCGTCTGTCATAGCTTGTCCTTGCTCGAAACGTTTGCGTTGAATAAATTTCAAACGAATGAAGTCAATTTCTTTTGTGTTGACACATTTTCAGAAGATGTAGTTTATTGGAAATCGAATGACATATGTGACCTACAATTCCGCTAACAAACCCTTTGACATTTTGGTCAGTACGCTAAGGTACTGGGAAACATCATAACTTTTAAGCTTCCATCACCACTTGGCAAATAATTTTCTCCGAGATGACACAATCTGTTTGTCAAAAGCAGCAGGACCATTTTTTCAATAGGATAAAAAGAAAAAGGTTTCCCCCCACCTTGCCTGGCAAAGCGTCACAAGGAGAAATAAATCAAGTGTAGAGTAAATCCAGTCTGTCCATAAATTAAAAATGTGACCAATTAAGTACACTTTAGTACAAACATGGCTTATCAGTTTCGTCGTTCTTAATATTGACTTTTTCATTGAAATAAGGAACAGCTTCTTAGATTCAAAATATAAGAACAACCCATCCAATCTTCGTTAAGCTGTTCCGAGTCATCAAAGATGTGTGTGATTAAGCATAGCATTGTTGGCCACTTCTGGTCACTCTCTCTCTCTCTTGACTCATTCAAACAATTGGATTGTACACCGTAAAGTATCGAAGTGACCGTTTCGCCAATTTCTAGCAGCTGATAATAAAGAATTCCCTTCCAATCCCACCAACCAATGAAAACAACAGCTAAGTGGTTGCGAATTTCACTCATATATCGCTTTAGTTGAACTTTTAGGTTTGCTGACGAAATCTAAATGTCAAACGAACTAAGTAGTTGCACATTTTAAACACATTTTGTTATTTGATAGTTGGTGCTTCAACTGTCAATCAGTTAAACATTTTTTTTTTTGTTCGGATGTGTAGTTTTCGTTTGGCGTCTGCTGAAAAATGGAAAATCAAAACAAAACATTTTCGTCATATTCTACTTTTTTATTTCCGGAAAGAAAAAACCACATTTCACATCCCAGAAAAAGTTATGAGCTGTTTATGGTGTCGAAGCTTCATTCTTTGAGACCCTGCCATGCGTAACATGCCTTCGAATAAGCTTTATATTGAAACTATCCACCCTGTTCACGCCGCCCTTAAACTATGACTTCTATAAAACAACCCCAGAAGACTTTCCTAGGGTTCGCCTAAGCTGAAGCTGTATGTGGTCGCCGTGGCGTAGTGCGTGCCCCTATGCAGAAAGTCTAGTTTAGATTCCCGGACCGGACACTTCGCATTTTTTCGCGTCACCACCTCTTTCGAGTTGCTGACAACACTCAACGAATACTTATTGTCTATGAAAGGCTTCTCAAATTTTGCTGTTCGGAGTCGGCAAACAACTGTAGGTCCCTTCTACTCGCGAGAGAATAGTAGCACGCACAACACGAGTAGTTGTTGAAGGCTAAAGGGTGATTTTTAGCTATTATCTTTCTTTCTTGCCAACACTGGTTTAAACAGCTGACGCACGTTTCGTGTTTTGTTTCACTGTCAAACATCTTCAGTTTGGTCTATAATTTAACCACGAATTGTCTTACAAATGAACAACGCTTGCAAATAATTGAATTTTATTATCAAAATTCGTGCTCTGTTAAGAGAGTTCATTGCGCGCTTCTTCTTCATTTTAAGGTCAGTTTAATCGACTCACTGACGCCAAATCGACAACACACTTACGTAGAGTGCGAACAGAAGAAAATATCGCAGCTGTATCGGCCAGTGTTAATGATGACCATCGATTATCGATTCGTCGCTGGTGGCAGCAATTGGGCCTCTATTACTCAACAACGTGCAAAATTTTGCGGAAAAATTTAGGTGTGATGCCTTTCAAAATACAGCTGGTGCAAGCCGAACGACCTACCGCAACGTAAAATTTTAGGTGAATGGGCTCTTGGAAAGTTGGCCGAAGATCCACTTTTTTACCGAAAAATTGTGTTCAGCGACGAAGCTCGTTTTTGGCTCAATGGGTACGTAAATGAGCAGAGTTGTCAATTTTGGAGTGTATATCAGCCAAAAGCATTGCAAGAGCTTCTAACTATTATTCAATGCTTCCAGAAAAAGTCACAGTGCGGCTTATGGGCTGGTGGCATCATTGGACCGTACTTCTTCAAAGATGCGCTGAACTGTGAATGGTGAGCGCTACCGTAAGATGATATCCAACTTTTTTTGCCCAAAATGCATAAGCTTGACATGTGGTTTTAACAAGACGGTGACAAATGTCACACACGCGCAACAATGGACTTATTGAGAGGCAAGTTCGGTGAACATTTTATTTCACGTTAGGGACCGGTCAATTGGCCGCCTACATCGTGCTATTTAACGCCTTTAGACTATTTTTTGTGGGGCTATGTTAGAGCTCATGTCTATACAGACAAGCCCACTTCAATCGGCGCATTGGAAGACAACATTGAAGCATTTATTCGTGAGATACCTGCCGAAATTTTGGAAAAAGTATGCCAAAATTGTACTAAGCGGACTGACCATTTTAAGCGCTGTTAAGGTCAACATTTGCATCAAATAATCTTCAAACATTAAGTTATATGGACCGTACTATCGATTCAAATAAAGATTTCATGCATTTATCTGAATCTTATGTGTTTTTTAAGCTTTTCTTTAGCTTGCCACTCAATTTTTATTATTGAAGCTGTATGGATATCACCATGCAGATACTGGTCCCACATGATGCCAAGATATTGAACTTCACTTTTCATGGCTATGTGGGTCCAATATGCTTACCTTAAGGCAACTCTTATTCATAGCAATTGAGGCTCTGCATAACAGGGTTTTATACTTCTGGAAGTTGATTTTTGAACTTCAACAAAGTCATGCCACCAGAGGACATTGATTATCTTAATCATTGGCGTTGGTCTATAAGCTACAAAATCATCGGCATACGCAATTTGCATGGAGCCTACCAATTCGCTCTTAAACGTCGCGAAGAGGATCGGCTATTTAACTGCAACCTCATGGAGTCCATTTGTTTTTTATAGGTAGAAGCCACATTTCTATTTTAAGCGATGAACTGTGTGCGTGTTTTCATACCATAGATCGTGTAAGGCAGTGAACTATTTAAAGCCATCCTTGTTATCTTAAGGAAAGGGCCGTCTAAGCAGACGGTGTCGAATGCCTTTTCCAAGTCAACCAGACAGGCTCTTGTGCACTGGCTATTGATTTTGTTCCATTGAATGTTGGACACCAATTTTGAATTTTGGCATATCATGTCTCGCCCTTTATCCGAATTGAGTGTCCGGTATTATTTTCTTGTCCTCACTTCACTTCACAACGAGATTTCCAAAAACTTTGCTTACGCAGGGGTGGAGAGTAATCAACTGAAGATTTGTTGCAAGTGAGGAATCCTTGTCCTTCTAGCGGAGTCTTTGTACCACCAATTAGCATGGTAATCCCAGTTTCTACTAGACCATTAAGGATGTATGTGGTCTGTTAATCAATTCTAAATATTTTAAATTAAATGCTTCCTTTATTCTCGCTTGTTGTTGACACGAGTGAAGAGAATCAATTGTTTGACCAATGGAAGCTCATAATCAAACCCTACGACACACAGGAATACATATCTTGATGTCAATCGTAGCTTTGCACCCTTTTCCCTTACTTCGACTTTGATTTTTTTTCGAAATCTTTATCTTACGTATTTCTCTTTCCATCGCCTTTTTTCGTTCGCTTGAGAAAGGTTTCGATTTCATTCCGCTTAAGCAACGAATCGCAAATGGGTATGATGCCCAATCAACGTGTCCTTGTTGCTACAGCTTTCTTTAAGTAATTGCCGTTCTCTAGAAACTGCTGTTTATGTGCCCATTTTCCTAAATTTTTTGCACTTTTTCATCCATTTTTTCAGTGAGTTGTCGATCAGGCTAACATTAGCAATCAAATTAAATCGTTCCCAAAAACTTAAACATTTTTTCCGGCACCCTGCGCAATGATTACTCATCTTGTCTCTTATAGTAAAACCAAAAATGGCGCCTATCACACAATCGACTATTTGGAGTGGAATTTCAATGATGTCAAATGTATCCAACAACATTTACGACGTATTGCAAAAGTGTGCCTTTATAGAAAATGCTCTTCCCTAAAGCGCTGAATTTCAATAAAGTCGCTTTATATTCCCGAATCTAAATTATAGTTATTCAATTCCAACCCTTGTGAGCGAATCATCAAACTAAACTGCAAGCACAACTCGTTTCCCCACACTGCTAGGCCTGATGAGCTGCATGGGATATTTCCCGTCTGCAAATTCAATACTCAATCACCATAATTATATCCTAAATCGTTTACCGAAACTCCAACTCCAACTCCAATGAATCATAGATCGCAATGAACATCGTTTATGCGTTTATGCCCCGGCCCCTTTGCCACGCAGTCACTGCCAGACAAATTTTATTTGTGCCTCGCCTGGCCCAAGGCTTGCCAAAATTTCAAACTCCGCCACCCTCCTGCCAGTTAGGCCGGAATGAAAAGTACATAAATAAATTGTATCTGGTCCAGTGTTAGCAGTGCAAATAAGAGCACACGCCCAGCAAGGTCATTACTTATGTTCACTCCCGAAGGGGACACTTCGCCCATCCATCCATTCATCCGCCAATCCTGTGTGCATCCGCACACACACAGAGTTTCGCTCGGTCGACACACACAGAAAGTGAGTGCTTTAATTTACTCTTTGTAATTATTTTACAGTGCAGTAAGTTATGGCATCCGGTCATAAATTTGTCGGAGAATTGTTTGCATCAGTTTCCAGCCGATTTCCTTGTCCCCTTCCGCACACGCTACCTTGTGCAAGTACACTCACCACCGGCTATCAAAGAGTTAACAGGCTGCTTCTATGTCTACGACAAGGACTACGACTGCGACTGCGACTATGGCCACGACGACAATGCTCACGACAATGACAACGACAACGACAACGACAACGACATCGACACCGACAACCGACACAAAAGCGCACTGTAGTACAAATAATATGCAAGCGAGGAAGCTACTGAATGAGTGGGTGAACTCCAAATAGCCCCTCGAATCTATTGTGGGCCACTCACAGAGATACCCCCCCGCCACCAACCACTCAGACCATCTATTTCAGTCGATAGTAACCGTGTGTACACAACGACAGCACGGAGGAGCAAAAAAAAATAGTCGTCCCGTGCTAGCAAAGCAAACATCTGTGTCGGACATGGGCATAGCTGGACGGAGTCAGGACACGACCGAGGCGACAGACTGACACATGTCTCTGGGGGGGATGGCGCTCGGCAATTCCCATTCCAATTTTTCAGAGAGATAACTGACCTCTGACTGTGCTGTGGTGCGGTCCGCACGAGGTATTTATCACTCGGACTCATTCATTCCTGATTGTTCGAGATAGTTAAATCCGGAAATGGCTTTAATCGATGTCTGATTCTGTATCGGCTGCACTCCAATTAGAAGTTGCATTCTGTGGCGCACACACGAATCAATCGAGGCAACTGAATAGAGACAATGGATCGGCAAAGCAATCAATGGTGACTTTGAGGGTTTTTCACAGAGACCGATCAATCAACTCTTTCCAACACTCTGGGTTATTTGGGGACAAGTTGCCACAGTCGACCTCTGAATCGCCTTTGTTCGACGGGCATCGAATGGAATTTAGATAAATAGGCTTCGCTGCTGGACTGGCGTCGCACCGACTCTCTCATCATCGTCTTTGATTGCACTTGGATTTGTTGGATTTGAGATGCATCCAAATTGAGCTGATATCAGACGTGAAGAGCCCAATGGTACTTTGGTGCAGAATCGAGGTGGATGGAGCCGCTCAAAAGTTTGACTCTTGATGGTAGTTCACTTTTGACTGTTTTTTGTGAACTTATGTTCCGCTTGGATGAGACGCCATCGACAGTGAACTAAGCAGGGTTAGGAAAGGAGTTGAATGTTCGAGGTGAGGAATCCTTGAAGAATGGTGAGTTTAAACTTCTAGAGTTGCTTCGGGGGTTTAACGGTGGGGCTAAGGAGATCATCCATGACTTGTTGCACCGAAGGTAAGAACACAACTCTGAAACCGAATACAGCGTATCATAGTCAGAATAGGAGAAAATGCACTGTTCCATTTTTATGGCTTACCAGTCGCCTGTCGCCAGTCGCCAGTCGCCAGTCGCCAGTTGCCGATATTGTTAAGGGGTCTGTGTTTAGATGAAGAAACTTGGAATTGTGCCTCCGAAAGGCTACGCGTGATGCATCAGTTATGCGCGGACCATAATTCAAGTTGAAGTTTAGTTGAACTTAGGCTCGAATTAAAATTTTGAAACTAGGTATTGCATAGCTGGTAGATGCTATTGACAATGAAATCACACACCGTTTCATATGGGAAACGAAAAACGGAAAAATGGCCATAAGATCGAGCATGAATGCAGTGATTATCGCTAAAGGATATCTAGTTTAAGTGATTTGTAGGAAATATCCTTTTTCCGTGTTCAAACTTTCAGAGTTGTTTCAGAGGTTTGATTCTGGGGCAAAGGATAATTTTTTATAAAGAAGATTAAGCCAAAGGTAAGATCATCACTCTTGACCTGAATTCCAGGAATCATAGTCAAAATATAACGCAATGCACTGTTCCAGTTTCATCTCTTACCAGTCGCAGTAGTCATTGTTGCTTAAGGGCTTGTATATACGTGGACTTGGGTCTGTGAAAGGCTTCGCGTGATTTATCCACGGAACAAGTTCAAGTTTGGTTGAAGTGAGGTTCAGATTAGTAGATAGATTCTATTGACAGGGATATCACATGCGATTTTTGCTTCCTTTTCTTTTCGTTCTCTCTCTCTCTCGAGCTCTTCTTTGGGATGGTTGGATGTTGGTTGTCAACCAACATGCCAGGTAGAACGATCTCTCGGCAGCTACATACATCCAACTTCGCAAACTTAATTGGTTGAGGGTGACCTCCAGGTCTACTGAGGCCAGGACATTCTTTATAGTGTTGAAACAAAGGCAACGAATCAGTGACTCTTGGGCTCAAAAATGAGTTATCCATCTGCTTTAAACAGCCTAGCCATCTTAAGTGTTGTACCGGTAGAAGTTGCCTGCCGCCATAGAGTTCGCCGTTTAATCTTTTTTTTCATCAACGTTAACAGGGCCAAAAATCGCACACAGAACTTTCATCTTGAAAGGACTAAAGACTCTGGGCCATAGAGCGGGAATGATCAATGTGTTGTACAAGGCCGACGTGGTCTATCGAAAGAGGGCTTCGGTACTTACCTGCGTCTTGAGCCGAACGAAGCAGCGATTGACAAGGCTTACTCTAAGTTTCATTTCGGTACTTTTCTTGTTGTTCCTATTTACTACGATATCATTGGCCCCTCGCTCTGTCCGAGACGCCGTTCTTGTATAGCCTTTCATTGAAGACAGATTTCTTTGAAAGCCATTATATACCGCTAATACTGCACCGCTTTTGTTTCAATGCCGGCAGATGGCGCCATTTAGGACTCACTGTGTTCCTCCAAACGGACCTTTTGAAAGATCAATTTGACTGGTGGGTCTCGCTTTCGGTCATTTCAAAACGATGTTAATATAAGGATGTCAAATATCTCCCTTCCGCTTTCTTGCTCTTCATTTAATGCTTCATAAAAAATGTTACAGTGATAGGATTTAGTTCAAATATGCGCCGTTTTGCTCAATAATCTGTTTCCATCTAGACGGCAACTTCATTATACCCCCCTCGCAGAAGCCCCCCCCTCCTTATTTGCGAAGAACTCGGACAGCCACTTTTCATAAGTCTCGTTTGAGTTCATCTTTACACCACCAAGAGCGTTCGCTATGGACAGAAAGGGGTGGTAATTAAAGGGCGCTATGTCCGGGCTACATACTATATGCGATAAAACCTCCCATCCGAGCTCCCGTAGCTTCTGATGAGTCATCAACTAAGTGTATAGTCTGGTTTTGTCCTGGTGAAACACTTCACCCTTCCTGTTGGCCAATTCTGGACGCTTCTGGTCGATCGCCCGTTTCCAGCGATTCAGTTGTTCGCAGTAGATGGTAGAATTAAGCGTCTGGCCATATGGGAGCAGCTCACAGTGGATGATTCCCTTCCAATCCCACCATACACACAGCAAAACCTTCCTGGCCGTCAATCCCGGCTTGGCCACTGTTTGTGACGATTCACCGGCCTTCAACCACGACCGTTTTCGTTTGATATTGTCGTATGTGATCCATTTTTCGTCACCAGTCACCATCCGCTTCAAAAATGGGTCGAGTTCGTTCCGTTTCAGCAGCATATCGCGGACGTTGATTCAGTCCAGAAGGGTTTCTTGCGTCAAATCATGCGGCAGCCAAACTTCAAGCTTTTTTTTCTATAACCTGCCGTCTGCAGATGGCTTGAAATGGTTTGGTGACTAACTCCCATCTCCTGAGCGATGTCACGAGATGCCACATGCCGGCCTAACTTGATGATTTCCATTATTCGATCGGTATCCGTCGTCACAGGTCTTCCGCCGGCTGGCTTATCCATGGTGTCGTTTTCACCGGCTCTGAATCGTCGAAACCAATTCTCTGTGGTTCAAAGTGATACAGTACCATCCCCTAAAACACCATTAATCTCACGGAACATTTCTCTAGCAGATTTGGCTTTAACGAAGGAAAACTTTAAAATAGCGCGAATTTCGGCGTTAGTGGACTCCATGTTTGCACGTGTATAACTGTTGAATGCAATATTCAAACTTATCATATATGGTCGTCGTCGTGTACGTTATGTCAAGACCTTTCAATTGATATGTAGTATTGCCAGATACGAGCTCTGTAGCGCTTTGTACATAGCCGGAAAAGTCAAGAGACAAAAAGGCGAAAGGGAGATATTATAGAGAAGAAGACATGTTTACTGACTTTTTTGTTCATCAACAATGATGTTCAGGAGCTATGGCTTAAGCAAAACGGCGCAACAGGTCATACAGCTTACGCCGCAGTTGATTTTTCTGAAGGAAACGTTTGGCGAACGCATAGTTTCACCCGTGAATTGACCTCTAAGATCGTAGGACTTAACACCGCTTGACTATTTTCTTTAGCGAAATGGGGAGTCGCTAGTCTACACCGATAAGCTCGAAACGATTGACCACTAGAAGGACAAAATTCGAGCACCAGATTAAACTTCTTCCGAGCCAGATGTCAGGAATTATATTGCAAATTTAATTCTTAAAATGCCAGAAGATTATCTTTCAAATAAGGAACATTTCATGTTAATTTGGGATAATCATCTTTGTTTTATTCCATTTCAAAGTTCTCTGGTGAATAACCACCCTTTATTTGGACCGAATGAAAAAAGAATTACAACTCATCATAATTTATTTCAGAACAGTACTACTCACTCACTCTTCCACACTCCCACTTGCAATTTGCATGCAGGCAGCTTTCGAAAACAATTTTTTCCTTGGCCACAAACCCATAAATCCCGAAAACATCACACATATCATATTCAAATGACACAAACCACTAGTTCATTCACACCTGTCAACACTGCTGTCACGACCTATGATTTAAAATCAATAAAATCGCTTTACCCCTACGACCGTGTCATTAGAATTGATTAAAACCGCCTCATAAAGAAACCGTCAGGCCCACCTTGCCTCGTTTGTCTTCCGGCAAATGGCTCACTCATGCACCGCAGCCGCAACCGCGCCACCAACACCAACACGCTCCTTGCCCCATACAGCACTTCAAACGAAACCAATTTCGGTTCGAATTCGATTCTCGAAAATGAAAGAACACAAATAAAATCAGAAAATTCATTAAGAACCACCTCATTGGAGTCGTGGCGGCGGCGCGGCGATTCCGGCGGGAGCGCACATCAGCGTGTAGGCCTTTATGAGGCACGATGCATTTGTTCACCTCAATTTTCTTCCAATAAATACCACCGTGAACTTTATTGGACCGACGGCAATCCGATTCGCAGTTGCATCGGGTGCCATTGCTCATTTGATTGCTGTGGCGGCGGTGGCGGTGGCGATGGTGGCGACTACAGGGGTGGCAGAACTGCATGCCTGTTGGTTTATGGGCCCCACAAAAGCTGTAAACCTCATTCTCTGGCCGAAGACTTTTTCGTTTTTCTCTCATTTCCTTGATTTTATTAAAGTGCAGCGGAGGAGCGGGGGGCTTGGCTAAACGATTGTTGATTATCGCGTGCGGAGTGATTGCATGTTTGCGCTGTTTGTCGGTGGGCTGGGCGGCGGGGTGCAGCGGGGGGATCCTTGGACTGGGCACTGGGTTTCAGGAATTCCAGGCGTGACATGTCGTTTATGTTAAACTACCTGGAGGTCTCGTTGTGTTTGTCTTTTGGCGTGTAGGCAACTTAAATTACGCCCCGCCAATCGAAGTTTTGTTTTCTTTCCTTGTCGTCGTCGTCGTCCTGACAAGCCCTCACTGACTGAGTGTGAAATGCTTAAGGAATCCAGGGTATCCAGGGCGTTTCGGGCCACCACGCTAATGCATTAAGCCCTCTGTCATAAGTTCGCAACTAGTCGGGTGTTGATTTTGGGAATTACCAAGTTTTTTGGCGGCAGACCGTACACGTTCGCATTGTCGCGGCGGACGGGAGGGGGAAGACACATCGGTAATCATGAGCTGTGTTGCATAACAAGGAGCAGACGGTGTAGGTTACACGGCATGCACCTTGGCGAGGCAAGGCGATATATATCAAAAGTTGTCATGACCTACAGAGAGCTGCATGCATGCACGTCGTGGTGGTTTTCGAGTTGCTTGGAGTGCCACCAGCTCCGACTTCGACTCCGATTCCGCTGTTGGGGCAATAATTAAAATATTCTGTCAAAAATCCGCAATAATTCTCTGGAGGTATGCAAATGGATGTCAGTATTTGGTGTGGTGCGGTGGGGGATGGATTGAGGCAAGAGTGTGTTAGCGTAATTAGAAGTGTATAACGGGCTTTCTGGCGACACGGGAGTCTGGTAAGTTGAGAATGGGGTTTCCGCACTCAGCATGAATCCTAGTGGTGTCTACTAAATTTGCATTTAACGCGATCTGCTGATGTGGTGTGAAATCAAAGGAAGTTTGTAAATGAAATCGTTGTTTGGGTGGACTAAGGAAATCAAGAAAACGACAAAACTGCTTACTTAAGATATCATAATGTCTATTTGGTTACAGAAACAAAATGGGTGGTTCAACATTCCACAGACACAAGGATCTAGCTTCTGCACCAACTGCTCCTGTAGTGCGTTTTTTTGTTCTCTCAGGAGGAGAGGGGACCTGCAGCTTAATGCAGACTCCAAATTGTGACATTTTAGAACCTTCTTTGCAGACAATAAATACATCTTGAGTGTTGCCCACAACTTAAGGGTTTTTTTCAAAATGCATCCGCTTGCCACATTACCGCATGAAATGCCAGATCGTTTACTTAGTTACTTAGGAAGCTATTTCAGAGACCATATGTGCAACAAAATGAGTTCGTGTGTGGTATGTGTGTTCGTTTGTATGATTTGACAGTGAGAATCCTGTAAAAGAGTAGTAAATCAATACTTTTCACTGTGGGCGTTTTGCTGCCAAGGGTGGACTGATCACTTTCTTTCACAGCCGAACCGAGAAATGTTTAACATCGCGAGATTTGAGGGAAAGCTATCATTTTTTCTCAGCTGTTTTAATTGTCCTTACATCCACTCAGACGGAACTACAGCGCGCTTGATAATTTTTTGGCATGAATGTGGACAAGACCGAAGTTATAAGCATGTCCAATGCAGTCTAAATTTTAGTGGAGTCCCATTGAAACAAGTTGAGAGGTCTCATGGGTCTCTTGGTGTGTTTCTTACGTTTGATGGGAGGAGCTTACTTGCAGGGTTGGTTAATCTGAATCAATTTGGAAGCAACTTAGAAGATCAGTAGTAAGAAATGCTGAGATTGGTGTCAAAGCCAAGTTATCGGTTTTCAACTCGGTCTTTCTTCCAACTCTCACCCATGGTCATGAAATATTGGTAATGACCGAAAAAATAAGATCGCAAATACAGGCTGTTGAGATGAGATTTCTTCGAGCTGTTGTCGGGATAGTTACTTGCCGGGATAAACTGGAAAATGCGACGATGCGGGTGGCTCAATATTCAGCAGCTGCTGCTTCGAATGGAAAAAGCTATGTTTCGATTGTTTTACCGCGTGTTGTGATCAGCTCGAGAAGCTTACGTGGTTGCAATTGGGAATAGGTGATGAGTTAGAAGGATAGAGCGCCCTTAAATTATAGAACGGCTTTAAATGGAAAATGCGGGTCATTGAAAATGATGGTGATAACATGTGTTTAATGTGAATGACCTTTAGAATCTGTTGTGTCGAAGAGGTTTTTTTTAATTTTAACACTATGCTGTCGTTTTAAATTCGTACTTTTCTCAATACAAGTTCAAACTCGGGAACAATGCGACTCTGACAGCCAAAAATATAAATAAGGCATACAGATACAAATCGATGAAAAAATACAGCAGTCGGCACTGTTAAGGCCATCTTAGCCTCCCTTTAAGAACCACGGTTTTTTTCTAAAAAACCGCAATACCATTATAATTTCAGCACGTATGTCTGACGATCAGTCTAGCTGGTCATCTTGTCTGTAAAGCTCCCACATCTGTAAAGAGATTTGCATAAATATACGAAACAGAGCTGCAAGTTCAAATCACTTAACTTCAGTTCCTGCGTAAGTTGAATTTTATAAACTTTCAACTTTTAGATCATCATGCCAAGTCTTTGTATTACAAGTTGCCAAGATGACGACAGATCGATTCGTTACGGTTTTCTCATCTATAGCTGCTATAGTCCCTTCACTTCTTGCGTGTTATGGTCTAACCGGTCGAGTATCATCTGGGACCAAAAATTGGAAATAGTATAGTGGTTCCAATAGGTCGATTATGTGCGGCATAAACTCCTCGAGTCAAAAAAAGCATTTCTCACAGAACGCCTATTTGCAAACTACAGCTAAACAGACGCTGTTGACTGTGTGAATTTTTTCATGACGACGATTCTGAACAGAACTAACAAAACATATTGATAGAAGTCACACGTGGTCTGTGATAAAAGCCTATTGAAAACGAAACCTCACGATGAATCAAGTTTTATTTTTTACGACAGATTCTTTAGAAATTATATTTCCGTGCTCTTGGACTGCAAATTAAAAAGAAAATGTGTCCCACTACTAAAAAATGGAAAAAAATACTTAAAAGAAAAATGGTCTTGGTCAACAACGGTAAAACATTAAGTTTGTTGAAATTTTAAAATCTAAAACCGTGGCTTTGAAGAATTGTATACACCGTTTCTCGCAAAATGTCGTCGTTAATTAAATTTTCCGTTTCTCTCTCCGGTTGTTTTTCAGGCTTTGAATACCGTCTCATAGTGCGTTAATTAACCACTTTATTCTCAATGGCATCATTTATAATTTTGGCTGCAGGTGTCAGTAGGGGTATGCTAAAGGGTTTAAAAGCGAATGAGTTGTAGGTTCTATGTATGCACATTTGTATGTAATTATATAACGGGAATATTGAATCTTAAACTTCGAAGGTCTGCAGCATGATTGCAATTTGAAATTTTATTCAAGTAAAGTTTTTGAAACAAGTAATTTTGAAGAAATAAACGAAACCATACATGTGTGAGTACAACTCACTTTTGCCCGGTTAAAATTTAAAAATCAATGCAATTTGCAAACTTCCGTTCACACTTTACACATTTTATCAGATACCTTGACCTACGTGAAATAGGCTAAGTTAAGACATATCTCCTGTATCATCAAGTCTATCCTATAAATCATTCCTAAACAGTTTTCCTCACTCTTGCATTTTTGCATGCACGACAGATTTAAAATTTTATTGCCTCAAGTAGAACGACAGCCATAAGATATGTCAGACTTGCTCCACTTCCCAGACCTCTACACATAGCCATCGTAAATCCCCCGCCCGCCAATACTGAGGACCTGAAGGATTGACGAGCTTTCGCAAATAAATTGCTCGTATGTACATTTGACTTTTTAAGTGTTTCGGAATCATTGACACAAATGCGTATTGTGCGCTGCGTTCTGCTCCAGATCTCAGGTCTTCGAGAAAGTGGTTCATGTGTGCCTGCATTTGCATGAATGAGCACACTTATCTCGAAGATTGAAGCCCAGACTCGAGCGATGACAGTCAATCACAATACGAAACTCGCAGATCACTTAACATCATTTCTCATCGCATTTCATTTGGGTGGGGGTGAGCCTTGACTGCTCCCCACCCCTCCACCTCAGCCAGCAGCACAGCATCCGATTCCATTAACGTTGCCATCCCTCGAAGCCCCGTGTCCCAGTGGGACCAGGTGCAGATATTTATACTCGCATTTACTACAACAAAGCGTAGCCTACACCTACACTTAGTGCACACCCAGCGAAAAATCATAATTTACCAGATATCTGATGTGCCCCGAACGACACCTTGCCATGCCGGCAAGGACCTGCACCCCCCCCCTCCGCCCATTTTTTCCCCGTCCCCGCTGGCCCTCTAACAATCGCGCGCTCAACTCCATGACTTGTGCTCCGATTGTACTTCCATTATTTATGATGATCGATATTTTCACATTTGTTCCGATTCACTATCCGTTCCGTGAATTGTATCTCCTGTACCAGGGGCTTTTGCACTTCGTACACAGGTCGCTGTGCGCTCTGGCTGTGCAGGTGTCTGCGACTGTATGGGTACTCTCACTTAATGTATCTCTGACGATTCGCTGGTTTTTTATCCGCGGCGCGCACCAAACCACCGAACACACACTCACGGGCGGGAGGACATCCCATAGTCGAAGTCGCATCTTTATTCCGGTTCAGTTCGAACGTCTCCGTTCACACCAGCCAGCAGCGAGCAGGCAGCAGTGCCGGCGGCGGCAGGGGTGAGGAGTTTATTACTCGTGCGCTCGGTGTAAGCCATGCACACAAGATATTAACTGCCATATGCCAAGTCATTCCGTGAATTGTTTGTTTCTAGATACGATGGTTTTGAGTTTTTGTTTTTCTCTCTCTCTCTCTCTCGTGTTTAAGGGCTTCCACGCGTTGCGCTCGCTAGCCGGGTTGGAATCCGCTCCAGCGAAATCACACACAATCAGGTGCGCAATCTGCCAAAAGCTAATGCATTCCAACATTATTGCAAAAAAGCCATCAGTTCCACGTTTCCCCCGCCATGCGTCGGCACCCGCACGGACCCACAACACACAATCGACGACCGACGACCGACGACGGACAACGGACGACCATCGGGGAGATGGGTGGACGAAGATGGAGAGTGGCAGCGAAACAAAAAGGAAACTTCTTTATGGTTCTGTTGATGGTATCAAAAGTTAATGTTGATGACATTTTTGCCTGATGTGATTAATTCGCTTTTTGCGAGAGGACTTGTCCTTGCCACACCATTGCAGTTGCCGCCGCCGCCGTCGTCGTCGTCGTTGCCGTTGCCGTCGCGGTTCACATCTCCAAGTGGGAGCTAGCCAGCACCACCATCAGACACACAAGTCGCAACATTGTGGCGAGGCTAGAAGGTGCACAAAGGAAAGAGCGCTCTTCCGCTGGGGCACCGCTTTGGGACCGCGCCGCATGGAGTGGAGGAGTGTGTCGTCTTGTCGCACTCGCTGATTGGAATCGCACGTAATAATTTTCACGTTAGGTGTTCATCAGGTATCGTGGTCGTAACCAGTCGTAACAATGACCAAGAAATCCAGTCAAACTGTGATGACCATCATGGGAATGGCGGCGCGTCGCCGATGACAGCGACAACACCGACAGCAGCGTCAGTACCAGCACAACCCAAGTGACAGCGCGGCAAAATTATTGCAAGTGTCGTCGCATAAAACTCGATCTCCGTTCAAACGAAATTCCAATTTAATTTCGACGTCGATCGCGGGGGAGGGAGGGATGGACGACGTCGGACGGTGTGATGATTGCCAGTGGCACGAAGTGATATCAAAGCGCAACCAATTCGATAGATTGTCTGTCGCTGTCATTAGCTGTGGTCTCTATGTGCGATGTGATGGGGATGGGAGTCCAGGATTGTCAAGTGGGAAGAGGGATGAAAAGTGGTTGCACTGTTGAAGCAGTGATTTCCTGACAAATTTCCCGAAGCTCAATGCATCTCCACGACCCCTCCACGAGAACCCGCCAAAAAAGAGGTCTTTAATAAATTACATCAATTGCCAAACGTTGGGCGCCACATCTACTTGTTCTACGAATGCACTTGCCAGGGATTATCTGCAGCATCCATTAGTTCCATCGCAATTTATTCAAATGAATCCTTATGAATCGCAGTCGTTTCTTATGGTGTAGGTAAGCCCGTATCTCTACCTCTCTCTCTTTGTCTATTTTCGTTTTTTTCCTGTTCCCCGGAGCAAGCAACAAGCACAGCAATTAAGAAGCCACAATTTACGTACGTACGCAAGCTGCATGGTGGGTCGGTCGTCCATTCACAGGCAACGATCCGACGATGATGACGCTGTGCATGTGCACAGCACATTGCCGAGTGCAAAGTTTTTAATTCCAAAAGTTAAATGGCTGGTCATTTTGAAATTCTCCGGTAAACCAGTTCCACCGCGACTCTAATCCTTCTTACGTCGTTAATCCGGAATTTCGCACGGGCTGCCGCCGCCGGCCGGTGTGGGGTCAGCAGCGCGGTAGCAGTCGAAGCAGAAACCAAGAAACTCTCGTGAGCAAACTTTGGGACGCCCCATAGAACCCATACAGCCGTGGTGAATCCCTTTCAACTCTCAATGGCGCAATTAAACTCTTAAGCCCACTTACCAGTTGATATTTCTAATGAAGCTATTCCAGGGCGCTTGTGTCCTCCCGGACTCTACAGGCACTGCGTAACTTTTGGCAAACTCGATTTCCCGTTGAAAAGTTTTCGCACTAAACACCACCGGAGGCGGCAGCATGAAACCGGCGCGTCGGTGGAGCGGCAACGCAAGGAGCCAGCGAGTAGATGAGGTAATGACATTTATTGGCCAGAACGGAAGCTTATGATATACAAATTAAACTCGACTATCACCTGAAAGTTTCTTGGCACAGTACAAAGGCGGGGTGCCCGCCGGAGTGCCGTCAGGCGCCTTTGAGTGAATGATATTCGGTTGGCGCAACAACTACTACATTCTCCGCTGAGGTGCACTAATGAGCGTCGCTTTGCACCCTTCCTTGCAGTCGTGTCGTGATGGTGTCTCTCGCTCCTCCCTTCCGCACCGTGGCTGACTTGCGATTTATTCAAATTAATGAATAAAAGATTGGAATGGAATTTCGCATTCAGTTGGACCGGCACCGCTGCGCTGTCGTGTAAAAGTTCATGTTTTGCTGCACTAATTACCCAGAGGAAGTGGCGGAGTTATTCGGTTGAGCGTCATTCGGGTCCTCCCCCTGTCCGTCTGGACCGCCGGGGAGCGGGGCGATGAAGTCATAATTGGGTGACAGAGTTTGATAAGCTCAAGCGGTGTGTTTTTCTCGTTGTCGAGGAGTGCCTTTGGCGTCTAATTAGAGATACTTAGTGAAAGGGGCCTTTGTTGCCGTAGGGAGAGAGTTGAAATTTGTGGTGACTTGAGTGATGCGAGCCCTGGACTCCTTTCACAACGGAAACGTGAGATGGGTTCAGTTGATGACGCATTTCCAGAGGATAAAAAAGAAATGGAAAGCAGTACAACAGAAGTTTGTCTGTCATTGCTTGTGGGACTTCCCTGGATGTGTGGTGAGTGCCCCAATTGATTTATAAGTTTCTCTGTTCTGGTGACGAAGTTTTGAAAAACCTTAAGGATGTTTTTCTTGAGGATTCTAGGAAATTATTAATGGATTGGAGTTGGGACACACGCAATGGGGCACGCAAATGAAATTTGAAACTGAATTCAATTGAGGACATTGGACATGGCAACTGCATTTCGAGATCTTGGTTAGAGAAGATTTGGTTGGGGTTTAGGGTGCTTTGGGTCCACCAGTGGGATAATTTTTCTGACACATGACGCTTCCTTCAAAGGTTTAAAAAAAAAAACTCGATTAGGTACTTCTTTCTAATCTTTTTAACGTAGACAGTTCGGATAAGCTGCTGCGCTGACAGTCGTGGGTCATTCTTTCAAATGGGGGGTATGTTGTCAGACAGTGAAGAACATGCTCCTTTCCATATTCATCTCAACAGCCACTCCAATATGTCATTATGGGGAATGCTCAACATTCTTGCGTGAATATCCATCAGGCAGTATGTCGGAGTCTAATGGACAACAGACTCGACTACAGCTAGTGACAGTGAGCCAACTTTGGGAGATTTTTTGGCTCAGGCCTTAGTAAATTTTGGTTATGAAAAAAAGAATTTGTGACGAATCAAATTAACTCTAAAATTGGATTGTTTCGTTTCGAAAAATAAAGAGCCAATAATAGGATCGTTTAGAAAAGCAAAATTTGGGCTTATTTCGTTTCCGAAACCGTAAAAAATGAACAAGATGCGAATTTCGGATATGTGCGTGTAGATGATGATGTTGTCTGCTACATTTTCCAGGTTCTGCGGCATGCAGTGGAGCCTAAATTATTGAACAAAGTACATCATTTTAAACAGTGGCTGTATAGAAAATTTGAGAGTAGATATCAAGGACATGGTGCCGCATGATATCCCATTGATTTGGGTTTCCAAAAAAAGAAAAACAAATTGAGTCAGCCCACAAGTGACAAACGTCAAACTTTTTCGGCTACTCGTGTTATTCTATTATAAGTAGAGGGAAGGGTATATTGGATTCTATTGTAGTTCAGAACTAGAAGTATGCAAAAGTTAACTAAGTGAACTTAGTGAAAGTGCCAAAGTCATTCATAAGATCCTGCATTCGGTGAAATTCCCACCTCAACCAATTACATAGTCATCCAAATCAAGGGCGTTACAGTGGGTTTCAAAAACCAAAAAAAAAGAAGTTTTGATTTTAAAATTAATTCAATTGATAGTATTTCACATCACAAAGAGAGTCATCATTGGAGGTGTTGAAAAAATAAAACATTTTATTTAGAACGTACCCACACTGCCGATTTTTACCATTCATTTTCACTGTCAAGATAACAAATTTTTCAACTTTTCGCCTTTCTACTGAGGTTTCTGCTTGAGCTGAAGGTTGACAATTTAACATATCATATCTGTGTGTTTATGGGTTTAAGCGCCCGGGTGCAATTCTATTGGACACTCAGCCGGGAGTGTTCACATAACCGCGTGATCGGAGTCAGTAGGGAAAACAGACCGTACCACACCAGCTAAAATGGTATTCTGACTTCCGCTCTGGCCGTGATTTAAGATATAAGACCTCACTCACCACCATACACCAACAAAAGCGTCGGCCGCACATTCAGAGTATGTGCGAGGGGTTTCCTATATCTTCCTCCTCTAAGCTCTTAGCATGGTTATCCCAGTTTTGTAGCAGACTACCCATTGTAGCGTAGTGTGGTGAGAATGATTTTTTATTTTCCACCTGAAATGGGCAGAAAATTCACCAGCAATTTTGTGAAATTGTTTTTGACTTAAAAACAAGTCCTCAGTAAGCCTCTACAACCAGAAGTGAAGTTATTCTCCACTAAAATGTGAATCTATCACCAACGTTAGGTATAAATTAACTCGAAGTAGTTATTTCCCACTTGTGGGAGGCTATTGGGAGACGGAAGTTACTGCTAGTGAAGTTACTTAACTACACCGGTTAGGGATTCTTCACATCTCATAAGCACTGATAACTGTTGGCACGAAGATTCTCTATATTCATTTAACTGTTGGTACAACGACCTGGTAAATGTTGTATCGCAAAATCACTTTTCCTCTTCTGACTAGGTCGTGTGCTGCGCATTTCCCGGTTCTATCCCTGTGACCAAGAACCCATCATTGCATGAGACTGTACTGATATCTCATAAAGAGACATTCGGTACAGTCCTACTAATTTTGATCTTACAAATGGTAGATCGAGTGCTTCGGCTAGTGCTGTCTGATACCCTCGGTCTCATCAACTGCCACCCAGTGGCCTCACGGAGAGCCGAAATTTCCGTTTGGAAAACGCTACAATGATTTCATAGTCTATAGAACCGCCTTATCCGGTGTCATTCCCCGTGGATAACCACTCGTATTCTGTCTGGTAGACCCATCCGTGAAAAGTTTTCGTTACGTTACCAAACTTTCTCCCAATCCTACTCGGAAAAGTAGGGAAAAATTACAATTTTAAACGTAGTCCCCGGAAAACATAGTTTATTCATATCATTAATGCAACACCAAACTCATCTACAAATCAAACCAACATGCGACATCATTTTGCTCAATAGCTTCACGAAAAGGCAAAAAATCCAACCGGGACGTTGGTGTGGACAATCTCAAAAGGCGGTCAAATTATATCCACCGAATTAAAATGCCATGTTCAACAATCTGCCTACGCTTTCACCATCTAAATAACACCAACACTAACAGAGCACAGAAATAAGAAGAAAAAAAAGAATTCCAACTTTCTTCAGTTTACCCAAAATCTCACACCACACAAAGGTTTCATGACCCCGTCGCTTATCTGCACATCTGTCATTTGTTCCACGTTCCACTCATTACAGCTCGCCAATGACAAGACCAATACTCGGACCGGAGTCCATCATATCCCACAAGGCAGCAACCCATTCTCCTCGATTACTAGCACAATTACGAAAGTGTAAATCATTGGATCAATGACAAGAAGACATGCACCGTCTTCATTCCACGGCACCGCGGCTACGGAGTTTTGCGGCAGCATCCGCAATGAAACAAATCCTTGGTGTGCCAAGGCTGTGCAGTTGCAACCTCAATAGAGCGGAGATCGAGACCAAGGCGCAAAGAAAAAAAAACAAAAAACGAAGCACACACAAAATCCAAGATGCACACAAACACTTTCGAATGCACGACAACAAATCCACGAGATGATGATTTCCTTTCAGGGAATTCGATATTCTAGTCTCGTGATGCTCGAATCAAACCGATAAGTCGTAAATCTTTCACTTTGCCGGGGATTTTTCCCTGACGGGCGCAGAGGAAAACACCAGAGAATGGGGGAGCCGGCCGGCCAACAGACACGGAAATAAAAGGGGAAACAAAGAGATAAAGACCTGAAGACGGAAAAACTTCGGCAATGCCACAAGGAACCGTTGTCGTCGGTCGAAGTCGCGCCGCTGAACCCACCGCCACCGCTACCAATGCCATCATCGTCTATTGCAGCAGGCAGGCAGCAACACAAACAGAAACAACGGCAGGCGAGGCGGCCGAAGCATGAGCGCATGAAATCCAGAAACGAGCCAAAACGAAAACACCAACCAGCCAAACGCCTTGGCATGTTCGGTTTCATTTCGGCGAGAGATGTTTGTGCAAATCCAGGCCGAGATGAGCAGTGGCTGCATCTTAGCAATAAACTCCCATCATCTCGACAGACGCGGGCTTGTGTGTGTGTGTGTTTGTGTGTGCTCCTTCTTCATCGGTCATCGTCTGAGAGATGACCAATGCTGCTGCTGTTGCTGCTGCTGCCGTTGAGGTCTTCAAGTGGCAACGGGATATAAATCAAACGCAGGAGTTCGCCCATCATCGGCAGCAACAGCAGCAGCCGCAGCATCACAACCACCACCGTCAGTGCCACCCCGGCAACGGCCACAAAATTGCTTGGATGTTAAGGAATTGTGAATCGAATGGAAGCAGCAGCGCAGCGAAGGAGTCCCAATCAATTTTGACATACGGAACGATCTCGGGAGGCATTAAATCCATTTGAGGATAAAGTAAATGAAAATCGTTCCCGGCGTACGCATTGTTAACAGTTTCATTTTTTTTTCGGTTTTTTTGCAGCTTGTTGGTTGGGCTTTCATCTTGACTCTGCCTTTGTTTCAGCGGTTTCCGACGATGACAGAGCGCTGCGTGTGCGTCGGTCGAGAGCTGGTCGCAATTTTAGGATAATTCCGCACAGAGACAGGCTTAAAGTGATTTTAAGAGCTCGAATTTATTCGACAGGATTGTTTATTAATTAACGAGAATGACTTCTGATTACGTGCAGCTGGGCGTGATTAGTGGACTGGGGAGGGGCACTCTCTGAGCGATGTCCTCGCGAGGAACTAACGAGACTTAGGGATTTTTAATTTTTAAGATTTCTGAAATTTCCCTTTTTTGGATGACGATGTTCGATGATGTTGAGTTTTTGATTCTCACTCAAAGTGAAAGCCGTCTTGAGCTCATCTTCAAACTTCATTCACGCGCTAATATTTCCTGAACTCATTCACCGTTATTAGCAAGTTAATTTCTTGATAGTGTCCTTGACTGACATGACATGACTCTTATCAGTGAATAGATTACGCAAAACGGCTTTTACTTGCAGGAAAATTTCAAAACAGTAAAAATTTAGGTTTCGTTAAGTTTCGTTAAGTTTCAAGAACATGAAAGAATTGTTAGGAAATCTGTTAACTGTGAACGGAGAATGGATTTGTACGTTGTTCTTAGTTTCGTTAAGTTTCGTTAAGTTTCATTAAGTTAGAAATACATAAAAGTCAGAAAATTTATAAAAAAAAATTATTTTAAAAAAAGGATCTTACCTGATAATTGTATGACATAATGTTTGATTTGCTACACATAAGAATGATCGTAGATTCGACATTGTCCAGCCTTGTTGGATCGCGAAATACTCTTACTTGGTTTTGGTTTGGTTTTGGTTTGGTTTTGGTTTGGTTTTGGTTTGGTTTTGGTTTGGTTTTGGTTTGGTTTTGGTTTGGTTTTGGTTTGGTTTTGGTTTGGTTTTGGTTTGGTTTTGGTTTGGTTTTGGTTTGGTTTTGGTTTGGTTTTGGTTTGGTTTTGGTTTGGTTTTGGTTTGGTTTTGGTTTGGTTTTGGTTTAGTTTTGGTTTAATTTTCGTATGATTTTGGTTTGGTTTTTGTTGTGTTTTGCCATTCCTTTGGTATAGTTTTAGGAAAGGTTCCCTAACAAAAGTGCTGAATCCAGGGATTTTTAAAATTTCTCAAAGAAAACTACAGCATCAGAGCTTCCTTTGTCCCCATTGTCCATGAGTACTTTTTTTCAGAAAAACGTAATCTGAAGTCGCCTTAAAAGATTTAGCCCCCTTCCATTGGATTTCAGTTGTTTCATTTGCTCCGTCACATGAGCAGATGTCCCACTGCAGAACTATCCAAAGCGAATCCGGCAGACGAACATATCTCTACACCCAATTCCCCCCCACAAATCCGCTCATATGATCGAGAGGGGATGAGGGTAACGTTAAGAATCACTAAGACACAGTGAACAAAAGTACACTGTTCCTTGCAAATTGTCTGCAAGGATTATTTGATTCGTTGTCCTAAATCTGTCTGTGGCATTTGTCTTTCTTTCTTGTGCCTCCTCTTCAGAGGAAACAAAAAACCGAAAACGGATTTTCTGTTGAAACGTATCTCTTTGCCATCGCTCCTTCCGCGACTCCTCTGCTCCGGTGTAACCTCAAATTGCATTGCAAACGACTGCACTTATTGTTGGTTTTAGAAATTTGAAAAATTCACACGACTGCCACGAGTAGAAAAGAAAAGAAAAAAAAAAAGAGCGCAGAAGTGCTCGTCGTACTCCCTCTCTCTGTCGCATTACATAAGTCGATCCTCTGCCTGTAAGGACTTTGGGCATACACACCGAACACGGAACTTCGAGTGCTCCTCCTCGGCTCGGCAAAGTTGAAACGAAGTCGTCGGTGCTGGTGCGGCAGCAGCCAGGGCACACAGAATAAATATCATTCATTGACAAGTATAACCCTCGAGAATGTGCAGAGTTGACATATTTCAATTGGCTTAATATTTTAGAGGATGACAATTCTGGAGCGCTTTCCTCGTCCTTTTGTTATGAATATTTCATGTGCTTGGGTTTCTATTGGCTTTGGTATTTTGGAATTACGAGTGGGACGGATGGCGAATGGTGCGGAGGTGCTTCGAGTGAAGTGAATAGGATTTATTTTCCAGTTACGGTTACGTTGTGATGAACGTTACCTGAGATACAGAAATTCGAGTTGCTTGTGACGAAAGCATGACGGTGTGGGATTCCTTCTGGCAGTCGGTTGTCACAGCTAATTGGTGATTGTGAAGTTTGTTGGTAAATTGAGGAGGGGAGGGGCGGGGACTCCACTTAACACTTGCAAGAAGAGGATGGTTTTCAGTTTAATGGCTTGGATCTGGAGTGCAGTCTTTGCTGGCTTTGGACTTTGACACTTGACCTGGAAATAGCTCAAAGCCCTGAAGGATTTTCCTCCCCGGTCTGGTCACTGATCATCATGTGACTGAAATATTTATGTTGGCCAATTGAATACTAAACTGAGCTTGGAGCTTGTGATTGCGACAGATTCAAATGATAGGTTAACGCAACGTTTTAAGACTCACAGGGGTGACACACCTTTAAAAGAAATCAAATGCCTCCTTCGTCTGCTTCCAAAAAAATCAAACTTAAGCCCCCACACTTCGTTCTACCCAAAGAACAACGGCCATTTGCATGGCTTTGTGACTATGCTCATAAATGAATATCAAATCATAAAAACGAGGTCAATTCGGATGAGGGAACACACGCACGAGAAAACTGAAAATTATGTTTATTTGTCTACGGTAAAAGCATTTTGTATACGCTTTCCTACGGCGAGACAACAGACATTAGGAAATGTGAAAACACCATTAGCACCCAACTGCCGACTGGGATGATGGTGACGGCTACGCCCAGGAACCTGCACTGCGGACACGCACTCGGGGAGTCATCTCGTGGCCCCCTCCACGTTTGGCGCTTGATATAATTAATTAGTGACATTAGTGCCGCTGTATTATAAATTGAGTTCGATTTCAAAATGTTACGCACAGTTCATTTTAATTAGCAGCCGAGAGCAGGTAATTTACACAAAAACAAAAAAAAAAAGAAGCCGGAGAGTGGGAAAATAAAATAAAAAAAAAAAACTTAAGTGACTTTGTTTGAATCGGGGAGGGTTGGCCTGGGATGCACGTGGGTATGGGGAAATAAAATGCTTCAGCGCAAATTGGTTAGATTCGGGAGGGTGGCGTCGGAGTGGTTAATTTCGATGCAATGAACAGCTTAGTGGCTGATGGCCGATGGATGAAAAATTTGTGTGCAATGGGGTTAAAGAATACCTCTAAACGTTGGCCATAAACCGCATTATTGAACATAAGTTTGGTGTAATTAGTGATTTGGAGGATATTTGAATTGAAGCTTGCACCGCGCCATCAGATGTTGAAAGTTTGATAGTTGTATGTTTGAAATAAATGAGAGGAAACCTTTGTATGTTATTTGAAAGAAGATCATTTTTGGTTGTGAAGGCTGGTGGGATGAAATTAGTCGCCTCAAGTTAGGCCAGGTAAGCAACCACACATAGGCCACATTGGCCGCATTGTGCGACCGTACACATAATCTCTCTTTTGTAACGACAAAGCCAATGTGAGCGAGTTACGTAACCATTGACTTGTCCCAAATTAACGCCGTTGCGGTTGCCTGAATTGTCAAGGAAGTAATAGTTCCCTAGGTATTTCTCTCTTCTTTTTGCAAAGGCAAGTGCAGTTGCAGAAGAAGGGCCATCTTTGTATCTTGCAGTGTCCGCAGAAGTCATTGTGAGGGACGGCAATCCTGGAGCTCTGTACTCCTATATCATAGTGGCCTGTTATGACACCTTTTGTGGTCTACAGACGCGTTTTGTTCACTTCACGGAGAGCGTTTCTGGCATAGATCTGTGGCCAAACTGCTAAGGAAAGACAAATACAGCTCTCAGACAATTTTTCGTTTTGCATGCGTATGCTTGACTGAATTTCAATACAGTTTGGAATGGATGGTATGGAAGTCATGCCACCCCTTGGTGAGTTAAAGGATTTGGTACACCGGCTGGCATGTCATCAGCTTAGCAATTCAACTGAACTTCATTATATACCTGTCCACTGGTATGGTTCCAGGTGAATGCAAAAGTTTCTATTGTGGCCTCCAAAGACTTTGATTGCAGTCTGGCTGTCGGAAGAGATGCTTATATTGGTTCTGGATATACGATTCTTAATCAGCTATGACAGTGGCTCTTTTGTTTGCCAAAGGCTCTGCTTGAATCCTTTTGAATCATCCGTGGGTCTTTCGGACGTGGATACAGAGTCCCAGCTCGGTCCTTCTGGTATGCTGGTGGTTTTTCAAAGAGGAGTGGGGGCAGAGTGAGATTGAGATAAGGTTGTCAAATATCTCCCTTACATCATTTGAAAGGTCTTGACATTATCTACAAAACGCTATGCATGATTAGTTTGGTTATCGCGTTCAACAGTTATAGACGTGTAAACATGGAGTTCACTTACGCCGAAATTCGCGCTATTTTAAAGTTTTCCTTCGTTAGGGGCAAATCTGCTACAGAAACGTTCTGTGAGATTAATGGTGTTTTGGAGGATGGTACTCTATCACTTCGAACCACGGAGGAATATTTTAACGAATCAGAGCCGCTGAAAACGAAACCATGGATAAGCCAGCCGGCGGAAGACCTGTGACGACGAATACCGATCGAATAATGGAAATCATCAAGTTAGACCGGCATGTGTCTAGGAGATGGGAGTTAGTCACCAAACCATTTTAAACCATCTGCAGAAGGCTGAATACCAAAAAAAAAACAACTTGATGTTTGGCTGCCGCATGATTTGACGCAAGAAACCCTTCTGAACCGAATCAACGCCTGCGATATGCTGCTGAAACGGAACGAACTCGACCCATTTTTGAAGCGGATGGTGACTGGCGACGAAAAATGGATCACATGCGACAATATCAAGTCAAAACGGTCGTGGTTGAAGGCCGGTGAATCGTCCCAAACAGTGGCCAAGCCGGAATTTGGTGGGATTGAAAGGGAATCATCTACTATGAGCTGATCCCATATGGCCAGACGCCTAATTCTAACATCTACTGCAAACACCTGGACCGCTTGAAGCAGGCGATTGACCAAAAGCGTTCAGATAACGCCATACCACACACCTCCTTATTTGCGAAGAACTCGGACAGCCACTTTTCACAAGCCTCTTTCGAGTTCAACTTCACACCACCAAGGGCGTTCGAATTGGACAGAAACGGGTGGTAATTACTTGGCGCTATATCCGGGCTATATGGTGAATGCGATAAAACCTCCTATCCGAGCTCCCGTAGCTTCTGACGAGTCATCTTCTTCTAAAAGGGTGTTCCAACAAGAACGCAAGATTTAAATTTTGCGCCATTCGAATTTTCATTGTTTGAAATTTGAACAATTATTATTGTTTGTTAGTAAAAGGTATAAGGTTAATAAGGATGGAGCGCTATACGAATGAACAAAGCATTTTCATTGTGAAATTGTTTTGCCAAAATGGTGAAAGTTTTGCGGCTACAGTTTGCAAATTGCGATCAATTTGGGATTACAAAAAACGCTCCAAAAGAGTCAACTGTAAAGCGATTATATGGAAAAATTTGCTGAAACTGGGTCCGTAACTGATGTAAGGACAACAACATACCTTCGACCAGGTCGATCGAGCGAAAATATCGCAGCAGTATGTGATGACGTCGCTCAAACTCCATCCACCTCAATTCGACACCGAGCTCAGCAAATTGGTGTTTCCAAATCCACTATGCACCGAATTTTGACGAATGGTTTGCACCTTCATGCATACAGCGGTTCAATTGACTCAGGAACTGAAGCCAGCTAACCATGCACAGCGAAGGGAGTTCGTCATTCGGGTATTGGAGAGACAACATGAAAATGCTGATTTTGCCGATAAAATCATCTTTAGTGACGCAGCCCCTTTCCATCTTGATGGCTTCGTCAATAGGCAGAATTGTCGCATTTGGGGCGAGGAAAATCCTCGAGTGATTCATGAGAAGCAAATGCATCCTCAACGTGTCACTGTGTGGTGTGGATTTTGGGCTGGAGGAATCATTGAACCTTTTTTTATGAAAATGAGTCAGGTCAAGGGCAAACAGTAAATGGTGCCTAGAATTGAAGAAATGAATGTGGAGGGAATGTGGTCTTAACAAGATGGCGCCACATCTCATACAGCCAGAGAAATAATTCAATTGGTGAATAAGTCATTTCCCGATCGTGTTATTTCGCGTTTTGGAGACCAAAATTGGCCGCCTAGATCGTGCGATTTAACACCATTGGACTTTTTTCCTCGGGGTTTTTTGAAGTCTATGGTTTATGCGAATAAGCCGATGACGACAAAAGCCTTAAAAGAGGAAATTGGAAGCTGTATTAATGAAATACCGCAGCATTTGTACAAAACGGTCATTCAAAATTTCTTTAAAAGATCGCGTATGTGCCAGCAAAGCCGCGGCGGCCATCTGGCCGATGTGTTATTCCACACATAACCTCATTCTGTCTACTTTACGATTCACAATTTTTTTAAATATCTGCGTTTTATTTAAAATTTAAATCTTGCATTCTTGCTGGGACACCCTTTACAAACCAAGTTTAACCTTTTCATCAACAGACGTCTACAAGGTTTGTAATAGCATATTTTCTACTAGAGCTCTTTAAGGGCCATATTTCAGTGTTCTTCAAAATCAGAAATACTAAATCCACAATCCACAATCCACAATTCAATTCAATTCAATTTCAATATATTTGGTTTAAGGATACAATAAGACATGAGTCTTTTATAGTACGAAGATAAAATACATCAAGAGCATAGAAAACAATTTAGATTCCTTAAAACTGTGAAAATTCACTTTTCACTTTGCATTCGTTTTTCTTTTAACCCCCTCCAACACAATAGAGCCTACTTGTGCTCACCTTTCCGGGCATCCTTACAAGTTCCGCTTACCGCAAATGTATGTTCGCACATATGTTCTACAATTATATGCAAAACGTACACAGAGAGCCTTAAGGAGCTTTTCGTTTTCATTTTTAACTTCTTAGAAGTATTATTAACTGAATGGGGGCTAAGCATTCGTCAAGGCGCACAAACGGGCAAAGAGAAAATGCAAAGAGCCTCGCACAAAGCACATAATTTGCAACTTGTTCAGTCCAATTAAATATACGCTAACTTAAGGCACCTTTTCAATGAATTCAAGGATAACAGACGTAAAACAATTTGCAGCACGAATAAAAAAAAAAACCACCACCAACGCCCCGCCCCGCCTTAATCGCACCGCCGCATAGCAACACCTTTAAGCTGCAACGGAAAACGAAGAATTATAGAATTGAATTACCACCTTAATGGGGCCAAACACACACGCTCCTTAACGACACACGAATGCCTCGTACGCCCCAATGGCTAAGCCTGCCCCCTTCGGCAAGCCGTTGAATATTTCATGCAACTCCACTCCATAGTTCATTAACACCGTGTTCTCCCGAAAACGAGGCAAATATCTTGCAGTGCTCTCGAAAGTGCTGAAAGAACTCCCTGTTGCAGATACACTTACGGAACCACTTCAGGAGTCAACAAGCGAATTTTAGGTAAGGTCAGGAACACCCACTCCCGGTGGTGGACACTGCACACACCGGCACGCCTGGATGACATTCCTAGCGCAGTCCATTATATTTGAATTTGTACCTTATGTTGCCTTGGCTTTGAGTGCGAAGTGGAGTGGAGTGTGGAGTTTTGAAGCCTCCTGCCTGTTTGTTTGCGCACACACACACACACACACACACAGAGCAACTCCATGCGGGGGAGAGCAGGGGTGATGAACTGCATTCAGGACTTTCGGCTCGGGGGAGCGTAATGTAAATAACTCCGAAGTGGGACAGAAGTTTCCAAGTAACCTCAAGTAAGTGAACCAACTAATTGAGGGCGAAGAACGAGCAGGACTAAGAGGGAGTTCCACAAAAAAAAAAAAAACGAAAAAAAAAATGGAAAAAAGGGTAGCGCTGAGCTTTTCATGATTCAATAGGAAACTCACCGGGCCAAGGGACCTCCGAGCAAGGAAGGAAGCAATTATTTGACCTCGGCTTATTAACCGATGGAAAGCTTGTCCAACCGTGAAGTACTGTGCTGTAAATAAAATCTCGTAGATTCCTCTCTCTCTCTCTCTGTCTCACTCCCTCTTGGTTTTCATTTCTGTATGCATTTTCCGCAATAGCTGGAGTTACTACGAGTGAAAGGATTTCACTTGCCTACGTGAAGTCGCGGTCGTTGAGTAGTAGCTGGAATGCGAATTTCTGGAATCTGAACTTTGAATGAACGGCGGAGGGATGCCAGTGACTAACGCAGGTTGCACGGGAGCTCGACTTAAAATGTAATCACTGGGGAAATGCATTTCCCTTGTTCACTTTATTTCTTGTTTGTTTGGTTTTTGTTTTTTTTTCTCTTCTTTTTTTTGTTCGTGAATACTTCGCGCATAATGGCGTAAATGGTGTGCTTGAGTAAATTGAGTGAAGGCGGTTCGATTAGCAGTCGATGGGAATTATTTTTTAATTAATTCAATGGAATTTGACTTAGAGTTGTTGGCGGGATTGAAGCGTCATAATCTTCAACCAACTCTTGGGGACTGGCGAAGGTGGATCGGACGAATGAATGTCCAATTAAAACCACTAGGACTTGCGTTTGATTGCTGGCAAACAGAATACACTGTTGCAAGAATTTTGTGTTAGTTTGAAGAGAGAGTTTCATCATAGGAGCGACTGAGAAAAGGGCGCATTAACACAAGTCCAGTCCTTATTCGCTCTTGGCAGCAGTCGTTTGAGAGTACGGAAGGGCTTAAGTGAAGTATCTTTTCCTTTGGGCTTGAATAAGTCGATTTTACGAGTATAAATGTGTAATTATGTATCTTGGTCCTGTTTCTGAGCGATTTACCGAGTCATCTGATGTCCTTTGAGCAAATGTAGGCTACATTCCCTTTTTTAAATTAACTCAAGATGTGGTTGAATGGAAAATCCGGTTGGCAAGGAAAGAACATCCTAGATTGGCAAAAGACATTTGTGGTTATTAAAGGTTTACCTTTTTCAAGACTCTTCAGCTTCTGTGCATCACTTGTATGTATGATCATAACCCAGTGAGCGATCTTTTGAAATGTTAAATTGTCAACTGGAGATCTACTTGGTCGCATTCACAACCATCTCTAGATGTGGTCAAAGAAGAGCATCACCCACAAGTTGAATATCAGCGTCGTTTATCCTTCCCTAAAGAAGAGGACTCCCTTGCGCCAACGTCTGAGGGAGGAGTCATCCTAACATTTTTTGTGCCGTTTTGTGTGAACTCCGGACACCGATCGCTACCAATCTGACGGTCAGTATAGTTTTAGGCTAGGGAACCTTGTTGCAGATCATAAATTGTTGATCAGAAACAACAGATAAGTGTCGATTCGTCGATTTCAATATTCCATATGACAGTGTGCAAAGGAAATAGATATGCAGTGCCGTGTAAAAATTTGACATTCTTAACAAACTTTACCGATTGTGTAGAATGACGATAGATAACTCTCTTTCAATCTTCATGGTCGGCAACGAAGTCACTAAGAGACCTCCAATGTCGAAAAGATCCTAGACAAGGTGACTGCTGTGCTGTGACATTTTGAACATCCTTCTTGAGGAGATCGTGCATAACTCACAAAGCAATAGCAGATGCATGATCTTTCGAATGACAGTAACGTGCTTGGACACACACAGCGAGCCGTCAGTAAGGCATTTTCTAAGATTGAAACGAAGGCGGCTGTAGAGAGCTTAGCAAGGCAAAAACAAAGTATCTGTCAATGACGAAGTGAACACGATCGTTGTCTGGGACATGGTTCTTCGTGAAACTAAGGTCAATTTTTGCGTTTGTTGCCATCTAGAGGAGAAGATTCTATGACTAGCTTTGAAGGGTGTGTGGCGACATGTGCCTAGTCAAGCTTCTACGGATTCAAAGCTTAAGGCTGTTAAGGTCATGGAGTGTGAATGGATAACATAGCTCTAGCCTGCAGTTTCTTTAAATCCGAGCCATTAGGACCTCGTCTGAGATGGACGGTGAAATAAGACCTCAACTAACTTGGATGCAAAACTGAATGCAATTTTGGTAATTGTACAAACACAGGCGTAAGTGAGACGTTTGCTTAGATCGATGTCTGTCGATGAACGAGGACAAAATAAAGGATCTGCTGTTATCAAAGATAAAACGACGTTTTAGACAGGGTGATGTGCCTAAGTAATGCGTCTACCTCGGTTTCGTATCTGAGTAACAAAGCCCTTAGCTGGATTTTTATAACACCATGATCACCTCTGTTCTTCTCAATGGCATATAAGTTTGAAAGTTATTTAAATCGGATTCGGAAACCCTTGGTCTCCTTGCGAGGAAAGTTCTACGTACGATTTATGGTCCTGTTTGGGTCTATTACCATCTGGGGGAGAAGATTCAATGACGACTGTAGGCATGCGCCTAGTCCAGCATCTACAGATTTAACACTGGATAAGGTCATGTAAAGCTCCAGTTCGAAGTCCCTTTAAATCTGAGCCATTGGTCTGAAAAAAGACAACTTCGTTCGAGCACACAAGCAGAACAGGACATCATCCAACTTGGGTTGCGGCATTAGAGGCAGCTGGCAAGATATAGTGCTAGCTATGAAGCATGTGTGAGGCTTAAAGCTTCGGTCTACCCCGAATTATAGCACCATTTAAAGAAGAAGAAAACAGAGAAGAGTCGTGCTATAGAGAAAGTCGTGCTATTTTCATATGTGCTTGATCGAAACCGAGGTCCACGGACGGACGGACGTAGTGACAAAATAAAGGGTTCAGATGTAGACACCATTGAATTAAGATGTGGAGGGTGTGGAGTGTGGACAATGATGCTTAAGATTACAGCATTCACAGATTTGTACTAAATTTACATTTGAAATCCATTCGACGAAATTTTATAACCAAAATATACTGCACGCTCTGCTACATACTGTAGCTTAATTGGATTGGGGACAAAACCCCAAATTTTAAGATGACCGAAATCTCAAACGGCGGTTTTGCTTGCGGTTGCTGTATATTTTGAAGTAAGTGCGAAATTGAGATAAGGCCAACTTCTTTCATATTCGATTTTACAGAATGGTCAAGTATTATGATTTTTCAATAGTGTTTGTTTTAGGGCGGTAGGCATTTCAGGCTAATGGTCTAAATAAATCTGCATTGAAAGTAGTTATTGAGTTTTTGTTGATATATGAATCTTCCCGCACGGTTTGAATGATTATAACAATTTTTATTATCTCAGGATTTTTACCTAATGAAGTCGAAATAAATTCGTTCACTAACGGCATACGAATTCTTTGTACGCCTCAATGGGGCCTCATACGACTTCTATTGAATACACACTTTAAGAGGAAGTAGTTAAACAGAAATAATGCAATACATCCTCAAGCCTTATTCAGCAAAATCATTGAAACAGTCAACATAATACTATGCCTGAGTTCCTTTGAGAACTTCACTAATGATTAGTTCAGATATTTACTTAAAACCGGAATAAGGGCTGAAAGTCCTGGAAAGCAGTTCCAAACTAATACAATTTTTTTGTAGTTTAATATTCACGGTTTATGATTTATTGAGTTGACTCCATGCGACACTGAAACTTTCAGTCTTTGATTGGATCAGTCTCTGTAACTAAACTTCTAGCTGCAGTCGAATGAAAGTAGTCCTTGGAATTACTAACCCAAGTCCCAAAAAGTAAAAATCTAAAATCACAGACGTTTTAAAATTCGGAAAATGGCATAATTCCCAAAAGCTAAAATCAAAATTAATTTTTTAAACGATATGATAAAACAAACTTTTCAGAGCTGTGTGTATGAAAGAAAGGCTTGCGTTCGGTGCTAAATTTGATGACTTCGTAATATTGAGAAATTTTTGGATTTTGACATGGTTTGTTTTGGCTGTTTCTGGATTTCGAGGCATTTTTAGGATTTGATATTTCTGAATTTCGGCACTTTAGAAATTTAGCTTTTTGGGCCTCTTCAATATTTTGGGCATTTCGAGACTTAAAGAATTTCTAGATTTTAGATACTATTAATACTCTTTCTGTAGGAGTGTGGAATGAGATGAATCAAATCCTTTTCCTCAAGCTTCTAGAGACTGCTGCGCGTTGTAGCCCCACTGCCTGTACATCCATAATTAAAAAAAAGATCTGCAATTCTTCTGTTGAATTCTCAGAAACAGACGCGAAATTTGGGAAGTGTTATATTTAAAATGGTACATCTTCCTGTTTGCTGCTCTTCGATTCTTCTTTGAAATGAGAGGTTTTTTTGAAGGTCGCCTTGAAAACAATCCGGCCTCTGCAGCCCGCCTACGAGCCGTTCTTTCGTGGATGTTTAAATTAAATTCTTTTACGAGTGCCCTTGCGGAAACATCAGGTTCAGCTTTTATTTTCCGGATCAGCAGATGGTCTTGCTTTGGTGTATTCTTCCTGGGCCTGCCTCCTCTATAGAAGCAGTCTATCTGAACCAGTTTCATTATATTTTTTTATAAGTTTAGATATAACTGATTTTGAAATGGAATATTTACTACATATTTCTTTTGAGAAATACCTCTCTTATAATCTAATTGATGATTTCTTTTTGATTCAAAACTTTCATTATACATATTACGAGCCGTTATAATTTTTTATTTATGTATAGAGAGCGCCACCAACAAAAATTATTCATTTAATATTAATGTTTTTGTCAGTGGCGCTCCTTATATGTCCCTGGAATTATTAAGTGAAGCGTTGAGTGAATTTTGTGAAATCTTGCTTTATCGGTGCCATTTTCGTGATATCATCAAGTTTAACTAATTTTGCAGGTAGAGAATGTTGAGCCTCTTACCGATAACACCAATGTAAGACAAGGACCCTTTCCCTTCTCTCCCCAGTTTGAGAATTATTATTGAAATCGTTCCTTAATTCAACCAAATTTGGGCACAATATTCCGGAGCCATGCTATTTCTGTATGCACAACAACCACGTATCCATAATAAATCTTATTTACTTCGTTTTGTTGAAATTTAACCCAATAACTTCCAAAAAAAAAAAAACTCACAGCAGAGTTAAATGAAGAAAACCCATTTCATCATTTCAAAACTCAAATGCATCCCACGTTGGGCGCCACCCACGTCCAAAGTCAAAGAGATCCCATCCACACAGTGTCAACCCTCCCACTTGACTCCGACGCTCAGTCCATAAGCTCGCGTTAGCCACCCACAACCACCCACCAGTGCACAGTGTACACAATTAAATATGAATGTGCTTCTCACTCGCAGTTAAGTTGAAGTCCCTCCTCTTGACAAATCGAATGACGATTCAATTACCACGAAGGTAGTCACCTAATCACGTGTAGCATGTCAAACGCTAAGACCTTTACGTCTGCTGAACACTCATTTGCCTTGCACCGGCTAATCACATTTCCTCACATCCCCGGACGGTACCGGCAAACCAATTTGCTCGTGTCAAAAATCCCAGTATCTCCTGAAATCACATGCGCACGTTGGAATAGGTTGTTAGGTACCTCAACCGGATTTGGCAAATGAGTTTTAGTAATTTACATTCGTCGTCCGATGTCCGCATCAGAGCGCCGTAATGGGATCAGGACGAGCTGCCGTACTCCCGGGTGCCCAGATGTCGGTTGTCCTTCGAAAATAATTTGTGCCATCAATTCGAAATGAATGGTGCGCTCTATCTGCCACACAAATTGAACTACTTACGGCAGGATGGAGGACACTGTTTCAAAAATTCACTAATAGGTGCATCCTGACACGATGCACCTCCGTCGGCGACGTGATGGGGCGACAACACTTCGTGATGCAATCGGGTGTGGCTCCACTCGACACCGACATTCGCGCACAATGCACCGTGCACCGTGCACCATGCACCGCCGTCGCCGCGACCCTATCTCGCCACAGAATCGGGTGACCTACAAAGACGGCTGCAGTCGGTCGCAATTGTCTCTGCCCGTCTATTGTTGGCTGTTAATGCGAATCCGAATGCGAAGTGCATTTCGCCAGGTGCACGTCCTGGCTGGATGCATATGCATCCTGTGCCCTTCCTCCAACCAAGTGCACCATTAGCGCTGGCGAACAAAACGACCCGAACAAAGGGAGACATTCAAATGAAACGAAACTAACAAAAACACACCGAGAAGCGGAGGAAAAAAAACCGAGGAAACAAATGGAAGAACCAGCACGCAAATGCTAAGTAGCTATTTCAATTCAAGATGCGATAACAAAACGACAATTAAGATGCATCTTTGCGAAATTATGCGTCTTTCCCGGGGGCGACGACATCGTCGTCATCGTCATCGTCCTCGCCTTCGTCCTCAGCGGCGCTTTTTTCTCCGTCGCATTGTGTGTTTGTTTCACTCGATCGCTGCTGGCTCGCCTCGTTAGTTAGCGCTGCTATTTCTCCGTGTTCGTGACGAGGACTCTTTGAATAATTAGAATTGCCGGTGGGGGGATGGGTGTCGGTGGGCGGATGGGTGGATACACCAACAAGAGATGTTTACACTTTAATCAAGCGCAGCAGCGGCACCCGCGTCGGGCGTCGGTGTGGGGGGGAGAGCTCAAGACCCACTCGCGGCAACGGATATCCTCCATCGGTGCGGCGGCGGTGGCGGTGGCGGTAGCTTCCTATTAGAGATGCGGTGGCCCGCTCAATTAATTTAAGCTAAACAAAAATCAATTCTATCGCATGCCATTACACGAATGAAATCATCAATTCGGTGGGTAGCGCTGCAAATCAAGCAGTAGCCGCCACCTCCGCCGCACCGATGTAGCCCCGACCACACCGGAGATCCTCGAGCCGTTAAGAATTCCAACCATCGCCCGGTCGCTGCATCTGCTCACTGCTCGCCGCTCGCACTGCACAAACAATTGTGCGGTGGTGTGCTGCTGGCAGTGTGTGAGCTCGCCCACCGTTTCGATAGCACAGGGTCTGATGTTTATCTGGATTACGGAACCGTGAAATTGATAGTACCCACTTGCAGCAGTGGCTGCAGCGTGGATCGGAGTGGGAGCAGGAGCAGGAGCAGGAGCCGAAGCACAGTTGTTAGTTACATTGTTCGATTGCAATCGGAATGGACTCCTCATCATCATCAACATCATTCCGGTAGTCAGTAGTCACCGTCATTCTCGTCTTCATCGTCCCCATCATCATCATCAACATCACAGTCACAGTCACAGTCACAGTGGCAGTGGCATTAAGGTTGGTCTATGGTAAAGTACCCTATCTCCACCCATCTTCTCATCTCCGGGTCGCCCGTTCTCTGTCGGGGTGACTGCCGCCACTGTGCTGCTGCTATTTGCCATTTGCTGGTGGAATTTTCTTATCGAACGTTTAATGCTGTAGCTTTGTGTGGTCAGATACAGGATTAATGACGTTCCTCTGCGCCATGATCCTTTCGCATAAATTTCCGTTTTAGATGTGGATTGAGCTGCAAAGATAATGAAACTTGCTGCTATTTGTTGTAATTTCTTTTCATTTCATTTTCTCCTTCTTCTACGTCGTCTGCTTGTGCTTTTGTGTTCTTTTTGTTTGGCTTGCGTTTGATTAGGAGCGGTGTGTGTTCGATTTTATTCTTCTTCTGGATATTAATGAAATGCGTTTTAGGGTCGTTTGCCGAGACTCAACTTAAATCTTTGCGTCTTGTCAGTCACACGGCTTGTATTCAACTTAACTAGGGGTGGACCAAGCACAAGGTAGTTTTCAAAAAGTGAACAAAATTAAACTTTTTTCATATATTTTGGCCTTGTAAGCAACGTGGTGTAAGTGGCTATCTCGCCTAGCCTCACAGTAGTGTATTCTGTCACTCCCAATTTCCAAAAACGTTGTAAATGATTTCGAGCTGTAGGTCATAGATTGCTAGGACGGTATTGACATTTCTATTTGAATCGTTTTTAAGATGTTGGCATAAGATCGGTTCCCACAAAAAATAAGACTGAAAGGGTCAAATCATAGCTCTAAGTCGGCCAATTCTCATCTCCAAAAGTGCTATCAGGGCACCAGAGATGGGCCGTACCATGGGATATATGGCACTTTAGACAGTTCTGCCTGAATAAGAGGTCGTCAAAATACATGTCCTCGACTGCAGTAAAACCTAAACGTGGGTTAACTTTTCAAAGCCCCCCATTGAAGGAAACGTTGTTTCTAGCCTTCAAAAATATGGTCCAATAATGTCATCACCCCAAAATCCGCAACAAAACGTCACTCTCTGTCGAAACATTGGCTTCTGGACAATATCATGCGGATTTTCCGAGACGCCATGGTAAAAATGCACCTTGTGCGAAAAAGAGATTTTTCCCCCCAAACCTTTGGCTCTAAGGTCCAAAACGAGCTTAAGATAGCAAAATCGGGAT